>JASDDO010000019.1:683555508-684155508 GCA_030015575.1 Agapanthus africanus
TTGATGGGACTGCATTGATTCGGATCAATGCAAGTTAAAAACAAACCTAATCTGATGTTGTTGGAACACTTTTTCAAAAAAAGCTGTTATTGCAAGGACGTTTACTTTTGTTTTGCATCGTGGTATTCATTTAGAATATCCTGCTCCTCAGTCGACGAGGCAAGGGCCGAGATCCCTTCACCGGGAGTGACCCCTTGGACAAAAAGTTTGCGTCAGGGCATTAACTTCACTATAGCCGATTACTTTTGCTTTGCACCGTGGTATTCATTTGGAATATCCTGCACCTCATTCTACGGGGAAAGAGCCGAGATCCCTTCACCGGGAGTGACCTCTTTAGCAACAGTTTTCGTCACTATATTTTCAAAAAGCTATCCGTTCCTTCAACGATATCAAGTTCATTACGTTAAAGGTTTTCGCCAGAAACCATTCGTAGCCCTCCATCATTTCAGTTAAATATTCGGTAGTATTCAAGCTATGTATTTTGACCTCACGCCAAGGCATAGTGTTTGGTAGCTGCCGGGTATTTATCTGTTGCATAGATAGATGCGTTGGTTTGGGACAGTCGTACTACTATTTTGGCCTACGTCAAGGGTATGTACGGGTGGATTCAAATTAACCTGGATAATGATGGGCAGAACTTGACATGTGACTTATGATATTTTGACCTCACGCCAAGGTCATAAGAGCATGGGGCAGAAATCACATCGGGAGTTTCAAAAGAACTGAGACTTGCCAGATATGCGCATACCTTCTGGAGTGTGATACCGTGAGCGGATTCCGTCACGTTATCATGCGATGAGAGTTGGATCCCGATTCCCACTGATGAGTTAGTTTACTCCTCGGGTGACCCCGACTAATTCTTCTTTCAGGTTTGGAGGAGAATTTGAGGTACAGTGGGAGGATTCCAGATTAGATAAATTGGTAACCATTCTGATCTAGGTTAGAGTGCACGCTGAGTGTTTCTTTTCTCTCTCTCTTTGGCAGCGACCATTGACCCGACCCCAAGACTATGACTCAGTGACCAAGTTGACCGAACTTTCTTAACACTGGCTTTTGGATTGTCAGAGTTGCAGACCTCATTGCCACTCCTACTTTTACCCTTTTCTCCAGGACACCCCGTGTTACTGCGAACGTCCACTTCCATTGGACAAAACCATCGTATGGTTATATACGAACTCGAAGGAATTCGAGGATGGTTTCCGGTTCTGGAGAAAACGGATAGGATTATTCAGTTGTCTTTTCCTTTTACCCTCTCTCAGGTTACGAGTACTCCTTGGTTTAGGGGTAGTACACCTATTACGCAAATTGGATTGTCTTCTTCCAAACCTTAGGCTGGTGCCGACCGGTAGGGAATGAAGAAAACCAATTAGCATAACGATGGTGTGCAGAAGGTATTAAGTTCAGACAAAGCAAGGGATTAGTAAGAGGGCAAAGTAAATTGCAACAGATATTCACGACCAAACCAAATATTTCGTTACCACTCCCACATCACCTTTGTATTTCTCCAGGACACTCCGTATCACTACGAAGATCCACAGTTTATTTGGATACTCCATCGTATGGTTATATACGAACTCGAATGGAACTTGTTCCAGTTCGGGGATGGATTCTGGTTCAGGAGAAATAGGAATAAGGTTTATTCGGTTGTCTTTTATCTTCACCCTCTCTCATTGCGAGTGTTCCTAGGATTGGGACAGTACACCCATTATGCTTATTGGATAGTCTTCTTCCAAACCATAGGCTGGTGCCGAACGGTAGGGAAGGAAGAAAACCATTTGGCATAAAGGGGTGTGCAGAAGGTAATGACTAAAGACATATGAAGGGATGTGGAGAGATGGCAATGAATTATACGGTTGTAGTTGTGAATCTGGATAATGGAAGAGGCATTACTATGAATACCGGGATACCCCACGAAACATTTCAATGTTTCAGTTTCACTGTGTAATGTTAAAGGAAAACTGATTTCCCGATTAGATACTTACTCCAGGGTATGTATTTACCAGGTACGATTCTCACATCTGTATGGTTTTATAGATGATGAGTGGGAGTAAGTTATTGGGAATTGGGTGATTATCCTCATTATATCGGGATTCGTTGTAATCGGTGATATTTGAGGAAATCACCTGGGCTGTTTGCCGGTCGGCAAATATTTGGTTTTGAATATCCGCTGTTATGCACCAATTTCAAATTGATATATCTGTACGTCTATTTTCATAGAGTGAGATATACCTTTCTGAAATTATGTCTACGACATTTACCTATATCAGTGGATGGTTAGGTAAGGAGCATTAAACAGCGGTGTAATTCTTCTTAACCATAAGTACAGTTTTCGACCTACGACACACAGTGAATGAGTTATCAGACTCAAGGGACTTATACAAAGTATTGTATGTTGTCCAGGGTCCATCGGGACAGAGGGGTTGGTCCTCGTACTACATTCAGTTTACTTATGACTTCTCTAGTTTTTAGACAAGTGTTTCGTGGAAACACAGGGTCCGAATTTGGAGAAGTTATTGGTATTTGAATAGAGTAGAGAACCAGGTATAGCAAGTATCGGGATTCTTCAAAGAGATCGAAGATGTAGATACTTGTGTATGGTATTCAGTTGATAGTAATGATAAAGAGATCTTGCTTCTCTTTCAGGTTACTCATAATTGGAAGTATTCCTAAGTTGAGTAACGCTGATCGGCCTTCTTCCATTTAGTTGACATGCGCTGGGGACAGCTGCATGATTTGAATCTGGTTCAATTAAATCAGTGCCTCTGTTTTTATATTGGATATAGAACAGTTCATATCTTAACGATGTTAAGGTACGGGGAGTTGTCCGGTTTATGATTAAAACCAGACACTGGATAACTCAAGGCACGTTTCTGTAATGGCTGTTTGTGGGTTGACCCAGGTTATGACGCGGGTTGACTTTCTACCATCTGGATGAACAATAGCGATATTGTTCTAGACTCGCCACAGTTTTATTAAAAATGGATTTTTTCAGAAAACAGTAGTGGGAGTATGGTAGAACTGGAAGTGATTCCAGAACCACAAACGATTACTGAAGATTTGATAAGGAACCTAAAGATTCAATCTGGATTGACATTCCATTGGCCACTCCGCAGATAAGGTGGGTAACTTCAGGCACCCGAGAGGCACTACGGTAGCCTCAAGGACGGCGACAGGGAAGTTCTTATTTACCCACAATTGCCATTGCTGTTGTTCCAGGTTACGAGACCCGGCGGGAGGATGAGTATAGCGTCGTTCTAAACTAGTTTTAGAAGTGTACGTCTATATGACTCTGCCAGAGGGTTGTCGTAATCAGAGGGAGCAGCGGAAGCATTGGTGGACAGGGAGCTTATGTCTATTTATAGACTAGAGCAGATGTAGCGGAGATAGATCATCTATTTCTGATGTGACAGTCATGGGTTTGACTTCATCAGAAAAGGGGATGGATCTGTTGAGAAGGTAGTAGGGTGTGATATCCTGGTATTTGGATGATATACACAGAGTAGGAAAAGAAACTCCTATACTACGATCGGTTATACTTTGGTCGTCACACAGTGGTTTCTCCACAAAGGAAGTGGATTTTATATCTGACATACTGGTTACTGGATCTATGGTTTTAGATCTAGATTTGGGTGGTTTCCCAATCAGGGTACTTGACAGCATTCTAAGAGTATTTAGGATGGAAGACTCCTGGCACGGTAGTGTACCTGCAGGTAATGGAGTCACCCTCTCCAAAGGTGTCTTACAGACTAAAGGGGAGAGGGACGGGCATGATTGGCAGATCACTTGCTCAGGCAATTGAGTCAATCGTGAGATGTCAAGTACCACACCAGATGTTGTTCTTGCACTAGATGCAATAAGTTGACATTAATCCAATCCTGAAGAAACAGTCGGAAGCAGTTCTAGAACATAAGTGGATGTTCTAGGGAGATGATAACGACAGCCTCATTCAGGAGACAGTTATCATTCCAGGCTTCCAAGGTGACATGGACGACAAGGAGGTTGTCAGAGTTATAGTTTTCCTTCTGATGAGGGGCAGTATTTTGGACAGGTGGTCCAAGGCAATACTGAGGGAGGCATGGCGCAGGATACTGATTAAGTTCAGTTGACGATACAGTCTAAGAAGTTTGGATTTGGAGTTCATTTATGAGCTATGTCCCATCAGACATCCAGACACATTCTAAGACAGGTATTGCTCATTTCGGGAGATGGGTTTCTCCGCGAACTTGAGATAAAGAGAGACATAGAAAGAAACTACTAAGCGGATCCACTCACTGAGGCTATTCCTCGAACGCAATAGTTCCGCAAACGAGCTTTGTGAGACTGACTAGTAGAGGAGTTGGATGTTCGGTATCACACGGGCTGTGAGTATGCGACATCGCAATAATTAGCCTTGAGTGCAAGTGGGAGATTGTTGGAGATAGTGCCCTCAGAGTCAATTATTAGGTCACAGGTACGTGATTGTAATGATTGAGGGAGGACCTATCCCGGTAGGACAGTCTTACTCGAGATGATAGTATGCTATCTGGTTTACCTTTATCATCGTGTACTGTTTTAGGTGACATGACACGTCGCTATTACACGTTGATAGAGCCCCTAGGATTCTTGCTTGACCACCAGCAGTATGAGGGCGATCATATAAGTGGGAGCTGGGGGTCTACAAGCATATCCTTAAAAGGTCCCTAGTCGTGGGAGTTTCGAGACCGGGCATCGATACTCCATTAGTAGACTAGTGTATACAGTCGAGACCCCGACGAGGGGCGGTGGCCGGTCTCACAAGCCAATGGTGTCAGTTGGATCACCTAAGATGTATACAGGTGCTCATTGGGTTATGAGTACACCGGACAGGACTCGCCGGGAACATGCTAGTTGGTCATATACCAGACGTCAGATGGCAGTTCCCTGGTGACATGTGTGCAGGTTAGTTCATCGACCTGGAGATCGTCATTTGTCTCGTGTGAGTTCCCACTGTACTTTGATTACTACCCTACCACGGCTCAAAGGAGTCATGCAAACAGGTTTTAGTTGGGTACAGTCCCGAGCCACATGGAGGCAGTGAGCGTATCTTCAGGGGTTCGTCTCTCCCGGTATTGGGGGTGAGGTCGTGCTGTGTCTAGGAGAGCCATTACACAAAGTCCTTGGCCAAGGCAAGGAGATTTACTGGTAGGTATTCCAGTAGTATCTCAGGGTGTTCTGGGCTACACTCCGACACGACTTGTACCGCTTTTGGGGGTCTGACTTTTACCAACCCCCTAGGCCCGCCATGCGATACTCATAGACGAACGGACCGGACTGCACGGATATTGTCACTGACAGGCTCAGTAGGGTGTCAGGATGAGTTCGCTCATCGACGTCCCTTTTAGTCAATAGCTGGTGGCCCGTTACGTATTGGCTTATACCTCTGACGGGCTAGTGGTTAAATCCACAGCCATTGTATTGACGAGTCTTTAGAGTCCACCACACTTTCAGTTACTCAGCTTTCGGGCGAAACGCTGTAGAGGCCGTATGGAGATATGGCAGGGTCCGATCAGATACGTGCGGTATTGCACGGATCAGGATCGGACAGTTTTGTACTAGTGGCCGTATAGTTATATGGCAGGGTTCGATCAGATACGTGCAGTATTGCACGGATCAGGATCGAACGGTTTTTACTAGCCGGCTTTGGTTTAAGCCGGTCCTAGTTTAGTACAGTGTAGATTTTGTCTTATTGCATTTGTATCCGGACGGAATACAGATGCGGGTGTGTATGCACAGTATCGGGGTTTTCCTGTAATTTATTACGGGACCAGTTTTCTGGAGTTGCCAGTTTGCATTCCGTTCCGGCCGGTTTTCCTTTGTTCTTTCCCGGCCGGACTTTTCCGATGGAGGGGGTTATTTGCAGTTTTGCAAATTACTTTTGTGGAGGGGGTTTCTTGTAAAAGATTGATTATGATAGCTTTCATTTCTTTTCAACCATGCTTTTGCTTTATGAGATTTGAAAGGGTATGGTTTCAATAGTATGAAGCATGGTGTATGTTTCTTTGTCTCTTGATGTGGTCACCCTTTCTACATCTCCTACACTCACCTCCCTTCTTGCTTCATATAGATTTTCCTCCACCATTATTCTCACTTGATGATAAGTCTTTCATGGTTGTGAGAAGAAGAAGAGAGAGCTTTATTCATGAGAGTTTTCTTTCTTGATCTAGTTTTCATGCTAGAAAAATGCAAGCACCATTTTTCTAATCCTTGTTTCCTCCATCATCCTCATTGGCAACAACATAACCCCAAAGAGACAAGCATCTTCTACACTACATTCTACAGCATATCTTGAGCATGTCGAGTTGCCGGCTTCATGCTCGAGTTGCCTCGGTATTGAGGCGGGAGCCCGTAAAAGACGAAGGCGATGTGGTGCCCTTTCCGGCGAGGAGGCGACGAGGAGGAGAAGGACGGAGATCCCGCGAGGAGATCGGAGTGGAGATGAAGACCGGAGGACTTGGATCGTCGGTATACATCTCTTCCCTTTCTTATTAGTAGCGTAGACTAGTTAATGGTTCGATCCGGAGTTTAGTGCGCGGTGGTGCCGGTTTGCAAAGTCCGCAAAATTTAAGTTTATCACCGTTTCCGCATTCCGGCATCGGATTGACGGCCGGGGCGCCGCCGTGCACTTACAGAGTCACCCTCTCTAAAGGTGTCTTACAGACTAAAGGGGAGAGGGATGTGCATGATTGGCAGATCACTTGCTCAGGCAATTGAGTCAATCATGAGATGTCAAGTACCACACCAAATGTTGTTCTTGCACTAGATGCAATAAGTTGACATTGATCCAATCCTGGAGAAACAGTCGGAAGAAGTTTTAGAACATAAGTGGATGTTCTAGGGATATGATAACGACGGTCTCATTCAGGAGACAGTTATCATTCCAGGCTTCCAAGGTGACCTGGACGACAAGGAGGTTGTCAGAGTTATATTTTTCCTTCTGACGAGGGGCAGTATTTTGGACAGGTGGTCCAAGGCAATACTGAGGGAGGCATGGCGCAGGATACTGATTAAGTTCAGTTGACGATACAGTCTAAGAAGTTTGGATTTGGAGTTCATTTATGATTTGGAGTTCATTTATGAGCAAGGTCCCATCAGACATCCAGACATTCTAGGACAGGTATTACTCTTTTCGGGAGATGGCTTTCTCCGCGAACATGAGATTTAGAGAGACATAGAAAGAAACATCAAGGCGGATCCACTCACTGAGGCTATTCCTCGAACGCAATAGTTTCGCAAACGAGCTTTGTGAGACTGACTAGTAGAGGAGTTGGGTGTTCGGTATCACACGGGCTGTGAGCATGCGACATCGCAATAATTAGCCTTGAGTGCAAGTGGGAGATTGTTGGAGATAGTGCCCTCAGAGTCAATTATTAGGTCACAGGTACGTGATTGCAATGATTGATGGAGGACCTATCCCGGTAGGACAGTCTTACTCGAGATGATAGTATGCTATCTGGTTTACCTTTATCATCGTGTACTGCTTCAGGTGACCTGACAAGTCGCTATTACACGTTGGTAGAGCCCCTAGGATTCTTTCTTGACCACCAGCAGTATGAGGGCGATCATATAAGTGGGAGCTGGGGGTCTATAAGCATATCCTTAAATGGTCCCTAGTCGTGAGAGTTTCGAGACAGGGCATCGATACTCCAGAGTAGACTAGTGTAAACAGTCGAGACCCCGACGAGGGGCGGTGGCCGGTCTCACAAGCCACTGGTGTCAGTTGGATCACCTAAGATGTATACAGGTGCTCATTGGGTTATGAGTACACCGGACAGGACTCGCCGGGAACATGCTAGTTGGTAATATACCAGACGTCAGATGGCAGTTCCCTGGTGACATGTGTACAGGTTAGTTCATCGACCTGGGGATCGTCATTTGTCTCGTGTGAGTTCCCACTGTACTTTGATTACTACCCTACCACGGCTCAAAGGAGTCGTGCAAACAGGTTTTAGTTGGGTACAGTCCCGAGCCACATGGAGGCAGTGAGCGTATCTTCAGGGGTTCGTCTCTCCCGGTATTGGGGGTGAGGTCGTGCTTGGTCTAGGAGAGCCATTACACGAAGCCCTCGGCCGAGGCAAGGAGATTTACTGGTAGGTATTCCAGTAGTATCTCAGGGTGTTCTGGGCTACACTCCGACACGACTTGTACCGCTTTTGGGGCTCTGACTTTTACCAACCCCCTAGGCCTGCCATGCGATACTCATAGACGAACGGACCGGACTGTACGGATATTGTCACTGACAGGCTCAGTAGGGTTGTCAGGCTGAGTTCGCTCACAGACATCCCTTTTAGTCAGTACCTGGTAGCCCGTTACGTATTGGCTTATACCTCTGATGTGCTAGTGGTTAAATCCACAACCAAGGTGTTGACGAGTCTTTAGAGTCCCCCACATTCAGTTACTCAGCTTTCGGGCGAAAGGTTGTAGAGGCCGTATGGAGATATGGCAAGGTCCGATCAGATACGTGCGGTATTGCACGGATCAGGATAGGACAGTTTGTACTACAGGCCGTATGGATATATGGCAGGGTTCGATCAGATACGTGCGGTATTGCACGGATCAGGATCGAACGGATATTACTAGACGGCTTTGGTATATGCCGGATCCTAGTATAGTACAGTGTAGATTTTGTCTCATTGCATTTGTATTTCAGTCGGAATACAAATGCGGGTGTGTATGCACAGTATCGGGGTTTTCCTGTAATTTATTATGGGACCAGTTTTCTGGAGTTGCCAGTTTGCTTTCCGGTTCGGCCAATTTCCTTGTATCGTTCATTGGCCGAAGATTGGTGGAGGAGGGCTTATTTGCATTGTTGCAAATAAGTATTTGGAAGGGGGTCCTTTGCATATTATTTGTATCATGATGGTTTTCATGATGTGCACCATCCTTTGACTTTCTATGCTCATGATGGCTTGACCTTTTTGGAGCCATCATGCATGAGATGATGGTAGTGTGGAGTGTTGGCATAGTTTTGTGATCATGGTTGTTTATGATAGCCATTCCTCTCTCTCTTGCATGACATGATTTTGGCCTCTCCCATTTTTGATACAACCTCCTCATTTCTCACTCTCCCCTCACTTGCATGGCCGGCCACTTCCCTAAAGGGGCTGTCCAAATTTGTTCATGTGGGATTTTTGCTCTTTTGCTTTAGGAAAAATCCCACAAGTTCCACCTCCATGAGTTTGTATCATCCCTCCACCAAAATGGCACATCCATGAACCCCAAATGAGACTTGAGCTCTACTATACATTCTACAGCAATTCTTGGGCACGTCGACTAGCCAGCTTCGTGCCCGAGTTGCCTCGGCATTGAGGTGGGAGCCCGTAAAAGAAGTAGGCGATGTGGTGCACTTCCGGCGACGAGGTGGAGACCGGAGCTTCCACAGGAGATCGGGACAACGACGAGAAGACCGGAGGACTTGGATCAGTCGGTATATCTCTATTCCCTATCTTGTAGTTAGCTAGCACTAATTAATGGTTCGATCCGGGTATTAGTGCGCGGCGGTTTGCCAGTTCAAGTAAAATTTAAAGTTTATCACCGCTTCCGCATTTGGCCGTCGGTTTGACGGCCGGGGCGCCGCCGTGCACTTACAGGCGAAAGCCAAGGGAAAGAAGAAGAAAGCCCCCGCCAAACCAAGAGGCGGTGTTAGTAAAGTGGATACGAAGGGAAAGGCAAAAGCAACAAAGAAAGCGGGGAAGCTTGTGGATAAGGAAGAATGCTTCTATTATCATAAGAAAGGACACGGGAAGAATGATTGCAGGGCTTGGACGGCCAGAACACAGGAATTGAAGCAGGTTGCAGCTTCAGCTTCAGGTGTGTATGTTATTGAAAACTGTCTTTCAATAAACTCTACTTCCTGGGTATTGGATACCAGATCAGGATCTCATATCTGTAATTCTCTACAGGCGTTGAGAAACCGTAGGGTTTTGAAGGCAGGTGACATGACCCTCAAAGTTGCGAACGGAGCTAGCATGGATGCTAAAGCCGTGGGGGACTATCACCTGGGAATGTCAGATGGACATGTTTTGGTTTTGCGTAATTGCTTTTTTGTACCCAACGCAACTTGTAATATCATTTCTGTATCTTTAGTTTCTAAAGAAGGTTATGAATTTGCGTTTGCAAGCAATGTTGTAAACATTCACCTTAATCAAGTTCTGATTGGGTTAGGTACATTGAGCAATGGTATATACGTATTAAACCAACCACAAATTTTCAATGTCCAGAATACACACAAAAGAAAGTCTCCAGAAATAAATCAGACTTTCTTATGGCATTGTAGACTGGGTCACATCAATGAGAGAAGGTTGACGAAGTTACATACAGAAGGATATTTGAATCCGTTCGAATATCAATCGTATGCCACTTGTCAATCCTGTCTCAATGGAAAGATGACAAAGACTCCGTTCACTGGACACGGAGTAAGAGCGAGCGAGCTCTTGGGACTCGTACACAGCGACGTGTGCGGTCCAATGTCTACACATGCGCGAAGCGGTTATTCTTACTTCATTACTTTTACGGATGACTTTTCAAGGTACAGTTATGTCTTCTTAATGAAACATAAGTCCGAAGCCTTTGGAAAATTCCAGGAATATAAGAATGAAGTAGAAAAACAAACTGTAAGTCCATGCTACCTCTCCCGGTACTTTCGGGAATGCGGAATTTGGTAAAAAACGATTTTCTTAAAGATGGTAACATGGTCCTAAAACCCGGATCTTGGTTAAACATCTATCTAACAACCTAACTACGAGTTTCTAGCTACTCGGTTAGGGGGTTATACCTTGCTTGTCTTGAACTCCTTCGTCTTCAAGCTCCGATGGTGGTCCGGATTGGCTTCTTCCCGTCGTCTCCGTACGCCGAAGATAGATCCACCTGAAAGCTCCAACCTTTAGCTCCTTCTTCGTTCTTTGAAGAAACTAGTTCACTTGGTTTGCTAAACCTAGTGAACTAGAATGAGTAGAGAAGAGTTTGTATGGGATTTTAACTATGGTTCTTGATTCTCAACTCATGAGACAAGAGAACCATAGAATCAAGAGAGGGAGCAAGAGGTTGAGGGTGAGAGCAAAAACAAGAGAGCTCAAGAACAAGAGAGAGAATGAGCAAGAAAGAATGAGCAACCCTTTTTCTCTCACCCTCTCATAATCCAAAGTCATGATAACTCATCATACTAAAAAAAAGTCTTATGTGATGGTTGAAGCAACCATAACCATATCATTTCATGCACTCATTTTACACAAATGAGCAAGCAAACAAAAGTCTTTGCCATGAAATGGTGGCTATGGTTATCATGAAGGTCAACTAGTCAAGCCTAGTGAACCGGTCAACAAAGTCAACAAGTCAACAAAAGTCAACAAGTCAACAAAGTCAACAAAAGTCAACAACCATGTCACCATAATACTTAATTAATATAATAGTTAATCACAATATCATATTCTCATTAGGGTTGAACAAAAAGTCAAATAGTCAACGGTCAACTGTCAACAACCCTAATGAGAATCCGCCGCCTCTGCCTCCCTGTCAACTGTGCATACACACCCGCATCCGAGTTCCGAGGAACACGAATGCACACTGGATAAATCCAATCCCAAAAGGTACACTAGGATCTGGCTTAAACTAAAGCCCGCTAGTGTAAACTGTCCGGACACTGTACGTGCACAGGTGCACGGATGTGACCGAACCCTGTCGCAAAACCATGCGACCTGTCGCAATACCATGCGACCTCTACTCTTTTGCCTAAAGGCGAAAAGTTTTCTGTGTGGGACTCTAAAGACTCGACACTACGCTGGCAGTGGGTTTAACCACAGACCGCAAGCGGCACTAGCTGTGCGTAACGGTCCCCAGGTAATGCCGACAAGAAGACCGACGAGGCGAAACCCATCTGAACTCCTACTGAGCCTGAGTGTGACATTCTCCGTACAGTCCGCTCTGTTCGTCTGATACATCGCATGGCGGGCCTAGGGGGCGGTAAACGTCAGTCCCCCAATAGCGGTACAAGTCGTGCCGGAGCGAAGCCCAAAACACCCTGAGATAACACTGGAAACCTACCAGTATATCTCGTTTGCCCTGGCCAGGGACTACTCGTGTAATGGCTCTCCTAGACACAGCGCGATGTCAACCCCCAATACCGGGAGAGACGAATCCTGTCTAACCGTCACTGCCTCCAAGTGCTTCGGGATTGCACCCAACCACTACCTGTTTGCACGACTCCTATGAGCCGTGGTAGGGTAGTGATCAAAGTACAGTGGGAACACACTCGAGGCGAAGTGACAGTGTCAAGTCACCGGACTAAGCTGTACTCATGTCACCTGGGAACTGATAACTGACGATAGGCATAATACCAACTAGTCAGTTCCCGACGAGTCCTGTCCAGTGTACCCGTAACCTAACGAGCACCCGCATACTATCTCAAGTACGACGTACTGACAGCTGTGGGACAGACCGTCTCCCACACTGGGATGAGAAGCGCATGCGCTGGTCTACTCCGGAGTATCGATGCCCTGTCTCGATAGTCCTGCGACCAGGGACCTGCATAAGGATGAGCTTATAGATTACCCAGCCCCACTAGTGTGACGGCCATCACATCGCTGGTAATCAAGCAAAGATCATGAGGGCTCCACTAATGTGTATAGGCGATATACTAAAATAAACACATGTACACATTGAAGTAGAAACAAACCAAGTAGCATACTACTATTTTGAGCAAGATTGTATATACAAGGTGAATATCCCAAGCTTCCATTAAGTAATATACAAACTAGTATAATACAGTAATGGACTCTAGGGCATATACACTAACAATCTCCCACTTGCACTAAGGCCATGTACTGGCGTATCGAAGACCTATCATCTCGATCAGCCGCTCGAACTGAGTCTGGGGTGTTGGAGATAGTGCCCTCAGAGTCAATTATTAGGTCACAGGTACGTGATTGTAATGATTGATAGAGGACCTATCCCGGTAGGACAGTCTTACTCGAGATGATAGTATGCTATCTGGTTTACCTTTATCATCGTGTACTGTTTTAGGTGACCTTACAGGTCGCTATTACACGTTGGTAGAGCCCCTAGGATTCTTGCTTGACCACCAGCAGTATGAGGGCGATCATATAAGTGGGAGCTGGGGTCTATAAGCTTGTCCTTAAAAGGTCCCTAGTCGTGGGAGTTTCGAGACTGGGCATCGATACTCCATTAGTAGACTAGTGTATACAGTCGAGACCCCGACGAGGGGCGGTGGCCGGTCTCACAAGCCACTGGTGTCAGTTGGATCACCTAAGATGTATACAGGTGCTCATTGGGTTATGAGTACACCGGACAGGACTCGCCGGGAACATGCTAGTTGGTCATATACCAGACGTCAGATGGCAGTTCCCTGGTGACATGTGTGCAGGTTAGTTCATCGACCTGGGGATCGTCATTTGTCTCGTGTGAGTTCCCACTGTACTTTGATTACTACCCTACCACGGCTCAAAGGAGTCGTGCAAACAGGTTTTAGTTGGGTACAGTCCCGAGCCACATGGAGGCAGTGAGCGTATCTTCAGGGGTTCGTCTCTCCCGGTATTGGGGGTGAGGTCGTGCTGTGTCTAGGAGAGCCATTACACAAAGTCCTTGGCCAAGGCAAGGAGATTTACTGGTAGGTATTCCAGTAGTATCTCAGGGTGTTCTGGGCTACACTCCGACACGACTTGTACCGCTTTTGGGGGTCTGACTTTTACCAACCCCCTAGGCCCGCCATGCGATACTCATAGACGAACGGACCGGACTGTACGGATATTGTCACTGGCAGGCTCAGTAGGGTGTCAGGCTGAGCTCGCTCACAGACGTCCCTTTTAGTCAATACCTGGTAGCCCGTTACGTATTGGCTTATACCTCTGACGTGCTAGTGGTTAAATCCACAACCGAGGTGTTGACGAGTCTTTAGAGTCCCCCACATTCAGTTACTCAGCTTTCGGGCGAAAGGTTGTAGAGGCCGTATGGAGATATGGAAAGGTCCGATCAGATACGTGCGGTATTGCACGGATCAGGATCGGACAGTTTGTACTATAGGCCGTATGGTTATATGGCAGGGTTCGATCAGATACGTGCGGTATTGCACGGATCAGGATCGAACAGATTTTACTAGCCGGCTTTGGTATAAGCCGGATCTTAGTATAGTACAGTGTAGACTTTGTCTCATTGCATCTGTATTTCGGTCGAAATACAGATGCGGGTGTGTATGCACAGTATTGGGGTTTTCCTGTAATTTATTACGGGACCAGTTTTCTGGAGTTGCCAGTTTGCTTTTCGTTTCGGCCGATTTCCTTTGTATCGTTCATTGGCCGAAGTTTGGTGGAGAAGGGTTTATTTGCATTGTTGCAAATAGGCATTTGTGGAGGGGGTCTTTGCATTTTTGTTGTATCATGATAGCACCATCCTTTGACTTGATTTCTTCATGATGGCTTGACTTCATAACCTCATCATGGCTTGACTTATGTATGATGATGGAGGGACATGATGGTTGATGATGATGAGGGGTGAGGTTGGTGGAGTGTTAGTTTACACTTGTGATCATTTCCTTTTTGGATGATAACCTTTCCTCTCTCTCTCTTGTATGGGTATTATTATTGGCCTCTCTCATATTCTTTTGATACAACCTCCTCATTCTCACTCTCCCTCATATGCATGGTCGGCCACTTCCCAAAGGGGGCTGTCCAAATTTGTTCATGTGGGATTTTTGCTCTTTTGCTTTAGGAAAAATCCCACAAGTTCCACCTCTATGAGTTTGTATCATCCCTCCACCAAATGGCAAAGCTCCAAAACCCCAAATGAGACTTGACGACTACATATTCTACAGCGAACCTTGGGCACGTCGAGTAGCCGGCTTCGTGCCCGAGTTGCCTCGGCATTGAGGTGGGAGCCCGTAAACAATGTAGGCGATGTGGTGCACTTCCGGCGACGAGGAGGAGACGGGACTTTTCCGCAGGAGATCGGGACCATGACGAGAAGACCGGAGGACTTGGATCGTCGGTATATCTCTAACCCATCTTCTAGTTAGCTTAGACTAGTTAATGGTTTCGATCCGGGTGTTTAGTGCGCGGTGGTGCCGGTTTTGCTAAGTCCGCAAAATTTAAGTTTTCACCGCTTCCGCATTCCGGCGTCGGATTGACGGCCGGGGCGCCGCCGTGCACTTACAGTGGTATCAGAGCCTCCCCATTAACTTAGTCTAGCTTTGTGTAATGTGTTTTTCAGTTCCGATCGATCGAAATGTTCAAAAACCCGTATTTGCCCACATCAGTTTTCTGTTGAAACTTTTTGGTCCCCAAAAATTTTTCAGGTTGTATAAAAGCACTGTACAGGAAGACTTAAGACTTCTGGAAAAATCCGACAACATCATCCTCTGGTTGGAGCGCGGAACCGCGGCCAAAACCTACTTGTGGCCGCGGTTCCGCCGCAGAGTAGAGGAGTCAGTGGGCCGGATTTTTTCAGTGGGCCTCTGGGCTTATTATGGGGGTTTTTGAACATTAAAATTAGGCCCATATTTTCTGTAACTGCTACAGTTTTGTTTTGGGGCCCACTTGTTAATATTCGATCGGTCGGATATTTTAAACACATTTTTCACAGTATTTACATTATATCTGCGACCGTGAATGTCACTCGATCGGTAAATCTGGTCTAACTGCTATAGCCCGGTTAGACGGATTTGCGAACGTGATATTCACGTTGATGTTCTATGTATTTGCTGTGATGTTGCGGATCGGTCGTGGGGATAGCCTGGATGCAATGCTAGTACAGTTTTTGTTGTATTATGTACATTTGATATTGCGGGGCGAGCGTCCGACATGTGGACTGCCGTCACTGCCAGTTTGTATTATTATTTTGGGGCACGACCAGGTTGCGGTCGATGTACCCGGTGTATGTATATTTTACTTTCTGTACTAGGTTGCCCCGCGGAGGGGTGCACGGATAGCCGGGTTCTGGAGGGCAACAAGCCCGCATCTCATGGCATTGAGACGGAAGGGGCTTCACTCTAGGATTGGCGGGCTATTCGCCGCACTCGTAGGGGTTACAGGTTGACCCAGGAGGGGTGCCCAAGTTGCCGGATTCCGTGAAGTGCCGGGTGGTCCATTCACGTCGCTGAAGGGGGCTGCCTCGCTTCAGGTTTTGGCGGGTGACTTGCCGCGCCCGTAGGGGTCTAGGTTTTCATTGCACAGGCTATCCGCACGACCAGGGGAACGTCGGGTTTCAGCGGCTCTGTGAAACCCGGGGATCCCAGATATCGGTATTGTTTCTGTGATGCTGTTCATTCTTTGTGATGTTGCATTTTATTCACGCCTTGAGCGAATATAATATATTGGTATATATATTAGTAGATGTTGTATATGTTTTACATCCGCGCTAGTCCAGTCCCCGCTCTGTCGTTAGTTAGCTAACCTAACGGGTAATGACGGGACCCAGTGGCGAATGCGGATGGCATATACGTACATCAGTATATTTTCGTTCTTTTTGGTGCGATCAATTGATGGGACTGCGTTGATTCGGATCAATGCAAGTTAAAAACAAACCTAATCTGATGTTGTTGGAACACTTTTTCAAAAAGCTGTTATTGCAAGGACGTTCACTTTTGTTTTGCATCGTGGTATTCAGTTGGAATATCCTGCTCCTCAGTCGACGAGGCAAGGGCCGAGATCCCTTCACCGGGAGTGACCCCTTGGACAAAAGTTTGCGTCAGGGCATTAACTTCACTATAGCCGATTACTTTTGCTTTGCACCGTGGTATTCAGTTGAAATATCCTGCACCCCATTCTACGGGGAAAGAGCCGAGATCCCTTCACCGGGAGTGACCTCTTTAGCGGAAGTTGTCGTCACTATATTTCTAAAAAGCTATCTGTTCCTTCGACGATATCAAGTTCATTACGTTAAAGGTTTTCGCCAGAAACCATTCGTAGCCCTCCGTCGTTTCATACGGGTAGCACGTAGTATTCATGCTATGTTTGTTGGCCTTCGTCAAGGCATAGTGTATGGTAGCTGCTTGTTGCCTTTCTGCAGCATAGATAGATGCGTTGGTTTGGGACAGTCGTATAGCCTTGTTGGCCTTCGTCAAGGGCTTGTGCGGGTGGGTTCAAATCAACCTGGAGAATGACGGGTAGAACTTGACATGTGACTTATGATTTGTTGGCCTTCGTCAAGGTCATAAGAGCATGGGGCAGAAATCACATCGGGAGTTTCAAAAGAACTGAAACTTGCCAGATATGCGCATACCTTCTGGAGTGTGATGACGTGAGCGGATTCCGTCACGTTATCATGCAATGATAGTTGGATCCCGATTCCCACTGATGAGTTAGTTTACTCCTCGGGTAACCCCGACTAATTCTTCTTTCAGGTTTGGAGGAGAATTTGAGGTACAGTGGGAGGTTTCCAGATTAGATAAATTGGTGACCATTCTGATCTAGGTTAGAGTGCACGCTGAGTGTTTCTTTTCTCTCTCTCTTTGGCAGCGACCATTGACCCGACCCTAAGACTATGACTCAGTGACCAAGTTGACCGAACCTTCTTAAACACCGGCTTTTGGATTGTCAGAATTGCAAACCTCATTGCCACTCCTACTTTTACCCTTTTCTCCAGGACACCCCGTTTTACTACGAACGTCCACTTCCATTGGACAAAACCATCGTATGGTTAGATACGAACTCGAAAGAATTTATTCGAGGATGGTTTCCGGTTCTGGAGAAAACGGATAGGATTATTCAGTTGTCTTTTCCTTTTACCCTCTCTCAGGTTACGAGTACTCCTTGGTTTAGGGGTAGTACACCTATTACGCAAATTGGATTGTCTTCTTCCAAACCTTAGGCTGGTGCCGACCGGTAGGGAATGAAGAAAACCAATTAGCATAACGATGGTGTGCAGAAGGTATTAAGTTCAGACAAAGCAAGGGATTAGTAAGAGGGCAAAGTAAATTGCAACAGATATTCACGACCAAACCAAATATTTCGTTACCACTCCCACATCACCTTTGTATTTCTCCAGGACACTCCGTATCACTACGAAGATCCACAGTTTATTTGGATACTCCATCGTATGGTTATATACGAACTCGAAAGGAATTTGTTCCAGTTCGGGGATGGATTCTGGTTCAGGAGAAATAGGAATAAGGTTTATTCGGTTGTCTTTTATCTTCACCCTCTCTCATTGCGAGTGTTCCTAGGATTGGGACAGTACACCCATTATGCTTATTGGATAGTCTTCTTCCAAACCATAGGCTGGTGCCGAACGGTAGGGAAGGAAGAAAACCATTTGGCCTAAAGGGGTGTACAGAAGGTAAAGACTAAAGACATATGAAGGGATTTGGAGAGGTGGAAAAGAATTATACAGTTACAGTCGTGAATCTGGAAGAGGCATTACTAGGAATACCAGGATACCCCATCGGAACATTTCAATGTTTCAGTTTCACTGTGTAATGTTAAAGGAAAACTGATTTCCCGATTAGACACTTGCTCCAGGGTATGTATTACCAGGTATGATTCTCACATCTGTATGGTTTTACAGATGATGAGTGGGAGTAAGTTATTGGGAATTGGGTGATTATCCTCATTATATCGGGATTCGTTGTAATCGGTGATATTTGAGGAAATCACCTGGGCTGTTTGCCGGTTGGCAAATATTTGGTTTTGAATATCCGCTGTTATGCACCAATTTCAAATTGATATATCTGTACGTCTATTTTCATAGAGTGAGATATACCTTTTTGAAATTATGTCTACGACATTTACCTATATCAGTGGATGGTTAGGTAAGGAGCATTGAACAGCGGTGTAATTCTTCTTAACCATAGGTACAGTTTTCAACCTACGACACACAGTGAATGAATTATCAGACTCAAGGGACTTGTACAGAGTATTGTATGTTGTCCAGGGTCCATCAGGACAGAGGGGTTGGTCCTCGTACTATATTCGGTTTACTTATGACTTCTCTAGTTTTTAGACAGGTGTTTCGTGGAAACACAGGGTCTGAATTTTGAGAAGTTATAGGTATTTGAATAGAGTAGAGAACCAGGTGTAGCAAGTATCGGGGTTCTTCAAAGTGATCGAAGATGTAGATACTTATGTATGGTATTCAGATGATAGTAATGATAAAGAGATCTTGCTTCTCTTTCAGGTTACTCATAATTGGAAGTATTCCTAAGTTGAGTAACGCTGATCGGCCTCCTTCCATTTAGTTGACATGCGCTGGGGACAGCTGCATGATTTGAATCTGGTTCAATTAAATCAGTGCCTCTGTTTCTATATTGGATATAGAACAGTTCATATCTTAACGATGTTAAGGTACGGGGAGTTGTCCGGTTTATGATTAAAACCAGACACTGGACAACTCAAGGCACGTTTCTGTAATGGCTGTTTGTGGGTTGACCCAGGCTATGACGAGGGTTGACTTTCTACCATCTGGATGAACAATAGCGATATTGTTCTAGACTCGCCACAGTTTTATTAAAAATGGATTTTTTCAGAAAACAGTAGTGGGAGTATGGTAGAACTGGAAGTGACTCCAGAACCACAAACGATTACTGAAGATTTGATAAGGAACCTAAAGATTCAATCTGGATTGACATTCCATTGGCCACTCCGCAGATTAGGTGGGTAACTTCAGGCACCCGAGAGGTACTACGGTAGCCTCAAGGACGGTGACAAGGAAGTTCTTGTTTACCCACACTTGCCATTGCTGTTGTTCCAGACTGTGAGACCCGGCAGGAGGATGAGTATAGCGTCGTTCTGAACTCGCTTCAGAAGTGTACGTGTATATGACTCTGCCAGAGGGTTATCGTAGTCAGTGGGAGCAGCGGAAGCATTGGTGGACATGTAGCTTATGTCTATTTATAGACTAAAGCAGATATAGCGGAGATAGATCATCTATTTCTGACGTGACAGTCATAGGTTTGACTTCATCAGAATAAGGGATGGATCTGTTGAGAAGGTAGTAGGGTGTGATATCCTGGTATTTGGATGATATACACAGAGTAGGAAAGGAAACTCCTACACTTCAATCGGTTATACTTTGGTCGTCACACAGTGGTTTCTCCATAAAGGAAATGGATTTTATATCAGACATACTGGTTACTAGATCTATGGTCTTAGATCTAGATTTGGGTGGTTTCCCAATCAGGGTACTTGACAGCATTCTAAGAGTATTTAGGATGGACGACTCCTGGCACGGTAGTGTACCTGCAGGTAATGGAGTCACCCTCTCCAAAGGTGTCTTACAGACTAAAGGGGAGAGGGACTTGCATGATTGGCAGATCACTTGCTCAGGCAATTGAGTCAATCGTGAGATGTCAAGTACCACACCAGATGTTGTTCTTGCACTAGATGCAATAAGTTGACATTAATCCAATCCTGGAGAAACAGTCGGAAGCAGTTTTAGAATATAAGTGGATGTTCTAGGGAGATGATAACGACAGCCTCATTCAGGAGACAGTTATCATTCCAGGCTTCCAAGGTGACATGGACGACAAGGAGGTTGTCAGAGTTATAGTTTTCCTTCTGATGAGGGGCAGTATTTTGGACAGGTGGTCCAAGGCAATACTGAGGGAGGCATGGCGCGCAGGATACTGATTAAGTTCAGTTGACGATACAGTCTAAGAAGTTTGGATTTGGAGTTCATTTATGAGCTATGTCCCATCAGACATCCAGACACATTCTAAGACAGGTATTGCTCATTTCGGGAGATGGCTTTCTCCGCGAACTTGAGATATAGAGAGACATAGAAAGAAACAACAAAGCGGATCCACTCACTGAGGCTATTCCTCGAACGCAAAAGTTTCGCAAACGAGCTTTGTGAGACTGACTAGTAGAGGAGTTGGGTGTTCGGTATCACACGGGCTGTGAGTATGCGACATCGCAATAATTAGCCTTGAGTGCAAGTGGGAGATTGTTGGAGATAGTGCCCTCAGAGTTAATTATTAGGTCACAGGTACGTGATTGTAATGATTGATAGAGGACCTATCCCGGTAGGACAGTCTTACTCGAGATGATAGTATGCTATCTGGTTTACCTTTATCATCGTGTACTGTTTTAGGTGACCTTACAGGTCGCTATTACACGTTGGTAGAGCCCCTAGAATTCTTGCTTGACCACCAGCAGTATGAGGGCGATCATATAAGTGGGAGCTGGGGTCTATAAGCTTATCCTTAAAAGGTCCCTAGTCGTGGGAGTTTCGAGACTGGGCATCGATACTCCATTAGTAGACTAGTGTATACAGTCGAGACCCCGACGAGGGGCGGTGGCCGGTCTCACAAGCCACTGGTGTCAGTTGGATCACCTAAGATGTATACAGGTGCTCATTGGGTTATGAGTACACCGGACAGGACTCGCCGGGAACATGCTAGTTGGTCATATACCAGACGTCAGATGGCAGTTCCCTGGTGACATGTGTGCAGGTTAGTTCATCGACCTGGGGATCGTCATTTGTCTCGTGTGAGTTCCCACTGTACTTTGATTACTACCCTACCACGGCTCAAAGGAGTCGTGCAAACAGGTTTTAGTTGGGTACAGTCCCGAGCCACATGGAGGCAGTGAGCGTATCTTCAGGGGTTCGTCTCTCCCGGTATTGGGGGTGAGGTCGTGCTGTGTCTAGGAGAGCCATTACACAAAGTCCTTGGCCAAGGCAAGGAGATTTACTGGTAGGTATTCCAGTAGTATCTCAGGGTGTTCTGGGCTACACTCCGACACGACTTGTACCGCTTTTGGGGGTCTGACTTTTACCAACCCCCTAGGCCCGCCATGCGATACTCATAGACGAACGGACCGGACTGTACGGATATTGTCACTGGCAGGCTCAGTAGGGTGTCAGGCTGAGCTCGCTCACAGACGTCCCTTTTAGTCAATACCTGGTAGCCCGTTACGTATTGGCTTATACCTCTGATGTGCTAGTGGTTAAATCCACAACCGAGGTGTTGACGAGTCTTTAGAGTCCCCCACATTCAGTTACTCAGCTTTCGGGCGAAAGGTTGTAGAGGCCGTATGGAGATATGGCAAGGTCCGATCAGATACGTGCGGTATTGCACGGATCAGGATCGGACAGTTTGTACTATAGGCCGTATGGTTATATGGCAGGGTTCGATCAGATACGTGCGGTATTGCACGGATCAGGATCGAACAGATTTTACTAGCCGGCTTTGGTATAAGCCGGATCTTAGTATAGTACAGTGTAGACTTTGTCTCATTGCATCTGTATTTCGGTCGAAATACAGATGCGGGTGTGTATGCACAGTATTGGGGTTTTCCTGTAATTTATTACGGGACCAGTTTTCTGGAGTTGCCAGTTTGCTTTTCGTTTCGGCCGATTTCCTTTGTATCGTTCATTGGCCGAAGTTTGGTGGAGAAGGGTTTATTTGCATTGTTGCAAATAGGCATTTGTGGAGGGGGTCTTTGCATTTTTGTTGTATCATGATAGCACCATCCTTTGACTTGATTTCTTCATGATGGCTTGACTTCATAACCTCATCATGGCTTGACTTATGTATGATGATGGAGGGACATGATGGTTGATGATGATGAGGGGTGAGGTTGGTGGAGTGTTAGTTTACACTTGTGATCATTTCCTTTTTGGATGATAACCTTTCCTCTCTCTCTCTTGTATGGGTATTATTATTGGCCTCTCTCATATTCTTTTGATACAACCTCCTCATTCTCACTCTCCCTCATATGCATGGTCGGCCACTTCCCAAAGGGGGCTGTCCAAATTTGTTCATGTGGGATTTTTGCTCTTTTGCTTTAGGAAAAATCCCACAAGTTCCACCTCTATGAGTTTGTATCATCCCTCCACCAAATGGCAAAGCTCCAAAACCCCAAATGAGACTTGACGACTACATATTCTACAGCGAACCTTGGGCACGTCGAGTAGCCGGCTTCGTGCCCGAGTTGCCTCGGCATTGAGGTGGGAGCCCGTAAACAATGTAGGCGATGTGGTGCACTTCCGGCGACGAGGAGGAGACGGGACTTTTCCGCAGGAGATCGGGACCATGACGAGAAGACCGGAGGACTTGGATCGTCGGTATATCTCTAACCCATCTTCTAGTTAGCTTAGACTAGTTAATGGTTTCGATCCGGGTGTTTAGTGCGCGGTGGTGCCGGTTTTGCTAAGTCCGCAAAATTTAAGTTTTCACCGCTTCCGCATTCCGGCGTCGGATTGACGGCCGGGGCGCCGCCGTGCACTTACAGTGGTATCAGAGCCTTGGTGAATGGATCTGCAGTGTTATCTTCTGAAGCGACTCGCCGAACCTCGATCTCCTGGCGATCTACGATCTCCTTGATCAGGTGATACCGCCTTAAGATGTGCCTGGATCTCTGATGGGACCTGGGTTCCTTCGCTAAAGCTATAGCCCCGTTGTTGTCGCAATACAGAGGTATTGGATCAATAATGGACGGAACCACCTGAAGTTCTTTCAAGAACTTCCTCATCCAGACAGCTTCTTTTGCGGCATCAGATGCAGCGATGTATTCCGCTTCCATCGTCGAGTCTGCAACGGTTTCCTGTTTGGAACTCTTCCAACACACCGCCCCTCCATTGAGGGTAAAGACAAAACCCGACATGGACTTGGAATCATCCTTGTCACTCTGGAAGCTGGAGTCAGCAAAGGCCTCGATCTGGAGGTCTTTTCCGCCATACACCAAGAACATCTCCTTAGTCCTTCTCAGGTACTTGAGAATGTTCTTTACCGCTATCCAGTGTTTCTCCCCAGGGTTTGACTGATACCGGCTTACCACACTCAGTGCATAAGCTACATCCGGTCTGGTACACAACATCGCATACATTATAGAGCCTACCGCAGAAGCGTAGGGTATAATAGACATGCGATCCCTCTCCAAATCAGTTTTGGGAGACATCTCTTTAGAGAGGGTGATCTCGTGACAAGCCGGTAGGTTACCGCGCTTGGAATCTTCCATACTGAATCTTTTCAGTATGGTGTCGATGTACCTGGACTGAGAAAGTCCCAATATCCTCTTGGATCTGTCATGGTAGATCCGGATACCCAGAATGTATGAGGCATCACCCAGGTCTTTCATGGAGAACCTGTGTGACAAGAACCCCTTGACAGATTGTAGCATAGGAATGTCATTTCCTATTAAGAGAATGTCATCCACGTATAAAACGAGGAATACTACAGTTCTCGCTACAAATCTACTATAGATGCATGGTTCATCTGGATTTTTGATAAAGCCAAATTCTTTGACCGTCTCATCAAAGCAGATGTTCCAACTCCGCGATGCCCGCTTTAGTCCATAGATGGACTTAAGCAACTTGCACACCTTTCCGCTGCTCCCACTCTGAATGAAACCCTCTGGCTGGTCCATATAGACACACTCCTCTAAATTTCCATTTAGAAAAGCTGTCTTTACGTCCATTTGCCAGATCTCATAATCGTGGAAGGCAGCAATGGCAAGAAGGATCCGAATGGATTTCAGCATGGCTACTGGAGAAAAGGTTTCGTCATAGTCCAAGCCAGGTCTTTGACGAAAACCTTTTGCTACCAACCTAGCTTTATAGGTCTCAACCTGTCCATCTACACCAATCTTCCTTTTGAAGATCCACTTGCATCCTACGGGTTTTACCCCGTCTAGAGCAATGTCCAACGTCCATACCTTGTTGGTGTACATGGACTCCATTTCGGTCCGCATTGCATCCAGCCATTTCACTGAGTCAACGCTCTGAACGGCCTGCTGGAAGCTAGTAGGCTCATCATAATCTATGATGCAATCCTCTCTATCCCCGTCTATGAGAAAACCGTAGTATCTCTCGGGCGGATGAGACTGCCTACTACTCCTGCGGAGCGGCGTAGGAATGTCCTGTTCTTCTGAACCCTCTGGTTCCACTAAACTTTCAGTAATAGTCCGTGGTTCTGGAATTTCTTCCAGTTCTACTGCGCTCCCACTTATTTCCTTTTCTAAGAACTGGTGTTCTAGAAAGTGGGCATGACGAGAAACAAGAACTTTTTGTTCCTCTTCGCAGTAGAAGAAATATCCCTCGGAATTCTTTGGATATCCCACAAACTTGCACAGTACTGAGCGTGCCTCGAGCTTGTCCGCATGCTGCTTTTTGACAAAAGCTGGACTTCCCCATGTCTTAATGTAATTAAGATGGGGTCTCTTCCCACACCACATCTCAAATGGCGTGGTAGGCACAGTCTTAGTGGGAACTTGGTTTAAAAGGTATGCGGCTGATTCTAGCGCATATCCCCAGAATGATCGCGGTAACTCAGCGTTACTCATCATGGACCGCACCATATCCAATAGGGTGTGGTTCCGTCTCTCCGATACACCGTTATGTTGCGGGGTGTATGGAGGAGTAAGCTGAGAGAGAATTCCGTTCTCTTTTAAATAGTCCA
Organism: Agapanthus africanus; assembly: GCA_030015575.1. Taxonomy (NCBI): domain Eukaryota; kingdom Viridiplantae; phylum Streptophyta; class Magnoliopsida; order Asparagales; family Amaryllidaceae; genus Agapanthus; species Agapanthus africanus. The sequence continues at coordinate 683,580,866 of JASDDO010000019.1, forward strand.
GGAACTCGGCACTCAAGTATTCTCCACCTCGATCCGATCTTAGAATCTTAATACTTTTGCCGGTCTGTTTTTCTACTTCACTTTTATATTCCTGGAACTTTCCAAAGGCTTCGGACTTATGTTTCATTAAGAAGACATAACCGTACCTTGAGAAGTCATCCGTAAAAGTGATGAAGTAAGAATAACCGCTTCGCGCATGTGTAGACATTGGACCGCACACGTCACTGTGTACGAGTCCCAAGAGCTCGCTCGCTCTTACACCATGTCCAGTAAACGGATTCTTTGTCATCTTTCCTTTGAGACAAGATTGACAAGTGGCATATGATTGATATTCGAACGCATTCAAATATCCTTCTGTATGTAACTTAGTCAACCTTCTCTCATTGATGTGACCCAGTCTACAATGCCACAAGAAAGTCTGATTTATTTCTGGAGACTTTCTTTTGTGTGTATTCTGGACATTGAAAATCTGTGGTTGGTTCAATACGTATATACCATTACTCAATGTACCTGACCCAATCAAAACTTGATTAAGGCGAATGTTTACAACATTACTTACAAACGCAAATTCATAACCTTCTTTAGAAACTAAAGATACAGAAATGATATTACAAGTTGCGTTGGGTACAAAAAAGCAATTACGCAAAACCAAAACATGTCCATCTGACATTCCCAGGTGATAGTCCCCCACGGCTTTAGCATCCATGCTAGCTCCGTTCGCAACTCTGAGGGTCATGTCACCTGCTTTCAAAACACTATGGTTTCTCAACGCCTGCAAAGAATTACAGATATGAGAGCCTGATCCGGTATCCAATACCCAGGAAGTAGAGTTTATTGAAAGACAGTTTTCAATAACATACACACCTGAAGCTGAAGCTGCAACCTGCTTCAATTCCTGTGTTCTGGCCTTCCAGGCCCTACAATCATTCTTCCAGTGTCCTTTCTTATGACAATAGAAGCATTCTTCCTTATCCACAAGCTTCCCAGCTATCTTTGTTGCTTTGGCTTTTCCCTTCGTATCCACTTTACTAACACCGCCCCTTGGTTTGGCGGGGGCTTTCTTCTTCTTTCCCTTGGCTTTCGCCTTGGACCTAGAAGAAGATGATCCTCCTACAAACAAAGTTGATGTTTCCCTACCTTTCTGTAGGGTGCCCTCTGCGCTCCTCAGCATGTTGAGGAGCTCTGAAAGTTCAACCTCTTTTTCTTGTAAGTTGAAGTTCAGTATAAACTGGGCGTAAGTGGAAGGAAGGGACTGGAGAACTATATCCGTATATAGTTCACTCTCCAATGTGATCCCTAGGTCCGCGAGCTCCTCAATGTAGCCGATCATCTTTAGCACGTGCTCGGCTACTGATGATCCGACGGCCATTCTTGTCGAAAATAACTTTTTCGACGCTTCGTATCTTGCGATACGAGATTGCTCTCCATACAGTTCTTTTGTATGAAGCAATATGGATTCCAAGTCCATATTCTCGTGCCTCCTCTGATGTTCATTGTCCATAGAGGCAAGTACGAGGCATTTGGCCTTCGCTCTATCAATCTCCCAAGTCTTACGGATTTCCTTATCCGCGACGCTGGAAGTGGGACCAGGGACAGGGGGAGCTTTGGTGGTAAGAAGATACCCCAGCTTGTCGTAAGTGATTGCTATCTTGACATTCCTGAGCCAATCTTTGTAGTTTGGCCCTGTCAGTTTGTTTTTATCTAGGAGTAACTTAAGTCCAGTCATGTCGATTTGGTCGCTGCAATTAGGAGAGAGAAGAAGAAACACTCAGCATGATGCTCTTGCAAGTTTAGAGTGGTTTTTAGTTTGTCTAAACAGGATGGCTCCCACTGTTTCTCGAATCCCTCCTCAAACCATAAAGGAAGAATTAGTCGGGATCAATCCCACCGCACAATACTTGCTTAACCGTTCAGCCAGGCCGGTGTCGGTACTTCGAGGGAGGTTTTCCAACGCTTTCGCGAAGTTCCTTAATTAAAGAACCTCTTTTCCCTGGGGGCGTAGCCCCGCTAACACCTTTCTAGGCACCTACTAGGTTTATAGCATTGATCGATTAGTGAGAAATTTCCCGAGGAGTAGCATATACTCACAGTAGGATCGGGATCCAATTATCATCGCGTGACGAAACTGAAGGAATCCTACCAGAATCATCACACTCCAATTGGTATGCAAATCTAGCAAGTTTCAGTACTTATGAAACTCCCGATGTGGATTTCTGCCCCATGCTCTTATTACCTTGACTTTGGCCAAAATATCATAAGTTACATGTTAAGTTCTACCCGTCATTGTCCAGGTTAATTTGGATCCATCTGTACCTACCCTTGACTTTGGCCAAAATGGCAGTACGACTGTCCCAAACCAACGCATCTATCTATGCTACACATGAACACCCAATAGCTACCAATCACTGTGCCTTGACTTTGGCCAACATACACAGCTTGAATACTATTGACTATTCATGTGAAACGACGGAGGGCTACGGATGGTTTTGGCAAAACCGTGAACGTAGTGAACTTGATATGGTCGATGGAACGGGATAGCTTTTAAAAGGAGTGGCTCAAGCTCCGCATTTAAAAGTTGGTTTTGAAAAGAACCGAGTGGTTTTTCGAAAGTGTTCCAACGACTTTAACTTGGTTTATTATCTTGCATTAGTTCTTTTAATGCGTGATATTCTTGCATTAGTTCTTTTAATGCGTCCCATCATTTAATCCTACCATTGCAGAAAACAACCAAAATATGACGTACGCTTATGCCATTCGCATTCGCCACGGGGCCCCGTCATTACCCGTTAGGTTACTTAACTAACGACAGAGCGGGGGCTGGGCTAGCGCGGCTGTAAAACATAAGCAACGCCTAAATAATATCATATATAGATATACTGCAATGATAAACATTTCAGATCACAGATGAATACATTGGATATACTAGGAATCTGTAATTCGTACGAGCCTGTAACGAAAGACAAATTACACGGTCGCGGTGAATAGCCAAAACCCCACCCAAGACCCCTACGGGTGCGGCAAACTACCCGCCAAGTACCCGAAGCGTAGTAACCTCCCTCATCTCCATGAGTAGGCCACTCGACACTTCGGCATACCCGGTAGTTTGTGCACCCCCTCCATGGGTCTATCCTAGGAGCAAAAACAGTAAAAAGAAATTATACTATGACGGCTACAACCCCGACCCGGTTGTGCGGCCATACAAATAATTATTACATCAATTTACAAATTTACATGAATTGAAAGAAAAGAAAACTCTCGTCTCACAACCCCCGGCTATTCACCCGCGACAATCCAACATATTCATATCCACATTCCAGCAACATTACAGATCACAGATTTGTATAACCCCCACTAATCGACATATAGCGATTAGTAGACGTTCAATACAAATATCACATTACAGAAAAAGCCGTTAGCTAAAGTCTTTTAGAAGTTCGATCAAAAATACGGATTTTCGGGACCCCAAAATAAAATTTTCGTTCTGGAAAATCTGAGTTGAAAATACATGTACCAAAATTCCCAAAATACCCCCAGAAGCACACTGTAGCAAAGAAACACCAGAGAGGCGCCAAGGAGGCCGCGGAACCGCGGCAATAGCAAGCTATTGCCGCGTTTCCGCGGTCGTTTAGGGGAATCAGTTGGTGATTTTTCTACAGTAGCAATAAAAAACCCTGAGCCGATTTTAGGTGTTAAAATAATCAACTTTTGAACAGTAAAAAAATCGACAGAAACTCGAATTTTTGGGGTTTTGTTTTCGGGACTTTTTCTTTGATCGATCTTCTAGTTACTTGCTAACATGTTAGATAGAGTTTAACCTGGCTCTGATACCACTGTAAGTCCATGCTACCTCTCCCGGTACTTTCGGGAATGCGGAATTTGGTAAAAAACGATTTTCTTAAAGATGGTAACATGGACCTAAAACCCGGATCTTGGTTAAACATCTATCTAACAACCTAACTACGAGTTTCTAGCTACTCGGTTAGGGGGTTATACCTTGCTTGTCTTGAACTCTTTCGTCTTCAAGCTCCGATGGTGGTCCGGATTGGCTTCTTCCCGTCGTCTCCGTACGCCGAAGATAGATCCACCTGAAAGCTCCAACCTTTAGCTCCTTCTTCGTTCTTTGAAGAAACTAGTTCACTTGGTTTGCTAAACCTAGTGAACTAGAATGAGTAGAGAAGAGTTTGTATGGGATTTTAACTATGGTTCTTGATTCTCAACTCATGAGACAAGAGAACCATAGAATCAAGAGAGGGAGCAAGAGGTTGAGGGTGAGAGCAAAAACAAGAGAGCTCAAGAACAAGAGAGAGAATGAGCAAGAAAGAATGAGCAAGTCTTTTTCTCTCACCCTCTCATAATCCAAAGTCATGATAACTCATCATACTAAAAAAAAGTCTTATGTGATGGTTGAAGCAACCATAACCATATCCTTTCATGCACTCATTTTACACAAATGAGCAAGCAAACTAAAGTCATTGCCATGAAATGATGGCTATGGTTATCATGATGGTCAACTAGTCAAGCCTAGTCAACCGGTCAACAAAGTCAACAAGTCAACAAAGTCAACAAAAGTCAACAACCATGTCACCATAATACTTAATTAATATAATAGTTAATCACATATCATATTCTCATTAGGGTTGAACAAAAAGTCAAATAGTCAACGGTCAACTGTCAACAACCCTAATGAGAATCCGCTGCCTCTGCCTCCCTGTCAACTGTGCATACACACCAGCATCCGCGTTCCGAGGAACACGAATGCACACTGGATAAATCCAATCCCAAAAGGTACACTAGGATCTGGCTTAAACTAAAGCCCGCTAATGTAAACTGTCCGGACACTGTACGTGCACAAGTGCACGGATGTGACCGAACCCTGTCGCAAAACCATGCGACCTGTCGCAATACCATGCGACCTCTACTCTTTTGCCTAAAGGCGAAAATCTTTCTGTGTGGGACTCTAAAGACTCGACACTACGCTGGCAGTGGGTTTAACCACAGACCGCAAGCGGCACTAGCTGTGCGTAACGGTCCCCAGGTAATGCCGACAAGAAGACCGACGAGGCGAAACCCATCTGAACTCCTACTGAGCCTGAGTGTGACATTCTCCGTACAGTCCGGTCTGTTCGTCTGATACATCGCATGGCGGGCCTAGGGGGCGGTAAACGTCAGTCCCCCAATAGCGGTACAAGTCGTGCCGGAGCGAAGCCCAAAACACCCTGAGATAACACTGGAAACCTACCAGTATATCTCGTTTGCCCTGGCCAGGGACTACTCGTGTAATGGCTCTCCTGGACACAGCGCGATGTCAACCCCCAATACCGGGAGAGACGAATCCTGTCTAACCGTCACTGCCTCCAAGTGCTTCGGGACTGCACCCAACCACTACCTGTTTGCACGACTCCTTTGAGCCGTGGTAGGGTAGTGATCAAAGTACAGTGGGAACACACTCGAGGCGAAGTGACAGTGTCAAGTCAGCGGACTAAGCTGTACTCATGTCACCTGGGAACTGATAACTGACGATAGGCATAATACCAACTAGTCAGTTCCCGACGAGTCCTGTCCAGTGTACCCGTAACCTAACGAGCACCCGCATACTATCTCAAGTACGACGTACTGACGGCTGTGGGACAGACCGTCTCCCACACTGGGATGAGAAGCGCATGCGCTGGTCTACTCCGGAGTATCGATGCCCTGTCTCGATAGTCCTGCGACCAGGGACCTGCATAAGGATGAGCTTATAGATTACCCAGCCCCACTAGTGTGACGGCCATCACATCGCTGGTAATCAAGCAAAGATCCTGAGGGCTCCACTAATGTGTATAGGCGATATACTAAAATAAACACATGTACACATTGAAGTAGAAACAAACCAAGTAGCATACTACTATTTTGAGCAAGATTGTATATACAAGGTGAATATCCCAAGCTTCCATTAAGTAATATACAAACTAGTATGATACAGTAATGGCCTCTAGGGCATATACACTAACACAAACTGGCAAAAGTATCAAGATCCTAAGATCGGATCGAGCTGGTGAATACTTGAGTGCCGAGTTCCTGGACTATTTAAAAGAGAACGGAATTCTCTCTCAACTTACTCCTCCATACACTCCGCAACATAACGGTGTATCGGAGAGACGGAACCGAACCCTATTGGATATGGTACGGTCCATGATGAGTAACGCTGAGTTACCGCGATCATTCTGGGGGTATGCGCTAGAATCAGCCGCATACCTTTTGAACCGAGTTCCCACTAAGACTGTGCCTACCACACCATATGAGTTATGGAGTGGGAAGAAACCCTATCTTCAATATCTGAAGATCTGGGGATGTCCAGCTTTTGTCAAAAAGCAGCATGCGGACAAACTCGAGGCACGCTCAGTACTGTGCAAGTTTGTGGGATACCCAAAGAACACCAGGGGGTATCTTTTCTACCACGCAGAGGAACAAAAAGTCCTTGTTTCTCGTAATGCCCACTTTCTAGAACACCAGTATTTGGAAAAGGAAATTAGTGGGAGCGCAGTAGAACATGAAGAAATTCCAGAACCACGGACTATTACTGAAAGCTGTGTGGAACCAGAGGGTTCAAAAGAACAGGACATTCCTACGCCACTCCGCAGGAGTAGTAGGCAGTCTCATCCGCCCGAGAGATACTACGGTTTTCTCATAGACGGGGATAGAGAGGATTGCATCATAGATTATGATGAGCCTACTAGCTTCCAGCAGGCCGTTCAGAGCGTTGACTCGGTAAAATGGCTGGATGCAATGCGGACCGAAATGGAGTCCATGTACACCAACAAGGTATGGACGTTGGACATTGCTCCAGACGGGGTAAAACCCGTAGGATGCAAGTGGATCTTCAAAAGGAAGATTGGTGTAGATGGACAGGTTGAGACCTATAAAGCTAGGCTGGTAGCAAAGGGTTTTCGTCAAAGACCTGGCTTGGACTATGACGAAACCTTTTCTCCAGTAGCCATGCTGAAATCCATTCGGATCTTTCTTGCCATTGCTGCCTTCCACGATTATGAGATCTGGCAAATGGACGTAAAGACCGCTTTTCTAAATGGAAATTTAGAGGAGTGTGTCTATATGGACCAACCAGAGGGTTTCATTCAGAGTGGGAGCAGCGGAAAGGTGTGCAAGTTGCTTAAGTCCATCTATGGACTAAAGCAGGCATCGCGGAGTTAGAACATCTACTTTGATGAGATGGTCAAAGAATTTGGCTTTATCAAAAATCCAGATGAACCATGCATCTATAGTAGATTTGTAGCGAGAATTGTAGTATTCCTCGTTTTATACGTGGATGACATTCTCTTAATAGGAAATGACATTCCTATGCTACAATCTGTCAAGGGGTTCTTGTCACACAGGTTCTCCATGAAAGACCTGGGTGATGCCTCATACATTCTGGGGATCCGGATCCATCGTGATAGATCCAAGAGGATATTAGGACTTTCACAGTCCAGGTACATCGACACCATACTGAAGAGATTCAGTATGGAAGATTCCAAGCGCGGTAACCTACCGGCTGGTCACGGGATCACCCTCTCTAAAGAAATGTATCCCAAGACTGATTTGGAGAGGGATCGCATGTCTATTATACCCTACGCTTCTGCGGTAGGCTCTATAATGTATGCGATGTTGTGTACCAGACCGGATGTAGCTTATGCACTGAGTGTGGTGAGCCGGTATCAGTCAAACCCTGGGGAGAAACACTGGATAGCGGTAAAGAACATGCTCAAGTACCTGAGAAGGACTAAGGAGATGTTCTTGGTGTATGGCGGAAAAGACCTCCAGATCGAGGCCTTTGCTGACTCCAGCTTCCAGAGTCACAAGGATGATTCCAAGTCCATGTCGGGTTTTGTCTTTACCCTCAATGGAGGGGCGGTGTGTTGGAAGAGTTCCAAACAGGAAACCGTTGCAGACTCGACGATGGAAGCGGAATACATCGCTGCATCTGATGCCGCAAAAGAAGCTGTCTGGATGAGGAAGTTCTTGAAAGAACTTCAGGTGGTTCCGTCCATTGTTGATCCAATACCTTTATATTACGACAACAATGGGGCTATAGCTTTAGCGAAGGAACCCAGGTCCCATAAGAGATCCAGACACATCTTGAGTCGGTATCACCTGATCAGGGAGATCTTGGATTGCCAGGAGATCGAGGTTCGGAGGGTTGCTTCAGAAGATAACACTGCAGATCCATTCACCAAGGCCTTGCCCCAGACTCAGTTCGAGCGGCTGATCGAGATGATAGGTCTTCGATACGCCAGTATATGGCCTTAGTGCAAGTGGGAGATTGTTAGTGTATATGCCCTAGAGGCCATTACTGTATCATACGAGTTTGTATATTACTTAATGGAAGCTTGGGATATTCACTTTGTATATACAATCTTGCTCAAAATAGTAGTATGCTACTTGGTTTGTTTCTACTTCAATGTGTACTTGTGTTTATTTTAGTATATCACCTATATACATTAGTGGAGCCCTTAGGATCTTTGCTTGATTACCAGCGTTGTGATGGCAGTCACACTAGTGGGGCTGGGTAATCTATAAGTACATACTTATGCAGGTCCCTAATCGCAGGACTATCGAGACAGGGCATCGATACTCCGGAGTAGACTAGCGCATGCGCTTCTCATCCCAGTGTGGGAGACGGTCTGTCCCACAGCCGTTAGTACGTCGTACTGAAGATAGTATGCGGGTGCTCGTTAGGTTACGAGTACACTGGACAGGACTTGTCGGGAACTGACCGGTTGGTATTATACCTATCGTCAGTTATCAGTTCCCAGGTGACATGAGTACAGCTTAGTCCGCTGACTTGACACTGTCACTTCGCCTCGAGTGTGTTCCCACTGTACTTTGATTACTACCCTACCATGGCTCAAAGGAGTCGTGCAAACAGCTAGTAGTTGGGTGCAGTCCCGAAGCACTTGGAGGCAGTGCCGGTTAGACAGGATTCGTCTCTCCCGGTATTGGGGGTTGACATCGCGCTGTGTCTAGGAGAGCCATTACACGAGTAGTCCCTGGCCAGGGCAAACGAGATATACTGGTAGGCTTCCAGTGTTATCTCAGGGTGTTTTGGGCTTCACTCCGACATGACTTGTACCACTTTTAGGGGACTGACGTTTACCGCCCCCTAGGCCCGCCATGCGATGTATCAGACGAACAGACCGGACTGTACGGAGAATGTTACATTCAGGCTCAGTAGGAGTTCAGATGGGTTTCACCTCGTCAGTCTTCTTGTCGGCATCTACCTGGGGACCATTACGCACAGCTAGTGCCGCTTGCGGTCTGTGGTTAAACCCACTGCCAGCGTAGTGTCGAGTCTTTAGAGTCCCACACAGAAAGCTATTCACCTTTAGGCAAAAGAGTAGAGGTCGCATGGTTTTGCGACAGGTCGCATGGTTTTGCGACAGGGTTCGGTTGTAAGTCCATGCTACCTCTCCCGGTACTTTCGGGCATGCGGAATATGATAAAAAACGATTTTTATAGAGGTGGTAACAAGGACCTATAACCCGGATCTTGGTTAAACATCTAACTAACAACCTAACTACGAGTTTCTAACTACTCGGTTAGGGGGTTATACCTTGCTTGTCCTGAACTCCTTCGTCTTCAAACTCCAATGGAGGTCCGGATCGGCTTCTTCCCGTCGTCTCCTTACGCCGAAGATAAATCCACCTGAAAGCTCCAACCTTTGGCTCCTTCTTCGTTCTTTGAAGAAACTAGTTCACTTGGTTTGCTAAACCTTGTGAACTAGAATGAGTAGAGAAGAGTTTGTATGGGATTTTATCTATGGTTCTTGATTCTCAACTCATGAGATATATGAACCATAGAGTCAAGATAGGGAGCAAGAGGAAGAGGGTGAAAGCAAGAGCAAGAGAGCTCAAGAACAAGAAAGAGAATGAGCAAGAAAGAATGAGCAAGTCTTTTGTCTTTCACCCTCTCATAATCCAAAACCATCATAACTCATTATACCAAATCAAGTGTTATGTGATGGTTGAAGCAACCATAACCATATCATTTCATGCACTCATTTTGCACAAATGAGCAAGGAAGCAAAAGTATTTGCCATGAAATGATGTCTATGGTTATCATGATGGTCAACTAGTCAAGCCTAGTCAACCGGTCAACAAAGTCAACAAGTCAACAAAAGTCAACAAGTCAACAAGGTCAACAAAAGTCAACAACCATGTCACCATAATACTTAATTAATATAATAGTTAATCACATATTATATTCTCATTAGGGTTGAGCAAAGAGTCAAATAGTCAACGGTCAACTGTCAACAACCCTAATGAGAATCCGCTGCCTCTGTCTCCCCGTCATCTGTGCATACACACCCGCATCCGCGTTCCGAGGAACACGAATGCATACTGGATAAATCCAATCCCAAAAGGTACACTAGGATCTGGCTTAAACCAAAGCCCGCTAGTGTAAACTGTCCGGATACTGTACGTGCACAAGTGCATGGATATGACCGAACTCTGTCGCAAAACCATGCGACCTCTACTCTTTTGCCTAAAGGCGAAAAGCTTTCTGTGTGGGACTCTAAAGACTCGACACTACGCTGGCAGTGGGTTTAACTACAGACTGCAAGCGGCACTAGCTGTGCGTAACGGTCCCCAGGTAATGCCGAAAAGAAGACCGACGAGGCGAAACCCATCTGAACTCCTACTGAGCCTGAATGTGACATTCTCCGTACAGTCCGGTCTGTTCGTCTGATACATCGCATGGCGGGCCTAGGGGGCGGTAAACGTCAGTCCCCCAATAGCGGTACAAGTCGTGCTGGAGCGAAGCCCAAAACACCCTGAGATAACACTGGAAGCCTACCAGTATATCTCGTTTGCCCTGGCTAGGGACTACTCGTGTAATGGCTCTCCTAGACACAGCGCGATGTCAACCCCCAATACCGGGAGAGACGAATCCTGTCTAACCGTCACTGCCTCCAAGTGCTTCGGGACTGCACCCAACTACTACCTGTTTGCACGACTCCATTGAGCCGTGGTAGGGTAGTAATCAAAGTGCAGTGGGAACACACTCGAGGCGAAGTGACAGTGTCAAGTCAGCGGACTAAGCTGTACTCATGTCACCTGGGAACTGATAACTGACGATAGGCATAATACCAACTAGTCAGTTCCCGACGAGTCCTGTCCACTGTACCCGTAACCTAATGAGCACCCGCATACTATCTCAAGTACGTCGTTCTGACGGCTGTGGGACAAACCGTCTCCCACACTGGGATGAGAAGCGCATGCGCTAGTCTACTCCGGAGTATCGATGCCCTGTCTCGATAGTCCTGCGACCAGGGACCTGCATAAGGATGTGCTTATAGACTACCCAGCCCCACTAGTGTGACTGCCATCACATCGCTGTTAATCAAGCAAAGATCCTAAGGGCTCCACTAATGTGTATAGGTGATATACTAAAATAAACACATGTACACATTGAAGTAGAAACAAACCAAGTAGCATACTACTATTTTGAGCAAGATTGTATATACAAGGTGAATATCCCAAGCTTCCATTAAGTAATATACAAACTAGTATGATACAGTAATGGCCTCTAGGGCATATACACTAACAATCTCCCACTTGCACTAAGGACATGTACTGGCGTATCGAAGACCTATCATCTCGATCAGCCGCTCGAACTGAGTCTGGGGCAGGGCCTTGGTGAATGTACTGCAGTGTTATCTTCTGAAGCGACTCTCCGAACATCGATCTCCTGGCGATCCACGATCTCCCTGATCAGGTGATACCGCCTCAAGATGTGCCTGGATCTCTGATGGGACCTGCGTTCCTTCGCTAAAGCTATAGCCCCGTTGTTGTCGCAATACAGAGGTATTGGATCAACAATGGATGGAACCACCTGAAGTTCTTTCAAGAACTTCCTCATCCAGACAGCTTCTTTTGCGGCATCAGATGCAGCGATGTATTCCGCTTCCATCGTCGAGTCCCCAACGGTTTCTTGTTTGGAACTCTTCCAACACACCGCCCCTCCATTGAGGGTAAAGACAAAACCCGACATGGACTTGGAATCATCCTTGTCACTTTGGAAGCTGGAGTCAGCAAAGGCCTCGATCTGGAGGTCTTTTCCGCCATACACCAAGAACATCTCCTTAGTCCTTCTCAGGTACTTGAGAATGTTCTTTACTGCTATCCAGTGTTTCTCCCCAGGGTTTGACTGATACCGGCTTACCACACTCAGTGCATAAGCTACATCCGGTCTGGTACACAACATCGCATACATTATAGAGCCTACCGCAGAAGCGTAGGGTATAATCGACATGCGACCCCTCTCCAAATCAGTCTTGGGAGACATCTCTTTAGAGAGGGTGATCCCGTGACAAGCCGGTAGATTACCGCGCTTGGAATCTTCCATACTGAACCTCTTCAGTATGGTGTCGATGTACCTGGACTGTGAAAGTCCTAATATCCTCTTGGATCTATCACGATGGATCCGGATCCCCAGGATATATGAGGCATCACCCAGGTCTTTCATGGAGAACCTGTGTGACAAGAAACCCTTGACAGATTGTAGCATAGGAATGTCATTTCCTATTAAGAGAATGTCATCCACGTATAAAACGAGGAATACTACAATTCTCGCTACAAATCTACTATAGATGCATGGTTCATCTGGATTTTTGATAAAGCCAAATTCTTTGACCGTCTCATCAAAGTAGATGTTCCAACTCCGCGATGCCTGCTTTAGTCCATAGATGGACTTAAGCAACTTTTACACCTTTCCGCTGCTCCCACTCTGAATGAAACCCTCTGGTTGGTCCATATAGACACACTCCTCTAAATTTCCATTTTGAAAAGCGGTCTTTACGTCCATTTGCCAGATCTCATAATCGTGGAAGGCAGCAATGGCAAGAAAGATCCGAATGGATTTCAGCATGGCTACTGGAGAAAAGGTTTCGTCATAGTCCAAGCCAGGTCTTTGACGAAAACCCTTTGCTACCAGCCTAGCTTTATAGGTCTCAACCTGTCCATCTACACCAATCTTCCTTTTGAAGATCCACTTGCATCCTACGGGTTTTACCCCGTCTGGAGCAATGTCCAACGTCCATACTTTGTTGGTGTACATGGACTCCATTTCGGTCCGCATTGCATCCAGCCATTTCACTGAGTCAACGCTCTGAACGGCCTGCTGGAAGCTAGTAGGCTCATCATAATCTATGATGCAATCCTCTCTATCCCCGTCTATGAGAAAACCGTAGTATCTCTCGGGCGGATGAGTCTGCCTACTACTCCTGCGGAGCGGCGTAGGAATGTCCTGTTCTTTTGAATCCTCTGGTTCCACTAAACTTTCAGTAATAGTCCGTGGTTCTGGAATTTCTTCTAGTTCTACTGCGCTCCCACTAATTTCCTTTTCTAAAAACTGGTGTTCTAGAAAGTGGGCATGACGAGAAACAAGGACTTTTTGTTCCTCTTCGCAGTAGAAATAATATCCCTTGGAATTCTTTGGATATCCCACAAACTTACACAGTACTGAGCGTGCCTCGAGCTTGTCCGCATGCTGCTTTTTGACAAAAGCTGGACTTCCCCATGTCTTAATGTGATTAAGATGGGGTCTCTTCCCACACCACATCTCATATGGTGTAGTAGGCACAGTCTTAGTAGGAACTCGGTTCAAAAGGTATGCAGCTGATTCTAGCGCATACCCCCAGAATGATCGCGGTAACTCAGTGTTACTAATCATGGACCGTACCATATCCAATAAGGTTCGGTTCCGTCTCTCCGATACACTGTTATGTTGCGGAGTGTATGGAGGAGTAAGCTGAGAGAGAATTCCGTTCTCTTTTAAATAGTCCAGGAACTCGGCACTCAAGTATTCTCCACCTCGATCCGATCTTAGAATCTTGATACTTTTGCCGGTCTGTTTTTCTACTTCATTCTTATACTCCTGGAATTTTCCAAAGGCTTCGGACTTATGTTTCATTAAGAAGACATAACCGTACCTTGAGAAGTCATCCGTAAAAGTAATGAAGTAAGAATAACCGCTTCGCGCATGTGTAGACATTGGACCGCACACGTCGCTGTGTACGAGTCCCAAGAGCTCGCTCGCTCTTACTCCGTGTCCAGTAAACGGAGACTTTGTCATCTTTCCTTTGAGACAGGATTGACAAGTGGTATACGATTGATATTCGAACGGATTCAAATATCCTTCTGTATGTAACTTAGTCAACCTTCTCTCATTGATGTGACCCAGTCTACAATGCCATAAGAAAGTCTGATTTATTTCCGGAGACTTTCTTTTGTGTGTATTCTGGACGTTGAAAATCTGTGGTTGGTTTAACACGTATATACCATTACTCAATGTACCTGACCCAATCAAGACTTGATTAAGGTGAATGTTTACAACAATACTTACAAACGCAAATTCATAACCTTCTTTAGAAACTAAAGATACAGAAATGATATTACAAGTTGCGTTGGGTACAAAAAAGCAATTACGCAAAACCAAAACATGTCCATCCGACATTCCCAGGTGATAGTCCCCCACGGCTTTAGCATCCATGCTAGCTCCGTTCGCAACTCTGAGGGTCATGTCACCTGCCTTCAAAACCCTACGGTTTCTCAGCGCCTGCAAAGAATTACAGATATGAGATCCTGATCCGGTATCCAATACCCAGGAAGTAGAGTTTATTGAAAGACAGTTTTCAATAACATACACACCTGAAGCTGAAGCTGCAACCTGCTTCAATTCCTGTGTTCTGGCCTTCCAGGCCCTGCAATCATTCTTCCAGTGTCCTTTCTTATGACAATAGAAGCATTCTTCCTTATCCACAAGCTTCCCTGCTTTCTTTGTTGCTTTAGCTTTTCCCTTCGTATCCACTTTACTAACACCGCCCCTTGGTTTGGCGGGGGCTTTCTTCTTCTTTCCCTTGGCTTTCGCCTTAGACCTAGAAGAAGATGATCCTCCTACAAACAAAGTGGATGTTTCCCTACCTTTCTCTAGGGTGCCCTCTGCGCTCCTCAGCATGTTGAGGAGCTCTGAAAGTTCAACTTCTTTTTCTTGCAAGTTGAAGTTCAGTATAAACTGGGCGTAAGTGGAAGGAAGGGACTGGAGAACTATGTCCGTATAGAGCTCACTCTCCAATGTGGTCCCTAGGTCCGCGAGCTCCTCAATGTAGCCGATCATCTTTAGCACGTGCTCGGCTACTGATGATCCGACGGCCATCTTTGCCGAAAATAGCTTTTTCGACGCTTCGTATCTTGCGATACGAGACTGCTCTCCATACAGTTCTTTTGTATGAAGAAATATGGATTCCAGGTCCATATTCTCGTGCCTCCTCTGATGTTCATTGTCCATCGAGGCAAGTACGAGGCATTTGGCCTTCGCGCTATCAATCTCCCAAGTCTTGCGGATTTCCTTATCCGCGACGCTGGAAGTAGGACCAGGGACAGGGGGAGCTTTGGTGGTAAGAAGATACCCCAGCTTGTGGTAAGCGATTGCCATTTTGACATTCTTGAGCCAATCTTTGTAGTTTGGCCCTGTCAGTATGTTTTTATCTAGAAGTAACTTAAGTCCAGTCATGTCGATTGGTCGCTGCAATTAGGAGAGAGAAGAAGAAACACTCAGCATGATGCTCTTGCAAGTTTAGAGTGGTTTTTAGTTTGTCTAAACAGGATGGCTCCCACTGTTTCTCGAATCCCTCCTCAAACCATAAAGGAAGAATTAGTCAGGATCAATCTCACCGTACAATACTTGCTTAACCGTTCAGCCAGGCCAGTGTCGGTACTTCGAGGGAGGTTTTCCAACGCTTTCGCGAAGTTCCTTAATTAAATAACCTCTTTTCCCTGGGGGCGTAGCCCCGCTAATACCTTTCTAGGCACCTACTAGGTTTATAGCATTGATCGTTAAGTGAGAAATTTCCCGAGGAGTAGCATATACTCACAGTAGGATCGGGATCCAAATAACATCGCGTGACGAAACTGAAGGAATCCTACCAGAATCATCATACTCCAAATGGTATGCAAATCTAGCAAGTTTCAGTACTTATGAAACTCCCGATGTGGATTTTTGCCCCATGCTCTTATGACCTTGACTTTGGCCAAAATATCATAAGTCACATGTCAAGTTCTACCCGTCATTATCCAGGTTAATTTGGATTCATCCGTACCTACCCTTGACTTTGGCCAAAATGGCAGTACGACTGTCCAAAACCAACGCATCTTTCTATGCTACACATGAACACCCAATAGCTACCAATCACTGTGCCTTCACTTTGGCCAACATATACAGCTTGAATACTATTGACTATTCATGTGAAACGACGGAGGGCTACGAATGGTTTTGGCAAAACCGTGAACTTAGTGAACTTGATATAGTCGATGGAACGAGATAGCTTTTAAAAAGAGTGGCTCAAGCTCCGCATTTAAAAGTTGGTTTTGAAAAGAACCGAGTGGTTTTTCGAAAGTGTTCCAACGACTTTAACTTGGTTTATTATCTTGCATTAGTTCTTTTAATACGTGATATTCTTGCATTAGTTCTTTTAATGCGTCCCATCATTTAATCCTACCATTGCAGAAAACAACCAAAATATGACGTACGCTTATGCCATTCGCATTCGCCACTGGGCCCCGTCATTACCCGTTAGGTTACTTAACTAACGACAGAGCTGGGGCTGGGCTAGCACGTCTGTAAAACATAAGCAACGCCTAAATAATATCATATATATAGATATACTGCAATGATAAACATTTCAGATCACATATGAATACATTGGATATACTAGGAATCTGTAATTCGCATGAGCCTGTAACGAAAAACAGATTACACGGTCGCGGTGAATAGCCAATACTCCACCCAAGACCCCTACGGGTGCGGCAAACTACCCGCCAAGTACCCGAAGCGTAGCAACCTCCCTCATCTCCATGAGTAGGCCACTCGACACTTCGGCATACACGGTAGTTTGTGCACCCCCTCCATGGGTCTATCCTAGGAGCAAAAACAGTAAAAAGAAATTATACAATGACGGCTACAACCCCGACCCGGTTGTGCGGCCATACAAATAATTATTACATCAATTTACAAATTTACATGAATTGAAAGAAAAGAAAACTCTCGTCTCACAACCCCCGGCTATTCACCCGCGACAATCCAACATATTCATATACACATTCCAGCAACATTACAGATCACAGATTTGTATAACCCCCACTAATCGACATATAGCGATTAGTAGACGTTCAATACAAATATCAAATTACAGAAAAACCCGTTAGCTTAAGTCTTTTAGAAGTTCGATCAAAAATACGGATTTTCGGGACCCCAAAAATAAAATTTTCGTTCTGGAAAATCTGGGCAGAAAACACATATACCAAAAATCCCAAAATACCCCTATGAGAATACTGTAGCAAAGAAAGAACAGAGAGGAGCCAAGTCGGCCGTGGAACCGCGGCAATAGCACTCTTTGATGGGATCACTGGACCAAATTTCTACAGTATTCACAGAAAACCCTGAGTCGATTTTAGGTGTGAAAATAATCAACTTTTGAACAGTATAAAAATCGGCAGAAACTTCGAATTTTGGGGTTCGTTTTGGGGACTTTTTCTTTGATCGATCTTCTAGTTACTTGCTAACATGTTAGATAGAGTTTAACTAGGCTCTGATACCACTGTAAGTCAATGCTACCTCTCCCGGTACTTTCGGGCATGCGGAATTTGATAAAAAACGATTTTTATAGAGGTGGTAACATGGACCTATAACCCGGATCTTGGTTAAACATCTAACTAACAACCTAACTACGAGTTTCTAACTACTCGGTTAGGGGGTTATACCATGCTTGTCTTGAACTCCTTCGTCTTCAAACTCCAATGGAGGTCCGGATCGGCTTCTTCCCGTCGTCTCCTTACGCCGAAGATAGATCCACCTGAAAGCTCCAACCTTTGGCTCCTTCTTCGTTCTTTGAAGAAACTAGTTCACTTGGTTTGCTAAACCTTGTGAACTAGAATGAGTAGAGAAGAGTTTGTATGGGATTTTATCTATGGTTCTTGATTCTCAACTCATGAGATATATGAACCATAGAGTCAAGAGAGGGAGCAAGAGGAAGAGGGTGAAAGCAAGAGCAAGAGAGCTCAAGAGCAAGAGAGAGAATGAGCAAGAAAGAATGAGCAAGTCTTTTGTCTTTCGCCCTCTCATAATCCAAAACCATCATAACTCATTATACCAAATCAAGTGTTATGTGATGGTTGAAGCAACCATAACCATATCATTTCATGCACTCATTTTGCACAAATGAGCAAGCAAGCAAAAGTCTTTGCCATGAAATGATGGCTATGGTTATCATGATGGTCAACTAGTCAAGCCTAGTCAACCGTCAACAAAGTCAACAAAAGTCAACAAGTCAACAAGGTCAACAAAAGTCAACAACCATGTCACCATAATACTTAATTAATATAATAGTTAATCACATATCATATTCTCATTAGGGTTGAGCAAAGAGTCAAATAGTCAACGGTCAACTGTCAACAACCCTAATGAGAATCCGCTGCCTCTGTCTCCCCGTCATCTGTGCATACACACCCGCATCCGCGTTCCGAGGAACACGAATGCATACTGGATAAATCCAATCCCAAAAGGTACACTAGGATCTGGCTTAAACCAAAGCCCGCTAGTGTAAACTGTCCGGACACTGTACGTGCACAAGTGCACGGATGTGACCGAACTCTGTCGCAAAACCATGCGACCTGTCGCAAAACCATGCGACCTCTACTCTTTTGCCTAAAGGCGAAAAGCTTTCTGTGTGGGACTCTAAAGACTCGACACTACGCTGGCAGTGGGTTTAACCACAGACCGCAAGCGGCACTAGCTATGCGTAACGGTCCCCAGGTAATGCCGACAAGAAGACCGACGAGGCGAAACCCATCTGAACTCCTACTGAGCCTGAATGTGACATTCTCCGTACAGTCCGGTCTGTTAGTCTGATACATCGCATGGCGGGCCTAGGGGGCGGTAAACGTCAGTCCCCCAATAGCGGTACAAGTCGTGCCGGAGCGAAGCCCAAAACACCCTGAGATAACACTGGAAGCCTACCAGTATATCTCGTTTGCCCTGGCCAGGGACTACTCGTGTAATGGCTCTCCTAGACACAGCGCGATGTCAACCCCCAATACCGGGAGAGACGAATCCTGTCTAACCGTCACTGCCTCCAAGTGCTTCGGGACTGCACCCAACTACTACCTGTTTGCACGACTCCTTTGAGCCGTGGTAGGGTAGTAATCAAAGTGCAGTGGGAACACACTCGAGGCGAAGTGACAGTGTCAAGTCAGCGGACTAAGCTGTACTCATGTCACCTGGGAACTGATAACTGACGATAGGCATAATACCAACTAGTCAGTTCCCGACGAGTCCTATCCAGTGTACCCGTAACCTAACGAGCACCCGCATACTATCTCAAGTACGACGTACTGACGGCTGTGGGACAGACCGTCTCCCACACTGGGATGAGAAGCGCATGCGCTAGTCTACTCCGGAGTATCGATGCCCTGTCTCGATAGTCCTGCGACCAGGGACCTGCATAAGGATGTGCTTATAGACTATCCAGCCCCACTAGTGTGACTGCCATCACATCGCTGGTAATCAAGCAAAGATCCTAAGGGCTCCACTAATGTGTATAGGTGATATACTAAAATAAACACATGTACACATTGAAGTAGAAACAAACCAAGTAGCATACTACTATTTTGAGCAAGATTGTATATACAAGGTGAATATCCCAAGCTTCCATTAAGTAATATACAAACTAGTATGATACAGTAATGGCCTCTAGGGCATATACACTAACATCGGTCACATCCGTGCACTTGTGCACGTACAGTGTCCGGACAGTTTACACTAGCGGGCTTTGGTTTAAGCCAGATCCTAGTGTACCTTTTGGGATTGGTTTTATCCAGTTTGTATTCGTGTTCCTCGGAACGCGGATGCGGGTGTGTATGCACAGTTGACGGAGAGACAGAGGCAGAGGATTCTCATTAGGGTTGTTGACCGTTGACCGTTGACTATTGACTTTTTGCTCAACCCTAATGAGAATATGATATATGATTAACAATTATATTAATTAAGTATTATGGTGACATGGTTGTTGAGGGGTTGACTTTGTTGACTTGTTGACTTTGTTGACTTTGTTGACCGGTTGACTAGGGTTGACTAGTTGACCATCATGATAACAATAGCTATCATTTCATGGCAAAGACTTTTGCTTGCTTGCTTTCTTGTGCAAAATGAGTGAATGAAATGATATGGCTATTGTTGCTTAAACCTTCACATAATACTTGATTGCTATGATGTGTTATGATGGTTATGGATTATGAGAGCCAAAATGAGAAAAGTCTTCTCTCATTCTATCATTCTCATTCTCTCTCTTGTTCTTGAGCTCTCATCTCCTTCCTCTTGCTCTCCCTCTCTTTTGTCTTTGGTTCACTTGTCTCATGTGTTGAGAAACAAGAACCATAGAGTAAAATCCCAACACACTCTTCTCTACTCATTCTAGTTCATAAGGTTTAGCAAACCAAGTGAACTAGTTTCTTCAAAGACCGAAGAAGAAGCCAAAGGTAGAAGCTTTCAGGTGGATCTATCTTCGGCGCAAGGAGACGACGGAGTGAAGCCGATCCGGACAACCATCGAGGCTTGAAGACGAAGGAGTTCAAGAAAGAAAGGTATAACCCCCTAACCGAGTAGTTAACAACTCCTAGTTAGGTTGTTAGTTAGATGTTTAACAAAGATCCGGGTTTTAAGTCCATGTTACCACCTCTAAGAGAACTGTTTTTTATCGAATTCCGCATGCCCGAAAGTACCGGGAGAGGTAGCATGGACTTACATTGCAAATATGAGATCCTGATCCGGTATCCAATACCCAGGAAGTAGAGTTGATTGACAGACAATTCTCAATTACAAACACACCTGAAGTCGAAGCCACAGCTTGCTTCGGTTCCTGTTCTTGGCGTTACACGCCTTGCAATCCTTTTTCCAGTGCCCTTTCCTGTGACAATGGAAGCACTCATCCTGGGCCACTACCGGTACCGCAAACTTTTTCTTTCCCTTCCCTCCCACTTTACTTACACCTACTCTAGGTTTGGTGGCGGCCTTCTTTTTCCTTCCTTTGGCCCTAGCCTTAGACCCGAAAGAAGAAGCACCGCTAACAAACATAGCGGGTGTTTCCCTTGCCTTCTGCAAGGTGCCCTCTGCACTCCTTAACATGTTCAGTAGTTCCGGAAGTTCAACTTCTTTTCTTTGAATATTGATGTTCAGAATAAACTGGGCGTAGGTGGAAAGAAGGGACTGGAGAATAAGGTCTGTATAGAGCTCATTATCCAAAGTCGTCCCAAGGTCTGCGAGCTTTTCTATGTAGCCAATCATCTTTAGGACATGTTCTCCTACCGATAATCCGACAACCAACCTCGCTCGAAACAAGTTCTTAGAGGTCTCGTATCTTTCTATACGAGATTGCTCTCCATAAAGTTCCTTTGTATGGAGAAATATGGCATCTAGTTCTATATCCTCGTGCCTCCTCTGATGTTCATTGTTCATCGAGGCAAGCACGATGCACTTGGCTTTCGCGCAATAATACTCCCAGGTTTTGCGGATTTCCTTATCCGCATTACTGGATTTGGGACCTGGGACTGCAGGTGCCTTAGTGGTGAGGACTGTTAGTGTATATGCCCTAGAGGCCATTACTGTATCATACTGGTTTGTATATTACTTAATGGATGCTTGGGATATTCACCTTGTATATACAATCTTGCTCAAAATAGTAGTATGCTACTTGGTTTGTTTCTACTTCAATGTGTACAAGTGTTTATTTTTGTATATCGCCTATACACATTAGTAGAGCCCTTAGGATCTTTGCTTGATTACCAGCGATGTGATGGCCGTCACACTAGTGGGGCTGGGTAATTTATAAGCACATCCTTATGCAGGTCCCTGGTCGCAGGACTATCGAGACAGGGCATCGATACTCCGGAGTAGACCAGCGCATGCGCTTCTCATCCCAGTGTGGGAGACGGTCTGTCCTACAGCCGTCAGTACGTCGTACTTGAGATAGTATGCTGGTGCTCGTTAGGTTACGGGTACACTGGACAGGACTCGTTGGGAACTGACTAGTTGGTATTATACCTATCGTCAGTTATCAGTTCCCAGGTGACATGAGTACAGCTTAGTCCGCTGACTTGACACTGTCACTCCGCCTCGAGTGTGTTCCCACTGTACTTTGATCACTACCCTACCACGGCTCAAAGGAGTCGTGCAAACAGGTAGTGGTTGGGTGCAGTCCCGAAGCACTTGGAGGCAGTGACGGTTAGACAGGATTCGTCTCTCCCGGTATTGGGGGTTGACATCGCGCTGTGTCTAGGAGAGCCATTACACGAGTAGTCCCTGGCCAGGGCAAACGAGATATACTGGTAGGTTTCCAGTGTTATCTCAGGGTGTTTTGGGCTTCGCTCCGGCACGACTTGTACCGCTATTGAGGGACTGACGTTTACCGCCCCCTAGGCCCGCCATGCGATGTATCAGACGAACAGACCGGACTGTACGGAGAATGTCACACTCAGGCTCAGTAGGAGTTCAGATGGGTTTCGCCTCGTCGGTCTTCTTGTCGGCATTACCTGGGGACCGTTACGCACAGCTAGTGCCGCTTGCGGTCTGTGGTTAAACCCACTGCCAGCGTAGTGTCGAGTCTTTAGAGTCCCACACAGAAAGCTTTTTGCCTTTAGGCAAAAGAGTAGAGGTCGCATGGTATTGCGACAGGTCGCATGGTTTTGCGACAGGGTTCGGTCACATCCGTGCACTTGTGCGCGTACAGTGTCCGGACAGTTTACACTAGCGGGCTTTGGTTTAAGCCAGATCCTAGTGTACCTTATGGGATTGGATTTATCCAGTTTGCATTCGTGTTCCTCGGAACGCGGATGCGGGTGTGTATGCACAGTTGACAGGGAGACAGAGGCAGTGGATTCTCATTAGGGTTGTTGACAGTTGACCGTTGACTATTTGACTTTTTGCTCAACCCTAATGAGAATATGATATGTGATTAACTATTATATTAATTAAGTATTATGGTGATATGGTTGTTGACTTTGTTGACTTGTTGACTTTTGTTGACTTGTTGACTTGTTGACTTTGTTGACTTGTTGACTTTTGTTGACTTGTTGACCGGTTGACTAGGCTTGACTAGTTGACCATCCTGATAACCATAGCCATCATTTCATGGCAAAGACTTTTGTTTGCTTGCTCATTTGTGCAAAATGAGTGCATGAAATGATATGGTTATGGTTGCTTCAACCATCACATAAGACTTTTGTTAGTATGATGAGTTATGATTGCTTTAGATTATGAGAGGGTGAAAGACAAAAGAGAGCCTCATTCTTTCTTGCTCATTCTCTCTCTTGTTCTTGAGCTCTCCTTTTGCTCTCACCCTCTTGCTCATTTTCCCTCTCTTTAATCTATGGTTCTCTTGTCTCATGAGTTGAGAATCAAGAACCATAGATAAAATCCCATTCTAATTCTTCTCTACTCATTCTAGTTCACTAGGTTTAGCAAACCAAGTGAACTAGTTTCTTCAAAGAACGATGAAGGAGCTAAAGGTTGGAGCTTTCAGGTTGATCTATCTTCGGCGTACGGAGACGACGAGAAGAAGCCAATCGGACCACCACCGGAGCTTGAAGAAGAAGGAGTTCAAGACAAGCAAGGTATAACCCCCTAACCGAGTAGCTAGAAACTCATAGTTAGGTTGTTAGATAGATGTTTAACCAAGATCCGGGTTTTAGGTCCATGTTACCACCTCCGTAAAAATCGTTTTTTACCAAATTCCGCATTCCCGAAAGTACCGGGAGAGGTAGCATGGACTTACAGTGGTATCAGAGCCTAGTTAAACTCTATCTAACATGTTAGCAAGTAACTAGAAGATCGATCAAAGAAAAAGTCCCGAAAACAAAACCCCAAAAATTCGAGTTTCTGTCGAATTTTCTACTGTTCAAAAGTTGATTATTTTAACACCTAAAATCGGCTCAGGGTTTTTTATTGCTACTGTAGAAAAATCACCAGGTGATTCCCCTAAACGAGCGCGGAAACGCGGCAATAGCTTGCTATTGCCGCGGTTCCGCGGATTCCTTGCCCCCTCTCTGGTTTATTTTTGCTGCAGTATGCTTCTGGGGTTATTTTGGGAATTTTGGTACATATATTTTCAACCCAGATTTTCCAGAACGAAAATTTTATTTTGGGGTCCCGAAAATCCGTATTTTTGATCGAACTTCTAAAAGACTTTAGCTAACGGGTTTTTCTGTTATGTGATATTTGTATTGAACGTCTACTAATTGCTATATGTCGATTAGTGGGGGTTATACAAATCTGTGATCTGTAATGTTGCTGGAATGTGGATATGAATATGTTGGATTGTCGCGGGTGAATAGCCGGGGGTTGTGAGACGAGAGTTTTCTTTTCTTTCAATTCATGTAAATTTGTAAATTGATGTAATAATTATTTGTATGGCCGCACAACCGGGTCGGGGTTGTAGCCGTCATTGTATAATTTCTTTTTACTGTTTTTGCTCCTAGGATAGACCCGTGGAGGGGGTGCACAAACTACCGGGTATGCCGAAGTGTCGAGTGGCCTACTCATGGAGATGAGGGAGGTTACTACGCTTCGGGTACTTGGCGGGTAGTTTGCCGCACCCGTAGGGGTCTTGGGTGGGGTATTTGGCTATTCACCGCGACCGTGTAATTTTTCTTTCGTTACAGGCTCGTACGAATTACAGATTCCTAGTATATCCAATGTATTCATCTGTGATCTGAAATGTTTATCATTGCAGTATATCTATATATGATATTATTTAGGCGTTGCTTATGTTTTACAGCCGCGCTAGCCCAGCCCCCGCTCTGTCGTTAGTTAAGTAACCTAACGGGTAATGACGGGGCCCCGTGGCGAATGCGAATGGCATAAGCGTACGTCATATTTTGGTTGTTTTCTGCAATGGTAGGATTAAATGATGGGACGCATTAAAAGAACTAATGCAAGAATATCACGCATTAAAAGAACTAATGCAAGATAATAAACCAAGTTAAAGTCGTTGGAACACTTTCGAAAAACCACTCGGTTCTTTTCAAAACAAACTTTTAAATGCGGAGCTTGAGCCACTCCTTTTAAAAGCTATCTCGTTCCATCGACCAAATCAAGTTCACTACG
Organism: Agapanthus africanus; assembly: GCA_030015575.1. Classification (NCBI taxonomy): domain Eukaryota; kingdom Viridiplantae; phylum Streptophyta; class Magnoliopsida; order Asparagales; family Amaryllidaceae; genus Agapanthus; species Agapanthus africanus. Next base: position 683,606,051 of record JASDDO010000019.1, read on the forward strand.
TTCACGGTTTTGCCAAAACCATCCGTAGCCCTCCGTCGTTTCATATGAATATTCAATAGTATTCAAGCTGTGTTTGTTGACCTTCGTCAAGGCATAGTGATTGGTAGCTATTGGGTATTCATATGTAGCATAGATAGATGCGTTGGTTTGGGACATTCGCATTACCTTGTTGACCTTCGTCAAGGGTATATACGGGTGGATTCAAATTAACCTGGATAATGACGGGCAGAACTTGACATGTGACTTATGATTTGTTGACCTTCGTCAAGGTCATAAGAGCATGGGGCAAAAATCCACATCGGGAGTTTCATAAGTACTGAAACTTGCTAGATTTGCATACCATTTGGAGTGTGATGATTCTGGTAGGATTCCTTCAGTTTCGTCACGCAATGATATTTGGATCCCGATCCTACTGTGAGTATATGCTACTCCTCGGGAAATTTCTCACTTAACGATCAATGCTATAAACCTAGTAGGTGCCTAGAAAGGTGTTAGCGGGGCTACGCCCCCAGGGAAAAGAGGTTCTCTAATTAAGGAACTTCGCGAAAGCGTTGGAAAACCTCCCTCGAAGTACCGACACCGGCCTGGCTGAACGGTTAAGCAAGTATTGTGCGGTGGGATTGATCCCGGCTAATTCTTCCTTTATGGTTTGAGGAGGGATTCGAGAAACAGTGGGAGCCATCCTGTTTAGACAAACTAAAAACCACTATAAACTTGCAAGAGCATCATGCTGAGTGTTTCTTTTTCTCTCTCCTAATTGCAGCGACCAATCAACATGACTGGACTTAAGTTACTCCTAGATAAAAACAAACTGACAGGGCCAAACTACAAAGATTGGCTCAGGAATGTCAAGATAGCAATCACTTACGACAAGCTGGGGTATCTTCTTACCACCAAAGCTCCCCCTGTCCCTGGTCCAACTTCCAGCGTCGCGGATAAGGAAATCCGCAAGACTTGGGAGATTGATAGCGCGAAGGCCAAATGCCTCCTGCTTGCCTCGATGGACAACGAACATCAGAGGAGGCACGAGAATATGGACATGGAATCCATATTGCTTCATACAAAAGAACTGTATGGAGAGCAATCTCGTATCGCAAGATACGAAGCGTCGAAAAAGTTATTTTCGACAAGAATGGCCGTCGGATCATCAGTAGCCGAGCACGTGCTAAAGATGATCGGCTACATTGAGGAGCTCGCGGACCTAGGGATCACATTGGAGAGTGAGCTATATACGGATATAGTTCTCCAGTCCCTTCCTTCCACTTACGCCCAGTTTATACTGAACTTCAACTTACAAGAAAAAGAGGTTGAACTTTCAGAGCTCCTCAACATGCTGAGGAGCGCAGAGGGCACCCTACAGAAAGGTAGGGATACATCCACTTTGTTTGTAGGAGGATCATCTTCTTCTAGGTCCAAGGCGAAAGCCAAGGGAAAGAAGAAGAAAGCCCCCGCCAAACCAAGGGGCGGTGTTAGTAAAGTGGATACGAAGGGAAAAGCTAAAGCAACAAAGAAAGCGGGGAAGCTTGTGGATAAGGAAGAATGCTTCTATTGTCATAAGAAAGGACACTGGAAGAATGATTGCAGGGCTTGGAAAGCCAGGACACAGGAATTGAAGCAGGTTGCAGCTTCAGCTTCAGGTGTGTATGTTATTGAAAACTGTCTTTCAATAAACTCTACTTCCTGGGTATTGGATACCGGATCAGGATCTCATATCTGTAATTCTTTGCAGGCGTTGGGAAACCGTAGGGTTTTGAAGGCAGGTGACATGACCCTCAGAGTTGCGAACGGAGCTAGCATGGATGCTAAAGCCCTGGGGGACTATCACCTGGGAATGTCAGATGGACATGTTTTGGTTTTGCGTAATTGCTTTTTTGTACCCAACGCAACTTGTAATATCATTTCTGTATCTTTAGTTTCTAAAGAAGGTTATGAATTTGCGTTTGTAAGTAATGTTGTAAACATTCACCTTAATCAAGTTTTGATTGGGTCAGGTACATTGAGTAATGGTATATACGTATTAAACCAACCACAGATTTTCAATGTCCAGAATACACACAAAAGAAAGTCTCCGGAAATGAATCAGACTTTCTTGTGGCATTGTAGACTGGGTCACATCAATGAGAGAAGGTTGACTAAGTTACATACAGAGGGATATTTGAATGCGTTCGAATATCAATCGTATGCCACTTGTCAATCTTGTCTCAAAGGAAAGATGATAAAGACTCCGTTTACTGGACATGGAGTAAGAGCGAGCGAGCTCTTGGGACTCGTACACAGTGACGTGTGCGGTCCAATGTCTACACATGCGCGAAGCGGCCATTCTTACTTCATTACTTTTACGGATGACTTCTCAAGGTACGGTTATGTCTTCTTAATGAAACATATGTCCGAAGCCTTTGGAAAATTCCAGGAGTATAAGAATGAAGTAGAGAAACAGACCGGCAAAAGTATTAAGATTCTAAGATCGGATCGAGGTGGAGAATACTTAAGTACCGAATTCCTGAATTACTTAAAAGAGAATGGTATTCTCTCTCATCTTACTCCTCCATACACTCCGCAACATAACGGTGTATCGGAGAGACGGAACCGAACCCTATTGGATATGGTTCGGTCCATGATGAGTAACGCTGAGTTACCGCGATCATTCTGGGGATATGCACTAGAAGCAGCTGCATATCTCTTGAACAAGGCTCCCACCAAGACTGTGCCTACCACCCCATATGAGATGTGGACTGGGAAGAAACCCTGTCTTAAGTATCTTAAGGTATGGGGATGTCCAGCTTTTGTAAAAAAGCAGCATGCGGACAAGCTTGAGGCACGTTCAGTACAGTGTAAGTTTGTGGGATACCCAAGGAACTCCAGGGGGTATCTTTTCTATTCCGCTGAGGAACAAAAGGTTTTTGTTTCTCAGCATGCCCGCTTCTTGGAAACTGAGTTTTTGGAAACCCAGATAAGTGGGAGCACAATAGAACTGGAAGAAATTCCAGAACCACAAACTATTACTGAAAGGTTAGTGGAACCAGAGGGTTCAACAGAACAGGACATTCCTACGCCGCTCCGCAGGAGTAGTAGGCAGTCTCATCCGCCCGAGAGATACTACGGTTTTCTCATAGACGGGGATAGAGAGGATTGCATCATAGATTATGATGAGCCTACTAGCTTCCAGCAGGCCGTTCAGAGCGTTGACTCAGTGAAATGGCTGGATGCAATGCGGACCGAAATGGAGTCCATGTACACCAACAAGGTATGGACGTTGGACATTGCTCCAGACGGGGTAAAACCCGTAGGATGCAAGTGGATCTTCAAAAGGAAGATTGGTGTAGATGGGCAGGTTGAGACCTATAAAGCTAGGCTGGTAGCAAAGGGTTTCCGTCAAAGACCTGGCTTGGACTACGACGAAACCTTTTCTCCAGTAGCCATGCTGAAATCCATTCGGATCCTTCTTGCCATTGCTGCCTTCCACGATTATGAGATCTGGCAAATGGACGTAAAGACAGCTTTTCTAAATGGAAATTTAGAGGAGTGTGTCTATATAGACCAGCCAGAGGGTTTCATTCAGAGTGGGAGCAGCGGAAAGGTGTGCAAGTTGCTTAAGTCCATCTATGGACTAAAGCAGGCATCGCGGAGTTGGAACATCTGCTTTGATGAGACGGTCAAAGAATTTGGCTTTATCAAAAATCCAGATGAACCATGCATCTATAGTAGATTTGTAGCGAGAACTGTAGTATTCCTCGTTTTATACGTGGATGACATTCTCTTAATAGGAAATGACATTCCTATGCTACAATCTGTCAAAGGGTTCTTGTCACACAGGTTCTCCATGAAAGACCTGGGTGATGCCTCATACATTCTGGGTATCCGGATCTACCGTGACAGATCCAAGAGGATATTAGGACTTTCTCAGTCCAGGTACATCGACACCATACTGAAGAGATTCAGTATGGAAGATTCCAAGCGCGGTAACCTACCGGCTTGTCACAGGATCACCCTCTCTAAAGAGATGTCTCCCAAGACTGATTTGGAGAGGGATCGCATGTCTATTATACCCTACGCTTCTGCGGTAGGCTCTATAATGTATGCGATGTTGTGTACCAGACCGGATGTAGCTTATGCACTGAGTGTGGTAAGCCGGTATCAGTCAAACCCTGGGGAGAAACACTGGATAGCGGTAAAGAACATTCTCAAGTACCTGAGAAGGACTAAGGAGATATTCTTGGTGTATGGCGGAAAAGACCTCCAGATCGAGGCCTTTGCTGACTGCAGCTTCCAGAGTGACAAGGATGATTCCAAGTCCTTGTCGGGTTTTGTCTTTACCCTCAATGGAGGGGCGGTGTGTTGGAAGAGTTCCAAACAAGAAACCGTTGCAGACTCGACGATGGAAGCGGAATACATCGCTGCATCTGATGCCGCAAAAGAAGCTGTCTGGATGAGGAAGTTCTTGAAAGAACTTCAGGTGGTTCCGTCCATTGTTGATCCAATACCTCTGTATTGCGACAACAACGGGGCTATAGCTTTAGCGAAGGAACCCAGGTCCCATCAGAGATCCAGGCACATCTTGAGGCGGTATCACCTGATCAGGGAGATCGTGGATCGCCAGGAGATCGAGGTTCGGAGAGTCGCTTCAGAAGATAACACTGCAGATCCATTAACCAAGGCCCTGCCCCAGACTCAGTTCGAGCGGCTGATCGAGATGATAGGTCTTCGATACGCCAGTACATGGCCTTAGTGCAAGTGGGAGATTGTTAGTGTATATGCCCTAGAGGCCATTACTGTATCATACTGGTTTGTATATTACTTAATGGATGCTTGGGATATTCACCTTGTATATACAATCTTGCTCGAAATAGTAGTATGCTACTTGGTTTGTTTCTACTTCAATGTGTACATGTGTTTATTTTTGTATATCGCCTATACACATTAGTAGAGCCCTTAGGATCTTTGCTTGATTACCAGCGATGTGATGGCCGTCACACTAGTGGGGCTGGGTAATCTATAAGCACATCCTTATGCAGGTCCCTGGTTGCAGGACTATCGAGACAGGGCATCGATACTCCGGAGTAGACCAGCGCATGCGCTTCTCATCCCAGTGTGGGAGACGGTCTGTCCCACAGCCGTCAGTACGTCGTACTTGAGATAGTATGCGGGTGCTCGTTAGGTTACGGGTACACTGGACAGGACTCGTCGGGAACTGACTAGTTGGTATTATACCTATCGTCAGTTATCAGTTTCCAGGTGACATGAGTACAGCTTAGTCCGCTGACTTGACAATGTCACTCCGCCTCGAGTGTGTTCCCACTGTACTTTGATCACTACCTTACCACGGCTCAAAGGAGTCGTGCAAACAGGTAGTGGTTGGGTGCAGTCCCGAAGCACTTGGAGGCAGTGACGGTTAGACAGGATTCGTCTCTCCCGGTATTGGGGGTTGACATCGCGCTGTGTCTAGGAGAGCCATTACACGAGTAGTCCCTGGCCAGGGCAAACGAGATATACTGGTAGGTTTCCAGTGTTATCTCAGGGTGTTTTGGGCTTCGCTCCGGCACGACTTGTACCGCAATTGGGGGACTGACGTTTACCGCCCCCTAGGCCCGCCATGCGATGTATCAGACGAACAGACCGGACTGTACGGAGAATGTCACACTCAGGCTCAGTAGGAGTTCAGATGGGTTTCGCCTCGTCGGTCTTCTTGTCGGCATTACCTGGGGACCGTTACGCACAGCTAGTGCCGCTTGCGGTCTGTGGTTAAACCCACTGCCAGCGTAGTGTCGAGTCTTTAGAGTCCCACACAGAAAGCTTTTCGCCTTTAGGCAAAAGAGTAGAGGTCGCATGGTATTGCGACAGGTCGCATGGTTTTGCGACAGGGTTCGGTCACATCCGTGCACTTGTGCGCGTACAGTGTCCGGACAGTTTACACTAGCGGGCTTTGGTTTAAGCCAGATCCTAGTGTACCTTATGGGATTGGATTTATCCAGTTTGCATTCGTGTTCCTCGGAACGCGGATGCGGGTGTGTATGCACAGTTGACAGGGAGACAGAGGCAGTGGATTCTCATTAGGGTTGTTGACAGTTGACCGTTGACTATTTGACTTTTTGCTCAACCCTAATGAGAATATGATATGTGATTAACTATTATATTAATTAAGTATTATGGTGATATGGTTGTTGACTTTGTTGACTTGTTGACTTTTGTTGACTTGTTGACTTTTGTTGACTTGTTGACTTTGTTGACTTGTTGACTTTTGTTGACTTGTTGACCGGTTGACTAGGCTTGACTAGTTGACCATCATGATAACCATAGCCATCATTTCATGGCAAAGACTTTTGTTTGCTTGCTCATTTGTGCAAAATGAGTGCATGAAATGATATGGTTATGGTTGCTTCAACCATCACATAAGACTTTTGTTAGTATGATGAGTTATGATTGCTTTGGATTATGAGAGGGTGAAAGACAAAAGAGAGCCTCATTCTTTCTTGCTCATTCTCTCTCTTGTTCTTGAGCTCTCCTTTTGCTCTCACCCTCTTGCTCATTTTCCCTCTCTTTAATCTATGGTTCTCTTGTCTCATGAGTTGAGAATCAAGAACCATAGATAAAATCCCATTCTAATTCTTCTCTACTCATTCTAGTTCACTAGGTTTAGCAAACCAAGTGAACTAGTTTCTTCAAAGAACGAAGAAGGAGCTAAAGGTTGGAGCTTTCAGGTGGATCTATCTTCGGCGTACGGAGACGACGAGAAGAAGCCAATCGAACCACCACCGGAGCTTGAAGAAGAAGGAGTTCAAGACAAGCAAGGTATAACCCCCTAACCGAGTAGCTAGAAACTCATAGTTAGGTTGTTAGATAGATGTTTAACCAAGATCCGGGTTTTAGGTCCATGTTACCACCTCCGTAAAAATCGTTTTTTACCAAATTCCGCATTCCCGAAAGTACCGGGAGAGGTAGCATGGAATTACAAGGACGTACCCCAATTTGTCATAGGTCAAAGCCATTTTAACATTCCGCAGCCAATTTTATAGTTTGGCCCTGTCAGTATGTTTTTCTCTAAAAGTAACTTAAGTCCAGTCATTTTCAGGGTCGCTGCAATTAGGAGAGAGAGAAGAAAACTCTTTCGCATGATGCTCTTGCAAGTTTAGAGTAGTTTTTAATTTATCTAAACTGGATGGCTCCCACCGTTTCTCAAATCCTTCCTCAAACCATAAAAGAAGAATTAGCCAGGACTATTCTCACTGTACAATACTTACATAACCGTTCAGCCAAGCTGGTGTCGGTACTTCGAGGGAGGTTTTCCAACGCTTTCGCGAAGTTCCTTAATTAAATAACCTCTTTTCTCTGGGGGCGTAACCCCGCTGACACCTTTCTTGACACCTACTTGGTTTATAGTATTGATTGTTAAGTGACGAATATCCTGATGAGTAGCATATACTCACAGTAGGATCGGGATCCAAATGTCATCGAATGATAATGTTGAAGGAATCCTACCAACATTCATCAAACTCCAAATGGTATGCATCTCTTTGCAAATTTCAGTTTCTTTAGAAATTCCCGATATAAGTTTTTGCCCCATGCTCTTATGACCTTGGCTTTTGTCAAAATGTTATAAGTCACATGTCAAATTCTACCCGTCATTATCTTGTCAATTTGAACCCATCCGTACATACCCCTGACTTTGGTCAAACGATAATACGACTGTCCCAAACTAACTCATCAATCTATGCAACAAATGAATACCCAGCAGCTACCAAACACTATGCCTTGACTTTGGCCAAAATGCATAGCTTGAATATGTAGCGTCTTGAAAAGTCGTTTTGGTGTTTTCCTGAAATTCGGTGAAAATTCGGTATTTTTCCGAAAACCGTCTTTCTCGATATTTTGCAGTTTAGGGCTAATTATACCTAAAATGGATAGGTAATTGCTTGTTTTTAGTAGCTAATGAGTTATTTATAAAATTTTGGTCATTTAAAAATTTTTCCCTATTTTTCAATTTTTTTATATTATTTTAAGCCGGTAAGAAAATACATTAAATAAGCGATAAATACAAATTTTTCCGGGCTAATTTTAATCTCTAAAATTATGATAATTATAATCTAGTGATAACATGAATTTTTAGTAATTTATTTTGATTTTTAACAAATTTTTATGAATTGAAACGAATTTATTGAATTTTGGGCTAAAACTTGCAATTTTTGAGTTGTAGGGGGCCTTTTTACATAAAATTTCTTTTGTAACACCCCTCTATCTTTTCCCTCAGCCCAAGAACAGCCCAAACCTTGGCCAAGACCAGAAATTTCTGGCCTCTCTTTTCCTTGGTTGTTTCTTGAGTTAATTTGATAGTTTATGGTATTATTTTAATTAAAATGGATAATATATGATACTTTTGACTTTGGAAACTTGAACCAAGACTTTTCCCCACTTGCCCACACCCTCCCCCTTACCTCCTCTGGCCGAAACTGAACCCCCCCTCTTCTTCCTCTCTTTTCTTTTCATTTTTCTTCAAATTTCATCAAAAAACCACATCAAAATCCATAGTTTATTCAAAAATCCATACAAAATCCTTATGCTATCATTTTCCTTAGCCATTCTTGCTTGGATCTTGGTGTTTGAGGCCATCATTTGGAGGAAACTTTCTTGCTTGATCCATTGATCAAGAGGTATAATTCCTATCATGTTAAATTCTTTGTTTAAGTACTTATGTTTTATGGTTTAGTGTTAAATTAGTGTAGTTTAATCTAGTTTCTTAGATTTTGTTTGAAAATTCTAACTAGGGTTTGAAAGCCATAATAGTTAATTAAGTTATTTTATAGTTAATCTAGTTGTTAATGACTAATCTATATAGTTACCTTGTTGATATAGCTTTCAATTTTGCTAAATTAGTTAATTTTAGAAGGGTGGAATTGTTGTTTTGAAATTTCAAGAGAGGGTTTATGTTGGTATTGGTTTGTGAAGCTTGATTAGTGAGTGGATTAAGTTTTTGAAAGCATTATTTAAGTGATTAAACCTAATTTGCTATCTAGTGTTTTGCTAACCTTAATCTAAGTGGTTAATTTGCTTAGTAGGCTAAAATATAGTGTTAAATTAAGGTTTTTCATATATAGTTTGGTTTATGTTTGCTAAGTACAAAAATCAAGAGAAGGTTTTGTTATGTAAATTAGTTTTTTTTTAAGCTTAGTTAATGGTTTAGAAATTGTGTATTGGCTAGCTATTTGGTTAGTTTGGATGTTGGTGTTGGGTGGTGTTGACTTTGTCGCTAAATTGTCGATGTTTGCATCAAATTGCAATTTCTGCTTACTAGATTTTTATAAAAGTTATGTGATGAATTAATTGTGGCATCTCGATGATTGTGTTGGCTTGTCCTACGACTTTTAGGATGCGTGAGTGCGGTTTTTGGGTAATCGGGTTTTAGTTTTGCCGGGTGACCCAAATCGGCGTTTTTGGCAGTTTTTGCGATTTTCGCGTGTGTTCCGCGCACTTTGTGCACGTTGTACCTAGCTAGCGAACTTTAGTAGTTTCGTTGGGGTTTGCGTCGTTCTTGATATGTAACCTTATATTTGGTATTGATATAAATTCCAGGTTCGGTCGCGGAGACGTCAGACGCGGCGCGAAAGGGAAAGGCGGTGATCGGACACAGCTAGCCAGGAATCCCAGTGAGTAGATTTAACATCTACGGGGGGACGATCGTTTGGATGGCGCAAGTCGCCCGATAGATTTAGTAAACTGAAAATAAAATAGTAAACTGGATAACCACTTGTGACATTAGAATAATAATACTGGCATGATAATTGCTGCAATTAGATCAATATGTTATACCCATATACGCAAACTCAATTGTAGGACACATGCACCATTACCAGGTCTTTATATGCAGCACGAGCACTATTCATGTTTACACACACACCCTGGTAATTGCCATGCCACCACACTAGATAACCTTTAATTTAAACCTTTTACTAATTGATACTTAAATTGTGCTATTTCCTTAAAATGAAACCGTAGGATTGCTATTCATGTGCATGTACTTCATCATATTCATTGTTCATGCTTAATACATTAATCACACATCGCAACTTGATCATTGATAGCATACGCATTCATTATCATTGATATATGCACTTATGAGGATTTTCTGAGATTTTATGATATTGCTGGATTTCGGGGGGGAAACCGCAAAATTTCTAAACTTATTATATTTTTTAAAATATGTAAATTGCGGTTTTCTAGTGATGTAAGTGTCGTCCACCATGAGTTTGCTGTGGATTTGGAAATCCGTGTCGAGGAGTGGAGGAACCGGCACGGGTACATGGTGGGCCCGGTAAGGTATCCCGGGGCAAGAGGAATGTGGTGATGACGTTGAGCCTGGCAGGGGACGGATTACCTACCGGTGACTGTTTGGGACGGCGGATATCCAGAGGATACCGACCGTGGCCGCTAGATGATGAGATATTGATATTTGAGATGGGTCAGCCGGACGGCTGAGGCCGGAGATACATTTATGAGATTTGAGACAGCTTTGGGTGTCGTTGCTGGACACCGATTTTCGTCGATTCATTGACATTATGCTGGCATTCTAAAAGAGTTTCAAAAACAAAAAGAGATAAAATATTTCTTATATATACCTATTGAGACCTCAGATTTTCATGTTGCATGCATATTAGTACACTGATGTTATATACACACCTGCTAGTGCATCCAGTCATACCTGTATTTTAGATGCTAGGATGCTTGTGTGCATGCATACGATAGCCTTTGTAGATGTTATTTATTACTCACGAGTTGGCAACTCACCCCCGTTGTGCCACAGTCTTTTGCAGGTCCGCTCCGTCAGTTCAGTAGCGGCGGGCGCACTTGTCTTTTGCCTCTTTTGCCTGAGCTCGAGATTTGCTCATAGGTGGGTTATGTTATTTTTGTACCACCTTGTATATTCTTGTATATTCTTGTATCTAGTGTACTCCATCTACTGTTTCTACCAGATTATTGTATATTGACCTAGAGATGAGACTGTGAGGTTTGTGGATTTTATACTGTATTTGGGGTCGAGCTCACTTGAGCCGACATGCTACTTTTTCATGCTTCCTTATGCTTTTTTATGCTTGTTGTCATTTACATTGCGTGGGATTTGTGACCGCCGTATGGCGAAGAGCTAGCTCCCGCTTGGGGATGCCCTATTTTGTGGATTCATGTATATATTTTGTTGTACCCATTTTTGGGGGCCAGTATTTACAAAGGAGACTCTGCCGAAATTGTCGGAAAAATTAATATTGTTTTTAAAAAGGGGTTTTATATGACTTATTTGATAAGCTTGCTTTCAAATGTTTGGGTTTTCTTCACTCTTTTGCTTAATTGGTTTTGTTTTCTGGGCTTTGGCTTACTTATTTTACGGACGCCTTTAGACGTTTCGTAAACTTAAGTGCCAGTCACGTTCCGTACCCTGCGGGTCGTGACAAAGTTGGTATCAGAGCGATAGGTTTTACCTTTGTGAGTGTAGGATGACCCTTGGTAGATGGAGTAAGTGACTTAAGCAGGGTAACGTAGCGTGCGTATGTCCGCGGCATACTTACGATACGGTACTCCGCCTAAGTGACTTTAGGATATACTTGCTTGGAAAATTCCTTCTTCAATTCCGTGTATCCTATGATCCTATTGCACTGTTCTTACTATCCGTTTTCCTGTAACAGCCACTATGCCGCCGAAGGCTACGAGGGCACAGAGGGCTGCCGCCAGAGACGAGATTCGAGCTGGCTCGTCCGAGACTAGGACTGAGCAGGGTGGTATGCCTACGCCGCAGGGACAGACCGATCCACCTTCCCCAGGCCGTATGGATAGGCTCGAGACCGGTATGGAGGAGTTGGGACAGATGATGGGAGGCATGCAGGAGCTGCGTCAGATGGTAGGATCCCTAGTTGCAGCCAGTCGTACACCGAGGCCGGATGACGTACCTACTACGTCACAGACGACCATGATACCTGCTCCTACTACTACCATCGTGTCCATTCCGGTTTCACTACAGGACTTCATGAGGCTGAGACCTCCAGTATTCACCGGCACCGAGGCAGCGGAGGACCCACAGACGTTCCTTGACGGTTTAGCCAGGATCTGCCGTTCGCTGAGATGTTCGGATGATCGATGGGTAGAGCTTGCGAGTTTCCGACTAGAGGGTCTCGTGCAGACATGGTGGGAGTCAGTCTTGAGAGGTCGAGCTGCAGATCTACCGCCCATGACTTGGGCCGAGTTTACAGCGGTCTTTCTAGCCCGTTTCCTTCCAGAGAGCGTTCGTGACGCCAGAGCTCACAGTTTCGAGGCCTTAGTCAAGACACCTGGGATGACGGTGTCTGAGTATGACATCCAGTTTACACAGTTGTCCCGATATGCTCAGTATTTGGTGGATACCGAGGAGAAGATGGTGAAGAGGCTCGTACAGGGACTTGATGCCCAGCTATACCTTGCCATTGGCGCCCAGCACTACGACACTTATTCAGCTGCTATGGATACGGCATTACGGATGGAGGCACGCATATCACAGACTCCGGCCGTTTCTGGGCCGAAGAGGATGCGCACCGATGTACCGCCTCAGAGGCAGCGCGCCAGATTCTTTCCGAGAGATAGGCCTGGCAGAGGATTTGGGCGGGGACAGTTATATGGTTCTTATCCCCAGGGGCAGCAGCCGTCACCAGGATGTTTTGGGTGCGGGAGTCTGCATCATCTTGTCAGAGACTGTCCGGTGAGACGACAGGGAGCAGCGACAGTTCCGCACGTGACTCTACCACCATCACCACCCCCTCCTCAGAGAGCCCTACTTCCTACCCCAGGCGATGCTCCACGCCAGTTAGGTGCACCGAGAGGCCGTGGACGTGGCGGTCCTGTTCAGAGAGGACGAGGAGGCAGAGGCCGAGGTCGAGGTCAGCCCGCTATCGGTGGAGGACAGGCCCGAGTATTTGCTTTGACACCGCAGGATGCGCAGGCATCCAATGCCGTTGTGACAGGTACCTTGCCAGTTTGTTCTTTCGATGCACGGGTATTATTCGACCCAGGTTCTACACATTCGTACGTCTCTACACACTTTGCACCGATGTTGGGCCGTGAGTCGTCGTCGTTAGATCAGCCGCTTGTTGTTGTTACTCCGGTAGGTGATTCGTTTGTCGCTCGGTTTGTATTTCGTTTGTGTTCCGTTCGTATCGGGGAGAGGGATTCATCAGTTGATTTGATACTCCTCGATACGTTGGACTTTGATGTGCTTCTGGGCATGGATTGGCTAGCCACTTGTTATGCTTCGGTGGACTGCCGTGAGAAGGCAGTCAGATTTAGCTTTCCGGGAGAGCCAGTCCTTGTTATTCAGGGAGACCGTAGTGTCGCCCTTCCCAGCTTAATTTCGTCTCTTCGCGCTGGTCAGCTCTTGCGGAAGGGATGTCAGGGATTCTTAGCGTTTGTTTGTGATACTCGAGCTGCAGATGTTCCGTTGGACCGGGTCCCGGTAGTTTGTGAGTTCCCTGATGTTTTCCCTGATGAGCTACCTGGGCTACCGCCTGAGCGCGATGTTGAGTTCTGCATTGATTTGATTCCCGGTTCGGGGCCTATTTCTATACCGCCTTATCGGATGGCCCCGGCAGAGCTTCGAGAGCTGAAGGAGCAGTTGCAGGATTTGTTAGTTAAGGGGCTCATTCGACCGAGTGTTTCTCCGTGGGGTGCTCCGGTCCTGTTTGTCAAGAAGAAGGATGGAAGTTTGCGCTTATGTATCGACTACCGCCAGCTGAACAAAGTTACCGTTCGGAACAGATATCCGTTGCCGCGCATTGATGATTTGTTCGACCAGCTTCAGGGTGCGGGGTATTTTTCGAGGATCGACTTGCGATCAGGATACCATCAGCTGCGAGTTCGACAGGAGGATATACCGAGGACAGCTTTCCGTACACGCTATGGCCACTACGAGTTTTTGGTGATGTCGTTCGGACTCACCAACGCCCCAGCAGCATTCATGGATTTGATGAACCGTACATTCAAGCCGTATCTTGACTTGTTCATCATCGTGTTTATCGACGATATCTTGGTGTACTCCCGGAGCAGAGAGGAGCACGAGCAGCATTTGCGGATTACGTTACAGACTCTGAGGGAGCATCAGCTGTTCGCGAAGTTCTCCAAGTGTGCTTTCTGGCTGGACAGCGTCGGATTCTTGGGTCACGTGGTTACGAGAGACGGCATTTGTGTGGACCCGAAGAAGATTGAGGCTGTTCAGCAGTGGCCCCGACCTACATTGGTTACTGAGATCCGTAGTTTTCTAGGCTTGGCGGGCTACTACAGGCGTTTTGTTCAGGACTTCTCCCGTATAGCTGCACCGTTGACCGGTTTGACCCGGAAGGGAGTTCCTTTCGTCTGGACGGAGGAGTGCGAGCGCAGTTTTCAGCAGCTGCGGACATGTTTGACTACGGCGCCGGTATTATCTTTACCTTCGGGATCAGGCGGATTTGTTGTCTACTGTGATGCTTCGCGAGTGGCATTAGGTTGCGTTTTGATGCAGCATGGCCGGGTGATCGCTTATGCTTCTCGGCAGTTGAAGAAGCATGAACAGAACTACCCCACTCATGATTTGGAGATGGCTGCAGTGGTCTTTGCACTGAAGATTTGGCGACATTACCTATACGGCGAGTCGTGTCAGATATTCACCGATCACAAGAGCTTAAAGTACATATTTCAGCAGCGAGACCTGAACCTCAGACAGCGTCGTTGGATGGAGTTGGTGAAAGACTACGACCGCGAGATCTTATATCACCCCGGCAAGGCAAATGTGGTGGCAGATGCGTTGAGTAGGAGGCCCGGGGGTAGTCTATCCTTTTTGCGCACAGTGCAGAGGCAGTCGTCAGCAGATTGGCAGATGTTATGCGACAGCCGAGTTGAGTTTGAGTTCACTCAGACAGGGGGACAGCTCGCGCATGTTCGTGCACGCCCACAGTTGCTTGACGATATATATGAGGCACAGCGCAGTGACGACCGTTGCTCAGAGATCATGGCACAGATGGGACAGGGCAGATTTTCCGAGTTCGTGATTGACGATCAGGGGATTTTACGATATGGATCTAGACTGTGCGTACCAGATGCTGATGGATTGCGGCGCGACATTCTTGAGGAGGCACACCGATCAGTGTATAGTGTCCACCCCGGTTCCACCAAGATGTACCATGATATGAGAGAGACCTACTGGTGGGACGGGATGAAGAGGGACATTACGGAGTTCGTTTCGAGATGCCTGACTTGTCAGCAAGTCAAGGCCGAGCACCAGAGGCCCGCAGGAGAGCTACAGCCGTTACCCATTCCGGAGTGGAAATGGGAGCAGATTTCGATGGATTTCGTTGTGAGTCTACCCAGGACCAGTCGAGGGTACGACTCCATCTGGGTGATCGTGGATAGATTGACGAAAGCGGCTCACTTCCTTGCAGTGAAGACGACTTTCAGCTTCGCTCAGTATGCTCAGCTCTATATTGACGAGATCGTGCGACTACACGGCGTACCGACTTGTATCGTGTCAGATCGAGGCACTCAGTTCACCAGCCGACTTTGGCAGAGACTCCAGGAGGCTTTGGGCACTCGTTTGAGCTTCAGCACAGCATTTCATCCGC
Source organism: Agapanthus africanus (assembly GCA_030015575.1). NCBI lineage: Eukaryota > Viridiplantae > Streptophyta > Magnoliopsida > Asparagales > Amaryllidaceae > Agapanthus > Agapanthus africanus. The sequence goes on from JASDDO010000019.1 coordinate 683,621,644, forward strand.
AGACCGACGGACAGTCAGAGCGGACCATTCAGACTCTCGAGGACATGCTCAGAGCGTGCGTTTTAGACTTTGGTGGTAGCTGGGATCGTCATTTACCTCTAGTGGAGTTCTCCTACAACAACAGCTTCCAGGATACTATTCAGATGGCACCTTTCGAGGCATTGTATGGGAGGAGATGCAGATCGCCCGTTTGTTGGACAGAGCTCAGCGAGAGCAGCATTTTGGGGCCGCAGCTTGTTGAGGAGACGACAGCGAAGATACAGTTGATCCGAGACCGGATGAGAACGGCTCAGAGCAGGCAGAAATCCTATGCAGACAGACGCCGTCGCAGATTAGAGTTCGCAGTTGGCGACCATGTTTTTCTGAGAGTCTCTCCGATGAAGGGCGTGATGCGTTTTGGGCGAAAGGGGAAGCTTAGCCCTAGATTCGTAGGTCCCTTCGAGATCCTCGAGCGGGTTGGCGCTGTTGCATATCGTTTGGCTCTTCCTCCCAGCTTTCCCGATGTTCACCCCGTCTTCCATGTTTCGATGCTCCGCAAGTACCTTCACGACCCTTCGCATGCGATTCAGCACCCGACAGTCCAGCTAGAGCGCGACCTTTCTTTTGCAGAGCAGCCGGTGGCCATCTTGGATCGGCAGGTGAAGAAGTTGAGGTCGAAGGTTATACCAACCGTCAAGGTCCTTTGGCGTAGCCCGAGCAGCGAGGAGGTTACCTGGGAGACCGAGGGCGAGATGAGGAAGAAATATCCCCATCTCTTTGAAGGTACGCGTAGCTATTTTTTTAAATTCGGGGACCGAATTTCTTTAAGGGGGGAAGATTGTAGCGTCTTGAAAAGTCGTTTTGGTGTTTTCCTGAAATTCGGTGAAAATTCGGTATTTTTCCGAAAACCGTCTTTCTCGATATTTTGCAGTTTAGGGCTAATTATACCTAAAATGGATAGGTAATTGCTTGTTTTTAGTAGCTAATGAGTTATTTATAAAATTTTGGTCATTTAAAAATTTTTCCCTATTTTTCAATTTTTTTATATTATTTTAAGCCGGTAAGAAAATACATTAAATAAGCGATAAATACAAATTTTTCCGGGCTAATTTTAATCTCTAAAATTATGATAATTATAATCTAGTGATAACATGAATTTTTAGTAATTTATTTTGATTTTTAACAAATTTTTATGAATTGAAACGAATTTATTGAATTTTGGGCTAAAACTTGCAATTTTTGAGTTGTAGGGGGCCTTTTTACATAAAATTTCTTTTGTAACACCCCTCTATCTTTTCCCTCAGCCCAAGAACAGCCCAAACCTTGGCCAAGACCAGAAATTTCTGGCCTCTCTTTTCCTTGGTTGTTTCTTGAGTTAATTTGATAGTTTATGGTATTATTTTAATTAAAATGGATAATATATGATACTTTTGACTTTGGAAACTTGAACCAAGACTTTTCCCCACTTGCCCACACCCTCCCCCTTACCTCCTCTGGCCGAAACTGAACCCCCCTCTTCTTCCTCTCTTTTCTTTTCATTTTTCTTCAAATTTCATCAAAAAACCACATCAAAATCCATAGTTTATTCAAAAATCCATACAAAATCCTTATGCTATCATTTTCCTTAGCCATTCTTGCTTGGATCTTGGTGTTTGAGGCCATCATTTGGAGGAAACTTTCTTGCTTGATCCATTGATCAAGAGGTATAATTCCTATCATGTTAAATTCTTTGTTTAAGTGCTTATGTTTTATGGTTTAGTGTTAAATTAGTGTAGTTTAATCTAGTTTCTTAGATTTTGTTTGAAAATTCTAACTAGGGTTTGAAAGCCATAATAGTTAATTAAGTTATTTTATAGTTAATCTAGTTGTTAATGACTAATCTATATAGTTACCTTGTTGATATAGCTTTCAATTTTGCTAAATTAGTTAATTTTAGAAGGGTGGAATTGTTGTTTTGAAATTTCAAGAGAGGGTTTATGTTGGTATTGGTTTGTGAAGCTTGATTAGTGAGTGGATTAAGTTTTTGAAAGCATTATTTAAGTGATTAAACCTAATTTGCTATCTAGTGTTTTGCTAACCTTAATCTAAGTGGTTAATTTGCTTAGTAGGCTAAAATATAGTGTTAAATTAAGGTTTTTCATATATAGTTTGGTTTATGTTTGCTAAGTACAAAAATCAAGAGAAGGTTTTGTTATGTAAATTAGTTTTTTTTTAAGCTTAGTTAATGGTTTAGAAATTGTGTATTGGCTAGCTATTTGGTTAGTTTGGATGTTGGTGTTGGGTGGTGTTGACTTTGTCGCTAAATTGTCGATGTTTGCATCAAATTGCAATTTCTGCTTACTAGATTTTTATAAAAGTTATGTGATGAATTAATTGTGGCATCTCGATGATTGTGTTGGCTTGTCCTACGACTTTTAGGATGCGTGAGTGCGGTTTTTGGGTAATCGGGTTTTAGTTTTGCCGGGTGACCCAAATCGGCGTTTTTGGCAGTTTTTGCGATTTTCGCGTGTGTTCCGCGCACTTTGTGCACGTTGTACCTAGCTAGCGAACTTTAGTAGTTTCGTTGGGGTTTGCGTCGTTCTTGATATGTAACCTTATATTTGGTATTGATATAAATTCCAGGTTCGGTCGCGGAGACGTCAGACGCGGCGCGAAAGGGAAAGGCGGTGATCGGACACAGCTAGCCAGGAATCCCAGTGAGTAGATTTAACATCTACGGGGGGACGATCGTTTGGATGGCGCAAGTCGCCCGATAGATTTAGTAAACTGAAAATAAAATAGTAAACTGGATAACCACTTGTGACATTAGAATAATAATACTGGCATGATAATTGCTGCAATTAGATCAATATGTTATACCCATATACGCAAACTCAATTGTAGGACACATGCACCATTACCAGGTCTTTATATGCAGCACGAGCACTATTCATGTTTACACACACACCCTGGTAATTGCCATGCCACCACACTAGATAACCTTTAATTTAAACCTTTTACTAATTGATACTTAAATTGTGCTATTTCCTTAAAATGAAACCGTAGGATTGCTATTCATGTGCATGTACTTCATCATATTCATTGTTCATGCTTAATACATTAATCACACATCGCAACTTGATCATTGATAGCATACGCATTCATTATCATTGATATATGCACTTATGAGGATTTTCTGAGATTTTATGATATTGCTGGATTTCGGGGGGAAACCGCAAAATTTCTAAACTTATTATATTTTTTAAAATATGTAAATTGCGGTTTTCTAGTGATGTAAGTGTCGTCCACCATGAGTTTGCTGTGGATTTGGAAATCCGTGTCGAGGAGTGGAGGAACCGGCACGGGTACATGGTGGGCCCGGTAAGGTATCCCGGGGCAAGAGGAATGTGGTGATGACGTTGAGCCTGGCAGGGGACGGATTACCTACCGGTGACTGTTTGGGATGGCGGATATCCAGAGGATACCGACCGTGGCCGCTAGATGATGAGATATTGATATTTGAGATGGGTCAGCCGGACGGCTGAGGCCAGAGATACATTTATGAGATTTGAGACAGCTTTGGGTGTCGTTGCTGGACACCGATTTTCGTCGATTCATTGACATTATGCTGGCATTCTAAAAGAGTTTCAAAAACAAAAAGAGATAAAATATTTCTTATATATACCTATTGAGACCTCAGATTTTCATGTTGCATGCATATTAGTACACTGATGTTATATACACACCTGCTAGTGCATCCAGTCATACCTGTATTTTAGATGCTAGGATGCTTGTGTGCATGCATACGATAGCCTTTGTAGATGTTATTTATTACTCACGAGTTGGCAACTCACCCCCGTTGTGCCACAGTCTTTTGCAGGTCCGCTCCGTCAGTTCAGTAGCGGCGGGCGCACTTGTCTTTTGCCTCTTTTGCCTGAGCTCGAGATTTGCTCATAGGTGGGTTATGTTATTTTTGTACCACCTTGTATATTCTTGTATATTCTTGTATCTAGTGTACTCCATCTACTGTTTCTACCAGATTATTGTATATTGACCTAGAGATGAGACTGTGAGGTTTGTGGATTTTATACTGTATTTGGGGTCGAGCTCACTTGAGCCGACATGCTACTTTTTCATGCTTCCTTATGCTTTTTTATGCTTGTTGTCATTTACATTGCGTGGGATTTGTGACCGCCGTATGGCGAAGAGCTAGCTCCCGCTTGGGGATGCCCTATTTTGTGGATTCATGTATATATTTTGTTGTACCCATTTTTGGGGGCCAGTATTTACAAAGGAGACTCTGCCGAAATTTTCGGAAAAATTAATATTGTTTTTAAAAAGGGGTTTTATATGACTTATTTGATAAGCTTGCTTTCAAATGTTTGGGTTTTCTTCACTCTTTTGCTTAATTGGTTTTGTTTTCTGGGCTTTGGCTTACTTATTTTACGGACGCCTTTAGACGTTTCGTAAACTTAAGTGCCAGTCACGTTCCGTACCCTGCGGGTCGTGACAGAATACTACTGAATACCCAAATGAAATGACGGAGAGCTACGAATGGTTTTGGCGAAACCGTGAACGTAGTGAACTTGATATGACCGAAGGAACCTGATAGCTTTTTTTAAAAGGAGTGGTTAAAGCTCCGCAACTAAAAAATATCAACTGTTTAAAATAACCGAGTGGTTTCTTTTAAATTGTTCCAACGATTCAACTTTTTGGTTTATTTTCTTTACATTATAAATAATGCGTTCCATCATTAACCTATCATTGCAGAAAACAACGAAAATACAACGTCCTCTTATGCCATCCGCATTCGCCACTGGGTCCCGTCATCACCCGTTAGGTTACTTAACTAACGGCAGAGCGGGGGCTGGGCTAGCGCGGGTATAAAACATAAGTGACGTCTAAATAGCTATCATATATAGATATTGTACATTCGTCTGACGCAATAATAGGCATTCCAGATCTCATATGAACTTTATTGGATTTGCAAGCAATCCGCGTTTGTTTAGAGCTTGCAACAAAAGACGGATTACACAGTTGTGATGAATAGCCATTACCCCATCCTAGACTCCTACGGGTACGGCAAACTACCTGCCAAATACCCGAAGTGAAGCAGTCTCCCTCAACAAAGTGAGTAGGCCACTAAACACTTCAAAGTACCCGGTAGTTTTTACACCCCACCTCGGGTCTATCCTAAGAGCAAAAAACAGTAAAATGAAATAATACAACGGTGGCTACAACCGCAACCTGGATGCGCCCGCAAAAAAATATTACAACATATTACAATTACATCGAATGAATGAATATAACAACCCATCTCAAACCCCGGCTAATCATCACAACAGTACAATAAAGTTCACAACCACAAACAGTAAAAACCATTACAGAAATGTGCAACCCCCTGCCAACCGACATACTAGCAGTTAGGGGAGGTTTACGAACACATTATACAATCACAGATATAATCATATTAGCAAACATTGCAAAATTTCGATCGAGCAAACACTTTAGATTCTACTCCAAAAACTTCTCTGTGCACCTGAGACTTGAGCAGACAAATAAACATTCTAGAAAAGACAAAAACATCACAGTAGAGCCACTGGAAAAACTTGGGCTGAATCGGCTCCAACTCGGCCGCGGATCCGCGGCGGATCGGTGGGATCGGCCGCGGTTCCGCAGCTGTATGGCCGATTCAGGAACCCAATTTTTTTCAGTGTTCTTATATTTCTCTGTAGGTTATTCTGCAGGTCCCTGAAAAATTTTTAGAGCCTGTTTTAAAATCGACAGAAACTTAGTGAAATCGATGTCTTTTCGGTTCGTTTTGCGTTCGAAATTCTTACGACTTTGTTAATGAGTTAATTATTGTTTAGCGAGGCTTTGATACCACTGTAAGTCGATGTACAACACCCCACGACTTGTGGGGAGGCGGAATAATGAAAAACGATCTTGTTTTAGGCGTAAACATCGACTAACCGAGAATCTTTGCTAAACTATAACTAACAAGAATCATAGAAGTTAACAACTACTATGAAAAGTGATTATACCTGTAGAACCGTGTCCTCCGTCTTTTCGTTCTCCACGTCCTCTCCGGCCTTCTCTATGTAGTAGATGATCCACCCGAGAGCTTTACTACAAGCTTCACCTCTAACTTGAGGTAACTACGTTTCTTAAATCGCTAATCTAAGTAATCTAGAGAATGGTTAAGGATTAAGTAGTCTATTCTAATCCTTTGTCTCAACACATGAGAGGGGAGGATTAGGGTTTGAAGAGAGAGAGCTTGTGGAGAGAGAAAGTGAGCAAGAGAATGAGATGAGATAATGATCTATCATAACATATATGAAGCATAAACAATATCAAGATAAATCAAATAAATGATTTAACAACCATGCTCCATAAATATAAATGGGTGATTCATCTCCATGAGTCATTAAGCATTTATGATGCATTAATGACATTGATGAATCACTCAAATGACTCACTAATCTCATTTAATGCATATGCCACCTTAACCCCCAATTCACAAACCTTCTAGAAGCTTCTCGCGTAATTACGAGAACGCCCCTCCTATCCGTGAAAACACGGATAAACTTTAGACTGTATAAATCAAATAACCGGATACTAGAGACTGGCTCAAACCAAAGCCGGCTAGTAAAAACTGTCCGGATGTCGTACGTTCGTAAACACACGTATGCGTCCGAACCCTTGTCGTAAAACCATACGACCTTTATATCGTTTCGCCTGGAGTAGGGAAACTCTCTGTGTGGGACTCTAGAGACTCGACTACTATGCTGGCAGTGGGTTTAACCACAGACCGCAAGCGGCACTAGCTGTACGTAACGGTCCCCAGGTAGATGTCGATAAGAAGGCCGATGAAGAAACCCATCCGAACTCCTACTGAGTCTGATGTAACAATCTCCATACAGTCCGGTCTGTTCGTCCAAGACTATCGCATATCGGGCCTAGGGGGCGGCAAGTGTCAGTCCCCTAATAGCGGTATAAGTCGTGTCGGAGTGAAGCCCATTACACCCTGAGAAACTACTAGAACCTACCAGCAAATCTCGCTTGCCCTGGCCAGGGACTTTGCGTAATGGCTCTCTGACATAGCGCGATATCAACTCCCAATACCGGGAGAGACGAATCCTGTCTAACCGGCACTGCCTCCAAGTGCTCGGGACTGCACCCAACTGCTGCCTGTTTGCACGACTCCTTTGAGCCGTGGTAGGGTAGCAATCTAAGAACAGTGGGACACACTCGAGGCGAAGTAGCAGTATCAAGTCTGCGGACTATGCTGTACTCATGTCACCTGGGAACTGTTAACTGACGAATGGTATAAAACCAACCAACAGTTCCCTGTGAGTCCTGTCCGGTGTACCCGTAACCTAACGAGCACATGCATACTATCTCCAGTACCACGTACTGACGGCTGTGGGACAGAACATCTCCCCAACTGGGATGAGAAGCGTACACACTAGTCTACTCCGGAGTATCGATGCCCTGTCTCGATAATCCTACGACTAGGGACCTGAATAAGGTTGTGCTTGTAGACTACCCAACCCCCACTAGTGTGACTGCCATCACAATGCTGGTAGTCAAGCAAGATCGTAAGAGCTCTATCAATACGTATACTCACATATTAAGATAGAAAAAACCAAGTAGCATACTACCATGTTTAGCATGACTGTTATATACATGTGAATATCCCAAGCTTCCATTAAGTAATATACAAACTAGTATGATACAATAATGGCCCCTAGGGCATATACACTAACAGAAAACCTACCAGCTCTGCGGAGTGGCTGAGTTTCGTCTGGGACTACTGAATCTAGCGGTTCTACCAAATCTTTAGTTACATTTTGTGGTTCAGAAATTTCTTCCAGTTCTATCGTACTCCCACTAGTTTCTTTTGCAAGAAACTCCCTTTCTAAATAGGTGGCGTGACGAGATACAAACACCTTCTGTTCCTCGGTGTGGTAGAACAGATTTCCTAGTGAATGCTCAAGATATCCCACAAATTCACATAGAACTGATCGTGCCTGAAGTTTGTCCGGTTTCTGTGTTTTCACATAGGCCGGACAACCCTATATCTTAATAAATTTCAGACATGGTTTCTTACCACTCCATATTTCATACGGTGTCTTAGGCACGGATTTGGATGGAACTTGATTCAAAAGATATTCCGCTGTTTGAAGTGCATGTCCCCAGAATGAAAAAGGCAACTCAGCACCACTCGTCAGGGAGCGAACCATATCCAATACGGTACGATTCCTCCGCTCCGATACACCATTGTGTTGTGGTGTATATGGAGGAGTAAGCTGAGAGAGAATTCCATTCTCTTTTAAGTATTCTAGGAATTCCGTACTTAAGTACTCCCCTCCTCAATCAGATCGGAGGATCTTGATACTTTTGCCAGTCTGGTTCTTTACTTCGTTCCTGAATTCTTTGAATTTCTCAAAAGCTTCAAATTTGTGTTTCAAAAGATAGACATATCTGAACCTAGAGAGATCGTCAGTGAATGTGATGAAGTACGAGAACCCACCCCTTGCATGTATAGACATCGGACCACATACATCACTGTGTTTGAGTCCCAAGAGCTCTGCTGCTCTTTCTCCGTGTCCGGTGAACGGAGATTTGGTCATTTTTCCCTTGAGACAAGACTGACAAGTTTCATAGATGAAAATTCGAACGTATTAAAAAATCCTTCTTTATGCAACTTACATAGTCTTTTCTCTCCGATATGACTTAATCTACAATGCCACAAGTAGAATTATTTCTCTTCTGAACTCTTCCTCTTGCATGTATTTTGTATATTGAAAACTGTGTTTTGATTTTAAACATAGATACCATTAAACAGTGTACCTTCTGCAACCAATACCTTATCAAGGTAGATGTTCATGATATTTCTATCAAGAAAAAAGTTCTATCCATCTTTATCAAGTAAAGAAACTGATATGATGTTGCAAACCATGGAAGGTACATAGTAGCAATTGTTCAAAATCATAGTATTTCCATTTGGCAACACTAGGTGATATTCACCGACGGCTGCAGCATCAACCTGTGCTCTGTTCCCTACTCTAAGAGATATATCACCAGGTCCAACCATCCTACTTTTTCTCAGCCCCTGCAATAAATTACAGATATGAGATCCTGATCCGGTATCTAGTACCCAGGAGGTAGGACTGACCGAAAAGCAGTTCTCAATTACAATAACACCTGAAGGAGATACAATAGTATACTTCTTATTCGTTGGGGTTATCAAGGAATTCATGCAATCATCTTTCCCCTGCTCATACTCATGACCGCCGTCATAGTTTAGAGCCGAACCGACATTCCCCAGCCCCGAATAAGAATTCGGATCGGTCAAGCGATACATTTTATTATCTTGATTAGGGCATGAAATGGTTGCTACCTAAAGAGAGAGAAAAGAAACACTTAGCGTGCGCTCTTGCAAGATTAGATTGGTTATAAGTTTATCTAACCAGGATGGCTCCCACTGTTTCCTCAAATTCTTCTTCCAACCCTAAAAGAAAAACTAGTCAGGATTAATCGCACGTCATAATACTTGCTTAACCTTACAGCCAGGCTAGTGTTGGTACTTCGAGGGAGGTTTTCCAACGCTTTCGCGAAGTTCCTTAATTATATAACCTCTTTTCCCTGGAGTCGTAGCCCCGCTAACACCATTCTAGACACCTACTTGGTTTATAGCATTGATTGTTAAGTGAAATAATCTCCCGAGAGTAATACTACTCATCAGTGGGATCGGGATCCAACTATCAATGTATGATGACCTAGATGGAATCCACTAAAGTTACCACACTCCAGAAGGTATGCTTGAACTGCAAGTTTCCTGTATATTTGAAACTCCCGATGCGGGTTTTGCCCCTAGGACCCAAGTGACCTTGACGAATAATCAACAAATCAAAAGGTCCTAGTCAAGTTCAACCCATCGTTATCCTGATTGCATTAGACCCACCCGCATGATCCTTGATGAATAATCAACAAAATCATGCGACCGTCCTAACCAATCGCATCTATCTGTGCAACAGAGAATCATTACTCAGCTACCGTTCACTGCGCCTTGACAAATAATCAACAAACGTAGCACGAATACTAAGTAGTAATTATCTGAAACGGCGAAGGGCTACGACAAGGTTTTAGGCGAAAAAACCCGTTAACGTAATGAACTTGATATCGTTGAAGGAACCTGATAGCTTTTAAAAAGAGTGGTTTAAGCTCCGCTTTTTGAAAATTTCTGGTTTTCAAAAAATCAAGTAATCTACAGTATAGACTTTTGCTCAAGAGGTCACTCCCCGTGAAGGGATCTTGGCTCTTTCCTCCTGGAATGAGGTGCTAGATATTCACAACCGAATAGCACTATGCAAAGCGAAAGAATATAACTGTAGTTTTTCGAAATTTCTTCCAACAACATTTTTTTAAGTTTCTTTTCTTGCATTAATCAAAATTATGCGGTCCCATCAATTAAACCTATCACACCAGAAAAGAACGAAAATACAATATACGTATATGCCATCCGCATTCAACACTGGGCCCCGTCATCACCCGTTAGGTTACTTAATTAACGGCAGAGCGGAGGCTAGACTAGCGCGGGTGCAAAACATATACAACATCTACTAGTATATATATAAATATATATAACATTCGTCCCAAGCATGATATAAACAACATCACAGAATCTCAGCAAGTAACACAGAATGGTAGATAATCTTGGAGCCTCGGATTTCATTTGAGCAGCAAATAAACCACGACGTTCCCGGTCATGTGGATAGCCTGTGCAATGAAAACCAGGACCCCTACGAGCGCGGCAAGTTACCCTTCAATCCCAGAAGTGAGGCTGTTAGTTATATGTATGCCCTAGAGGCCATTACTATACATAGGATGTATATTGTAGTGGATGCTTGGACATATATAGGGAGGACTTTCTTGCTCGACATGATAGTATGCTATCTGGTAACTCTTTACCTTAACGTGTAAACTGATTGTCTCTCTGTTACATGTTGGAAAAGCCCTTAGGATGAGTACTTGACTACCAGGACTATGATGCGGATCATACTAGTGGGGACATGGTAGTCCATAAGTACATCCTTCAAGGTCCCTAGTCGTGGGTGTATCGAGACGGGGCATCGATATACCAGAGTAGACTAGCGTATACCTTCTCGACCCATACAGATGGGCGATGGATGATCCCATATCCATTGGTGTTTGACATTAGAGATGATATACGGGTGCTCAGTGGAGACTGGGTATACTGGACGGACTCGCCGAGAACTCCCAGATGGTATTATACCTTACGTCAGATGGCAGCTCTCTGGTGACACTGGTACAGAGTAGTCTGTTGACCCGAGATCGTCATAGAGTCTTGTGTGATTCCCACTGTGCTTTGATTTCCACCTTACCACATCCAAGAGGGCGTGCAAAATGGTGGTTTTTGGGTAAAGTCCCGAATCACATGGAGGCAATGAGCGATAGGAGGGGATTCGTCTCTCCCGGTATAGGGAGTTGATGTTGCGCTGTGTTCGATTGGCTATAACCGGAAATCCCTGGCCAGGGTTGCTGAGATTTACTGGTAAGTGTTACCAGTAGTTTCTCGAACTGTTATAGACCTCATATCGACACGACTTATCGAGCTATTGGGGTCTGACGTTTACCACCCCTAGGCGAGATATGCGACATATCAGACGACGAGACCGGACTGTACGGTAAGTGTTACTGGTTGGATTCACAAGAGTATGAGCGGGCTTTCTCATCGATCTTCTGATCGCTCAATACCCGGGTGGCCGTTACGTTTAGAAGACCGCTTGCGGCTTGTGGGTGTTTGATATGATCATCACCTACTGCCGGCGTGTTGACGAGTCTTTAGAGTCCTACACAGAGGTTTCCTGGCTCAAGCGAAACGAAATAGGAGCGCATATGAGATATGTGCGGGACCAAGAATAATACCAGTATGTGATACTGGATTCTATTCTCGCGATTTGTATCATCGGCAGGTTATATGTGATATAGCCGGGTTACCGAATCAAGTGTTGATTCGATACATTGATACACTTGATATTAGTCGGTTATATGCGATATGACCGGATCATTAAATCAAGTGTTGATTTAATGATTTGATGTATAATTATATATTTGATATATTACTTTGCATTAACTAATATTGTAACACCTTAGAATGTGTTTTGTAGCTAATTATATTTTAATGTGTGGTTTTTAATAAAAAGTTTACCAAATTAAGTTTTAAATAATTTATCCTATTTATTGAGTATTTTATTAGAATTTTGTTAGGCACACACACACTTGTGCATGATAACTAGGGTTTAGAGATGGGGTTAGACTATGATTAGCAAGCATGATGGATTAACCCATTCTCTTTAAGTTAATTAATATTGTTAGGTGTTTTGGGTTAAATAGTTTGGTTGTTTTAAAAAAATGAAAATGAATTTGAAATGGGAATTTAAATATTGGTTGAATGTTGACTTGAGAGAGAGAGAAGCATGATGCTACATGGCCCAAGCCATGCTTCTTTAAATGAAGAAAGAGAGAGAATGGGAGGGGTTATTGTGTGTTCTCTCATTTCTCACTCATTCTCTCATACTCTCACAAACACACACGCACACACAACAAGAGATGCAGCAGCAGCAGCAGAAGCAACTCCAGCAGCAACAACAACAGAACAACAGCATCAGCAGCAGGCAGTAGCAGCAGCTTCTGCAGCAGCAACAGCAACAGGAGCTCCAGCTCCCGTAGCCACCCCTTATCTCCTCCATACACTTCTTCTTCTGCTCTCTGGGGTTCCTTAGGGTATAATTCTGAACTCTTTTCCTAGTTTCTTAGCTTGTGTGTTAATTTAGCGTCGGTTAGTGTTAAATTAGCTAGTTTAGTGCTAATTATGATGATTTGTGAGATGTTGTGGCAAATTGATGATTGTGTTAGATAACCCTACCTATTTTAGTGTTAATAGGGTCACTTCAACTGAGAAATAGCCCAGATTACACTAAAATACCATAAGGTTTCTAAATTGTGCAAATTGGTGATTTTAAAGCGATATTTGTGACTTCTAAGATCTGCTTTTGACCCGGACCCTACAGGATAAAATTCAGAAGACTGGAGCATGTACACTAGGTCTAGATATCACCACCAGAACACGAGCCACCCATCCCAAAACTTGGCCGCAGATTTATTCAATCTGGCCGCAAATTGCGGCCAGGAAGAGGGGTTGGGTGTTGGGGTTTTGTGTAGGGCTCTCTTCTGTGTTGTCTAGGGATTTGGCATGTCTAGTTTTGTAAAATTTTACCTGTAGTAAAATCTGGGACTATATATCGTATTTGATGTTCGTTGTGTTTGCGCGATACACGCAATACGTGAGAGGGTTCTGTGATCCAACGTATCGCGGCGTGTCGTGATGGTTTTAGACGCGTACACACACGTTTCAGCGTATCGTGCACACGCACGTTTAGTTCGCGACGCGAGTTTCTCGTTTTGGTTCGATATCGCGTTTCGCGGAATATTTGGCTTATATGTGATTTCCTTGTCTTATTTGCAGGTTTGCAGGCAGGGACTACGGACACTGCTACAGTGGGGAGCAGATGGTAGGATTCACCTAGCGTGGAGTGTAGGTGAGTAGATTTAACATCTACAGGGGAATCGCCCGCATGGCGTTATGCGTCTGGGCTAGAATTCTAATACTTGTCGCATATTCTACGTCATTGTTAGAATTGCGCCTTTACGTATTTACTTAGATATAGTTATACTGTGACTAGCAGCCGTAGGACACTGCACATATTATTGATGGTTCATGTTGCACGAGCACGGATTGTATGCTACACACACACCGTCAATAATTGCCATGTCACACACTAACCATTATAGATACTATTGCTTATCACACATGACACCCCGCTTATCGGTATACCTATAGTGTATCATACCTTTAGTGATAGGTATATATACACCTTGCGATACAGCTAGAGGTATCCCTTGCACATATTTTAGTTATACCGGGGGGATATCCTATATATTTTACTTATAACCAGGGGGGTATACGACATCAGTTCTTATAGGTAGATACCTATACATTGCTACACCTGTATTTTACGCACATATTAAGTTGCAGTTACATATTTACCTTTACTGATGTTACTTAGCTATACCTTATTGGTTTCGCATACATCTGGTTTCAGCTACATATTCTCATTTATATGCTCGCATTTCAGATATATCGCATATGTTTATTCCTGGATTGCGCATTATTATTTGGATTTTACATGATGTTTTCTGTATTTTGGAACTGTTCATAACAGAATATTGCATTTTATACCGCCCATTCTTATGCTCGTGTGTTTATAGGTAGGTGCTTTTAATCAGTGTTTGCTACATATTTACAGGATACTGGTTCTCAGCTCTAGACAGTGAAATTCATAGAAAAGTACGTCAAATTCTGGATTACTGCCAACAAAAGATAAAACATGGGTCTACGCTCTCTATCCGTATGTTGCCACACACCAGTTTAAGGGACAAAATGGCAAATCGATGTCATTTTCGTGCACAAAGCTCAATGTCAACAAAAGATCCAACATATCTACGCGGAGCTCGAGGAAATCTTGGCAAAAGATCCACATCACATCACCTTTTGATCTACTGAAATTCTGGAAGAAATGGGAAGAGTTTCTGAGAAAAAGTCATATACCACACTGAAGAGTACTAAAAACTAGGGAAAACCACCAAATTTCATGGCCTAACTCCACTAAACGGCCGCGGTTCCGCGGCATAAGCACGCTTAGGCCGCGGAACCGCGGACATTTAGTCTCCTCTCGTTGTCGTTTTTCAGGGGTATGTTGGTCTTTTCTTGTAGGGGCAGATTCTTGTCCTAGGTTTCCAGTTCCCCTCCTATAAATACCCCAGAACTGAGCCAAACCAAGGTGTGAATTTCTTTAGCCTCTTTTAGTGTAGTTTTGTTCTTCTTCTTCTTCTTCTTCTTCTTCTTCTTCATCTTTCCTCCATGAAAATGTAGTGAGAGCATTGAGTGGATGTTAAATGAAGATGAGAGTTTTTGTATCATTCTTGTTTGTTTAGCTTCACCTTGAGATTCTTGCTTTCTCTTGATCTTTCAACCTCTTCATTGAGCTTGAAAGTTTAAGGGTTTGTTATTGATCTCAAGGGTTGTATCTTCTTATGGAATTAGTGCTTCATTTCACATGTGTTCTTTACCCTTCTCTTGATCTTACAACCTCTTGATTGAGCTTGCAAGTTTAAGGGTTGGCTATTGATCCCATGCTTGTCTTGAGTTCTAGTTTCTAGTTCTTTTTATTGCTTATTTCTTTCTTGCTTTTTATTACCTTGCTTTTCTTTCTTGCACTTTAAATTCCATGCCCTTACTTACTTGTAATCTTTTCTTTTCTTTATTCTTTTTGTTCTCTCTTTTTGGTTCTTTTTGTGAATGATTGTAATTATCGTTGTTAAGAATAAATACGGTATTGTAAGTTAATGTTTCTTTGCTCATTTTCTTTTCCCGTTATTTTCCATTGAACTCCGCCCAAACGTTACGCAAGCGCTCCATTAGGCACCCTACCCTACCAAGGTAACGGTGATTCCTAACCACGACCGGTTGTGTTCGGTTTGGCCGGAGGCGAAAGCAAGAGACAAGAACGGAAGGACAAGGGTAAATAAGCCGGATTCCACGAATACCATGCTTAAATCCCCTAATCCACGTTGTTGCCGATTGCTCTAGCTTCAATTGGTCAAGACTCGGCTCAAAGGTTTTGAGTACGGATTTCGTTAGCTTACAATTTCGTATCTTTTTCTTAACAACTTCATACTTGCATATAAAACACATAGGTTAATTTGAACAAACACATACAAATTCTTTATTGACTCGTTTAAAACTCGAACGGACATACAACCATATCCCTGTGGATCGACCCATGCTCAACCGGCTAGCTGCATAGCGACACCGTCCTGATTGCGGTTATACTTTAGAACTTTGAACATCCGACACGCCAAAAGCGTGCGATCAAATGGCGCCGTTGCCGGGGAGACGGTAGCGTATTTTCTTTCTTGTTATTCGGGTTAACATTATTTTTGTATATATTTATAAAAAAAAACTTTTTGTTATTTTTGATCATTTTTGTGAGCAAGTCTGTAGATTTTTGCGGATTTGCAAACGGCGATTGTGGGGAGCAAAGTGTACGTTCAAGGCTAAGATGATTGCAAAGTACAGTGCCAAAGATCCGGGTAGTTTGACCCGCGCAAGCGAACTTTTCAAGCTTACAGGATTTGATTCAACGGGGGTTTCCTAACCCAAAAATTAACGGTACGTATTTTACTAACACCTTCTTCTCAAATCCGACGCATCCAATATACTATTCTTTGCAGGATTCTTTGCAAGTTCGCTAGCAAACGCTAAAAAAATTGACTAACCCGTATTTGTTGCAGTGCCGTGCTTAAACTAAAAAACGATTGTTTAATTCTTTATAGAATTTTTATTGAATTGCGCATTGCATACATTAATACGGACTTAAGGGCAAGCGAACCCCACAACATACGGTAAAGGATTTCATCACCTTTTCCGTGGCCCACAAATCACAAACTTGAGCATAACGTTTACCCACACAAAATTTAAAAGAAACTAGACTTTAAGCCTTAAGGACTTCGCGCTCACTAGGAGAGAAGTCAACTGTGTTTAGAACCTCGCTTAACGGTATATTGTTTACGGGGTGTCTAGGAAAGTGTTAACGGCGAAACCGCCAAAAGAGAAAGGGTTATTTAATTAAGGAACTTCGCGAAAGCGTTGGAAAACCTCCCCTTATCTCTGCACTTACCTGGCCTCGTGATCAGTGTATCTTGAGCCCGTTTCTCGACACAGTTTTACTTCGACAATCAAGTTATGGAGCAGGTCTAGTTGACCTAGGTGAACCCTAGAACGATTAGGTGTGTGGTATTTTTGTGTCGTGATTGTTTTTGTCCATATTCTTTTTTGTGTGTATATTTCATTCTTTTGTTAATATCTAAAAAAAAACACATTTTTTCCCCTCCTTTTCTCTTCCTTTCTTTCTTTCTCTCTTCATATCATGGGTACTCCACCTCGAAAAACTCTTGCCGAACTTTGGTACCCACAACCAAACATTACTTCTTACGGTTTTTGCTTTAGCCGAACTTCGAACGATCCATCCATGCCAAAAATTTCATTGAGAGATCGGATAGACGCGTCTAGGACAAACAATTTGACTCTGCAATCCACTTCGTATCAACCATTTCAAACATTCACCCCTTCTTACGTTGATACCCCTTTTTCGAGTCATGTTGCAACTCCAAGACCTATGTCTATTGCAGAACGTATTGAACAATCTCGTAGCCGATCTTTCACTCCTGTCACCACTTCAAATTCTTGGGATCAACAAATTCATTCACCTTCTTATCCAAATGTTGATTTTACCCCTGTCCAACCATTCAATTCCTACCAGTCCTAACCAACTTTTGCACCTTCCCTAGACATTGCTTCTGAACCGCCATTTGGGAGTTTTCAGTATCCAAACAACTTTGAATCTTTTACTGAAACCCCTTTACAACCCATGTCTAGTTTGGAACAGTCATTGGAAGACTTTAGGGTAGCGTCGTACCAACAGATGATGGATTTGAATGCGTCCATGGCCGCCCTCATACAACCTAGTGTCCCGGTAGCTAGTTTTCAACTAGCTCCAAATTTTTCAATGTATGAAGAGGCGGTAAGACAGGCTGTGAATTTGAGTGGTGAGAGTGAGCTGTACCCCCTTCCGAATCAAGCCTACCCGTTTCAACTTGAATCCCACAACTCCAGTTTTGAATGTCTATCTAGTGTTCCCAACGATTCACCGATTGAAGATAGAATGATTAATGAGTTGTGCGACTTTGTAGTGTTTAATTGTGAAGGGACCTTGCCAAGTGAAACCACACCCAATCCTTTTGACCTGTACACCTCCACTCTAGAACCTAAATTGATTGATATCCATGCTTCTGTTGAGGTGTCTGAGAATATAGATTTTCACTTGATTGAGGATATTGACGCTGGGAATATTTTGGATGATGAACCCGCAGATTTGGCTGATTTTTCCTCTCCAATTCATCATCCCGAGTCATTAACTATTCTTCCCGAACCACATATGCGTCTGGATATTGATGAAATATGCATGGATGAGCTTAACTTTGAGGAGAATTTTGAGGATATTTTTGAGGATGAAACAGTTCTAGATGATGAGTCGGATTTTCCAATTCATCCTGTCCCTTTCATTGACTGTGTACACCCTCCCGAACCCTTAACAGATACCCTTCCTCGATCACTTCCTTCCATCCTTTCCATCGTTCCGACCTTGCAAGAACCCATCTCACTTTCATTTCATATGTCTGGTTTACCAAGTTCGGCGTACCCATGGTTTCTTACGAATCTTGAGGGATTTGACCCCATTACTCGACGGGTTAATAGATTAGCACAATCGCTTTTTACACATTGGTCATCACAAATTGTACTAATTTATTCACTCCATTTTCACCCTCAAGTTCGTACTCCATTTCTTGTTCCCTTCCGCCATTCTTCTTTGCATATACCGAGACCGTATCCCGCTTCTATCTCCATACGGTCTCGCGTATTCTCCATTTCTTACCTCTCCGCGTTCTTTCACCAACCAGCACATTATAGAGATAAAATCTTTGAATGGTTGGTGCTCTCTTTTGGCCTGTGTAAGGCCTGGTATAGTTTGAAACTGTTCTCTTTCCCCCCTAATCCTGAACTTCAACGCTTAACAGTGGAAACACTGTTTTACTTAAGATTGGGGGGACCCTTTTGTATATATGTTTTTGTTTTTGTTTTGTATATAAATTGTTTTTAGGGAGAGCGCCGACAATTTTGACCCTCTTGGTATAGCCTGACAGTGAGGGCACTGTCAAGTTTAAGTTTGGGGGTGTGCTTGTTAAGCTTTCTTCCTTCGCATTCATTTGTATATTTTTCATTTACATACCTTATTAAAAATCCCACAAAAATCGAAAATTTTCCAAAAAATATAAAAACTTTGTCGTCAAGTTAGCTAATAGGGTAACTTAGATTTTTATTCTGAAAGTTTAGTTGATATGTTAGAAATAACTAAATTCTAGACTTAGGAATTGAAAATCCTTAAAATAACCCTCATTCTGTCTAACTTTGGTAAGTATACGTCCTTATAGTTTTTTGAGTTCAGTTCTTGAGTTAAGTCAGGATGAATGGAAAGTATTGAAGCTTTACTGGAGGATAAGTCTGAAAAATAGTTTCTTTTCTCGAGTTCAAATTTAGAAAGTATATACCCTACAAACTGCACTTACACGCACCTTGAAACTTGGGATAGTAGAGGATACCTAGAAATACTCTTGCCTGAAAGCCTAGTATGAAAGAAAAAACGGTATTTAAAGCTAAACACCAAAAGAGCATGTTGAAAAATATATCCGGTATTGAAAAAGAAAAAGAAAAAGAAAAAAAAATAGAATAAAGTCAAGACCTAGAAACTGCTATTTACGCTTTAAAGTTCACACATTCAGTAATCGGTCGTTAGTGCCTCAAGAAGCATTAATAGTCGCATGAAAGGTGTGTGAGCAAATCCGTCCATCCTTAATGAAAAGAAGTAGTATTAGGTATTAGGGCAAGGGTATTATAGCTTGAATTGAATTCTTGAGTGTAGGGGTGCAAATATACACACACGTAGGGGTATACAATCGATGTTTGGATAAAAGAAAGAAATAAAGAATAAGACTTGTGTTTTCTGTAAAGTTGATAAAAATGCTTGATTTGAGGCCGCACTTTAGAAGGAAAACTCAGGAGAACAAAGGTTAAATAGATAGGAGGTGTGAAAAATAAGGGGTGGATATTTCTAAATTAGGATGATAGAGTTTCTAACGTAAATACTAAACTGTAGGAGTAGAGTCGATGTTAACTTATGACACTAGTTTGACGGGATTTTGTGGGTGTAATCCGCTGAAAACCCTCAGGAGACAACACTCCTCCTACTTGGGACACCTAGAGGTTTAACGGCTTGTTGCACGTGCTCAGTGCAATCGCGTTCCCTTCGAAAGTGCGGTTAGGATTTTATTTTGTGAATAATTGGTTTTGCTCGGGACGAGCAAAAGTTAAGTTTGGGGGTATTTGTTCATAACAGAATATTGCATTTTATACCGCCCATTCTTATGCTCGTGTGTTTATAGGTAGGTGCTTTTAATCAGTGTTTGCTATATATTTACAGGATACTGGTTCTCAGCTCTAGACAGTGAAATTCATAGAAAAGTACGTCAAATTCCGGATTACTGCCAACAACAGATAAAACACGGGTCTCCGCTCTCTATCCGTATGTTGCCACACACCAGTTTAAGGGACAAAATGGCAAATCGATGTCATTTTCGTGCACAAAGCTCAATGTCAACACAAGATCCAACATATCTACGCGGAGCTCGAGGAAATCTTGGCAAAAGATCCACATCACATCACCTTTTGATCTACTGAAATTCAGGAAGAAATGGGAAGAGTTTCTGAGAAAAAGTCATATACCACACTGAAGAGTACTAAAAACTAGGAAAAACCACCAAATTTCATGGCCTAGCTCTACTAAACGGCCGCAGTTCCGCGGCATAAGCACGCTTAGGCCGCGGAACCGCGGCCATTTAGTCTCCTCTCGTTGTCGTTTTTCAGGGGCATGTTGGTCTTTTCTTGTAGGGGCAGATTCTTGCCCTAGGTTTCCAGTTCCCCTCCTATAAATACCCCAGAACTGAGCCAAACCAAGGTGTGAATTTCTTTAGCCTCTTTTAGTGTAGTTTTGTTCTTCTTCTTCTTCTTCTTCTTCTTCATCTTTCCTCCATGAAAATGTAGTGAGAGCATTGAGTGGATGTTAAATGAAGATGAGAGTTTTTGTATCATTCTTGTTTGTTTAGCTTCCCCTTGAGATTCTTGCTTTCTCTTGATCTTTCAACCTCTTCATTGAGCTTGAAAGTTTAAGGGTTTATTATTGATCTCAAGGGTTGTATCTTCTTATGGAATTAGTGCTTCATTTCACATGAGTTCTTTACCCTTCTCTTGATCTTGCAACCTCTTGATTGAGCTTGCAAGTTTAAGGGTAGGCTATTGATCCCATGCTTGTCTTGAGTTCTAGTTTCTAGTTCTTTTTATTGCTTATTTCTTTCTTGCTTTTAATTACCTTGCTTTTCTTTCTTGCACTTTAAATTCCATGCCCTTACTTGTAATCTTTTCTTTTCTTTATTCTTTTTGTTCTCTCTTTTTGGTTCTTTTTGTGAATGATTGTAATTATCGTTGTTAAGAATAAATACGGTATTGTAAGTTAATGTTTCTTTGCTCATTTCCTTTTCCCGTTATTTTCCATTGAACTCCGCCCAAATGATACGCAAGCGCTCCGTTAGGCACCCTACCCTACCAAGGTAACGGTGATTCTTAACCGCGACCGGTTGTGTTCGGTTTGGCCGGAGGCGAAAGCAAGAGACAAGAACGGAAGGACAAGGGTAAATAAGCCGGATTCCACGAATACCGTGCTTAAATCCCCTAATCCACGTTGTTGCTGATTGCTCTAGCTTCAATTGCTCAAGACTCGGCTCAAAGGTTTTGAGTACGGATTTCGTTAGCTTACAATTTCGTATCTTTTTCTTAACAACTTCATACTTGCATATAAAACACATAGGTGAGTTTGAACAAACATATACAAATTCTTTATTGACTCGTCTAAAACTCGAACGGACATACAACCAACTCCCTGTGGATCGACCCGTGCTCAACCGGCTAGCTGCATAGCGACACCGTCCTGATCGCGGTTATACTTTAGAACTTTGAACATCCGACACGCCAAAAGCGTGCGATCAAGAACCGCGGGAGTTCATGAAATTATGCATACATTGAAAAACCCGGTTTCCTTGATATGATATTTGCGCATCCACCTTGAGTTTTATCGGTGCTGATTATTTATACCCCATGCGAGGAGGCGTAGAGGCCGCATAAGGGTACATGGTGGGGCCCGGAGGTACCCCGGGGCGAGAACGGATCGCTGGATTTGTTAGACGGTGAGCCCGTCAGTGGAACCATACCGTCCGGTGATATTACCTTTTACTCGGCAGTTATCTTGGGGATACCGACCGGAGTCTTGTACGTATGCATACGTGAAAGGCGAGGGTCAGAGCTAGGCACTCGTGCTTTCGGGACAGCGTATGATACGTACCTATCAGGATTTCTGTGTCAATGCTTGGCACATTGTTTTCATGATATTTCTTTTAATACCTTTGTATATATAACAGGGGATTAGCCGTTGTTATATATACCCTTACACCAATATTAGTGGAATGGGACGCTAATATATGTGTATTACCCCCATCATATTTATTTCTGCAAATATATATATATACCTTTAGGATGTTAGAAACTTACTTGAGATTCGACTTGGGATATAGGTGATTCATTGACATTGGCTATTGGATATGAAAGAGATTTTTTTTTGTACTTTCGAGATATAGTAGAGCTACTCGATATTCTATATTGAGGTGATGTGAGACTTATATGATGTGAGAGCCCAGTTTGGGGGCTGGTTTGAGGAATTGTGGATTTGAGTGTCTTGATGGATTGTGATTCTGCCACGATATCAGGTTTCCGTGGAAATGACATATTCCACCCCATACCTCACACTTATCTATTCTATGCACAGATTCAAATATTGGTAGTACCTGTTAGTGTACCCTTATGATAGTTGCATATTTACATTCTTATATCCCTATTTCATGGTTATTGCATATTATTGTCATGTTACTATTGCATCACATATTGATTGTACCTGCTAGTGTGCTTTCCTTTATTCAGCATTTGCATGATATGTTATTACTGTAATCGCATATCTTAAATTCATGCTGTACGTGCATTCCTGCGATTACCTGCATATGTTATCTACTATTCACGAGTTGGCAACTCACCCCCGTTGTGCCACAGGTGTTTCAGGTTGTTCCCCAGAGTAGTCGAGGCAGGCTATTCAGCTTTCCAGCTATCATCTTTTGCTACAGATACCGCATCAGCTCACAGTACTATTTTGCTTAGGTGGGTTTTGGTGGTCATCTGTATTTTGTATTGTACTCTCCATCTACTATTATGTTGTTGACCTAGAGACTTGGTGATGACGTTACTGTATATTATTTGTGGGTTTGTTGTCTTTTATATACAGCTTTCTCTCTATTGTCTTTATTTCTTCGCTATAGCTTCATATTTTTGTGTTGTATTCATCTTGGGTTAGTTTTTACAAAAAGGGGTGTTGCCAAAATTTTAAAGAAATAAGTAGGACTTTTAAAGAATTTGGGTTGCGATTTCAAATGTTTCAAAAACTTATATTATCTTTTCCGTATTTTCTTGGTTTAGATTTCTGGGTTTTGGCTTTCTTTTCCTGTGTTACGTCTTTGGGCATTGCGTAGTATTAGGGCCGTCACGGGCCAATTTTGGGTCGTGACAAAGTTGGTATCAGAGCGCTAGGTTTTACCTTTCGGAGTGTAGGATGACCTTGGTATGATGGAGAAGGTAGCTTAAGCAGAGTAACGTAGTGTGTGTATGTCTGCAGCATACCCACGATACGTACCTTGCATTAAGTAACCTAAGTACAATTTTCTTGAAATTGCTTCCTTGATGATTCATATCCTTGAGATTCGATTCCTTATTCTTATCGAATCTTATGTCTATTTATAGCCTTGCCGCCGATGACTATGGGGACTCAGAGTGATGCAGCGAGGGCCGAGGTCAGAGTTGGCTCGGGTGAGACGAGTACTGACCAGGATGGCACTCTAGTTGCACAGGTGCAGACGGATCAGCCTACGGCCTATACTATTGATAGACTTTTGGTAGAGATGCAGGAATTCCGCCAGACTATGAGTTCATTGGTTGATGTCGTTCGGGAGCTACGACAGGAGGTTGTCACCCCTGTTACTCAGTTGTCACTTGCGATCAGCATGCAACAGTCCGTCACCTACATTTCACCAGTGGTTGCAGCTCCAGTTGACGAGGCACATATTTCAGGACAGTGGAGGACTCGTACCAGCGTACCAGCCCAGAGGCAAAGGTTTGGTCATCGAGACAGATTTCGTGGCCGTCGCGGGAGTAGCAGAGGCTTAGGACGAGGACAGTCGTTCAGCTCTCATCCCTAGGATGGTCAGCAGTCAGCGCATGGGTGTTTTTGATGCGGAAGCCTTCAGCACTTCGTTAGGGATTGTTTCTCAGCACGGCGTCAGGATCGTACTCAGAGAGGCCATGGACGTGGAAGATTTCCTCAAAGGGCCCAATCTACCAGAGGAGTTCATCCAGCTGCGGGTGGAGGGCAGACATAGGAGTTTGCTTCTACTCATCGGGACGCGCAGACGTCCAATGTGTAGTTTTCTGGTATCTTTAATTCACTGGTTCTCTTCATGTATTCATTTGTTTTTCATGCTTGTGCCGTGTTTGGGTAAATTAGTCGTAGTTGTGCTAACTTCTGTCAGCGATTCTTTTGTTGCGCGACACGTATTCAGTTGTGTGCCAATCGGATAGGAGATAGAGATTCGTCCATCGTTTCGATCCTTCTAGAGATGTTGGATTTGACGTTCTCCTGGGCACGGACTGGTTAACTACGTGCTAGGCGTCTGTGGACTACCGTGAGGAAACAGTCAAGTTTGTTTTCCCGGCAAGTCAGTTCTTGTTGTGCAGGTGGGTAGTTGTGCCGCCTCTCACAGCTTGAATTCAGCCTTTTTCGCTAGTCGGCTACTGAGGAGATGTCGTGGATTCTTGGCGTTCATTTGTGATACCAGAGCCACAATGGGATTGTTGGACCGGGTTCCTTTCGTGCTAGAGTTTTTCCGACGTGTTCTGGATGAGCCGGCGAAGCTGGGAGCTAAAGGATCAGCTGCAGAGTTGTTGAATGGGGAGTTTTGTGCGTCTGAGTGCTTCGCTCTTGGATGCTCCTATTTCTGTTCGTCATGGAGAAAGATGGCAGTTTGAGGTTGTGTATCGACGGATCGTCAATTGGACCGGCTTACGGTGCGGATAGGTATCCTTCACCTCGCCGTGAAGATTTCTTCGATCAGCTCCAGAGTGCGAGACATTTTCTAAGTTTGCTTGGGATCAGGTCATCATTATTGCGGGTTCGGAGTGATGGCATTCCGATGATTGCCTTGTGCGTGCTATGGGCTTTGTGTGTTTTGGTGTGTCACTGGACTCGCCAGTGCCCTAGCAGCATTCGTAGATGTGATGAACCAGATTTCTTCAGGCCGTTCCTCGACCAGTTTCTGTTGTGTTATTTACGACATTCTGGTCTACTTAATGTGTCTTGAGGGACAGTAGTAGCACTTGAGGATTTGTTATGCAGATACTTGGAGAGTACCAGCAGTTGCTAAATTCTCGGAGTGTTTCTTCAGGTTTGTTTTGTGTTGACTCCTAGGTCTTATAGTCGCGGAAGACGGTTTTGTATGGTTCCGAGAAAGATCGTGGCCGTCCAGCTTAGGCCCAGACTTGTGTGCAGGATGGAGATCCGCAGATTTTTGGGCTTAGCAGGTTCTTACCACCGTTTCATGCAGGATTGCTAGAATAGTGCTGCACCGTCGACTAAATTGACCGGAAAGGAGGTTTCTTTTCTTTGGACTGAGGCATGTGTGCGGAATTTTTAGCAGTTGAAGATTCGGTTAACAACTGCATTAGTCCTTTCTTTGCTTTTGGTTCGGGCGACTTTGTTGTTTAACTGTAATGTTTCTTGAGTGGGCTCGAGTGTGTACTGATGTGACACTACTGAGTCATCGCTTTTGCTTCCCTATATTGGAGGAAGTACGAGAAGGATATTCCACTCATGATCTGGAGATGGCCGCGGTGGTTTTGCGTTGGAGTTTGGGGACACTACTTGGTTGAGAGTCGTGTCAGATTTTCCACGGACCACCAGAGCTTAATGTACATCTTCCTGCAGCGGATTTTGATTGTTGTGATAGTCTTCTGCAGATTTACAGTTCTTGTGTGATCGTCGAGTACAGCTTTAGTCGTCTCTACGGAGGGGACAGCCTGCTCATGTCCGTGCCCGACCACTTTTCTTAAACCGCTTTCGCGAGACACTGCCCGCCGATGCTCGTTCGTCAGTGATACTGGAGCATACTCGGCTGGGTAATGATTCGGAGACTTTGAATTGTGACAATGGCGTGCTAAGTTAGGGACGCGTTTGTGTACCTGGTATCATCCGGTATAGACGTGTAATCCTAGAACATGCACATCTGTCAACTCTCTGTATGCATTCAAGTTCCACCAACATTTAGCGTGACTTGTGAGATAGTTACGGGTGGACAGAGATGTAAAGAGAAGTTTCAGGTTTCGTTCAAGGTGTCTGTCTTGTTGTGTGCTTGGGTCGAGCATCTGAGGCCGGCTGGAGAGTTGCAATCTTTTACCGTTCCGAAGTAGGAGTGGGAGTAGATCTCCATGAATTTCATTATGGTTTCTACCCAAGTTTAGTCAGGGTGTGACTCCATTCGGATTCTTGTCGTCTGGTTTTACTCAGTTTGCTCAGTTGTTTCTTGTTAAGTTGTGTGTTTGTTTTGATTGTTGTCGGCGGTTGGGGATCGTCACTCACCATCGTTAAGGTTCTCCTTCGATAGCTGTTATCAGGAGACACTCCAATTAGCCACCTTTAGGTTTAGGGGTTAGGTCGTGTCGATCGCCAGCCTGTTGTTTTTCTAACTCTGCGTAAGTAGGATTTTGGACCCAGCTATGTCTAGAGACTTCGGAGATAGTCCAGTTGTGTTAGGTCAGGATGGAAATTGTCCATTGCGAACTAAGGTCTTGTGCCGACTGTGTTGGTCATAGACTCGAGTTCGCAGGGAAAGATCATGTATTCCTATGGACTTTCTGATGAATGACGTGTTGGGTTTTGGGAAGCTTGTCCCAGGATTTAGGTCTTTCTGAGATCCTATAAGCGAGTTAGTTTCGTTGCCTTTAATTTGGCACTTCCGCCCAGATTATTGAATTTCGCCCCGTATTCCTTGTGATGATACTCTACAATTACCTTCTTGACCTTTCTCACGTAATTTAGCACCAGACCATTTAGCTTTGACGCGATCTTTCGTTCACCAGCAGCCAATTGTGGTAATTGCTCAGCAGGTGGAGGAACATCGGTCAAGGGTCTTGCTGTCAGTGGAGGGTTTTCTTGGACGTAGCCGTATAGTAAGATAGTCATTTGGGAGGCTGCGAGCGAGATTTGAGGATTTTAATCTTCTCTTTGAAGGTACGCGTATCAGTATATTTTTAAATTCGGGGACGAATTTCTTTTAAGGGGGGAGATTGTAACACCTTAGAATGTGTTTTGTAGCTAATTATATTTTAATGTGTGGTTTTTAATAAAAAGTTTACCAAATTAAGTTTCAAATATTTTATCCTATTTATTGAGTATTTTATTAGAATTTTGTTAGGCACACACACACTTGTGCATGATAACTAGGGTTTAGAGATGGTGTTAGACCATGATTAGCAAGCATGATGGATTAACCCATTCTCTTTAAGTTAATTAATATTGTTAGGTGTTTTGGGTTAAATAGTTTGGTTGTTTTAAAAAAATGAAAATGAATTTGAAATGGGAATTTAAATATTGGTTGAATGTTGACTTGAGAGAGAGAGAAGCATGGTGCTACATGGCCCAAGCCATGCTTCTTTAAATGAAGAAAGAGAAAGAGAATAGGAGGGGTTATTGTGTGTTCTCTCATTTCTCACTCATTCTCTCATACTCTCACAAACACACACACACACACACAACAAGAGATGCAGCAGCAGCAGCAGAAGCAACTCCAGCAGCAGCAACAACAGAACAACAGCATCAGCAGCAGGCAGTAGCAGCAGCTTCTGCAGCAGCAACAGCAACAGGAGCTCCAGCACCCGTAGCCACCCCTTATCTCCTCCATACACTTCTTCTTCTGCTCTCTGGGGTTCCTTAGGGTATAATTCTGAACTCTTTTCCTAGTTTCTTAGCTTGTGTGTTAATTTAGCGTCGGTTAGTGTTAAATTAGCTAGTTTAGTGCTAATTATGATGATTTGTAAGATGTTGTGGCAAATTGATGATTGCGTTAGATAACCCTACCTATTTTAGTGTTAATAGGGTCACTTCAACTGAGAAATAGCCCAGATTACACTAAAATACCATAAGGTTTCTAAATTGTGCAAATTGGTGATTTTAAAGCGATATTTGTGACTTCTGAGATCTGCTTTTGACCCGGACCCTACAGGATAAAATTGAGAAGACTGGAGCATGTACACTAAGTCTAGATACCACCACCAGAACACGAGCCACCCATCCCAAAACTTGGCCGCAGATTTATTCAATCTGGCCGCAAATTGCGGCCAGGAAGAGGGGTTGGGTGTTGGGGTTTTGTGTAGGGCTCTCTTCTGTGTTGTCTAGGGCTTTGGCATGTCTAGTTTTGTAATATTTTACCTGTAGGAAAATCTGGGACTATATATCGTATTTGATGTTCGTTGTGTTTGCGTGATACGCGCGATACGTGAGAGGGTTCTGTGATCCAGCGTATCGCGGCGTGTCGCGATGGTTTTAGACGCGTACACACACGTTTCATCGTATCGTGCACACGCGCGTTTAGTTCGCGACGCGAGTTTCTCGTTTTGGTTCGATATCGCGTTTCGCGGAATATTTGGCTTATATGTGATTTCCTTGTCTTATTTGCAGGTTTGCAGGCAGGGACTACGGACACTGCTACAGGGGGAAGAAGATTGTAGGATTCACCTAGCGTGGAGTGTAGGTGAGTAGATTTAACATCTACAGGGGAATCGTCCGCATGGCGTTATGCGTCTGGGCTAGGATTCTAATACTTGTCGCATATTCTACGTCATTGTTAGAATTGCGCCTTTACGTATTTACTTAGATATAGTTATACTGTGACTAGCAGCCGTAGGACACTGCACATATTATTGACGGTTCATGTTGCACGAGCACGGATTGTATGCTACACACACACCGTCAATAATTGCCATGTCACACACTAATCATTATAGATAATATTGCTTATCACACATGACACCTCGCGTATCGGTATACCTATAGTGTATCATACCTTTTAGTGATAGGTACATATACACCATGCATACAGCTACAGGTATCCCTTGCACATATTTTAGGTATACCGGGGGGATATCCTATATATTTTACTTATACCCAGGGGGGTATACGACATCAGTTCTTATAGGTAGATACCTATACATTGCTACACCTGTATTTTACGCACATATTCAGTTGCAGTTACATATTTACCTTTACTGATGTTACTTAGCTGTAACTTATTGGTTTCGCATACATCTGGTTTCATCTACATATTCTCATTTATATGCTCGCATTTTAGATATATCGCATATGTTTATTCCTGGATTGCGCATTATTATTTGGATTTTACATGATTTTTTCTGGATTTGGGAACCGCGGGAGTTCATGAAATTATGCATACATTGAAAAACCTGGTTTCCTTGATATGATATTGGCGCATCCACCATGAGTTTTATCAGTGTTGATTATTTATACCCCATGCGAGGAGGCGTAGAGGCCGCATGAGGGTACATGGTGGAGCCCGGAGGTACCCGGGGCGAGAACGGATCACTGGATTTGTTAGACGGTGAGCCTGTCCGGGGAACCATACCGTCCGGTGATATTACCTTTTACTCGGCAGTTATCTTGGGGATACCGAACGGAGTCTTGTACGTATGCATACGTGAAAGGCGAGGGTCAGAGCTAGGCACTCGTGCTTTCGGGACAGTGTATGATACGTACATATCAGGATTTCTGTGTCGATACTTGACACATTGTTTTCATGATATTTCTTTTAATACCTTTGTATATATAACAGGGGATTAGCCGTTGTTATATATTTCTTACACCAATATTAGTGGAATGGGACGCTAATATATGTGTATTACCCCCATCATATTTATTTCTGCAAATATATATATATATATATATATATATATATACCTTTAGGATGTTAGAAACTTACTTGAGATTCGACTTGGGATATAGGTGATTCATTGACATTGGCTATTGGATATGAAAGAGATTGTTGTTTTGTACATTCGAGATATAGTAGAGCTACTCGATATTGTACATTGAGGTGATGTGAGACTTATATGATGTGAGTGCCCAGTTTGGGGGCTGGTTTGAGGAATTATGGATTTGAGTGTCTTGATGGATTGTGATCCTGCCACGATATCAGGTTTCCGTGGAAATGACATATTCCACCCCATACCTCACACTTATCTATTCTATGCACAGATTCATATATTGGTAGTACCTGTTAGTGTACCCTTATGATAGTTGCATATTTACATTCTCATATCCCTATTGCATGGTTATTGCATATTATTGTCATGTTACTATTGCTTCACATATTGATTGTACTTGCTAGTGTGCTTTTCTTTATTCAGCATTTGCATGATATGTTATTACTGTAATCGCATATCTTAGATTCATGCTGTACGTGCATTCCTGTGATTACCTGCATATGTTATCTACTATTCACGAGTTGGCAACTCAACCCCGTTGTGCCACAGGTGTTTCAGGTTGTTCCCCAGAGTAGTCGAGGCAGGCTATTTAGCTTTCCATCTATCATCTTTTGCTACGGATACCGCATCAGCTCACAGTACTATTTTGCTTAGGTGGATTTTGGTGCTCATCTGTATTTTGTATTGTACATTCGTTGTATATTGTACTCTCCATCTACTATTATGTTGTTGACTTAGAGACTTGGTGAGGACGTTACTGTATATTATTTGTGGGTTTGTTGTCTTTTATATACAGCTTTCTCTCTATTGTCTTTATTTCTTCGCTATAGCTTCATATTTTTGTGTTGTATTCATCTTGGGTTAGTTTTTACAAAAAGGGGCGTTGCCAAAATTTTATAGAAATATGTAGGACTTTTAAAGAATTTGGGTTGTGATTTCAAATGTTTCAAAAATTTATATTATCTTTTCCGTATTTTCTTGGTTTAGATTTCTGGGTTTTGGCTTTCTTTTACTATGTTACGTCTTTGGGCGTTGTGTAGTATTAGGGCCGTCACGGGCCAATTTTGGGTCGTGACAAATATTGGTTCACTTTAAATGTATTTTCTCACTTGTTGTGCACAAGTAGTATATGTGATATAGTTTTGTGCACTAGTTTGTATCATGTTTGATGATACATGCAAACTTGGGTGTATATTTGGTTTAAACCATGGTTGGTCAATGGTTAGGGTTTCATTTGCTTCATTTACTTATTCATTTATTTATTTATTCATTTTAGAATGAAATAAAATGGTGGCTAACTTTGGATTATCTTTGAAGCTTTATGAAACTTTGAAATGGTTGACCATTTTGTTTCTTTCCTTAACCCTAACCATTCACCTAACCTTGGTTCATTCTCTACACTTAACCATGGTTGCTATTATGATAAGAATGAATGGGATTTTCTTTTTAAGTTAATTCTTTTTATTCTATCATATTCATTTCTTCTTCTTCTTCTTCAAGATGAAGAAAAAGCTTGCTACCAACAATGGCAACTTGAGAAAAAGAGTGAGAAATCCAATTCTAAAGTGAACCCACTTCCTATTTCTTCATCCTCAACCACTTGCCAGGTAGTATAGGGTGTTTTCTTCACAAGTTTCATTGCTTGGTGAAGTTGGAGCTTGATCTTGTGTTGCCTCGACGTAGATCATTTTCGGCATCGAAGTCGATGACCTAGCCCGCCCTTTTCTCCGATGAAGCCGACGCTAGAGCCCGGGATCCGATGATCACAGCGAGGGGACTTCATCGCGGAGCTATGGAGGTGGAGGACCGGAACTAAAAAGGTTGTATTTCCGTTCACTTAGTTAAGTTGTTAACTAGTTGCATGTTTTGCCTATTCTTTAGTTAACGATCCGTATTAGGGTTTGTAGGCACCGGAAATTTTTGAATTTGGCATGGTTGATGCCTTGTGAGACCTCATTAGCGTGCCTAGGAACCCTACAGTGGTATCAGAGCCTAGTTAGAGCCTTAGGCGATGCGTAGACGATGTTAGAAACCCGATCGAACCCCGAAACCCTAAATTTCAACCCTCTCTGGACATTTTTTCAAAACTGGGTTTGTTCCAGATTAAAAATTCTTAAAAAATTCAGCAGGAAATTCTAAGAATTACGGTGCAAAAATGACCAAGTGATACGGCTAAAGCGCGGCAAAACCGCGGCAGAAGATTGGCTTCTGAGGCGGTTTCGCGGCCAAATAATGAGATTAGACTTCCATTTTTGCACAGTAATTTGTCTCTTCAGGTGCTGAGTTTTCTGGGAAGTTTTAATTTGCACTCAAGAGTTGAGTTTTCTGGGGTGTTTTGGAGCATCGTGGATTCGATCGGATTGTCTAATCTTGTCTATGAGTTTGTAACATTTCAAAATAATAGAAATATTATTTTTAGGGAATATTTATAATTTAATATTATTTTATTGAATATTTTAATAATTCGGTATAATTAAATACAAATAAATGGGGAAATTTTTTGGAAAATTATGGAAAATTCTAAAATAGGGTAAATTAGAGAATTATGCCATTTCTAAGTTTAATTGATTAGTTATATGCTAAATTAGTGCTAATCGCGATTAATAATCGCTAATCGGTTTTTTAGCAATTTGTGCAAAACATGCACATATCATTCTTTTTCACACTTGTGCATTTTCTTGCCATGGTTCACTTTGGGTTTACTATTTTGAGTGAGAAGGAATTGAGAGAAAGAAAAGAAATGGACAAAGGGTTTATATTAAAGAATTTAGTAGTTGGTGAGAGAGAGAGAGAGAGGTATGGGCTTCTTTGACTAAAGACTTAGCCATTTCCTCTTCAACCTTCACTCATTTTTCCCCCTCTCCCTCTTGTTGCTGCTGCTGCTCTTGCTCCTCACCTCCCTCCCCTCTTCAACTCCTCAAATCACCTCTAAAACAACTCCAAAACCCCACTCTCATTTCATTAAAAGTGTGCACAAGCTCAAGATCTACACATTGGACTAAAGAAGCAAGGATTTTGGCAACTAGGGGCAACTCAAGAAAATTCTTGAGTTGCCAAATGAGGTATTTTCTGGATCATTAACTTAGTTTTATCATTTCCTTTACCCCCATGTTTAGATTGAACCGATTTTGTGTGATATTGTGGAGTTAAGGAAAACCTAGTTAGGGTTTGAGGAAATTATAAGTTGTAATGTGAAATTGAGTTCAGTAGAGGCTACACCAACACCCTAGTGCATGAATTGAGATCCTAACCTGAGAGTTGAAACTCGAAATACGGATTTAGAAACCGATATCGGAGAATTTGTGGAATCTGTGAAGGGTATATTGAATTTGCTATCACCCGAGACATCCTAAATTAAAATTGATTGGACAATGACATGTGCAGGCACCCAGGAAGCTAACCCCAAGACCCTAGCCCCTACCTCCTATACCCGGCCGCAGATTTATCCATTCTGGCCGCAATTTGCGGCCAGAACATGGTGGATTTGCCTAGTTTTGGTTTTGGTGTTCCCTTACCTGTAGATTAGGCCCCTGGTATGTATAGATTTGTCTAATTTGAGCTATAGTGAAATCTGGAGCCTATTTCCTAAGTTGCTGTTTTGGATTCGTGTTTCCGTATTCCGTATTTTTAGTTCTGAATTGTGTATTGTGATTTACCTCGACTATCTGGCGTTTATCCGACGATATCGAGAATTTGTTGATGGTTTTGAAGGCGTGCCCATAGGTTCTAACCTATAGGTCCCTTATCGTATCGTTTTGGGTTTCATGTGCCGTGTTAGCTCGGATTTGGTTTAAATACGCATATACGATACTTTGATGTGTAGGTACCCCATGAAGACTTCGGGACGACAAGTAAAGCGCGTGGAGACGTCGACAAATGAAGACGCAATGTGAGTAGATTATATCTACTGGGGGAAGTCGGGTGGATGGCGTATAGCACCCCCGCAGTCCGTAGTTGGTATACTATATATTATGTTTGATAGTTATAGTGTGTCATGGATATTGTGTTAGGTGTAGTATGGTTAGCTTAGGGTTAGCAATAAACTAGTATAGTTCATAGTCACGAACCCTAGAATAGATTTACACCACACGCGCACCCTTGCATATTCACTATACTTACACAGTGTTGATGAGGATATTGGATGACATTGGAGATGAGTCGATGATTTTGGGCATTGTGCCGTGAGATCGGTGATGTGATGTGATTTGTACTTGCGGTACGACATGTGATCTTAGCGGGCCGTTGGGCATGTGTTTTACCCCCGCTTTCATACTTATATAGATGGTATTGATTTGTACTAGACTTAGATCTGTACCCCAGATTATGTGATATGATGATAATCATACCTGATATTTGATGAGAGGAGTGTGATACTAACCCGTACCCAGCTATTGGGATGCCGTACGACGATTTACCGTACGTGCTTTCTATTGATGTTAGATCCGCACTCATGACTCGAGGATGTTAAATGATATACCGTATCGTACGTGATACTATTGAGGCGAGATCACCGACTATTGTATATATATATATATTTGTATATCGACTCAGATTTAGGTGGTTTCCATACCCCTCCCGATTGACTTAATACTTAGATCTGTAGTTTGCATAGTAGATGTTGAACTAGACCCGAGTCATTCTTATTTCAAATGGCAAAACTGCTTGACATATACATATGGGTGTAGATTCTTTACTGTTGCGTTGATTATTCTATTTCCGCATATTCATGCTATTCACATTGCTTTGCATATGTTTATTGTTATATTACTATCATGTGGCTAGGACACTAGCACCATTATCGATAATGCGTATGTTCCACGTACACTTGCTTGCCGGCTCACACACTTCATCATCGATAATTGCCATGTCACTACACAGTAGCATTATTTCATCAGGATATGACCTTGTATGTGCATACTATTATTTCCGTGTTGCATGATATACTGTTATACTTGCATTTCCTTTATATGTCACATACTCATATTTGTACACATATATTGATACCTTCATACTTGCTTAGATTACGCATTGAGATATGTTGTTTCCATGTTTATTCTGGATTTAGGGAACCGTGGATATTTCAAAGAAAATAGTTAATTATTTAAAAACCCGGTTTCCCTTGATATGATATTTCGGTGCGTCCACCATGTGTTTTCTCGGTGCGGGAGTGATATGTGTGAACCCGAATCGAGGAGTTGGATGAGGCCGATTACGGGTATATGGTGGACCCGGTATGGTACCCCGGGGAGAGAACGGTTTCGCTGTGTAGTAGATGGTGAGCCTGGCAGAGGGACTACTACCTTCCGGTGATTGGTTGGACCTGGCGGTTATCCAGAGGATACTGACCAGAGTCGATAGATGGATATAGGCGTACTGCCGGGGCCGAGGGCCGATTCCGCAGACATAGCCCGTGGGCTGATCCGGACCGACGGAGCCCGATAAATGAGGATTTACGTGTCGATGCTAGGCACGGGTTTCATGATGTTTTCCATGATTTGATTATATCCTCACATGTACATGCATGATGCTTATTGTCATTGGGTGATGGGTGGACGGGTTCCACGTTTATACAGACATTGATTACATACAGACCTTGACTACATTGATCATACTTCATTTGTATATATAACAGGGTACGAGGGCGCTGTTATATATACCCTTACACCAATATTAGTGGAATGGGACGCTAATATATGTGTATTGATATCCATTTGATACTTCATCATGTTTACTTCATGCAGACATACCTTACACTTATGACATGTTATTACCTGAGGCACTGGCACGAGTACTTGGCACTACCTACATGATTAGATATTACACTGCCACATTTTCATGCTTCAGACTTACTCTCGAGGGTTACATTATATACTGATTGTATTGACTTAGGATTATGTCTTGCATTCGATTTCTGCTTGTAGATATTTTCTATTCACGAGTTGGCAACTCACCCCGTTGTGCCACAGTTCTTGCAGGGCTTGCCGTACAGGTTCCATAGCGGCACTTCTGGCACACTGTTTTCCTTTGCGGGTATTTCGCTTGGTAGGTGGGTTCTTTGTATCAGAACCGCCGTTGTACTTGTATTATTCATTGTATCTAGAAATTCCATCAACCAAAAACTTATATATTGTTTCAGACTCAGACATTAGTGATGTATTATTTCGACCTTAGAGTCGCGCTCAGTAGTGTTGCAGTTTCATGCTTATCTGGGTTTCTTTTAAATTTTGATCCTCACCATTCGGCCTTGTATAGTATATTGCTTGTTGTTTATTTATCCTTAAAATGGTTTTAGATTTCTGGGCTTTTGGCTTACTTGGATCAGATGGAGTCATATAGACTTTATATGGTTCAAGGGCCAGTCACGTGCTCTTTCGGGTCGTGACAGAGTTGGTATCAGAGCGCTAGGTTGACCTTGGTTCGAGTCTAAGTTTGACTATGTGGAGCCTAGGGCGTCTATATATATACGGAACTTAGGCTAGACCTTACGGAACATAGACTTAGTCGAGGGGGTATTAGACCCGAACTTTCGTCGCGTAGGATGACCCTTGGTTGATGGAATAGGTGACTAAAGTAGAGTGACGTACCGTGGGTATGTTCCGCGGCATACTTACGACACGCCACTCCGCTTAAGGAACCTTAGGATGTACATATTTTCGAGATCAGTGATTCTCTTCTTATCCATGATTATACATCCATTTGAGATCCTCGATACTATTAGTTTCATGATCATACCTTCATTGATGCTGTTCTTTCTTATGATCATGTATCCACTCTGGATCTGCTGTTCTCTTTCTTGCCATTGATCTGCTCTCTTCGATACTCGATTGAGGTTCCTGTCGCCATGTTTGAGCGCAGTTTGGGGCTGCTGCTAGGGTTATGGTCGGTGCGAGCTCGTCTGGTACGAGGGCCGACTATTGTGTTTTCTGGTGACATGGGAACGTCTCGAGTTAGTATTGGTGACTGTGACCTCTAGTGGAGGCGAGTGCTTGGTCTTGCACGGATGATCGGGCCATTGTTAGAGCAGCCAGTTGAGAGAGGACTGTTGATGTACAGCAAACCTCAGAGATTATGGCGTCGCCTACCGTGCAGACAGATGGACCAGCTGTTGCTGAGATTGACAGGATGTCGCTTCCGGAGCTTACGAGCTGAGATTGCCGGAGCTTCCAGGCAGATATGAGACAGATGATAGCTAGTCTACCCGATTTGAGAGACGAAGATGATTTGTCCGATTTATGCGCCGGAGGGGGCCTAGTGGAGTTGAAGATTTCCAGTGTGGAGAGTCTTACTCAGATCTAGAGCAGACCGATTCAGAGTTGACCGCCAATGTATCGCCTTTCCTGGAGGATTGATGCACTGTTCGGCGTACAGGCGAATGAGCCAGTTGTTGATGCAAATGACGAGATATCGCCCAGATGGTTGGAGCTACTGCAGCATTAGCATATACTTAGAGATATGATGGACGGTTGCTAGTCACCTGAGGATGAATGACTAAGACATGTGGTTCATTCGTTACCGATGCGAGGTCATCAGATAGATTGTTTCCAGCTAGAGACGACTTCACGCAGGTTCGTTTAGAGTCGATAGAGACGATCGAATGTCAGGAGCCCATTTTCCAAGTTTAATGTATACAGAAAGACATGCAGGTGATTCTATGGACCCTCTAGAAGAATGAAACCCTAACTCGACTTAATGACCGTGTGAAAGCCTTTGAACCTTAGGGTTTGCGGTAGTTCCGCGGCGCCATTAGTGAGGCTTGGGTTTGCCCTTCTACGGCTGGACCACCGACGCTGTGGCATGTACTCGATACTATTAAACTGTACTCAAGATGTTGATCACTTGGGGGATTATAAGGTTCTGACGAATCGATCGAATGTTTCGACATCATTCGGATATCATATGATGGGATGCTTTGCTTGGGAGACTCCAGATACGAGTATAGCCATTGGAGCACAGTCCATGCAGCCACGATGAGACGAGTCCGAATCAGTCGACATTGAGGCAGAGTGAATAAAGAGTTCGCAAGAGATTTCGACGAGATGACGTCCCACTCCGCTGACATCAGAGATGTGATACGCACCTAGAGGCGTTGTATATGGATATATCTTCCAGAAAGAGGCGCGATAAGTACGCAGCCGTTCCAGAATAAGAATTAGCTTCAGCAATGGATGATGACTTCCGGGCAATTCGGCAGAAATGAGATTTGAGAGAGAAACCTAGACAGGACCTTTTTGGAATACGATACGAGAAGACCTAGACCCAGGAGTGGCCATATTGCGCACACCTAGCAGGACAGAGTTCGGCATCGTCGACAAGGTAGTTGACCGGGTTCGGATAAAGGACCTTACCCAGATGCGTTGCGAATTGATCAAGGACGGACGATTATTGAGTATTCCTCCGATGGTTGGGACACGTTCCCGAGGACCTGTTCGGTCAGACACCTTCTATAGAATGATGAAGCTACAGAGTATGCGCTTTCAAGTCCGTACGAGAGACTTTGGATTGACCATGGCCGAGAACAGTGCAGTGCGTAGATAGCATGGCGTGACGTCATAGTGGGCGACGATAGAGACAAGTGAACCAGAGGTTCGTGCGAGACGCTGACGAGCTGTCATTACTTCCCGTCGAGACTAGAGGCCTGATATGCTTATAGAGGCGTTGGGATGCGACCAATTTCCGAGAAAATCTTGTGCTGAGGACACAGATGTCCATCGAGTGAGAAGAGATTATGCAAGAGAGACAGCCTCCGTACAGTTCGGCATAGGCAAGATCGGAAGAGACCTTGAGCAGGATTCCTTCCAGTACATTGCTGCAATGATGTTTGCACCCAAGATCAGATGTGTGATGTGCATTCAGAGAGCCAGAGGCCGACGCCAGTGACATACTGGTTTACGAGTGGTCGTGAGGATTGACCGAGAGATGACCAGAGAAGTGCCAGAACGGAATCGTCCCCGTTAACACACCTGACAGGGCCGATGAGCCGATTGACTGTGAGGTAGGTAATCCACAGAGAAGATAAGGACCAAGAGTCAGAGGACACCAGACCGTGAGCAAGAGGCATGTAGATATCTTGTGCTGCTAGCATTGGATGCACCGACTCCTTCTCGACCTTGAAGAAGGCACTACCGACGACGGTACTTATGATTTGGTTTTGATATACGATCTTGGTGCACGCCAGATGCACTAAATCGAAATTCTTCGTGCATGTCAAATGCGCCTGATTTTGCTGTCAGGCACACACGTTGCCTATGACAGATGTTTCGTGCACACCGGTTGCACCTAGATGTTATTTTGTTCACCTGTATGACACATACATGGATTTTGATTCCGTGCGCACCAGACGCACCGGATATTCTTGTATACATTTTTGTGGATTGAATTCTAGTAGAGTAGTACACTTCGATGATATTCGCTATGTATTGAAGTTTTCGGAGCCCGACAATTTGGATTTTGTGGAAATATTTTAGTATTGGGGGTTTAAATTTAAATTCGGGGACCGAATTTATTTAAGGGGGGTAGATTGTAACAATTCAAAATAATAGAAATATTATTTTTAGGGAATATTTATAATTTAATATTATTTTATTGAATATTTTAATAATTCGGTATAATTAAATACAAATAAATGGGGAAAATTTTTGGAAAATTATGGAAAATTCTAAAATAGGGTAAATTAGATAATTATGCCATTTCTAAGTTTAATTGAATAGTTATATGCTAAATTAGTGCTAATCGCGATTAATAATCGCTAATCGGTTTTTTAGCAATTTGTGCAAAACATGCACATATCATTCTTTTTCACACTTGTGCATTTTCTTGCCATGGTTCACTTTGGGTTTACTATTTTGAGTGAGAAGGAATTTAGAGAAAGAAAAGAAATGGACAAAGGGTTTATATTAAAGAATTTAGTAGTTGGTGAGAGAGAGAGAGAGGTATGGGCTTCTTTGACTAAAGACTTAGCCATTTCCTCTTCAACCTTCACTCATTTTTCCCCCTCTCCCTCTTGTTGCTGCTGCTGCTCTTGCTCCTCACCTCCCTCCCCTCTTCAACTCCTCAAATCACCTCTAAAACAACTCCAAAACCCCACTCTCATTTCATTAAAAGTGTGCACAAGCTCAAGATCTACACATTGGACTAAAGAAGCAAGGATTTTGGCAACTAGGGGCAACTCAAGAAAATTCTTGAGTTGCCAAATGAGGTATTTTCTGGATCATTAACTTAGTTTTATCATTTCCTTTACCCCCATGTTTATATTGAACCGATTTTGTGTGATATTGTGGAGTTAAGGAAAACCTAGTTAGGGTTTGAGGAAATTATAAGTTGTAATGTGAAATTGAGTTCAGTAGAGGCTACACCAATACCCTAGTGCATGAATTGAGACCCTAACCTGAGAGTTGAAACCCGAAATACAGATTTAGAAACCGATATCGGAGAATTTATGGAATCTGTGAAGGGTATTGTCATGACCCGAAAGAGCACGTGACTGGCCCTTGAACCATATGAAGTCTATAGGACCCCATCTGATCCAAGTAAGCCAAAAGCCCAGAAATCTAAAACCATTTAAAGAGTAAATAAGGAAAACTGGTTTTGAAAAGTAAAGAAATCATGTTTCGAAAATCAAAGTTTTTAAATAACTAAGCCGAATGTGTATTTTTAAAATGTGTAACCTTTCCTGAAAATTTCGGCAGAGTTTCCTTTGTAAAAACTGGCCCCGAATGGGGTACAACAAGAATAATATATATGACATGATAAAAGGCATCCCCAAGCGGGAGCTAGCTCTTCGTCAATCGACGGTCACAACCACGCAAGCAATAATAATATACAACGCCAAGGGGCGAGGATCAAAACTGAAAAGAAACTCAAAAACAGCCAGAAAACCGCAATACTACACGCGACTCTAAGGTTGAAATAAAACAACACTGTTTTCTAAGTCTGAAACAATAAACATGTTTTGGTCGATGGAAATTCTAGATACAATAAATGATACATGAACAATGGCGGTTCTGATACAAAAGAACCCACCTATCCAAGCAAGTCACCCATAAGGAAGCAGTGTGCCAGAAATGCCGCTATGGAATCTGTACGGCAAAAACCTGCAAGGACTGGGGCACAACGGGGGTGAGTTGCCAACTCGTGAATAGAAAATATCTACAAGCAGAGATCGAATGCATGACCTATCCTAGGTCAATACGATCAGATAATAAATAAACCTCAATATGAATAAAGCTGAAGCATGCTAAACTGGCAATGTAGTCTCTATACATGAGTGTAGTGCCAAGTGCTCGTGCTAGTGCCTCAGGTAATAGCATGTCATGAATATGAGGTATTACCAATGTAATCAAATCAGCACACTCGTGGATCCCGTCCACTCGTCACCCACTGACAATAACCACCATGCATGTACATATCATGAATCATGTGCATGGGAAATAATATGAGGATATAACCACCCGTGTCCCTCGCGACACATCAAAATCATGGAACCGGAGTGCCCAGCATCGGCACTCGAACACATCATGAAAACTGTGCCCAGCATCGGCACATAAATCCTCATATATCGGGCTCCGTCAGTCCGGATCGGCCCGCGGGCTCTGTCTGCGGTATCGGCCCTCGGCCCCGGCAGGACGCCCAAATCTATCCATCGACTCTGGTCGGTAACCTCCGGATAACCGCCAGGTCCAACCAATCACCGGTAGGTACTCGCCCGCCTCCAGGCTCAATCGGCAAAGCTCATCGATCATCTTGCCGAGGGGAACCATACCGGGTCCACCATGTACCCGCAATCGGCTCATCCACGCCTCGATTCGGGTTACACATATCGCTCTCAGCACCGAGAAAACACATGGTGGACGCACTGAAATATCATATCAAGGGTAACCGGGTTTTTAAAGAAATGACATATTCTCTTTTGAAATACCCTCGGTTCCCAAATCCAGAAATATCATAGAAACAACATATCTCAATGCGTACAGTCAAAGCATGATGTATGCGGCATGTAACAGTAATGCAAGCATATCAGTAAGTCATGCAACATGGAATAATAATGTGCACATGTCGAGGGAGACCGCTCTTTTAAAAGGAATCTGTTTTTAAAGAGTATCTTGCGGTTCCCAAATCCCCAATCAAGCTAGAATCATCTATATATGTGTACAGGTATAAGTGTACAATATGCCATGCCAGAATCATATCATGAATGCAATAGTACTATAGTGTAGTGACATGGCAATTATCGATGATGAGTGTGTGAGCCGGCAACAAGTGTACGTGGAACATATACATCATCGATAATGGTGCTGGTGTCCTAGCAGCATGACTGAATGTCACAACAATACAAGCGATGCAATGCAAATAGCAGGAATATGCGGAAACGAATGATCAACGCAAAAGTACAGAACCTGCCCCAATAGATATGTCATGCAACCTTGCCTTTTGAAATAAGACGAATCAGGGCTTTTGGTAAAGTAAGGGCTACGGTGTTTTAAGAAAAGATGCATCATTTGAAAATATCCGTATAACCCTTCTGCTTATCTTTAAAATATCCCCGATTCGTTAGTTTTGAAATAGGTATGACTCGGTCTAGTCTAATGTCTACTAAATAATCTAGACAGGAGGGGTATGAAACCACCTAATCTGAGTCAATATATAAATATAGATATGATATTCGGTGATCTCGCC
The DNA here is from genome assembly GCA_030015575.1 of Agapanthus africanus. Taxonomy (NCBI): domain Eukaryota; kingdom Viridiplantae; phylum Streptophyta; class Magnoliopsida; order Asparagales; family Amaryllidaceae; genus Agapanthus; species Agapanthus africanus. The sequence goes on from JASDDO010000019.1 coordinate 683,664,293, forward strand.
TCAATAACATATCGTATGATATCCTCGAGTCATGAGTGCGGATCTATCATCAATATCGGCTCGTACGGTAAATCGTCGTACGGCATCCCAATAGCTGGGTAGGGGTCAATATCACACTATCTCATCACATATCAGGTATCACTTATCATCAGATCACACAATCTGGGGTACTACTGTAAGTCTAGTACAAATCGACACCATCTATAAAATATGAATGCGGGTAAAGCACATGTCCAAAGGCCCGCTAAAACTATCATATCGCACCTCAAAGGCAAACTATGTCACATCGCCGATCTCACGGCCTCACATCAAGTATCATCTCAAACCACGTATCATCCTCCAATCCCGTATATAAACACATAGTCCCATACCCATGTGTAGATATACGCACCATCATATGCACTCTAATAAATAAAAGAATGAATGCAAGTATGTGTGTAAATGTATGTGTGAGTGCAACCACTACTCTAGGGTTCGCACTATACTAAACCAATATATTCTTATCATCAAAATATCATTATTACCATCAATAACCCTAAACAACACATAATAAATATTCGTGTGTATACGTATTCGTATACATCACCACGGACTGCGGGGGTGCTATACGCCATCCACCCGACTTCTCCTCGTAGATATAAATCTACTCACCTTGCTTCTCGTGTGCCAAAGCCGATGTCGCTATCTTCACCTCCTTTGCCTCAACATCACACGGGGTACCTACAAGTATATCACAATGCTAAAGCACATGAAAATCACATCGGAAACCAAAATAGCACACGCTACCCGCATAGGTAAAAACCCATCGACTCGCATGTAAACACAATCAAAATCCACTTGTCGTTGACGTCCAAACGCCACCCGACAGGAATGAATCACCAAATACCAAAATCCATGCTAAAACAAGTCCCAAATTATACACCAACATAGGAAAATCAACCCAGATTTCACCCTAGATGGAATCAGTCAAAACTAGACATACTCAGGGTCAAAACTAGAGGAAATGGGGGCATGCACAGAAAACGAGGCAATTCCTTAAAATACCTTATTTTAGAATTTTCCATAATTTTTCCCCATTTATCTGTATTTAATTATACCAGAATATTAAAATATTCATTAAAATAATATTAAATTATAAAATTTCCCAAAAATCATATTTTATTATTTTGAAGACGTTACAGGTATATTGAATCTACTATCACCCGAGACATCCTAAATTAAAATTGATTGGACAGCGACATGTGCAGGCACCCAGGAAGCTAACCCCAAGACTCTAGCCCCTACCTCCAATACCCGGCCGCGGATTTATCCATTCTGGCCGCAATTTGCGGCTAGAACATGGTGGATTTGCCTAGTTTTGGTTTTGGTGTTCCCATACCTGTAGATTAGGCCCCTGGTATGTATGGATTTGTCTAATTTGACCTATGGTGAAATCTGGAGCCTATTTCCTAAGTTGCTGTTTTGGATTCGTGTTTCCGTATTCCGTATTTTTAGTTCTGCATTGTGTATTGTGATTTACCTCAACTATTTGGCGTTTATACGACGATATCGAGGATTTTTTGATGGTTTTGAAGGCGTGCCCATAGGTTCTAACCTATAGGCCCCTTATCGTATCGTTTTGGGTTTCATGTGCCGTGTTAGCTCGGATTTGTTTTTAATACGCATATACGATACTTTGATGTGTAGGTACCCCATGAAGACTTCGGGACGACAAGTAAAGCGCGTGGAGACGTCGACAAATGAAGACGCAAGGTGAGTAGATTATATCTACTGGGGGAAGTCGGGTGGATGGCGTATAGCACCCCCGCAGTCCGTAGTTGGTATACTATATATTATGTTTGATAGTTATAGTGTGTCATGGATATTGTGTTAGGTATAGTATGGTTAGCTTAGGGTTAGAAATAAACTAGTATAGTTCATAGTCACGAACCCTAGAATAGATTTACACCATACGCGCACTCTTGCATATTCACTATACTTACACAGTGTTGATGAGGATATTGGATGACATTGGAGATGAGTCGATGATTTTGGGCATTGTGCCGTGAGATCGGTGATGTGATGTGATTTGTACTTGCGGTACGACATGTGATCTTAGCGGGCCGTTGGGCATGTGTTTTACCCCCACTTTCATACTTATATAGATGGTATTGATTTGTACTAGACTTAGATCTGTACCCCAGATTATGTGATATGATGATAATGATACCTGATATTTGATGAGAGGAGTGTGATACTGACCCGTACCCAGCTATTGGGATGCCGTACGACGATTTACCATACGAGCTCTCTATTGATGTTAGATCCGCACTCATGACTCGAGGATGTTAAATGATATACCGTATCGTACGTGATACTATTGAGGCGAGATCACCGACTATTGTATATATATATATTTGTATATCGACTCAGATTTAGGTGGTTTCCATACCCCTCCCGATTGACATGATACTTAGATCTGTAGTTTGCATAGTAGATGTTAAACTAGACCCGAGTCATTCTTATTTCAAATGGCAAAACTGCATGACATATACATATGGGTGTAGATTCTTTACTGTTGCGTTGATTATTCTATTTCCGCATATTCATGCTATTCACATTGCTTTGCATATGTTTATTGTTATATTACTATCATGTTGCTAGGACACTAGCACCATTATCGATGATGCGTATGTTCCACGTACACTTGCTTGCTGGCTCACACACTTCATCATCGATAATTGCCATGTCACTACACAGTAGCATTATTGCATCAGGATATGACCTTGTATGTGCATACTATTATTTCCGTGTTGCATGATATACTGTTATACTTGCATTTCCTTTATATGTCACATACTCATATTTGTACACATACATTGATACCTTCATACTTGCTTAGATTACGCATTGAGATATGTTGTTTCCATGTTTATTCTGGATTTTGGGAACCGTGGATATTTCAAAGAAAATAGTTAATTATTTAAAAACCCGGTTTCCCTTGATATGATATTTCGGTGCGTCCACCATGTGTTTTCTCGGTGCGGGAGTGATATGTGTGAACCCGAATCGAGGAGTTGGATGAGGCCGATTACGGGTACATGGAGGACCCGGTATGGTACCCCGGGGCGAGAACGGTTTCGCTGTGTAGTAGACGGTGAGCCTTGCAGATGGACTACTACCTACCGGTGATTCGTTGGACCTGGCGGTTATCCAGAGGATACTGACCAGAGTCGATAGATGGATATGGGCGTACTGCCGGGGCCGAGGGCCGATTCCGCAGACATAGCCCGTGGGCTGATCCGGACTGACGGAGCCCGATAAATGAGGATTTACGTGTCGATGCTAGGCACGGGTTTCATGATGTTTTCCATGATTTGATTATATCCTCACATGTACATGCATGATGCTTATTGTCATTGGGTGACGGGTGGACGGGTTCCACATTTATACAGACATTGATTACATACAGACCTTGACTACATTGATCATACTTCATTTGTATATATAACAGGGTACGAGGGCGCTGTTATATATACCCTTACACCAATATTAGTGGAATGGGACGCTAATATATGTGTATTGATATCCATTTGATACTTCATCATGTTTACTTCATGCAGACATACCTTACATTTATGACATGTTATTACCTAAGGCACTGGCATGAGTACTTGGCACTACCTACATGATTAGATATTACACTGCCACATTTTCATGCTTCAGACTTATTCTCGAGGGTTATATTATATACTGATTGTATTGACTTAGGATTATGTCTTGCATTCGATTTCTGCTTGTAGATATTTTCTATTCACGAGTTGGCAACTCACTGTAAGTGCACAGCGGCGCCCCGGCCGTCAATCCGACGCCGGAATGCGGAAGCGGTGAATAACTTAAATTTTGCGGACTTTGCAAACCGACACCACCGCGCACTTTAACCGGATCGTTACCATTAACAAGTCTAAGCTAACTACAAGAAAGGGAAGAGAGATATACCGACGATCCAAGTCCTCCGGTCTTCTCGTCATGGTCCCGATCTCCAGCGGAAAAGTCCCGTCTCCTCCTCGTCGCCGGAAGTGCACCACATCGCCTTCTTCGTTTACGGGCTCCCACCTCAATGCCGAGGCAACTTGGGCACGAAGCCGGCTACTCGACGTGCCCAAGATTCGCTGTAGAATGTGTAGTAGAAGAAGTCTCATTTGGGATTATGGAGTTGCCCTTTTGTAGAGGAAATGAATTGAACTTTTAGAGAGGGTTCTTGTGTGATTTTTGGAGAATGAAGAGAACCAAAAATGCCACACCAAAAAATCAATCTCCCACCATCCTAGAATGGCCGGCCAAGTAGGAAAAAGAGAGTGGGAAAAGTCAAGGGGGAGGTGACCAAATGAATCATGCAAGAGAGAGAGAGAGAATGGCTATCAAAATCAACCATGCTTCATTATAAAAACCAACCATACCCTTTCAAATCTCATCCTCATTCAATCAAATCCCACTAGAGAAAAAGCATGGTGCAAATGAAAAGATACTTATCATATAAAACCCATTTGCAATAAAACCCCTCCACAAAAGTTATTTGCACAATTGCAAATACCCCCTTCCATCGGAAAAGTCCGGCCGGGAAAGAACAAAGGAAAACCGGCCGGAACGGAATGCAAACTGGCAACTCCAGAAAACTGGTCCCGTAATAAATTACAGGAAAAACCCCGATACTGTGCATACACACCCGCATCTGTATTCCGTCCGGATACAAATGCAAAGAGACAAAATCTACACTGTACTAAACTAGGACCGGCTTAAACCAAAGCCGGCTAGTATTATCCGTTCGATCCTGATCCGTGCAATGCCGCACGTATCTGATCGAACCCTGCCATATACCTATACGGCTACTAGTACAAACCGTCCGATCCTGATCCGTGCAATACCGCACGTATCTGATAGGACCCTGCCATATCTCCATACGGCCTCTACAGCGTTTCGCCCGAAAGCAGAGTAACTGAAAGTGTGGGGGACTCTAAAGACTCGTCAATACAATGGCTGTGGATTTAACCACTAGCACGTCAGAGGTATAAGCCAATACGTAACGGGCCACCAGCTACTGACTAAAAGGGACGTCGATGAGCGAACCCATCCTGACACCCTACTGAGCCTGTCAGTGACAATATCCGTGCAGTCCGGTCCGTTCGTCTATGAGTATCGCATGGCGGGCCTAGAGGGTTGGTAAAAGTCAGACCCCCAAAAGCGGTACAAGTCGTGTCGGAGTGTAGCCCAGAACACCCTGAGATACTACTGGAATACCTACCAGTAAATCTCCTTGCCTTGGCCAAGGACTTTGTGTAATGGCTCTCCTAGACACAGCACGACCTCACCCCCAATACCGGGAGAGACGAACCCCTGAAGATACGCTCACTGCCTCCATGTGGCTCGGGACTGTACCCAACTAAAACCTGTTTGCACGACTCCTTTGAGCCGTGGTAGGGTAGTAATCAAAGTACAGTGGGAACTCACACGAGACAAATGACGATCCCCAGGTCGATGAACTAACCTGCACACATGTCACCAGGGAACTGCCATCTGACGTCTGGTATATGACCAACTAGCATGTTCCCGGCGAGTCCTGTCCGGTGTACTCATAACCCAATGAGCACCTGTATACATCTTAGGTGATCCAACTGACACCAGTGGCTTGTGAGACCAGCCACCGCCCCTCGTCGGGGTCTCGACTGTATACACTAGTCTACTAATGGAGTATCGATGCCCAGTCTCGAAACTCCCACGGCTAGGGACCTTTTAAGGATATGCTTGTAGACCCCCAGCTCCCACTTATATGATCGCCCTCATACTACTGGTGGTCAAGCAAGAATCCTAGGGGCTCTATCAACGTGTAATAGCGACGTGTCATGTCACCTAAAGCAGTACACGATGATAAAGGTAAACCAGATAGCATACTATCATCTCGAGTAAGACTGTCCTACCGGGATAGTTCCTCCCTCAATCATTGCAATCACGTACCTGTGATCCAATAATTGACTCTGAGGGCACTACCTCCAACAATCTCCCACTTGCACTCAAGGCTAATTATTGCGATGTCGCATACTCACAGCCCGTGTGATACCGAACACCCAACTCCTCTACTAGTCAGTCTCACAAAGCTCGTTTGCGGAACTATTGCGTTCGAGGAATAGCCTCAGTGAGTGGATCCGCTTAGTTGTTTCTTTCCATGTCTCTCTATATCTCAAGTTCGCGGAGAAAGCCATCTCCCGAAATGAGCAAAATCAGTCTTAGAATATGTCTGGATGTCTGATGGGACCTAGCTCATAAATGAACTCCAAATCCAAACTTCTTAGACTGTATTGACAACTGAACTTAATCAGTGTCCTGCGCCATGCCTCCCTCAGTATCGCCTTGGATCACCTGTCCAAAATACTGCCCCTCATCAGAAGGAAAAATATAACTCTGACAACCTCCTTGTCGTCCATGTCACCTTAGAAGCCTGGAATGATAACTGTCTCCTGAATGAGGCTGTCGTTATCATATCCCTAGAACATCTACTTATGTTCTAAAACTGCTTCCGACAGTTTCTCCAGGATTGGATTAATGTCAACTTATTGCATCTAGTGCAAGAACAACATCTGGTGTGGTACTTGACATCTCACGATTGACTCAATTGCCTGAGCAAGTGATCTGCCAATCATGCACGTCCCTCTCCCCTTTAGCCTGTAAGACACCTTTGGAGAGGGTGACTCCATTACCTGCAGGTACACTACCGTGCTAGGAGTCGTCCATCCTAAATACTCTTAGAATGCTGTCAAGTACCCCGATTGGGAAACCACCCAAATCTAGATCTAAAACCATAGATCCAGTAACCAGTATGTCAGATATAAAATCCATTTCCTTTGTGGAGAAACAACTGTGTGACGACCAAAGTATAACCGATCGTAGTGTAGGAGCTTCTTTTCCTACTCTGTGTATATCATCCAAATACCAGGATATCACACCCTACTACCTTCTCAACTGATCCATCCCCTATTCTGATGAAGTCAAACCCATGACTGTCATATCAGAAATTGATGATCTATCTCCGCTACATCTGCTCTAGTCTATAAATAGACATAAGCAACCTGTCCACCAATGCTTCCGCTGCTCCCACTGACTACGACAACCCTCTGGCAGAGTCATATAGACGTACACTTCTAAAACTGGTTTAGAACGACGCTATACTCATCCTCCCGCCGGGTCTCGTAACCTGGAACAACAGCAATGGCAATTTTGGGTAAACAAGAACTTCCCTGTCACCGTCCTTGAGGCTACCGTATTAGTACCTCTCGGGTGCCTGAAGTTACCCACCTTATCTGCGGAGTGGCCAATGGAATGTCAATCCAGATTGAATCTTTAGGTTCCTTATCAAATCTTCAGTAATCGTTTGTGGTTCTGGAATCACTTCCAGTTCTACCATACTCCCACTACTGTTTTCTGAAAAAAAATTCATTTTTAATTTAAAACTGTGGCGAGTCAAGAACAATATTGCTATTGATCTTCCAGATGGTAGAAAATCAACCCGCGTCATAGCCTGGGTCAACCCACAAACAGCCATTACAGAAACGTGCCTTGAGTTATCCAGTATCTGGTTTTAAGCATAAACCGGACAACTCCCCGTACCTTAACAATGTTAAGGTATGAACTGTTCTATATCCAATATAGAACCAGAGGCACTGATTTAATTGAACCAGATTCAAATCATGCAGCTGTCTCCAGTGCATGTCAACTAAATGGAGAGAGGCCGATCAGCGTTACTCAACTTAGGAATGCTTCCAATTATGAGTAACCTGAAAGAGAAGCAATTTCTCTTTATCATTACTATCAACTGAATACCATACACAAGTATCTACATCTTCGATCACCTTGAAGAATCCCGATACTTGCTACACCTGGTTCTCTACTCTAATCAAATACCTATAACTCCTCAAAACTTAGACCCTGTGTTTCTACGAAACACATGTCTAAGAACTAGAGAAGTTAAAAGTAAATAGAATACAGTATGAGGACCAACCCCTCTGTCTTAATGGACACTGGACAACATACAATACTCTGTATAAGTCCGCTGAGTCTAACAACTCTTTCACTGTGTGTCGTAGGTTGAAAACTGTACTTATGGTTAAGAAGAATTACACCGCTGTTTAACGCTCCTTACCTAACCATCCACTGATATAGGTAAATGTCATCGACATAATATCAAAAGGTATATCTCACTCTATGAAAATAGACGTACAGATATATCAATTTGAAATTGGTGCATAAAAACGGATATTCAAAACCAAATATTTGCCGACCGGCAAACAGCCCAGGTGATCTCCTCAAATATCACCGATTACAACGAATCCCGATAAAATGAGGATAATCACCTAATTCCCAATAACTTACTCCCACTCATCATCTGTAAAACTATACAGATGTGAGAATCAAACTTGGTAAATACATACCCTGGAGTAAGTATCTAATCGGGAAATCAGTTTTCCTTTAACATTACACAGTGAAACTGAAACATTGAAATGTTCCGATGGGGTATTCTGGTATTCCTAGTAATGCCTCTTCCAGATTCACGACTGTAACCGTATAGTTCTTTGCCACCTCTCCAAATCCCTTCATATGTCTTTAGTCTTTACCTTCTGCACACTCTTTTAGGCCAAATGGTTTTCTTCCTTCCCTACCGTTCGGCACCAGCCTATGGTTTGGAAGAAGACTATCCAATAAGCATAATGGGTGTACTGTCCCAATCCTAGGAACACTCGCAATGAGAGAGGGTGAAGATAAAAGACAACCGAATAAACCTTATTCCTATTTCTCCTGAACCAGAATCCATCCCCGAACTGGAACCAGTTCCATTCGAGTTCGTATATAACCATACGATGGAGTATCCAAATAAACTGTGGATCTTCGTAGTGATACGGAGTGTCCTGGAGAAATACAAAGGTGATGTGGGAGTGGTAACGAAATATTTGGTTTGGTCGTGAATGTCTGTTGCAATTTACTTTGCCCTCTTACTAATCCCTTGCTTTGTCTGAACTTAATACCTTCTGCACACCATCGTTATGCTAATTGGTTTTCTTCATTCCCTACCGGTCGGCACCAGCCTAAGGTTTGGAAGAAGACAATCCAATTTGCGTAATAGGTGTACTACCCTTAAACCAAGGAGTACTCGTAACCTGAGAGAGGGTAAAAGGAAAAGACAACTGAATAGTCCTATCCGTTTTCTCCAGAACCGGAAACCATCCTCGAATCCCTTCGAGTTCGTATCTAACCATACGATGGTTTTGTCCAATGGAAGTGGACGTTCGTAGTAATACGGGGTGTCCTGGAGAAAAGGGTAAAAGTAGGAGTGGCAATGAGGTCTGCAACTCTGACAATCCAAAAGCCAGTGTTTAAGAAGGTTCGGTCAACTTGGTCACTGAGTCATAGTCTTAGGGTCGGGTCAATGGTCGCTGCCAAAGAGAGAGAGAAAAGAAACACTCAGCGTGCACTCTAACCTAGATCAGAATGGTTACCAATTTATCTAATCTGGAAACCTCCCACTGTACCTCAAATTCTTCTCCAAACCTAAAAGAAGAATTAGTCGGGGTCACCCGAGGAGTAAACTAACTCATCAGTGGGAATCGGGATCCAACTCTCATCGCATGATAACGTGACGGAATCCGCTCACGGTATCACACTCCAGAAGGTATGCGCATATCTGGCAAGTTTCAGTTCTTTTGAAACTCCCGATGTAATTTCTGCCCCATGCTCTTATGACCTTGGCGTGAGGTCAAAATATCATAAGTCACATGTCAAGTTCTGCCCGTCATTATCCAGGTTAATCTGAACCCACCCGTACATACCCTTGACGTAGGCCAAAATAGTAGTACGACTGTCCCAAACCAACGCATCTATCTATGCAACAGATAAATACCCGGCAGCTACCAATCACTATGCCTTGGCGTGAGGTCAAAATACATAGCTTGAATACTACCGAATATTTAACTGAAATGACGGAGGGCTACGAATGGTTTCTGGCGAAAACCTTTAACGTAATGAACTTGATATCGTTGAAGGAACGGATAGCTTTTTAGAAAATATAGTGACGAAAACCTTTGCTAAAGAGGTCACTCCCGGTGAAGGGATCTCGGCTCTTTCCCCGTAGAATGGGGTGCAGGATATTCCAACTGAATACCACGGTGCAAAGCAAAAGTAATCGGCTATAGTGAAGTTAATGCCCTGACGCAAACTTTTTGTCCAAGGGGTCACTCCCGGTGAAGGGATCTCGGCCCTTGCCTCGTCGACTGAGGAGCTGGATATTCTAAATGAATACCACGATGCAAAACAAAAGTGAACGTCCTTGCAATAACAGCTTTTTGAAAAAGTGTTCCAACAACATCAGATTAGGTTTGTTTTTAAACTTGCATTGATCCGAATCAATGCAGTCCCATCAATTGATCACACCACAAAGAACGAAAATATACTGACGTACGTATATGCCATCCGCATTCGCCACTGGGTCCCGTCATCACCCGTTAGGTTAGCTAACTAACGGCAGAGCGGGGACTGGACTAGCGCGGATGAAAAACATATACAACATCTACTAATATATATACCAATATATAGTATTTCGCTCAAGGCGTGAATAAAATGCAACATCACAAAAATGTACAGCATCACAGAAACAATACAGATATCTGGGATCCCCGGGTTTCACAGAGCCACTGCTGAAACCCGACGTTCCCCTGGTCGTGTGGATAGCCTGTGCAATGAGAATCCTAGACCCCTACGGGCGCGGCAAGTCACTCGCCAAAACCTGAAGCGAGGCAGCCCCCTTCAGCACCGTGAATGGACCACCCAGCACTTCACGGAATCCGGTAACTTGGGCACCCCTCCTGGGTCAACCTGTACCCCCTACGAGTGCGGCGGATAGCCAGCCAATCCTGGAGTGAAGCCCCCTCCGTCCCAATGCCATGAGATGCGGGCTTGTTGTCTTCTAGAACCCGGCTATCCGTGCACCCCACCGCGGGGCAATCCTAGTACAGAAAGTAAAATATACATACAACGGGTACATCGACCGCAACCAGGTCGTGCCCCAAAAGAATAATACAAACAGGCAGTGACGGCAGTCCACATGTCGGACGCTCGCCCCGCAATATCAAATGTACATAATACAACAGCACAGTACTAGCATTGCATCCAGGCTATCCCCCACGACCTATCCGCAACATCACAGCAAATACATAGAACATCAACGTGAAAATCACGTTCGCAAATCCGTCTAACCGGGCTATAGCAGTTAGACCGGATTTACCGATCGAGTGACATTCACGGTCGCAGATATAATGTAAATACTGTGAAAAATGTGTTTAAAAAATTTCCGATTGATCAAACAATTAACAAGTGGGCCCCAAAGAAAACTGTAGCACTCACAGAAACAATTGGCCCAACATTAATATTCCAAAGCCCATATATTAAGCCCAGAAGGCCTCTGTAAAAAAATGGTGAAGTGATGTGAATAGTGCGCGGCGGAAGGGCCGCACAAATGGGGTTTTCGCGGCGGTTCCGCGCTCCAAATGTGGAGTTACTTCCTCAAATTTTTACAGAACTCTTAGATTTTCCAGTACATCAATATTTTATAACCTGAAAAAAATTTCGAGACCAAAAATTTTCAACAGAAACTGATGCGAACTAAAATGCAGTTTTGGAACTTTTTGATCGATCGGAAATGCAAACACATTACACAAAGCTAGACTAAGTTAATGGCGAGGCTCTGATACCACTGTAAGTGCACGGCGGCGCCCCGGCCGTCAATCCGACGCCGGAATGCGGAAGCGGTGAATAACTTAAATTTTGCGGACTTTGCAAACCGACACCACCGCGCACTTTAACCGGATCGTTACCATTAACAAGTCTAAGCTAACTACAAGAAAGGGAAGAGAGATATACCGACGATCCAAGTCCTCCGGTCTTCTCGTCATGGTCCCGATCTCCAGCGGAAAAGTCCCGTCTCCTCCTCGTCGCCGGAAGTGCACCACATCGCCTTCTTCGTTTACGGGCTCCCACCTCAATGCCGAGGCAACTTGGGCACGAAGCCGGCTACTCGACGTGCCCAAGATTCGCTGTAGAATGTGTAGTAGAAGAAGTCTCATTTGGGATTATGGAGTTGCCCTTTTGTAGAGGAAATGAATTGAACTTTTAGAGAGGGTTCTTGTGTGATTTTTGGAGAATGAAGAGAACCAAAAATGCCACACCAAAAAATCAATCTCCCACCATCCTAGAATGGCCGGCCAAGTAGGAAAAAGAGAGTGGGAAAAGTCAAGGGGGAGGTGACCAAATGAATCATGCAAGAGAGAGAGAGAGAATGGCTATCAAAATCAACCATGCTTCATTATAAAAACCAACCATACCCTTTCAAATCTCATCCTCATTCAATCAAATCCCACTAGAGAAAAAGCATGGTGCAAATGAAAAGATACTTATCATATCAAACCCATTTGCAATAAAACCCCTCCACAAAAGTTATTTGCACAATTGCAAATACCCCCTTCCATCGGAAAAGTCCGGCCGGGAAAGAACAAAGGAAAACCGGCCGGAACGGAATGCAAACTGGCAACTCCAGAAAACTGGTCCCGTAATAAATTACAGGAAAAACCCCGATACTGTGCATACACACCCGCATCTGTATTCCGTCCGGATACAAATGCAAAGAGACAAAATCTACACTGTACTAAACTAGGACCGGCTTAAACCAAAGCCGGCTAGTATTATCCGTTCGATCCTGATCCGTGCAATGCCGCACGTATCTGATCGAACCCTGCCATATACCTATACGGCTACTAGTACAAACCGTCCGATCCTGATCCGTGCAATACTGCACGTATCTGATAGGACCCTGCCATATCTCCATACGGCCTCTACAGCGTTTCGCCCGAAAGCAGAGTAACTGAAAGTGTGGGGGACTCTAAAGACTCGTCAATACAATGGCTGTGGATTTAACCACTAGCACGTCAGAGGTATAAGCCAATACGTAACGGGCCACCAGCTACTGACTAAAAGGGACGTCGATGAGCGAACCCATCCTGACACCCTACTGAGCCTGTCAGTGACAATATCCGTGCAGTCCGGTCCGTTCGTCTATGAGTATCGCATGGCGGGCCTAGGGGGTTGGTAAAAGTCAGACCCCCAAAAGCGGTACAAGTCGTGTCGGAGTGTAGCCCAGAACACCCTGAGATACTACTGGAATACCTACCAGTAAATCTCCTTGCCTTGGCCAAGGACTTTGTGTAATGGCTCTCCTAGACACAGCACGACCTCACCCCCAATACCGGGAGAGACGAACCCCTGAAGATACGCTCACTGCCTCCATGTGGCTCGGGACTGTACCCAACTAAAACCTGTTTGCACGACTCCTTTGAGCCGTGGTAGGGTAGTAATCAAAGTACAGTGGGAACTCACACGAGACAAATGACGATCCCCAGGTCGATGAACTAACCTGCACACATGTCACCAGGGAACTGCCATCTGACGTCTGGTATATGACCAACTAGCATGTTCCCGGCGAGTCCTGTCCGGTGTACTCATAACCCAATGAGCACCTGTATACATCTTAGGTGATCCAACTGACACCAGTGGCTTGTGAGACCAGCCACCGCCCCTCGTCGGGGTCTCGACTGTATACACTAGTCTACTAATGGAGTATCGATGCCCAGTCTCGAAACTCCCACGGCTAGGGACCTTTTAAGGATATGCTTGTAGACCCCCAGCTCCCACTTATATGATCGCCCTCATACTACTGGTGGTCAAGCAAGAATCCTAGGGGCTCTATCAACGTGTAATAGCGACGTGTCATGTCACCTAAAGCAGTACACGATGATAAAGGTAAACCAGATAGCATACTATCATCTCGAGTAAGACTGTCCTACCGGGATAGTTCCTCCCTCAATCATTGCAATCACGTACCTGTGATCCAATAATTGACTCTGAGGGCACTACCTCCAACACTCACCCCGTTGTGCCACAGTTCTTGCAGGGCTTGCCGTACAGGTTCCATAGCGGCACTTCTGGCACACTGTTTTCCTTTGCGGGTGATTCGCTTGGTAGGTGGGTTCTTTGTATCAGAACCGCCGTTGTACTTGTATTATTCATTGTATCTAGAAATTCCATCAACCAAAAACTTGTATATTGTTTCATATTCAGACATTAGTGATGTATTATTTCGACCTTAGAGTCGCGCTTAGTAGTGTTGCAGTTTCATGCTTATCTGGGTTTCTTTTAAATTTTGATCCTCGCCATTCGGCGTTGTATAGTATATTGCTTGTTGTTTATTTATCCTTAAAATGGTTTTAGATTTCTGGGGTTTTGGCTTACTTGGATCAGATGGAGTCATATAGACTTCATATGGTTCAAGGGCCAGTCACGTGCTCTTTCGGGTCGTGACAGAGTTGGTATCAGAGCGCTAGGTTGACCTTGGTTCGAGTCTAAGTTTGACTATGTGGAGCCTAGGGCGTCTATATATATACGGAACTTAGGCTTGACCTTACGGAACTTAGACTTAGTCGAGGGGGTATTAGACCCGAACTTTCGTCGAGTAGGATGACCCTTGGTTGATGGAAAAGGTGACTAAAGTAGAGTGACGTACCGTGGGTATGTTCCTCGGCATACTTCCGGATATTTTAGAATATGTTAAAAAGTTCGACTGGATATAAATACCCATTTTTTCCCCTGCCGGGAAATTTCCAAGTGTTGGATCTTTCCGTGGTTTAATAACGTTCTAAGTAGTGCAAGTAATGCGATGGACCCTCTAAAAGACAACAAACTTTAACTCGATTATGTGACCGTCTTGATCCGCCCTTTGAACATTAGGGTTTGGGGTAGTACGGCGTGCCACATGTGAGGCGTTGGCTTGACCCTTCTATGGCTGGACCGTTGGTATTGAGGCATGAAATGAATGTTTTTAAACTTGTTTCATGTGTTGAGCTGTTTCGGGAAAACTTGGGTGTTTGATTGTTCGATCGGAAAGTTTAACATTTTCTATTTATCTGGAATGTGATACAATATTTGGAATCCACAAGTAGTTTTGAGATAACTGAATGAATGTTATAAACATAGCAGTTTAGTCTCACTTGATCGGTTGCCACGGAATTTTGATATGATCAAAAGTCCGTCGCAATCACGTAGCGTACGTGGATACTCGCCGGGTAAACTTAATAGACAGCTTCACCCCATAGCCCCGACCAAGTGACTGTAGGAGAACCCCGTCGCCGAAAGCATCCGTTCGGGTGCTCGCGGTAGCGGTGTTCCGCCTTAGTGCACTTCGTCGACGGTATCGGGGGTGCGGCCGCCTACTAAATTTTGCGACGAGCATTCGATCAAGATGCCGGGAATCTTGTTGAATTACCCAACTTGATATTGAAAAGTGTTTTCGATAATGAGACTAAAATGCGGGGTTTATAATCGTTAGGCATGTGATGTCTAAGGAATTCATTGGTTTAGGCATGCGATGTCTATGTAGGTTGCGGATTCCAACTTTTGTAGTTTTACACTTTCTTTTCTGCGACCGTAAGTGTAATATATGATATCGCCGGTTTCGTTGCTATATGTCAACGACAATTGGGATACACATGTTTACTTACGTTGATGACATGTGATGTTATGTGTTGCTGGATATGTTATATTAGATTGTCGTGTTTGAATAGCCGGGTTTTTTTTTTATGTGAGATGAGCGTTTTTCATTTTCATTCATGTAAAAACTTGTATGTAATATTCTTTTATTAGGGCACTTTCAGGTTGCGGAAGCTGTCACCCATTGTATAATATTTACTTTTCCGCACTAGGATAGACCCAAGGAGGAGGGCACAAGTAACCGGGTTCTGGAGTCCAGTGGGAGACCAACTTGAGGAGTCGAGTCCGGGTCTCCTAACTCTAGAATTGGTAGGGTTGCTTGCCGCTCTCGTAAAGGCTAGGGGTGTGGGTTTGGCTATTCATCACGACCGTGGAATCCGTGTTTTATACTGGCTCGTATTGAAAACACGGACGTCCTAGTATATCCAATATTTCATATGTTTCTTCTACTGCGATATCTGTGATGTTATCATGTAATGTTCTGTGATAGATACAGTATATAGTATATATGATATATTATATAGGCGTTACTTATGTTTTACACCCGCGCTAGCCCTGCCCCGCTCTGCCGTTAGTTACCTAACCTAACGGTGCACGAGGGGACATCGAGGCGAATGCGGATGGCATAAGTGTACGTCGTATTTATCTGTGATGTTTAGGTACTTAAATGATAGGACTTCATTAATGTGATTAATGAAAGAAAAGAAACCTAAGATGTAGTGGAATCGAATTTCTAAATAAAACAGGTAGCTACAGTTCTTGCTTTGCACAGCAGTATATATGATATATCCTGCACCTTATTCGATAAGGAAAGTACTGAGATCCCTTCACCGGGAGTGTCCCCTTTAGCAATAACTGGCAGATGCTACACACTCGGTTTGTCTTTTGATTGCTTTTAAGAGTTTTTGCTTTGCACAGTGATATATATGATATATCCCGCACCTTATTCGATGAGGAAAGGGCCGACGATCCCTTTACCGGGAGTGACCCCTTTAGCAAAACTAGAAAAGCTTCGAAAACACTCCATTTCAAAATCATTTGATTCTACAACGATATCAAGTTCATTACGCAATAGGTTTTCAGAAAAACCTGTCGTAGCCCTCCGTCATTTCAGATAAGTACTAGTTAGTATTCGTGCTACGTTTGTTGACTATGTTAAGGCGTAGTGTGCGGTAGCTAATTAGTGCTTATCTGCATAAGCATATGATGCGATTGGATTAGGGTAGTCATGCGACTTTGTTGACTAAGTTAAGGGTCGTGCGGGTGGGTTTAATTCAATCGGGAAATGACGGGTTGAACTTGACTAGAACTTATGATTTGTTGACTATGTTAAGGTCATATAGCTGCTAGGGGCAAAATATTATCGGGAATTTCAAGTATTGAAATTTGTAATGAGATTGCATACCTTCTATGAGATACTTGGATCCCGATACCCACTGCGAGTAATTGTTACTCCTGGGAGGGTTTTACACATTACAATTAGCCAATCAAGTAGGTGTCTAGAAAGGTGTTAACGAGGTTACGCCTCTGGGAAAACGAGGTTTACATTAATTAGGTTCGTGCGAAAGCACGGGGGACCTCCCTCAAAGTACCGACAATGGCCTGGCTGAAAGATTGGAGAACTTGTAGTGTGTAATTAATCCCGGCTAGTCTTTCCTTTTAGGGTTTGATGGAAGATTTGATAAAAAACAGTAGGAGCCATCCTGATTAGATAAAATAATAACCAATCTATTCTTGCAAGAGCGCACGCTGAGTGTTTTCTTCTCTCTCTCTCTCCAGGTAGCGACTATATCACGCCTTAATCAAGATAATAATACGGAATATTGACCGAACCCACTTGTTATACTGAGCTGGGGAACGTTGGTCCTGCTCCAACTTATAATTGTTATAAGACAGAGCAGGAAATAGGGGAATACTAGGATTCCCATGCCGCCCAAACGAAGAAAGTGCATATGATGCATCTCCTTCGGGTGTGTTCGTTACAAAGAACTGTTTCTCTGTATCCTCTACGTCCTGGGTATTTGATACCGGATCAGGATCCCAGATATGTAATCTGTTACATAGGGCTACAGAAAGGTAGAGAACTGAGAACGGGTGATAAGTTTCATGAGACAGAAAACGGGGCAAGTGTTGCAGCCAAGTCTGTTGGTCACTGTCACCCTGTATTACCAATACATTGATTCTGAACGAATGTTATTAGATACCGAATCTGATATAGAAAATCTTATCAATCTCTTTATTAGTAAAGAAAGGATATAATTTTGTATTGTTGGATAATGTTTTGAACATTTCCTATATCAAAAGTTGATCGGTTCAGGCACGTTATCTAAAAGCATTGATGTTCTAAATCAAACTACAGTTGTTAGTATATGGAACACACACAAGAGGAAGAGTTCAGAAATGAACGGATCCTTCTTGAGATATTGTAGACTAGGTCATATCAATGCGACCCGACTAGCTAAGTTGCACATAGATGCATATTTAAATCTTTTTGAATTTACATCTTGTGAAACTTTCCAGTCATGTCACAGAGATAAGATGACCATAGCTCTGTTTACTGGAAACAGAGAAAGAGTTAGTAAACTCTTGGGATTGATACATGTTGATGTATGTAAGGTCCTCTGTCTACATATGCCAAGACCGGTTTTTTGTTCTTCATTACATTCTCTGATGATCTCTCAAGATTCAGTCATATGTTCCTGTTGAAACACAAGTCCGAACCTTTTGAGATATTCACAGAATATAAGTTAGAAGTAGAGAACCAATACGGGTATAAGTATTATGTCCTTTGATGAGATCAAGGAGGAGAATACTTATGCATAGAATTCCTGAACTATTCTAAAGGAGAATGAGATTCTCTCTCAGCATTACTCCTCCGTATACACCATAGCACGATGGTATATCGGGGCGGAGCAATAGCACCCTATTTGATATGGTGTGCTCTATGATGAGTACTACTGAGTTTCCTATTTTCCTTTTTGGGAGTTATGCACTTGAGAAGCTGCATACCTATTGAATAGGGTTCAAATCAAATCAGTTGCCTACCACTTCATATTTGATATGATAAGGGAAGAGCCCATCTCTTAAGTTAGTTAAGAATTGGGGTTGTCTGGCCTATGTCTAAAACCAAAATCCGGACAAGCTCGAGGCAAGGTCTGTGATGTAGAACTGGAAATGTTCGAGCTATACAAACTGCAGCTGATGATTTAAAAGAACCAAAGGATTCAATAGTTACCAACGAACATCAGCCTCTCCGCCGATCTAGTAGGGTTCCTCACCCACCTGAGAGTTACTTCGGTTTCTCTTAGACAGTGGGAGCGAGGATTGCATCATGAGATGATGACCCAACTAGTTTCGAGCTGGCCATCAGGAGTAAGACTCTATAAGAATGGCTGGATGCTTACGATCTGAGATGGAATCCATGTACACCAACAAGTATGGACTTTGGTTGCTATATCTGAAGGGTTAAATCCCCATCAGGAGCAAGTATATCTTCAGAAGATTACTTAGTGTAGATGGAAAAGTTGAGACTTTCAAAGCTAGACTTGTTAAAGGTTTTCGTCATCGACCAGGCGTGGATAATGATGAAACCTTTTTCCAGTGGCTATGCTTAAGTCCATCCAGATCCTACTTGCTATGGCTATATACCATAACTACGATATCTGGCGGTTGTGTGTCTTGACTGCTTTTCTAAATGATGATTTGGAAGAAAGCGTCTATAAGTACACAGCCAGAGGGCTTCGTAGACAGTGGGAGCAGCGGAAACGCGAGCAAGATGTTTTATGTGATAAAGCAGGTATCGTGGAGTTGGAACGTCTGTTTTGATGTGTTAGTCAAAGAGTTTGACATCATCAAAATGGTAGATGAACCTTGTATAAACAAAAAGGTAGTAGGGAGTATGGTGACGATCCTCGTAGAGTACGTGGATGACATACTCTTGATAGGGAAGGAGTTTCCTATGCTATGCTCGGTCAATCTCCATTTATCACAAGGATTGTCCATATAGGATCAAAGTGATACCTACTAAATCCTGGAGTTTGGATCTATGAGATAGATCTAATTGGATGTTAGAATACTCACTAGATGTAGTGAGATGGTATCAATCGATCCTGGGGAGAATCACTGGAAGGGTTCCAGGGTGATAAAGACGACTGAATGTCGGTCACAGGCATTGTCTTTACCCTCAGTAAAGGGACGGTATGTTGGAAGAGTTCCAAGCTAGATACTGTGACATACTAGATGATAAAGGCTGGATACATCGCTACTTAAGATGCTACCAAAGTGGCTGTCTGGGTGTATATTAGTTCATGAGATGAACTTAGTTCCTCCCATTGTGAGACAATGGAGTTGTGGCTTATGCCAAGGAACGTCCGTCCCATCAGTGATCCAGACATATTCTAAGGCAGTATCACCTGATCATGGAGATGGTTGATCTCCAAGGAGATCGAGGTTAGGAGAGTAGACTCAGAGGACAACACGGCGGATCCACTCACAAAGGCCTTTTCCCAGAAAGAGATTTTTATGGGATGGTTGAGTATGAGATACTACAACCACTGCTATCAGATGGCCCTAGTGCAAGTGGGAGATTATTAGTTATATGTATGCCCTAGAAGCCATTACTATACATAGGATGTATATTGTAGTGGATGCTTGGACATATATATGGAGGACTTTCTTGCTCTACATGATAGTATGCTATCTGGTTACTTTTTACCTTAACGTGTACACTGATTGTCTCTCTGTTACATGTTGGTAAAGCCCTTAGGATGAGTACTTGACTACCTGGACTATGATGTGGATCATACTAGTGGGGACATGGTAGTCCATAAGTACATCCTTCAAGGTCCCTAGTCGTGGGTGTATCGAGACGGGGCATCGATATACCAGAGTAGACTAGCGTATACCTTCTCGACCCATACAGATGGGCGATGGATGATCCCATATCCATTGGTGTTTGACATCAGAGATGATATACGGGTGCTCAGTAGAGACTGGGTACACTGGACGGACTCGCTGATAACTCCCAGATGGTATTATACCTTACGTCAGATGGCAGTTCTCTGGTGACACTGGTACAGAGTAGTCTGTTGACCCGAGATCGTCATAGAGCCTTGTGTGATTCCCACTGTGCTTTGATTTGCACCTTACCACGTCCAAGAGGGCGTGCAAAATGGTGGTTTTTGGGTACAATCCCGAATCACATGGAGGCAATGAGCGATAGGAGGGGATTCTTCTCTCCCGGTATAGGGAGTTGATGTTGCGCTGTGTTCGATTGGCTATAACCGGAAATCCCTAGCCAGGGTTGCTGAGATTTACTGGTAAGTGTTACCAGTAGTTTCTCGAACTGTTATAGACCTCATATCGACACGACTTATCGAGCTATTAGGGTCTGACGTTTACCACCCCTAGGCGAGATATGCGACATATCAGACGACGAGACCGGACTGTACGGTAAGTGTTACTGGTTGGATTCACAGGAGTATGAGCGGGCTTGCTCGTCGATCTTCTGATCGCTCAATACCCGAGTGGCCGTTACGTTTAGCAGACCGCTTGCGGCTTGTGGGTGTTTGGTATGATCATCACCTACTGCCAGCGTATTGACGAGTCTTTAGAGTCCTACACAGAGCTTTCCTGGCTCAAGCGAAACGAAATTAGAGCGCATATGAGATATGTGCGGGACCAAAAATAATACCAGTATGTGATACTGGATTCTATTCTCGCGATTTGTATCATCGGCATGTTATATGTGATATAGCCGGGTTACCGAATCAAGTGTTGATTCGATACATTGATACACTTGATATTAGTCGGTTATATGCGATATGACCGGATCGTTAAATCAAGTGTTGATTTAATGATTTGATGTATAATTATATATTTGATATATTATTTTGCAGTAACTAATATTGGTTCACTTTAAATGGATTTTCTCACTTGTTGTGCACAAGTAGTATATGTGATATAGTTTTGTGCACTAGTTTGTATCATGTTTGATGATACATGCAAACTTGGGTGTATGTTTAGTTTAAACCATGGTTGGTCAATGGTTAGGGTTTCATTTGCTTCATTTACATATTCATTTATTTATTTATTCATTTTAGAATGAAATAAAATGGTGGCTAACTTTGGATTATCTTTGAAGCTTCATGAAGCTTTGAAATGGTTGACCATTTTGTTTCTTTCGTTAACCCTAACCATTCACCTAACCTTGGTTCATTCTCTACACTTAACCATGGTTTCTATTATGATAAGAATGAATGGGATTTTCTTTTTAAGTTAATTCTTTTTATTCTATTATATTCTTTTCTTCTTCTTCTTCTTCTTATTCAAGATGAAGAAAAAGCTTGCTACCAACAATGGCAACTTGAGAATAAGAGTGAGAAATCCAATTCTAAAGTGAACCCACTTCCTATTTCTTCATCCTCTACCACTTTCCAAGTAGTATAGGGTGTTTTCTTCACAAGTTTCATTGCTTGGTGAAGTTGGAGCTTGATCTTGTGTTGCCTCGACGTAGATCATCTTCGGCATCGAAGTCGACGACCTAGCCCGCCCAGTTCTCCGATGAAGCCGACGCTAGAGCCCGGGATCCGATGATCGCAGCGAGGGGACTTCATCTCGAAGCTATGGAGGTGGAGGACCGGATATACAAAGGTTGTATTTCCGTTCACTTAGTTAAGTTGTTAACAAGTTGCATGTTTCGCCTATTCTTTAGTTAACGATCCGTATTAGGGTTTGTAGGCACCGGAAATTTTTGAATTTGGTATGGTTGATGCCTTGTGAGACCTCATTAGCGTGCCTAGGAACCCTACAGAGGCAACCCCCTTCAAAAAAGTGAATGGACCACCCAGCACTTCACGGAATCCGGTAACTTGGGCACCCATCCGTGGGTCATACTATACCCCTACGAGTGCGGCGAATAGCCCGCTAATTCTAGAGTGAAGCCCCCTCCGTCTCAATGCTATGAGATGCGGGCTTGTTACCATCTAGAACCCGGCTATTCGAGCACTCCACCACGGGGTAAACCTAGTACAGAAAAGAAAAATAATATGTAGAATGTTAGTGATGTATGCCCCAGAGGCCATTATTGTATCATACCGGTTTGTATATTACTTAATGGAAGGTTGGGATATTCACAGTTGTATTGACAATCTTTCTCAAAATGGTAGTATACTACTTGGTTTGTTTCTACTTCAATATGTGCATGGGTTTCTTTTAGCATATCGCTTATACAAATTAGTAGAGCCCTTAGGATCATTTCTTGATTACCAGCGTTGTAATGGCAGTCACACTAGTAGGGGCTGGGTAATCTACAAGCACCTCCTTATACAGGTCCCTAGTCGTAAGATTATCGAGAGGGGGAATCAATACTCTGAGTAGACTAGTGTATACGCTTCGCATCCCAGTAGGGGAGATGGTCTGTCCCATAGCCATTAGTACGTCGTACAGGGGATAGCATGCAGGTGCTCATTAGGTTATGAGTACATTGGACAGGACTCGTAGAGAACTGTTGGTGGGTATTATACCTATCGTCGGGTAGCAGTTCCCAGGTGACATGAGTACAGCTTAGTCCGTCGAGTTGACACTGCTACTTCGCCTCGAGTGTGTTCCCACTGTACTTTGATTACTACCCTACCACGGCTCAATGGAGTCGTGCAAACAGGTAGTACTTGGGTGCAGTCCCGAAGCACTTAGAGGCAGTGGCGGTTAGATAGGATTCGTCTCTCCCGGTATTGGCGGTTGATATCGCACTGTGTTTGGAGAGCCATTACACAAAGTCCCTGGACAGGGCAAGTCAGATTTACTGGTAGGTATTCCAGTAATTTCTCAGGGTGTTCTGAGCTACACTCCGGCATGACTTATTACGCTATTAACGGTCTGACGATTACCACCCCCTAGGCCCGATATGCGATACTCTTAAACGGACAGACCGGACTGTATGGAGACTGTCACATGTAGACTTAGTAGGAGTTCGGATGGGTTTCCTCATCGTCCTTCTTATCGATAGATACCTGGGTAGCCGTTACGTGCAGCTAATACCGCTTGCGGCTTGGGGTTAAACCCACTACCATCATACTGTCGAGTCTTTAGAGTCCCACATAGAGAGTTTCCCTGTATCGGGGAAAAGATGTAGAGGCCGTATGGTTTTACGGCAGGGCTTCGATCACGTACATGCATTTGTGCGTGTATGATTATCGGGCAGGTAATACTAGTGGGCTTTGGTTTAAGCCGGATCCTAGTATTATATTGATAGATTTTTTTCGTCTCTTTGTATTCATGTTCTTCGGAATGCGGATGCGGGTATGTATATATGGATGTGTGGCGTTCTTGTTATTACTCGGGAAAGCTTATAGAAGGATGCCTCATTAAGGTTTCATTGGACAAAAGATCAAGCATGACTCACCATGAGATATTTTCAAGCATGCTAGATATTTGTTGAGATATTTATCTCCTCAATTATTTAGATGCTTGATTATTCTCACTTGAGCCAAGCATTTTTCTTTAGTTGTTTTTTCCCTCTCTCATTTTCCTCAAGTGTTCTTCTTCATAAAACCCAAGACCTCTCATAAGTTGAGAAACCTAGGGTTCCAAGACACAAAGTATTCCATATTCACTCTCTACATCACCTAGGTCATCTAGTCTAGCAAGCTACTTTCCCTAGTTACCTCGGAGTTAAGGTTGGAGCTCGGACTATAGACTCTCGGGTGGATCGTCTTTGACTCGAGGAAGCCGATGATGAAGCCACGATTTGTTACGGTCCTCGAAGCCTACGATGATGAGGAGGACAATGACTTAAAGACCCGAAGGACTTGGTTTCATGAGGTATAACTTTCATCCGAGTAGTTAAACCTCATACAGTATTTGTTAGCTAGGGTTTAGCATCGATCCTGAAGTTTAAGTCCGTGTTGCGAGCTTTGAAAAATCATTTTTTTTTGCAAATTCTGCCTCCCCGCGGACACGTGGGGTGCGCGACATGGACTTACATTAGTTTCAGAGCCTACTAAACCATAGCTAACAGTTTAGACGAAGTTTAAAAGTACGAAACCGAAATAACTCCGAAACACGAAACCAAAGATCCAACTTTATGTTAATTTTTTACGAGCCTCTAAACTTTTTTTAAACAATTACAGAGTGCTCCCTTGCTTGTGAAATGAACAAAAAACGAAAATGAGACAATTTTACTGTATCATGGCCGGCCACATTAGGAAAATTACCGATGTCACCGGTTTTGTAATGGTATAATTTCTTGAGTTTTGTTCCGTGATCAAGTCACTTAGATCTAAGGTCTCAGGTGTTGCTTGTTTTTGCCAATTTTAGATATACTGTTATCTTTTTCTTGTGGCAATACGGGGTGTTTCAAAGTCACAGTTTTAACGTCGTTTAACAAGTTTCAAGTTATGATATATGTGTTTGGAAACGTCGACTAATTGTTATACGTCGATTAGTCGGGGTTGCACATATCTGTGTTGTTGTTCTTATAGTTTGTGTATTCGAACTTATTGGATCGTCGTGGATGAATAGCCGGGGATATGAGACGAGGGTTTTTCATTCTTTCATTCCATGTAATATTGTAAAGTGATGTAATATTATTTTGCGGGGCACATCCGAGTTGAGGTTGTTGCCGCCATTGTATATTATTTCTTTTACTGTTTTCTGCTCCTAGGATAGACCCAAGGTGGGGTGCAAAAACTACCGGGTACTTTGAAGTGTCGAGTGGTCTACTCACTTTGATGAGGGAGGTTGCTTCACTTTGGGTATTTGGCGGGTAGTTTGCCGCACCTGTAGGGGTCTGGGGTGGGGTTTGGCTATTCATCACGACCGGTCGTGGATTCCGTCTTTCGTTACAGGCTTGAACGAAACATGGAATTCCTAGTATATCTAATATGTTCATCTGTGATCTGGAATGCCTATTCTTGTGTGAGACGAATGGTTATAATATATATTACATATATTAGACGTTGCTTATGTTTTTCACCCGCGCTAGTCCAACCCCCGCTCTGTCGTTAGTTAAGTAACCTAACAGGTGATGACGGGACCCAGTGACGAATGCGGATAGCATAAGCGGACGTTATATTTTCGTTTCACTCTGTAATGATAGGTGTAAATGATGGGACTGCATTACATTATTGCAATGTAAATAAACCAAAGTTGAATCGTCGGAACAATTTCAAAACCACTCAGTTTTTCCAAAACAGCAAACTTTTAAATGCGGAGCTTAAACCACTCCTTTTAAAAGCTATCAGGTTCCTTCGATTATATCAAGTTCACTACATTCACGGTTTCGCCAAAACCATTCATAGCCCTCCGTCATTTCATATGAATATTTAATAGTATTCAAGCTATGTTTGTTGGCCTTAGTCAAGGCATAGTGATTGGTAGCTGTTGGGTATTCATATGTTGCATAGATAGATGCGTTGGTTTAGGACAGTCATAATACTTTGTTGGCCTTAGTCAAGGGTATGTATGGGTGAGTTCAAATTAACCCGGACAATGACGGGTAAAACTTGACATGTGACTTAAGATTTGTTGGCCTTATTCATGGTCATAAGAGAAAGGGAAAAAATCCACATCGGGAGTTTCTAAAAAAAATGAAACTTGCTAGTGCTGCATACCATTTGGAGTGTGATAATGTTGGTAGGATTCCTTCAAGATTATCGCAAAATGATATTTGGATCCCGGTCCTACTATGAGTATATGCTACTCCTTGGGAGATTTTTCACTTAACGATCAATACTATAAACCAAGTAGGTGTCTAGAACAGTGTTAGCGGGGCTACGCCTCCAGGGAAAAGAGCTTATTTAATTAAGGAACTTCGCGAAAGCGTCGTAAAACCTCCCTCGAAGTACCGACACTAGCCTGGACGAACGGTTAAGCAAGAATTGTACGGTGATATCAATCTTGACTAATTCTTCTTTTATGGTTTGAGGAAGGATTCATGAGACAGTGGGAGCCATCCTGTTTAGATAAATTAAAAACTAATCTAAATTTTCAAGAGCATCATGCTTGTAACGTTTTAGAAATCGTTTTTTTAATGTTTCCGTTTTTGGGTAAAATTGTCGGTATTTTCTGTTTTAAACTGACTGTGATCAAACGACCATATAGACTTGCTAGCACCTAGTTTAGTTAAAATAAAGCTAGTGCGCAAGCTTTGGGGTTATATGGGAAGTTTTGTTTCAATTTGAATTTTTCCCAATTTTAATATTATTTTAATGCGGTATTCACATTTTGGGAAAACTTCTCTTTTGTATCTTCTCATCAATTAAGTTTGAGTTAAACCAAACCTTCTCACTTATCTAGATTCATTGTGGACTAGGGTTTAAGTTTAATCTTAAAGAAAAAAAAAAGAATTTCAAGATGCATGCATGTGTGCAAGTGTGTGTGTGAATGCATTTATGTGCATTTATCATATGAAAGTAGAAAATTCCCTCACCTTCCTCTAGATTGGCCGAGCTCCCTCTCTCTCTTCTGCCCTTGACAATTTCCCTCTCTCTTTTCCTTCACAAATCCACAATTCTTCACAAACTTCATCAAAATCTTATCTTTCACCTCTTGGATGCCTTGGAGCTAGGTAAAGCTTGGGTCTTTGAGTTATTTTAGCTAGGTAATGATCTCTATCTCTTCTTTAATTAGTTTTTGTGCTTTGTGGTTAGTTAGTTTCAGTTTTAAGTGTTTAAAGTTTAGTTTGATGCGTAATATCGTATTTTAGTGTCGTTTTGTGATATATGTGGTATGCTGTGACCCGGATAGTTTACTAGAAAACTAAACAATGTAGTTTTATAGTACCTGTGACCATAGGACCCCACCTGAGACACGAACCCACCTGCTCGGACATCGGCCGGCGACAGGAGGGGAAATTCCGGCGACCTCGGCCCCTAGGGTGAGTTGGGGTGTCGGTTTTTGAGGGTAGCTCTATGCTTGGGTTTTGGTGTTTTTGGTCTTATTTGTTTGTTTAGTTTTCTCTGTATGCAAAATCTGGGATACTTAGGTAGGTTGTAGTGTTTTGTTTTCGCGCGATACGTTATACGACACGGATCTTGCACTTTGGATGGTTTTGCTCTTAAGTTGTTTTCGTCGTGTCGCTACGCACGTTAACCACAATACGAACACTTGAGATTATATTTTGTGTTGTTGTGTCGGTTAAATGTAGGTGTACGTTCTTTAGGGTTATTATTAATATACACTTGTTTTATTGTCTTACTGTTGTAGGTTCGCAGACAGGGACTACGGACACAGCTACAAAGGGAAAACAGGTGGTTGGCTACACTTGGCCAGGAGTGTTGGTGAGTAGATTTAACATCTACAGGGGAATCGCCCGCATGGCTTTATGCTTCGGGGCTAGAAATGACTTAACTTGTCGCATATTCTATGTCATATTTAGAATTGCGCATTTACCCTACTGCTTAGTAAATTGTTGTTCTTGGACTAGTATCCTTAGGACACTGCACTATTATTAACGGCTCATGTTGCACGAGCACTGATTGTATACACACCGTCAATAATTGCCATGTCACGCACAACCCACATATAGAAATGATATTGTCTGGTTAGGGACATTATGACATTGATTCATATTTCTTATCGCATATGACATATAGCATACCTGTATACCTACATGCTTACACATATGCTTTGACATGCTAGTTACCTTTATACCTATAGGGTATCGTACCATTAGCGATAGGTACATACACACCTAAAGACATAGCTACAGGTGTACTTTGTATTACATACTTCACATATACCTGGAGGGTATTATGGATATGTATAGACACATACCTTGCTACAGCTACTTTGACATCATACATACTTACATATGGACACACATATCTTGCTATACCGATATGATTACGCATACCTTGTTATAGCTACATGTTCACCTGTCTATATTATTGCATATACTACATTCATAGATGTCATATGATGATCTTGTTAGTTATATGTATGCCCTAGAGGCCAGTATTGTACAGATGATGTATATTATATTGGATGCTTGGACATATATAGAGATGACTTTCTTGCTCGATATGATAGTATACTATCTGGTTGCTCTTTATCTTAACATGTACACTGGTCTCTTTAAACTGTTTTATAGTTACATGTTGATAAAGCCCTTAGGATGTGTACTTGACTACCTGAACTATGATGCAGATCATACTAGTGGGGACATGGTGGTCTATAAGTACATCCTTCAAGGTCCCTAGTCGTGGGTGTATCGAGACAGGGCATCGATATACCAGTGTAGACTAGCGTATACGCTTCTCGACCCATGAGATGGGCGATGGATGATCCCATATCCATTGGTGTTTGACATCAGAGATGGTATACGGGTGCTCAGTAGAGACTGGGTACACTGGACGGACTCGCCGAGAACTCCCAGATGGTATTATACCTCACGTCAGATGGCAGTTCTCAGGTGACACTTGTACAGGTTAGTCTGTAGACCCGAGATCGTCATAGAGTCTTGTGTGATTCCCACTGTGCTTTGATCTCCACCTTACCACGTCCATGAGGGCGTGCAAAACGGTGGTCTTTGGGTGCAGTCCCGAGTCACATGGAGGCAATGAGCGATAGGAGGGGTTTCGTCTCTCCCGGTATTGGGGGTTGATGTTGCGCAGTGCTCGATTGGCCGTAACAGGGAAGTTCCTGGCCAGGGCTGATCAGAGATTTGCTGGTAAGTGTTACCAGTAGTTTCTCGACCCGTTATGAGCCTCACATCGGCACGACTTATCGGTTATTGGGGTCTGACGTATACCACCCCTAGACTTGATATGCGACATATCAGACGAACAGACCGGACTGTACGGTAAGTGTTACTGGTTGGATTCACAGGAGTGTGAGCGGGCAAGCTCGTCGATCTTCTGATCGCTCAATACCCGGATGGCCGTTACGTTTAGCAGACCGCTTGCGGCTTGTGGGTGCTTGATATGATCATCATCTGCTACCGGCGTATTGACGAGTCTTTAGAGTCCTACACAGAGGTTTTCTGGCTCAAACGAAACGAAATAGGAGTGCATATGAGATATGTGCAGGACCGAGAATGATGCGTGTATGTGATACCGTATTCCATTCTCGCGATGGATGTATCGATTGGTTATATTCGATATAACCTAGATATCGAATCAAGGATTGATTCGATAAGCCGATACATAGGATACTAGTCGGTTATATGCGATATGACCGGATCGTTAAATCAAGTGTTGATTTAATGATTTAATGTATAATTATATATTTGATATATTACTTTGCATTAACTAGTATTGGTTCACTTTAAATGGATTTTCTCACTTGATGTGCAAGAAGTATATGTGATATACTTTTGTGCACATATTTGTATCATGTTTGATGATACTTGATCATTTGGTTAAGTGTAAAGGATTAAACCATGGTTAAGAGATGATTAGGGTTTTGCTTTTTCATTTATTTATTTGTTTATTTATTTGGAAAAGATTTAGATAAGAATGGTGGCTATGTTTGTTTCTAGTTGAAGCTTCATGAAGCTTTGACTTCTTAACCATTCTTGTCTTCATGGTTAACCCTAACCCATCCAAGTAACCATGGTCTATTCTCTATACTCTACCCTAGTTAGTTTATGATAAGTATTCATTTATTATTCTTTTTAACTCAACACTTATCATAATTCTAGCTTCATCTTCTTCTTCATCTTCAAGAATGAAAACTTGATGCCATCAATAGCAACTTGAGCAAAAGTGAGAGAAATCCAATTCTAAAGTGAACCCACCTCCTATTTCTTCATCCTCTATCTCTTGCCAAGTGGTTTTGGGTGTTTTCTTCACAAGTTTCACAACTTGGTGCAGTCGGAGCTTGAACTTGTGAAACCTCGACGTAGATCATCTTCGGCACGAAGCCGACGACCTTGCCCGCTCGTTTTTCCGATGAAGCCGACGATTGAGTCTAGGATTCGAGATGGACATCGAGAGGACGCCTACGTGGAGCTAAGGAAGTGGAGAACCGGATCTACAAAGGTTGTAGCCTCTCTCCTGTAGTTAAGTTGTTAACTAGTTTAGTTTTTCGCCTAAATTTCTAGTTAACGATCCGTATTAGGGTTTCTCGGCACCCGTAAAATTTGAAATTGGCATGGTTGATGTCTTGTGAGACCTCTTGAGAGTGCCTAGGAACCCTACAGTGGTATCAGAGCCTAGCTAGAGCCTTAGGCGAAGTCTAGACGACGTTTGAAACCCGAACGAACCCGAAACTCTAAAACCCAAGTGCTCTCTGGACTTTTTCTAAAATCTGGGATTTTTCCATATTAAAAATGCTTAAAAAATTCAGCAGGGAAATTTAAGAATTACGATGCAAAATTTATCCCATGAACAGTAAAGAGTGCGGCGGAACCGCGGCAGAAGCCTGGCTTCTGCGGCGGTTCCGCGGCAATATGATGACATCATCACTCCCGTTTTGCACAGTAATTACTATTTTATTATGCTGAATTTTCTGGGAATTTTTAATTTGACTCAAGAGTTGAGTGTTCTGGGGTTGTATTGGGAATCAACGATTCGATCGGATTATCAAATCTTGTCTATGTGGCTTTCCGGATAACTTTAGAATATGTTAAAAAGTTCGACCGGATATAAATACCCAACTTTTCCCCTGCCGGAAAATTTCCAAGTGTTGGATCTTTCAATGGTTTAAGGACGTTCTGAGTAGTGCAAGTAACGCGATGGTCCCTCTAGAAGACAATAAACCTTAACTCGATTATGTGACCGTCTTGAACTGCCCTTTGAACCTTCGGGTTTGGGGCAGTACGGCGTGCCACATGTGAGGCGTTGGCTTGACCCTTCTACGGCTGGACCGTTGGTACTGAGGCATGAAGTGAATGTCGTTGAACCTATTTCTTGTGTTGGACGGTTTCGGGAAAACTTGGGTGTTCGAATGTTCGATCGGAAAGTTTAATATTTTCTATTTATCTGGAATGGGATACAATAATTGGAATTCACAAACAGTTATGAGATAACTGAATGAATGTTATAAATCTAGCGGCTTAGTTTCATTTGATATTGAAAAGAGTTTTCGATAATGAGACTAAAATGCGGGGTTTATAACTGTTAGGCATGTGATGTCTAAGTATTTCATTTGATTAGGCATGCGATGTCTAAAGAGATTGCGGATTCCAACTGTTGTAGTTTTACACTTTCTTTTCTGTGACCATAAGTGTAATATGTGATATCGCCGGTTTCGTTGCTATATGTCAACGACAATTGGGATGCCCATATTTACTTACGTTGATGACATGTGATGTTATGTGTTGCTGGATATGTTATATTGGATTGTCGTGTTTGAATAGCCGGGGTTTTTTATGTGAGATGAGTGCTTTTCATTTTCATTCATGTAAAAAAACTTGTATGTAATATTCTTTTATTGGGACACTTCCAGGTTGCGGAAGATGTCACCCTTTGTATATTATTTACTTTTCTGCACTAGGATAGATCCAAGGAGGGGAGCACAGGTAACCGGGTTCTAGGGTCCAGTGGGAGACCATCTCGAGGAGTCGAGTCCGGGTCTCCTAACTCTAGAATTGGTAGGGTTGCTTACCGCTCTCGTAGGGGTCTAGGGGTGTGGGATTGGCTATTCATCACGACCGTGGAATCCGAGTTTTATACTGGCTCGTATTGAAAACACGGACGTCCTAGTATATCCAATATTTCATATGATATTTTCTGCTGCGATATCTATGATGTGATCATGTGATGTTCTGTGATAGACACAGTATATAGTATATATGATATATTATATAGAAGTTACTTATGTTTTGCACCCGCACTAGCCTTGCCCTGCTCTGTCGTTAGTTACCTAACCTAACGGTGCACGAGGGGACATCGAGGCGAATGCGGATGGCATAAGTGTACGTCGTATTTATCTGTGATGTTTAGGTATTTAAATGATGGGACTTCATTAATGTGATTAATGAAAGAAAAGAAACCAAATGATGTTGTAGAATCAAATTTTAAATAAAACAGGTAGCTACAGTTCTTGCTTTGCATAGCGGTATATATGATATACCCTGCACCTTATTCGATGAGGAAAGGACCGAGATCCCTTCACCGGGAGTGACTCCTTTAGCAATAACTGGCAGATGCTACATACTCGGTTTGCTTTCGATTGTTTTTGAGTTTTGCTTTGCACAGTGATAGATATGATATATCCCGCACCTCATTCGACGAGGAAAGGGCCGACGATCCCTTCACCGGGAATGACCCCTTTAGCAAAACTAGAAAAGCCTCAAAATCACTCCATTTCAAAACTTCATTTGATTCTACAACGATATCAAGTTCATTACGCAATAGGTTTTCAGAAAAACCTGTCGTAGCCCTCCGTCATTTCAGATAAGTCCTGTTTAGTATTCGTGCTGCGTTTGTTGACCTTGTCAAGGCGCAGTGTGCGGTAGCTAACCAGTATTTATCTGCTTATGCATATGTTGCAGATTGAGTTAGGGTAGTCGTACGGCCTTGTTGACCTTGTCAAGGGTCGTGCGGGTGGGTTTAATTCAATCAAGAAATGACGGGTTGAACTTGACTTACGGTCTATGGTTTGTTGACCTTGTCAAGGTCATAGATCGTTTGGGGCAAAATATTATCGGGAATTTCAAGTGTTGAAATTTGCAATGAGATTGCATACCTTCTATGAGATAGTTGGATCCCGATACCCACTGCGAGTAAGAGTTACTCCTGGGAGAGTTTTACACATTACAATTAGCCGATCAAGTAGGTGTCTAGAAAGGTGTCAACGGGGTTACGCCTCTGGGAAAACGAGGTTTACATTAATTAGGTTCGTGCGAAAGCACGGGGGATTTCCCTCAAAGTACCGACACTGGCCTGGCTGAAAGATTGGCGAACTTGTAGTGTGTAATTAATCCCGGCTAGTCTTTCCTTTTAGGGTTTGAAGGAAGATTTGATAAAAACCAGTGGGAGCCATCCTGATTAGATAAGATAATAACCAATCTGATCTTGCACGAGCATACGCTAAAGTGTTTTCTTCTCTCTCTCTCCAGGTAGCGACCATGTCATGCCCTAATAAAGATAATAATATGGATGTATTGACCGAACCCGCATGTTATACTGTGCTGGGGAACGTTGGTTCCGTTCTTTCCTATAAGAGTTATAGAACTGAACAGGATATAGGGGAATACCAGGATTCCCATGCCACCCGAATGAAGAAAGTACATGATGATGCATTTTCTTCGGGTGTGTTCGTTACAGAGAACTGTTTCTCCATTTGCTCTACGTCCTGGGTATTAGATACCGGGTCGGGATCCCATATATGTAATCAGTTACATGGGCTTAGGAAAGGTAGAGAACTTAGAGAAGGTGATAAAGAAATTAGAGTTGGAAATGGTGCAATAGTTGCAGCTAAGACTGTCGGGGAATATCACCTTGCATTACCAACAGGTAATACATTGGTTCTGAACGAATGCTATTACATGCCGAACCTGATATGCAACATTATATCAGTTTCTTTATTAAGTAAAGAGGATATAATTTTGTATTACAGGATAATGTTATGAACATTTTCCGTAACCAAAAGTTGGTTGGATCAGGCACGTTGTGCAATGGCATTTATGTTCTAAATCAATCCACAGTTCTAAGTATAACAAACACACACAAGAGGAAGAGTTCTGAACTGAACGAATCCTTCTGGTGGCATTGTAGACTGGGTCACATCAATGCGACACAACTGGCTAAGTTGCATAAGGATGGATATTTGAAACCATTCGAATTTTCATCTTATGACACTTGCCAGTCATGTCTCAAAGGCAAGATGACCAAAACTCCGTTTACGGGACACGGAGAAAGAGTTACCGAACTCTTAGGACTGATACATAGTGATGTATGCGGTCCTATGTCTACACATGCCAGGGATGGTTCTTCATACTTCATTACATTCACTGACGATCTCTCTAGATTCGGATATATGTTCCTGATGAAACACAAATCAGAAGCTTTTGAGAAATTTAGAGAATATAAACAAGAAGTTGAGAACCAAACAGGAAAAAGTATTAAAATCCTACGATCTGATCGAGGAGGTGAATACTTGAGCAATGAATTCCTGGACTTCCTAAAAGAGAATGGGATTCTCTCTCAGCTGACTCCTCCATATACACCACAGCACAACGGTGTATCAGAACGGAGGAACCGCACCCTATTAGATATGGTGCGCTCTATGATGAGCACAGCAGAGTTACCTATTTCCTTCTGGGGATATGCACTGGAGACAGCAGCATACCTATTGAATCAAGTTCCATCTAAATCTGTACCTACCACAACATATGAGATATGGAGTGGGAAGAGGCCATATCTTAAACGAGTTAAGATATGGGGTTGTCCAGCCTATGTCAAAAGACAAAATCCGGACAAGCTCGAGGCACGGTCAGTTCTTTGCAAGTTTGTGGGATATCCAAAGAACTCCTATGGGTATTTTTTCTACCACAGTGAGGAACAAAAAGTGTTTGTTGCTCAACATGCCACCTTTTTAGAAAAGGAATTCCTTGAAAAAGAAATTAGTGGCAAAGTGGTAGAGCTGGAAGAAGTTCCAGATACACAAACCGTAACTGAAGATTTGGTGGAACCAGAAGATTCAGTAGCTCCCAATAAACCCCAGCCTCTCCGCCGATCTAGTAAGGTTCCTCGCCAACCTAAGAGATACTATGGTTTTCTCATGGATGGTGGGAGCGAGGATTGCATCATGGAGGATGATGACCCAACTAGCTTCGAGCAGGCCATCATGAGTAGGGACTCAGTGAAATGGCTGGATGCTATGCGGTCCGAGATGGAATCCATGTACACCAACAAAGTATGGACTTTGGATGTTGCTCCTGAAGGGGTAAAACCCATCGGGAGCAAGTGGATCTTCAAGAAGAAACTTGGTGTAGATGGGAAAGTGGAGACTTTCAAAGCTAGACTTGTTGCAAAGGGTTTTCGTCAAAGACCAGGTGTGGACTATGACGAAACCTTTTTTCCAGTGGCTATGCTTAAATCCATCCGGATCATGCTTGCCATCGCTGCATATCATGATTACGAAATCTGGCAAATGGATGTTAAGACCGCCTTTCTAAATGGTGATTTAGAAGAGTGCGTGTACATGACTCAGCCAGAAGTCTTCGTAGACAGTGGAAGCAGCGGGAAGGTGTGCAAGCTGCTTAAATCCATTTATGGATTAAAGCAAGCATCGCGGAGTTGGAACATATTCTTTGACGTCGTTATCAAAGAGTTTGATTTCGTCAAAAACCCAGATGAACCTTGTATTTACAAGAAGGTGGCAGAGAGTAAGGTTGTCTTCCTCGTATTGTACGTGGACGACATACTCTTGATAGGAAATGATATTCCTATGCTGCAATCGGTTAAGCTTTTCTTATCACAAAGATTCTCAATGAAAGATCTTGGTGATACCTCCTGCATATTTGGAATTAGGATCTATAGAGATAGATCCAAACGGATATTGGGATTGTCCCAATCCAGGTATATTGACACCATACTAAAGAGGTTTAGTATGGAAGAATCCAAGCGTGGGAACTTGCCCACGATCTCTGGAGTCACTCTCTCCAAAGAGATGTCTCCTAAGACTGATTTGGAGAGAGCTCGCATGCAAGGGATACCCTATGCTTCGGCTGTAGGCTCTATCATGTATGCGATGCTATGTACCAGACCCGATGTAGCATACTCACTAAGTGTAGTGAGCAGGTATCAAGCTGATCCTGGAGAGAGTCACTGGACAGCTGTGAAGAGCATTCTCAAGTACTTACGAAGGACTAAAGAGATTCTCTTGGTGTATGGTAACGGAGAACTCCAAGTGGAGTCCTTTACCGATTCGAGCTTCCAGAGTGATAAGGACGACTCTAAGTCGCAGTCGGGATTTGTCTTTACCCTCTACGGAGGGGCAGTTAGCTGGAAGAGTTCCAAGCAGGAAACCGTGGCAGACTCGACGATGGAGGCTGAATACATCGCTGCCAACGATGCTGCCAAAGAGGCTGTCTGGATCAAGAAGTTCATTAATGAACTTGGAGTGGTTCTGTCCATTGAGCATCCAATACCTTTGTATTGCGATAACAATGGAGCGGTGGCTTTGGCCAAGGAACCCAGGTCCCATCAGCGATCCAGGCATATTCTGAGGCGGTATCACCTGATCCGGGAGATAGTTGATCGCCGGGAGATCGAGGTCAGGAGGGTTGACACGAAGAACAACACGGCGGATCCACTCACGAAGGCCATTCCCTAGATACAGTTTGAGAGACTCTTCGGGATGCTCGGTATGCGATACTATAGCAGCTGGCCCTAGTGCAAGTGGGAGATTGTTAGTTGTATCTATGCCCTAGAGGCCAGTATTGTACAGATGATGTATATTATATTGGATGCTTGGACATATATAGAGATGACTTTCTTGCTCGATATGATAGTATGCTATCTGGTTGCTCTTTATTTTAACATGTACACTAGTCTCTTTAAACTGTTTTATAGTTACATGTTGATAAAGCCGTTAGGATGTGTACTTGACTACCTGGACTATGATGCAGATCATACTAGTAGGGACATAGCAGTCTATAAGTACATCCTTCAAGGTCCCTAGTCGTGGGTGTATCGAGACAGGGCACCGATATACCAGTGTAGACTAGCGTATTCGCTTCTCGACCCATGAGATGGGCGATGGATGATCCCATATCCATTGGTGTTTGACATCAGAGATGGTATACGGGTGCTCAGTGGAGACCGGGTACACTGGACGGACTCGCCGAGAACTCCTAGATGGTATTATACCTCACGTCAGATGGCAGTTCTCAGGTGACACTTGTACAGGTTAGTCTGTAGACCCGAGATCGTCATAGAGTCTTGTGTGGTTCCCACTGTGCTTTGATCTCCACCTTACCACGTCCATGAGGGCGTGCAAAACGGTGGTCTTTGGGTGCAATCCCGAGTCACATGGAGGCAATGAGCGATAGGAGGGGTTTCGTCTCTCCCGGTATTGGGGGTTGATGTTGCGCAGTGCTCGATTGGCCGTAACAGGGAAGTCCCTGGCCAGGGCTGATCAGAGATTTGCTGGTAAGTGTTACCAGTAGTTTCTCGACCCGTTATGAGCCTCACATCGGCACGACTTATCGGTTATTGGGGTCTGATGTATACCACCCCTAGACTTGATATGCGACAAATCAGACGAACAGACCGGACTGTACGGTAAGTGTTACTGGTTGGATTCACAGGAGTGTGAGCGGGCAAGCTCGTCGATCTTCTGATCGCTCAATACCCGGATGGCCGTTACGTTTAGCAGACCGCTTGCGGCTTGTGGGTGCTTGATATGATCATCATCTGCTACCGACGTATTGACGAGTCTTTAGAGTCCTACACAGAGGTTTCCTGGCTCAAGCGAAACGAAATAGGAGTGCATATGAGATATGTGCAGGACCGAGAATGATGCGTGTATGTGATACCGTATTCCATTCTCGCGATGGATGTATCGATTGGTTATATTCGATATAACCTAGATATCGAATCAATGATTGATTCGATAAGCCGATACATAGGATACTAGTCGGTTATATGCG
The DNA here is from genome assembly GCA_030015575.1 of Agapanthus africanus. Taxonomy (NCBI): domain Eukaryota; kingdom Viridiplantae; phylum Streptophyta; class Magnoliopsida; order Asparagales; family Amaryllidaceae; genus Agapanthus; species Agapanthus africanus. The sequence continues at coordinate 683,702,448 of JASDDO010000019.1, forward strand.
ATATGACCGGATCGTTAAATCAAGTGTTGATTTAATGATTTAATGTATAATTATATATTTGATATATTACTTTGCATTAACTAGTATTGGTTCACTTTAAATGGATTTTCTCACTTGATGTGCAAGAAGTATATGTGATATACTTTTGTGCACATATTTGTATCATGTTTGATGATACTTGATCATTTGGTTAAGTGTAAAGGATTAAACCATGGTTAAGAGATGATTAGGGTTTTGCTTTTTCATTTATTTATTTGTTTATTTATTTGGAAAAGATTTAGATAAGAATGGTGGCTATGTTTGTTTCTAGTTGAAGCTTCATGAAGCTTTGACTTCTTAACCATTCTTGTATTCATGGTTAACCCTAACCCATCCAAGTAACCATGGTCTATTCTCTATACTCTACCCTAGTTAGTTTATGATAAGTATTCATTTATTATTCTTTTTAACTCAACACTTATCATAATTCTAGCTTCATCTTCTTCTTCATCTTCAAGAATGAAAACTTGATGCCATCAATAGCAACTTGAGCAAAAGTGAGAGAAATCCAATTCTAAAGTGAACCCACCTCCTATTTCTTCATCCTCTATCTCTTGCCAAGTGGTTTTGGGTGTTTTCTTCACAAGTTTCACAACTTGGTGCAGTCGGAGCTTGAACTTGTGAAACCTCGACGTAGATCATCTTCGGCACGAAGCCGACGACCTTGCCCGCTCGTTTTTCCGATGAAGCCGACGATTGAGTCTAGGATTCGAGATGGACATCGAGAGGACGCCTACGTGGAGCTAAGGAAGTGGAGAACCGGATCTACAAAGGTTGTAGCCTCTCTCCTGTAGTTAAGTTGTTAACTAGTTTAGTTTTTCGCCTAAATTTCTAGTTAACGATCCGTATTAGGGTTTCTCGGCACCTGTAAAATTTGAAATTGGCATGGTCGATGCCTTGTGAGAGACCTCTTGAGAGTGCCTAGGAACCCTACAGTTCTCTGATATTTTTACTACTATGTATATATAACTGTGGAGTGGGACGCTGTTATATATGCCTTTGTTAGTGTATATGCCCTAGAGGCCATTACTGTATCATACTAGTTTGTATATTACTTAATGGAAGCTTGGGATATTCACCTTGTATAGATAATCTTGCTCAATTTAGTAGTATGCTACTTGGTTTGTTTCTACTTTAATGTGTGCATGTGTTTATTATAGCATATCGCCTTTACACATTAGTGGAGTCCTTAGGATCTTTGCTTGATTACCAGCGTTGTGATGGCAGTCACACTCATGGGGGCTGGGTAATCCACAAGCACATCCTTATGCAGGTCCCTAGTCGTAGGACTATCGAGACAGGTTATCGATACTCCGGAGTAGACTAGCGTATGCGCTTCTCATCCCAGTGTGGGAGACGGTCTGTCCCACAGCCGTCAGTACGTCGTACTTGAGATAGTATGCGGGTGCTCGTTAGGTTACGAGTACACTGGACAGGACTCGTCGGGAACTGTTGGTTGGTACTATACCTATCGTCAGTTATCAGTTCCCAGGTGACATGAGTACAGCTTAGTCCGCTGACTTGATACTGTCACTTCGCCTCGAGTGTGTTCCTACTGTACTTAGATTACTACCCTACTACGGCTCAAAGGAGTCGTGCAAACAGGTAGTAGTTGGGTGCAGTCCCGAAGCACTTGGAGGCAATGACGGTTAGACAGGATTCGTCTCTCTCGGTATTGGGGGTTGATATCGCGCTGTGTCTAGGAGAGCCATTACACAAAGTCCCTGGCCATAGCAAGCGAGATATACTGGTAGGTTTCCAGTGTTATCTCAGGTTGTTCTGGGCTACACTCCGACACGACTTGTACCGCTATTAGGGGACCGACGTTAACCGCCCTCTAGGCCCGCCATGCGATATTATAAGATGAACAGACCGGACTGTACGGAGATTGTCACATTCAGGCTCGGTAGGAGTTCATATGGGTTTCACCTCGTCCGTCTTCTTATCGGCATCTACCTGGGGACTGTTACGTACAGGCAGTGCCGCTTGCGGTCTGTGGTTAAACCCACTGCCAGCGTAGTGTCGGGTTTTTAGAGTCCCACACAGAGGGTTATTCGCCTTTGGGCAAAACAGAGTAGAGGTCGCATGGTTTTGTGACATGGTTCGTTCACATACGTGCACTTGTGCACGTTTGGTGTCCGGACAGTTGTTACTAGCGGGCTCTGGTTTGAGCCAGATCCTAGTATATTCTTTGGGGTTAGTTTTATCTCATAGTATTCGTGCTCCTCGGAACACGAATGCGGGTGTGTATGAACAGTTGACTGAGGCAGCGGAAGAGGATTCTCATTAGGGTTTTGGTAAGGGTGTGTATGCACAGTTGACGGTTGTCGTTTACCAAACCCTAATGAATATGTAAAATATCAATTGATAATGTTATTTAAATGAAATTGGGTTATGGTTATGGTTTGTTGACTTATTGACCAAGGTTGACTTGTTGACCAAGGTTGAAACATTGACCATCATCATTTGTTTCCAAAGATGCTCTTCGATCTTTGCAAAAACATTTAATGTGAATTGATAATGGTCTTATCAAACCAACCATCACCTTTTTCATTTTGATTAATATTATTAATTAGATTAATTCACATATATTTGATATGGTTGTAAAACTATTCTCATTCTATCATATTGTTTCTCTCTCATCCTTTCTTCTTCCTCTTCCTCTAGCTCAAGGAAAATTCTGTAAGTACGCGGCAGCGCCCCGGCCGTCTAACAGACGCCGATATGCGGAACAAAATTTTTACGACTGGCGCTATCGCGTACTTTATCCCGGATCGTCCATTAAAGCTAAACTAACAAATTGTAAAGAGGGTAGAATTGTTATACCGAATGATCCGAGTCCTTCGGTCTTCAACCATCATCCCACGCTATGTTGCAACTGATCCGAACTTGCTCGATCTCCGGTCTCGTCGTCCAGGTGGCACCACGTCGACAGATCTTTAAACGGGCTCCCGCCTCTGAACCGAGGCAACTCGATCGTCAACTTTGCCAAAAGAGACGACCAAGATGAAGTAGAAAATGAGTAGAATACGTTGTCTCGTTACGTCCAAGACTATGGACGAACGGTTAAAAGAAGTTGCCATTTGGAATCGGGTGAATGGAAATTGAACTAGGAAATTTCCATACACTAAACTATATGAAATCTTTGGCCAAAAATGAATGAATCAAAAACTCTCTCTCCCACAAAGAAGTGGCCGGCCATATATATGAGAGGAAGGAGGTGAGGGTAGGAGCATCAAGTGGTGACCATAAGCTTTCAACCTTATCAAGTCATTAAAGAAAGAATGAATCATCAACTAGCATTAAAAGCAAACCTATCACAATTAACCTAGTCATGCTTTGTCATTAATGAACCATTAATGACAAAGCCACCTCACTATCCTAGTCACCTCTTTTAGAAGTTTCCACACAAATCCCAAGAAAAGATAAATCCGCATTTAACCGAATGTCAAAATACGGCTGATAGAAAACTGGAAACTGGCAACTTCCAAAAGTGATCCTGAAACGAATTTCAGGATAACCCCGTATCAGTATAAACATACCCGCATTTATATTACGACCGAATATAAATGCAACTGAGACAAAGATATTATATCTATACAGTATAATACTGGGTTCCGGCTTAAACCAAAGCCTACCAGTATTATCTGCCCGAAAACTGACACGTGCGAAAATGCACGTGCATTTTCTGAACCTTGCCATAAACCCATACGGCCTCTACAACGTTTCGCCCAAACTTGGGAAAGTGTCGGTGGGGGACTCTAATGACTCATCAGTACACTGGCACTGGGTATAACCACTAGCACGTCAGAGGTACAAGCTGTACGTAACGTTTTGCCTATGTATTGAGTGGAAGGGAAGCTGACGAGCGAACTCATCTATAAACCCTACTGAGCCTGACAGTGACAATAACCGTACAGTCCGGAACATTCGTCTATGAGTATCGCATATACGGCCTAGGGGGCCAGTAAACGTCAGACCCCCAACAGCGATAAGTCGTGTCAGAGAGCAGCCCAGAACACCCTGAGATTCTGCTGGTCTACCTTCCAGTATATCTCGATTACCCTGGCCAGGGATTTCGTGTAATGGCTCTCCTAAACACAGCGCGATCTCACCCCCAATACCGGGAGAGACGAATCCCCGAACATCCGCTCACTTGCCTCCAATGTGGCTCGGGACTGTACCCAAAATATACCTGTTTGCACGACTCCTTTGACCCGTGGTAGGGTATAAATCAAAGCACAGTGGGAACTCACACGAGACAAATGACGACCTCAGGTCAATGAACTAACCTGTACACATGTCACCAAGGAACTACTATCTGACGATATGTATAATACCAACTAGCATGTTCCCGGCGAGTCCTGTCCGGTGTACTCATAACCTGATGAGCACCTGTATACATCTTAGGTGATCGAACTGACACCAGTGGCTTGTGAGACCGGCCACCGCCCTCTTGTCGGGGTGTCGACTGTATACACTAGTCTACTCTTGAGTATCGATGCCCTGTCTCGAAACTCCCACGACTAGGGACACTTTAAGGATGTGCTTATAGACCCCAGCTCCCACATATATGATCGCCATCATACTGCTGGTAGTCAAACAAGAATCCTATGGGCTCTATCATGATGATAAAGACAAACCAGATAGCATACTATCATCTCGAGTAAGACTGTTTTATCGGTATAGGTCCTCCCTCAATCATTGCAATCACGTACCTGCGATCCAATAATTGACTTAGAGGGCACTATATCCAACAATCTCCCACTTGCACTTAAGGCTAATTATTGCGATGTCGAGTACTCACAGCTCGTGTGATACCGAGCTTCCAACTCCTCTACTAATCAGTTTCACAATGTCTGTTTGCGAAACTAATGTGTTCGAGAAATAGCCTAAGTGAGTGGATCCGCCATGATGTTTCTTTCTATGCCTCTCTTAATCTCAAGTTCGCGGAGAAAACCATCTCTCGAATTGAGTAATACGTGTCTTAGAATATGTCTGGATATCTGATGGGACCTAGTTCATAAATGAACTCAAAATCCAAACTTCTTAGACTGTATCGATCACTGAAACTAATCAGTGTCCAGCACCATGCCTCCCACAGTATCCTCTTGGACAGCCTGTCCATAATACTGTCCCTCGTCTGAGAAAAAACTATAACCTTGACAATCATTCTGTCATCTATGTCACCTTTGAAGCCTGGAATGATAACCGTCTCCCGAAGGATGCCGCCGTTATCAAATCCGTAGAACATCCACTTATGTTCTAAAAACTGCTTCCTAATGTTTCTCCAGGATTGGATTAATATAAACTTATCGCATCTAGTGCAATAACAACATCTGGTGTGGTACTTGACATCTCACGATTGACTCAATTGCCTAAGCAAGTGATCTTCGAATCATGCACATCCCTCCCCCCTTTAGTCTGTAAGACAACTTTAGAGAGGGTGACTCCATCACCTGCATGTACACCACCATGCCAGGAGTCATCTATTCTAAAATAATATTAGAATATTTTCAAAGTACCCATATTGGGAAACTACCCAAATCTAGATCAAAAACCATTAGATCTAGTAACCAGAATGTCTTATATTATATCCATATTCTTTGTGGATAAACAACTGTGTGACGACCAAAGTACAACCGATCGTAGTATAGGAATTTTACTTCCTATTCTGTGTATGTCATCCAAATACCAGGACATCACACCCTACTACCTTCTTAACAGATCCATCCCTTATTCTGATGAAGTCAAACCCATGACTGTCACATCAAAAATAGATGATCTATCTCTGCTATTTCTGCTCAAGTCTATAAATAGACACTAGCTACTTGCCCACTATGCTTCCGCTGCTCCCACTGACTACGACAACCCTCTAGCAGAATAATATATACGTACACTTCTAAAACTAGTTTAGAACGACGCTATACATATCCTCCTGCCGGGTCTCATAGTCTTGAACAACAGTAGTGTTAAGTCTGGGTAAACAAAAACCTCCCTGTCACCGTCCTTGAGCCTACCGGAGTACCTCTCGGGTGCCTGAGGTTACCCACCATATCTGCGGAGTGGCTATTGGAATGTCAAACTTGATTGAATATATAGGTCCTATTAAAACTTTCCGTAATCGTTTGCGGTTCTGGAATCACTTCCAGTTCTACCATGATCCCACTACTGTTTTTCTGAAAAAATCCATTTTAATAAAACTGTGGCGAGTCAAGAACAATATCACTATTGATCTTCCAGATGGTAGAAAATCAACCCTTGTCTAAGCTAGGGTCAACCCACAAACTGTCATTACAGAAACGTGCCTTGAGTTTTCCAGTGTCTGTTTTAAAGCATAAGCTGGACAACTCCCCTTTACCTTAACATCGTTAAGATATGAAGCAATCTATATCCAATATAGAAACATAGGCACTTATTTTAATTTGGAACTAAATTCTAATCATGCAGCTGTCTCCAGTGCATATCAACTTAATGGAGAGAGGCTAATCAGTATTATTCAACTTAGGAATCTATCCAATTACGAGTAACCTGAAAGAGAAACAAGTTTCTCAAAACCAATACTATCAACTGAATACTAATCACAAGAATCTACATCTTCGATTTCTTTGAAGAATTCCGATACTTGCGATACGTGGTTCTCTACCTTATTCCTATACCCACAACTTCTCAGAACTTAGACATTGTATTTCTACGAAACACTTGTCTAAAAACTAGAGAAGTTACAAGTAAACAGAATATAGTATGAGGACCAACCCCTTTGTCCTGATGGACACTGGACAACATACATTACTCTGTATAAGTCCACTGAGTTGAATAACTCATAACCTGTACGTTGTAGGTTGAAAACTGTTCCCAGGAGATTTCCTCAAATATCACCAATTACAACGAATTCCGATATAATGAGGATGATCACCTAATTCCCAATAACTCGCTCCCACTCAACATCTGTAAAACCATGCAGATGTGAGAATCGTTCCTGGTAAATACATACCCTGGAGTAAGTATCCAATCGGGAAATCAGTTTTCTATTAACAATGCACAGTGAATATGAAACATAAATATGTTTTGTAGGGGTTTCCTGGTATTCCTAGTAATGCCTCTTCCACAATCCAAATCATGACTTTAACCGTATATTTCCCTGCCATCTTTCCATTTCCCTTTATTTGTCTTTAGTCGTTACCTTCTGTACACCATCATTAGGCTAAGTTGTTTTCTTCCTTCCCTACCGTTCGGCACCAGCCTATGGTTTGGAAGAAGAATATCCAGTAAGCATAATAGGTGTACCCTCCTAATCCTAGGAGTACTCGCAACTTGAGAGAAGGTGATGATAAAAACAAATGAATAATACCTTATTCTTATTTCTCCTGAACCAGAATCCATCCTCGGAAAAATGTCCTTCGAGTTCGTATATAACCATACGATGGATTTATCCAATGGAATTGGATGTTCGTAGTGATACGGATTGTTCTGGAGAAATCAAAGGTGAAGTAGGAGTGGCGATGAAATGCGTGATTTGGTCATGAATGTAAATAGTCGCAATTTACTTTGCCCTCTTTCTAATTCCTTTATCTTGTCTTTACATATTACCTTTTGCACACCCTACTTAGGCTAATTGGTTTTCTTCATTCCCTAACGTTCGGCACCAGCCTATGGTTTGGAAGAAGACTATCCAATAAGCATAATAGGTGTACTCTCCTAAACCAAGGAGCCCTCGCAACCTGAGAGAAGGTGATAATAAAAGTCAACTGAATAAACCAGTTTTATTTCTCCTGAACCTGGATCCATCCTCAAAGATGTCCTTTTGAGTTCGTATATAACCATACGATGGATCTATCCAATGAAAGTGGATGTCCGTAGTAATACGGGGTGTTCTGAGAAATACAAAGGGTAAAAGAAATAGCAGCAATGACTTATGCAACTATAGACAATCTAAAAGCCAGTATGTTTAAGAAGATTCGGTCAACTTTGGTCACTGAGTTATAGTCTGGGGTCGGTCAAAAGTTGCTGCCAGAGAGAGAGAGAGAGAAGAAACACTCTGCGTGCACTCTAGCCTAAATCAGAATGGTTATCATTTTATCTAATTAGGAAGCCTCCCACTGTTTTCTCAAATTCTCCTCCAAACCTGAAAGAAGAATTAGTCGGGGTCACCCGAAGAGTAAACCAACTCATCAGTGAGAATCAGGATCCAACTATCATCGCATGATAACTTGATGGAAGCCACTCAAGTTAACACACTCCAGAAGGTATGCGCAAGTTTGGCAAGTTTCTTATATGTTTGAAACTCCCGATGTAATTTTTATCCCACGCTCTTATGACCTTGACGTAGGCCAACAAATCATAAGCAACATGTTAAGTTCTACCCGTCGTTGTCCTGATCAACTTAAGTCATCGTACAAGCCCTTGACGTAGGCCAACAAGGTGTACGTCTGACTTAAACTAATGCATCTATCTATGCAACAAATGAATACCCAGCAGCTACCAAACACTATGTCTTGACGTAGGCCAACAAACATAGCTTGAATACTACTGACCATCCATAAGAAACGACGGAGGATTACGGCTGGTTTTTGGCGAAAAACCTTTAATGTAATGAACTTGATCTCGTTTGAAGGAACCTGATAGCTTTATAAAAATATATAGTAGCGAAAACCTTTTGCTGAAGAAGTCACTCCCGGTGAAGGGATCTCGACTCTTTCCTCGTGGAATGAGGTGCAGGATATTCTAACTGAATACCGCTATGCAAAACAAAAGGAAACGTCTTTGTATTAATTTTAAAATTTGTTCCAACAAAATCAAATATAGGTTTGTTTTATCTTTGCATTAATAAGAATCAACGCAGTCCCATCAATCAATCACATCAGAAAAGAACGAAAATAAAATGTACGTATATGCCATCCGCATTCGTCACTGGGTCCCGTCATCACCCGTTAGGTTACTTAACTAACGACAGAGCGGGGACTGGACTAGCGCGGGTGTAAAACATATACAACATCTAATAGTATATATACTAATATACAGTAATCGCTCCAGGCGTGATAAACGCAACATTACAGATAAGTAATAAGCATCACAGAACAATACAGATAATCTGGGATCCCTGGGTTTCACAGAGCCGCTACTGAAACCCGACGTTCCCCTGGTCGTGTGGATAGCCTGTATAATGAAACCTAGACCCCTACGGGTGCGGCAAGTTACCCGCCAAAACCTGAAGCGAGGTGGTCCCCACAACATAGTGAACGGAACACCCGGCACTTCACGTAATCCGGTAAATTGAGCACCCCATCTTAGGTCAACTTGTACCCCTACGAGTGCGGCGAATAGTCTGCCAATTCTAGAGTGAGGTCCCTTTGCCTCTCAATGCCATGAGATACGAACCCGTTGCCCTCCAGAACCCGGTTATTCGTGCACCCCACCGCGGGGTAAACCTAGTACAGAAATAAAAATAGTACAATAGGTACATCGACTGCAACCTGGTCGTGCCCCAAAAGAATATTATACAAACAGGCAGTGACGGCAGTCCACAAGTCGGACGCTCGCCCCGCAATATCAAATGTACAAATAAATTTAAACAACACTATCATTGCACCCTGCTATCCACCACGACAAATCCGCAACATTACAGCACAACACAGAACATCAACGCGAATGTCACGCTCGCAAACCCGTCTAAAAGAACTATAGCAATCAGACGCGGTTTACCGATCAAATGACATTCCCGGTCGGAGATATAATGAAAGGACTGAAAAACTAACAAGTTTAAAATTTCGATCGACTAAATTTCCCGTAGTGGGCCCCACATACATCTGGTGTACAGTAACAAAATTTTGGCCCAAAAGACATATACCAAAAACCACTATTTCCCATGAGAAACCCACTGAAAAAATTTGGCACACTGTTCCCACAAAAGCGCGGCGGATAAGCGGCCAAACCATTGTTTGGGCCGCGGATCCGCGGTCGTTTTATGGGATCACGTGCCCAAATTTCACCAGTATTCTTCAAAAACCCTGCATGATTTTCTGAAAAGCTCAAAATGAATTTTAGAACAGTTTAAAAATCGACAGAAACATCATGTACAGAAAATTGTGATTTCGCGAAATCCGTTCGATCGATCTTTTAAACGTGTTAGCACAAGTTAGTATAGCTTAATGGTGAGGCTCTGATGTAAGTGCACGGCGGCGCCCCGGCCGTCAATCCGACGGCAAAATGCGGAAGCGGTGATAAACTTTAATTTTTACTTGAACTGGCAAACCGCCGCGCACTAATACCCGGATCGAACCATTAACTAGTCCTAGCTAACTACAAGATGGGGAAGAGAGATATACCGACAGATCCGAGTCCTCCGGTCTTCTCGTCATCGTCCCGATCTCCTGCGGAAGCTCCGGTCTCCACCTCGTCGCCGGAAGTGCACCACATCGCCTACTTCTTTTACGGGCTCCCACCTCAATGCCGAGGCAACTCGGGCACGAAGCTGGCTAGTCGACGTGCCCAAGGTTTGCTGTAGAATGTAGTGTATAGGTTATGTCTCATATGGGGTTATGGAATTGCCATATTGGTGGAGGGATGATACAAACTCATGGAGGTGGAACTTGTGGGATTTTTCCTAAAGCAAAAGAGCAAAAATCCCATATGAACAAATTTGGACAGCCCCTTTAGGGAAGTGGCCGGCCATGCATGTGAGGGAGAGTGAGAAATGAGGAGGTTGTATCAAAAATGGGAGAGGCCAAACTCATGTCATGCAAGAGAGAGAGGAATGGCTATCATAAACAACCATGATCACAAAACTATGCCAACACTCCACACTAACATCATCTCATGCATGATGGCTCCAAAAAGGTCAAGCCATCATGAGCATAGAAAGTCAAGGGATGGTGCACATCATGAAAACCATCATGATATAAATAATATGCAAAGGACCCCCTTCCAAACACTTATTTGCAACAATGCAAATAAGCCCTCCTCCACCAAACTTCGGCCCTTGAACGATACAAAGGAAATTGGCCGAAACGGAAAGCAAACTGGCAACTCCAGAAAACTGGTCCCGTAATAAATTACAGGAAAACCCCAATACTGTGCATACACACCCGCATTTGTATTCCGACCGAAATACAAATGCAATGAGACAAAATCTACACTGTACTATACTAGAATCCGGCTTATACCAAAACCGGCTAGTAATATCCGTTCGATCCTGATCCGTGCAATACCGCACGTATCTGATCGAACCCTGCCATATATCCATACGGCCTCTAGTACAAACTGTCCGATCCTGATCCGTGCAATACCGCACGTATCTGATCGGACCTTGCCATATCTCCATACGGTCTCTACAACCTTTCGCCCGAAAGCTGAGTAACTGAATGTGGGGGACTCTAAAGACTCGTCAACACCTTGGTTATGGATTTAACCACTAGCACGTCAGAGGTATAAGCCAATACATTACGGGCTACCAGGTATTGACTAAAAGGGACGTCTGTGAGCGAACTCAGCCTGACAACCCTACTGAGCCTGTCAGTGACAATATCCGTACAGTCCGGTCCGTTCGTCTATGAGCATCGCATGGCGGGCCTAGGGGGTTGGTAAAAGTCAGACCCCCAAAAGCGGTACAAGTCGTGTCGGAGTGTAGCCCAGAACACCCTGAGATACTACTGGAATACCTACCAGTAAATCTCCTTGCCTCGGCCGAGGGCTTCGTGTAATGGCTCTCCTAGACACAGCGCGACCTCACCCCCAATCCCGGGAGAGACGAACCCCTGAAGATGCGCTCACTGCCTCCATGTGGCTCGGGACTGTACCCAACTAAAACCTGTTTGCACGACTCCTTTGAGCCGTGGTAGGGTAGTAATCAAAGTACAGTGGGAACTCACACGAGACAAATGACGATCCCCAGGTCGATGAACTAACCTGTACACATGTCACCAGGGAACTGCCATCTGACGTCTGGTATATGACCAACTAGCATGTTCCCGGCGAGTCCTGTCCGGTGTACTCATAACCCAATGAGCACCTGTATACATCTTAGGTGATCCAACTGACACCAGTGGCTTGTGAGACCGGCCACCGCCCCTCGTCGGGGTCTCGACTGTATACACTAGTCTACTCTGGAGTATCGATGCCCTGTCTCGAAACTCACACGACTAGGGACCATTTAAGGATATGCTTAGAGACCCCCAGCTCCCACTTATATGATCGCCCTCATACTGCTGGTGGTCAAGCAAGAATCCTAGGGGCTCTACCAACGTGTAATAGCGACTTGTCAGGTCACCTGAAGTAGTACACGATGATAAAGGTAAACCAGATAGCATACTATCATCTCGAGTAAGACCGTCCTACCGGGATAGGTCCTCCATCAATCATTGCAATCACGTACCTGTGACCTAATAATTGACTCTGAGGGCACTATCTCCAACAATCTCCCACTTGCACTCAAGGCTAATTATTGCGATGTCGCATACCCACAGCCCGTGTGATACCGAACACCCAACTCCTCTACTAGTCAGTCTCACAAAGCTCGTTTGCGAAACTATTGCGTTCGAGGAACAGCCTCAGTGAGTGGATCCGCTTTGTTGTTTCTTTCTATGTCTCTCTATATCTCAAGTTCGCGGAGAAAGCCATCTCCCGAAATGAGCAATACCTGTCTTAGAATGTGTCTGGATGTCTGATGGGACATAGCTCATAAATGAACTCCAAATCCAAACTTCTTAGACTGTATCGTCAACTGAACTTAATCAGTATCCTGCGCCATGCCACCCTCAGTATTGCCTTGGACCACCTGTCCAAAATACTGCCCCTCATCAGAAGGAAGTAGTATAACTCTGACAACCTCCTTGTCGTCCATGTCACCTTGCAAGCCTGGAATGATAACTGTTTCCCGAATGAGTCTGTCGTTATCATATCCCTAGAACATGCACTTATGTTCTAAAACTGCTTCCGACTGTTTCTCCAGGATTGGATCAAATGTCAACTTATTGCATCTCGTGCAAGAACAACATCTGGTGTGGTACTTGACATCTTACGATTGACTCAATTGCCTGAGCAAGTGATCTGCCAATCATGTACGTCCCTCTCCCCTTTAGTCTGTAAGACACCTTTGGAGAGGGTGACTCCATCTTCTGCAGGTACACTACCGTGCATGGAGTCGTCCATTCTAAATACTCTTAGAATGCTGTCAAAGTACCCTGATTGGGAAACCACCCAAATCTAGATCTAAAACCATAGATCCAGTAACCAGTATGTCTGATATAAAATCCATTTCCTTTGTGGAGAAACCACTGTGTGACGACCAAAGTGTAACCGATTGTAGTATAGGAATATCACATCCTACTCTGTGTATGTCATCCAAATACCAGAACATCACACCCTACTACCTTCTCAACAGATCCATCCCCTATTCTGATGAAGTCAAACCTATGACTGTCACGTCAGAAATAGATGATCTATCTCCGCTATATCTGCTTTAGTCTATAAATAGACATAAGCTACCTGTCCACCAATGCTTCCGCTGCTCCCACTGACTACGACAACCCTCTGGCAGAGTCATATAGACGTACACTTCTAAAACTAGTTTAGAACGACGCTATACTCATCCTCCCGCCGGGTCTCGCAGCCTGGAACAACAGCAATGGTAATTGTGGGTAAACAAGAACTTCCCTGTCACCGTCCTTGAGGCTACCGGAGTACCTCTCGGGTGCCTGAAGTTACCCGCCGCATCTGCGGAGTGGCCAATGGAATGTCAAACCAGATTGAATCTTTAGGTTCCTATGAAATCTTCAGTAATCGTTTGTGGTTCTGGAATTACTTCCAGTTCTACCATACTCCCACTATTGTTTTCTGAAAAAATCCATTTTTAATAAAACTGTGGCGAGTCTAGAACAATATCGCTATTGTTCATCCAGATGGTAGAAAGTCAACCCTCGTCATAGCCTGGGTCAACCCACAAACAGCCATTACAGAAACGTGCCTTGAGTTGTCCAGTGTCTGGTTTTAATCATAAACCGGACAACTCCCCGTACCTTAACATCGTTAAGATATGAACTGTTCTATATCCAATATAGAACCAGAGGCACTGATTTAATTGAACCAGATTCAAATCATGCAGCTGTCTCCAGTGCATGTCAACTAAATGGAAGGAGGCCGATCAGCGTTACTCAACTTAGGAATGCTTCCAATTATGAGTAACCTGAAAGAGAAGCAATTTCTCTTAATCACTACTAACAACTGAATACCATATACAAGTATCTACATCTTCGATCACTTTGAGGAATCCCGATACTTGCTACACCTGGTTCTCTACTCTATTCAAATACCTATAACTTCTCTAAATTCGGACCCTGTGTTTCCACGAAACACCTGTCCAAAAACTAGAGAAGTCATAAGTAAACCGAATATAGTACGAGGACCAACCCCTCTGTCCTGATGGACACTGGACATCATACAATACTCTGTACAAGTCCCTTGAGTCTGATAACTCATTCACTGTGTGTCGTAGGTTGAAAACTGTACTTATGGTTAAGAAGAATTACACCGCTGTTTAATGCTCCTTACCTAACCATCCACTGATATAGGTAAATGTCGAAGACATAATTTCAGAAAGGTATATCTCACTCTATGAAAATAGACGTACAGATATATGAATTTGAAATTGGTGCATAAAAGCGGATATTCAAAACCAAATATTTGCCGACCGGCAAACAGCCCAGGTGATTTCCTCAAATATCACCGATTACAACGAATCCCGATATAATGAGGATGATCACCCAATTCCCAATAACCTACTCCCACTCATCATCTGTAAAACCATACAGATGTGAGAATCATACCTGGTAAATACATACCCTGGAGCAAGTGTCTAATCGGGAAATCAGTTTTCTTTTAACATTACACAGTGAAACTGAAACATTGAAATGTTCCGATGGGGTATCCTGGTATTCCTAGTAATGCCTCTTCCAGATTCACGACTGTAACCGTATAGTTCTTTGCCACTTCTCCAAATCCCTTCATATGTCTTTAGTCTTTACCTTCTGTACACCCCTTTAGGCCAAATGGTTTTCTTCCTTCCCTACCGTTCGGCACCAGCCTATGGTTTGGAAGAAGACTATCCAATGAACATAATGGGTGTACTGTCCTAATCCTAGGAACACTCGCAATGCGAGAGAAGGTGAAGATAAAAGACACCTGAATAAATCTTATTCCTATTTCTCCTGAACC
Organism: Agapanthus africanus; assembly: GCA_030015575.1. Lineage (NCBI taxonomy): Eukaryota > Viridiplantae > Streptophyta > Magnoliopsida > Asparagales > Amaryllidaceae > Agapanthus > Agapanthus africanus. The sequence goes on from JASDDO010000019.1 coordinate 683,717,694, forward strand.
AGAATCCATCCCCGAACTGGAACAAGTTCCTTTCGAGTTCGTATATAACCATATGATGGAGTATCCAATAAACTGTGGATCTTCGTAGTGATACGGAGTGTCCTGGAGAAATGCAAAGGTGATTTAGGATTGGCGAACGAATACTTGGTTTGGTCGTGAATATCTGTTGCAATTTACTTTGCCCTCTTACTAATCCCTTGCTTTGTCTGAACTTAATACCTTCTGTACACCATCGTTAGGCTAATTGGTTTTCTTCATTCCCTACCGGTCGGCACCAGCTTAAGGTTTGGAAGAAGAATATCCAATTTGCGTAATAGGTGTACTATCCCCTAAACCAAGGAGTACTCACAACTTGAGAGAAGGTAAAAGGAAAAGACAACTGAATAATCCTATCCGTTTTCTCCAGAACCGGAAACCATCCTCGAATAAATTCCCTCGAGTTCGTATCTAACCATACGATGGTTTTGTCCAATGTAAGTGGACGTTCGTAGTAATACGGGGTGTCCTGGAGAAAAGGGTAAAAGTAGGAGTGGCAATGAGGTATGCAACTCTGACAATCCAAAAGCCAGTGTTAAGAAGGTTCGGTCAACTTGGTCACTGAGTCATAGTTTTAGGGTCGGGTCAATGGTCGCTGCCAAAGAGAGAGAGAAAAGAAACACTCAGTGTGCACTCTAACCTAGATCAGAATGGTTACCAATTTATCTAATCTGGAAACCTCCCACTGTACCTCAAATTCTCCTCCAAACCTGAAAGAAGAATTAGTCGGGGTCACCCGAGGAGTAAACCAACTCATCAGTGGGAATCGGGATCCAACTCTCATCGCATGATAACGTGACGGAATCCGCTCACGTCATCACACTCCAGAAGGTATGCGCATATCTGGCATGTTTCAGTTCTTTTGAAACTCCCGATGAGATTTTTGCCCCATGCTCTTATGACCTTGGCGTGAGGTCAAAATATCATAAGTCACATGTCAAGTTCTACCCATCATTATCCAGGTTAATTTGAATCCACCCGTACATACCCTTGACGTAGGCCAAAGTAGTAGTACGACTGTCCCAAGCCAACGCATCTATCTATGCAACAGATAAATACCCGGCAGCTACCAATCACTATGCCTTGGCGTGAGGTCAAAATACATAGCTTGAATACTACCGAATATTTAACTGAAATGACGGAGGGCTACGAATGGTTTCTGGCGAAAACCTTTAACGTAAAGAACTTGATATCGTTGAAGGAACTGATAGCTTTTTAAAAATATAGTGACGAAAACCGTTGCTAAAGAGGTCACTCCCGGTGAAGGGATCTCCGCTCTTTCCCCGTAGAATGGGGTGCAGGATATTCCAAATGAATATCGCGATGCAAAGCAAAAGTAATCGGCTATAGTGAAGTCATTGCCCTGACGCAAACTTTTGTCCAAGGGGTCACTCCCGGTGAAGGGATCTCGGCCCTTGCCTCGTCGACTGAGGAGCAGGATATTCCAACTGAATACCACGATGCAAAACAAAAGTAAACGTCCTTGCAATAACAGCTTTTTGAAAAGTGTTCCAACAACATCAGATTAGGTTTGTTTTTAACTTGGATTGATCCGAATCAACGTAGTCCCATCAATTGATCACACCACAAAGAACGAAAATATACTGATGTACGTATATGCCATCCGCATTCGCCACTGGGTCCCGTCATTACCCGTTAGGTTAGCTAACTAACGACAGAGCGGGGACTGGACTAGCGCGGATGCAAAACATATACAACATCTACTAATATATATACCAATATATTATATTCGCTCAAGGCGTGATAAGAAATACAACATCACAGAGAATGAACAGCATCACAGAAACAATACAGATATCTGGGATCCCCGGGTTTCACAGAGCCACTACTGAAACCCGACGTTCCCCTGGTCGTGTGGATAGCCTGCGCAATGAAATCCTAGACCCCTACGGGCGCGGCAAGTTACCCGCCAAAACCTGAAGCGAGGCAGCCCCCTTCAGCACCGTGAATGGACCACCCAGCACTTCACGGAATCCGGCAACTTGGGCACCCCTCCTGGGTCAACCTCTACCCCCTACGAGTGCGGCGAATGGCCCGCCAATCCTAGAGTGAAGCCCCCTCCGTCTCAATGCCATGAGATGCGGGCTCGTTGCCCTCTAGAACCCGGCTATCCGTGCACCCCTCCCCGGGGCAATCCTAGTACAGAAAGTAAAATATACATACAACGGGTACATCGACCGCAACCAGGTCGTACCCCAAAATAATAATACAAACAGGCAGTGACGGCAGTCCACATGTCGGACGCTCGCCCCGCAATATCAAATGTACATAATAAACCACAACTGTACTAGCATTGCATCCAGGCTATCCCCCACGACTGATCCGCAAGATCACAGCAAAAACAGAACATCAACGTGAAAGTCACGTTCGCAAATCCGTCTAACCGGGCTATAGCAGTTAAACCGGATTTACTGATCGAGTGACATTCACGGTCGCAGATAAAATGTAAATACTGTGAAATAATGTGTTTAAAATATCCGATCGATCAATTTTTAACAAGTGGGCCCCCAAGCATTACTGTAGCAGATCAGGAAATTCTGGGCCCAATTTTAATATTCCAAAACCCCAATTTTAACCCCAGAAAGACACTGTAGAAATTTGGTGCAGGGATCTCCACAGTGTGCGGCGGAACCGCGGCGATAAGGGGGTATTTGCGGCGGTTCCGCGCTCCCACAGTGGACTCACCCTATCGAATTTCTACAGTAGCCTTGTAATCTCCAGTACATCAATTTTATACAATCTGAAAAAATTTGGGAGACCAAAAAATTTCAACAGAAAACTGTCGCTAGCAAAAATGTAGATTTTGGAATTTTGGTCGATCGGAAATGCAAAACACATTAAACCAAGCTAGACTAAGTTAATGGCGAGGCTCTGATACCACTGTAAGTGCACGGCGGCGCCCCGGCCGTCAATCCGACGGCCAAATGCGGAAGCGGTGATAAACTTTAATTTTTACTTGAACTGGAAAACCGCCGCGCACTAATACCCGAATCGAACCATTAACTAGTCCTAGCTAACTACAAGATGGGGAAGAGAGATATACCGACAGATCCGAGTCCTCCGGTCTTCTCGTCATCGTCCCGATCTCCTGCGGAAGCTCCGGTCTCCACCTCGTCGCCGGAAGTGCACCACATCGCCTACTTCTTTTACGGGCTCCCACCTCAATGCCGAGGCAACTCGGGCACGAAGCTGGCTAGTCGACGTGCCCAAGGTTTGCTGTAGAATGTAGTGTATAGGCTATGTCTCATATGGGGTTATGGAATTGCCATATTGGTGGAGGGATGATACAAACTCATGGAGGTGGAACTTGTGGGATTTTTCCTAAAGCAAAAGAGCAAAAATCCCACATGAACAAATTTGGACAGCCCCTTTAGGGAAGTGGCCGGCCATGCATGTGAGGGAGAGTGAGAAATGAGGAGGTTGTATCAAAAATGGGAGAGGCCAAACTCATGTCATGCAAGAGAGAGAGGAATGGCTATCATAAACTGTTAGTTATATGTATGCCCTAGAGGCCATTACTGTACATAGGATGTATATTGTAGTGGATGCTGGGACGTATATAGGGAGGACTTTCTTGCTCGACATGATAGTATGCTATCCGGTTGATCTTTACCTTAACGTGTATACTGATTGTCTCTCTGTTACATGTTGGTAAAGCCCTTAAGATCTGTACTTGACTACCTGGACTATGATGCGGATCATACTAGTGGGGACATGGTAGTCCATAAGTACATCCTTCAAAGTCCCTAGTCGAGGGTGTATCGAGACGGGGCATCGATATACCAGAGTAGACTAGCGTATACCTTCTCGACCCATACAGATGGGCGATGGATGAACCCATATCCATTGGTGTTTGACATCAGAGATGATATACGGGTGCTCAGTAGAGACTGGGTACACTGGACGGACTCGCCGAGAACTCCCAGATGGTATTATACCTCACGTCAGATGGCAGTTCTCTGGTGACACTGGTACAGAGTAGTCTGTTGACCCGAGATCGTCATAGAGTCTTGTGTGGTTCCCACTGTGCTTTGATTTCCATCTTACCACGTCCAAGAGGGCGTGCAAAACGGTGGTTTTTGGGTACAGTCCCGAGTCACATGGAAGCAATGAGCGATAGGAGGGGATTCGTCTCTTCCGGTATAGGGGGTTAATGTTGCGCTGTGTTCGATTGGCTATAACAGGAAATCCCTGGCCAGGGTTGCTGAGATTTACTGGTAAGTGTTACCAGTAGTTTCTCGAACAGTTATAGACCTCATATCGACACGACTTATCGAGCTATTGGGGTCTGACGTTTACCACCCCTAGGCAAGATATGCGACATATCAGACGATCAGACCGGACTGTACGGTAGTGTTACTGGTCGGATTCGCAGGAGTGTTAGCGGGCTTGCTCGTCAATCTTCTGATCGCTCAATACCCGGGTGGCCGTTACGTTTAGCAGACCGCTTGCGGCTTGTGGATGTTTGATATGATCATCATCTGCTGCCGGCGTATTGACGAGTCTTTAGAGTCCTACACAGAGGTTTCCTGGCTCAAGCGAAACGAAATAGGAGCGCATATGAGATATGTGCGGGACCGAGAATAATGCGTGTATGTGATACCGTGTTCCATTCTCGCGATGAATGTATCGAATGGTTATATGTGATATAACCTAGTTATCGAATCAAGGATTGATTCGATCAGCTGATACATTGGATACTAGTCGGTTATATGCGATATGACCGGATCGTTAAATCAAGTGTTGATTTAATGATTTAATGTATAATTATATATTTGATATATTACTTTTCATTAACTAGTATCGGTTCACTTTAAAATGGATTTTCTCACTCGGGTGTGCGCATTATATATGCGATATGATTTTGTGCACATGATTGTATCATGTTTGATGATGCATGCTAAATTGGTTAAGTGTAAAGATTAAACCATGGTTGTGAATGGTTAGGGTTATGTTTTCTTTTTCATTTATTTATTTATTAGTTATTCATTTGGAAAAGAAAATTAAAAGCAAAAAGGGAAAAATGGTTGCTATTTTGTTTTGTTCATGAATCTTCATGAAGCTTTGACTTAGTTAACCATTTTGTCTCATGCTTAACCCTTACCACTCCACTAACCCTAGTTCACTCTCTACAACTAACCATGGTCATGTTATGATAAGAATGAGTTTCTTTTCTAATTAAAATTAATTCTTATCATAACAAGCTTCTTCTTCTTCTTTCTTTTCTACACTTGAAAAAGCTTGATTGCATCAATGGTGGATTGATGAAATGAGTGAGAAATCCAATTCTAAAGTCTACCCACTTCCTATTTCTTCATCCTTTACCTCTTGCCAAGTAGTAGAGTGTGTTTCCTTCACAAGTTTTTACGGCTTGGTGAAGGTGGAGCTTGATTTAGCGATGCCTCGACGTAGATCATCTTCGGCATGGACATCGACGACCTAGCTCGCTTTTTTCTCCGACGAAGCCGACTCTAGAGCCCGGATTCCTTTTGGACAGCGGAGATGACTTCGTTGCGGAGCTATGGAGGTGGAGCACCGGATCTACAAAGGTTGTATTTCCGATATCCCATTAGTTAAGTTGTTAACTAGTTTACTTTTTCGCCTAGATATCTAGCAAACGATCCGTAGTCTAGGGTTTCTCGGCACCGTATTTTTGAAATTGGCATGGTTGATGCCTTGTGAGACCTCATTAGGGTGCCTAGGAACCCTACAGTGGTATCAGAGCCTAGCTAGAGCCTTAGGCGAAGTCCAGACGTAATTTGAAACCCGAACGAACCCGAAACCCACACCCGAGAATGCTCTCTGGACATTTTTGAAATATCTGGATTTTTGTGAATTAAAAATTGCTAAAAAATTCAGCAAAGAAAAATATGAATTACGATGCAAAAATTGAGAGGTGAACAGTAAAACTTGCGGCGGAACCGCGGCATAAGCCCTGCTTATGCGGCGGTTCAGCGGTCCCATGATGACGTCAGCTCCTCATTTCTGCACAGTAATTCCTGATAAATTCTTCTGAGTTTTCTGGGAATTTTTAAAATTTATTCCAAAGTTGATTTTTCTGGGTTGTTTTGGGGATTCGATCGTTCGATCGGAGTATCAAATTTTGTCTTTGTGGCTTTCCGGATAAATTTTAGAATATGTTAAAAAGTTCGACCGGATATAAATACCCAACTTTTCCACTGTCGGGAAATTTCCAAGCGTTGGATCTTTCCGTAGTTTAACGACGTTCTAAGTAGTGCAAGTAACGCAATGGACCCTCTAGAAGACAACAAACCTTAACTCGATTATGTGACCGTCTTGAACTGCCCTTTGAACCTTCGGGTTTGGGGCAGTACGGCGTGCCACATGTGAGGCGTTGGCTTGACCCTTCTACGGCTGGACTGTTGGTACTGAGGCACGAACGGAATGTTGTTAGACTTATTTCTTGTGTTGAGCTGTATCGGGAAAACTTGGGTGTTCGATTGTTCGATCGGAAAGTTTAACATTTTCTGTTTATCTGGAATGGGATACAATACTTGGAATTCACAATAAGTTATGAGATAACTGAATGAATGTTATAAACATAGCAGTTTAGTCTCACTTGATCGGTTGCCACGGAATTTTGATGTGATCAAAAGTCCGTCGCAATCACGTAGCGTACGCGGATACTCGCCGGGTAAACTTAATAGACAGCCTCACTCCATAGCCACGACCAAGTGACTGTAGGAGAACCCCGTCGCCGAAAGCATCCGTTAGGGTGCTCGCGGTAGCGGTGTTCCGCCTTGGTACACTTCGTCGACGGTTTCGGGGGTGCGGCCGCCTACTAAAGTTTGCGACGAGCATTCGATCAGGCTGTCGGGAATCCTGTTGAATTGCCCGACTTAATATTGAAAAGTGTTTTCGATAATGAGACTAAAATGCAAGGTTTATAATAGTTAGGCATGCGATGTCTAAGTAATTCATTTGGTCAGGCATGCGATGTCTGAGGTGGTTGCGGATTCCAACTGTTGTAGTTTTACACTTTCTTTTCTGTGACCGTAAGTGTAATATGTGATATCGCCGGTTTCATTGCTATATGTCAACGACAATTGGGATGCGCATATTTACTTACGTTGATGACATGTGATGTTATGTGTTGCTGGATATGTTATATTGGATCGTCGTGTTTGAATAGCTGGGGGTTTTTATGTGAGATGAGTGTTTTTTCATTTTCATTCATGTAAAAACTTGTATGTAATATTCTTTTATTGGGGCGCTTCCAGGTTGCGGAAGTTGTCACCCTTTGTATATTATTTTCTTTTCCGCACTAGGATAGACCCAAGGAGGAGGGCACAAGTAACCGGGTTCTGGAGTCCAGTGGGAGACCAACTCGAGGAGTCGAGTCCGGGTCTCCTAACTCCAGAATTGGTAGGGTTGCTTGCCGCTCTCGTAGGGGTCTAGGGGTGTGGGTTTGGCTATTCATCACGACCGTGGAATCCGTGTTTTATACTGGCTCGTATTCAAAACACGGACGTCCTAGTATATCCAATATTTCATATGTTTCTTCTGCTGCGATATCTGTGATGTGATCATGTGATGTTCTGTGATAGATACTTTATATAGTATATATGATATATTATATAGACGTTACTTATGTTTTACACCCGCGCTAGCCCTGCCCCGCTCTGCCGTTAGTTACCTAACCTAACGGTGCACGAGGGGACATCGAGGCGAATGCGGATGGCATAAGTGTACGTCGTATTTATCTGTGATGTTTAGGTACTTAATTGATGGGACTTCATTAATGAGATTAATGAAATAAAAGAAACCTAAGATGTTGTAGAATCGAATTTCAAAATAAAACAGGTAGCTACAGTTCTTGCTTTGCACAGCGGTATATGTGATATATCCTGCACCTCATTCGACGAGGAAAGGACCGAGATCCCTTCACCGGGAGGGACTCCTTTAGAAATAACTGGCAGATGCTACACATTCGGTTTGTCTTTTGATTGCTTTTAAGTGTTTTTGCTTTGCACAGTGATATATATGATATATCCCGCACCTCATTCGACGAGGAAAGGACCGACGATCCCTTCACCGGGAGTGACTCCTTTAGCAAAACTAGAAAAGCCTCAAAAGCACTCCATTTTAAAATTCATTCGATCCTACAACGATATCAAGTTCATTACGCAATAGGTTTTCAGAAAAACCTGTCGTAGCCCTCCGACATTTCAGATAAGTTGTATATAGTATTCGTGCTGCATTTGTTGGCTTTCGTCAAGGTGCAGTGTGCGGTAGCTATATGCTGCTTATCTGCTAGCATACGATGCGATTGGATTAGGGTAGTCGTGCGGCTTTGTTGGCTTTCATCAAGGGTCGTGCGGGTGGGTTTAATTCGATCAAGAAATGTACGGGTTGAACTTGACTAGCGGGCTATGGTTTGTTGGCTTTCGTCAAGGTCATAGCACGTTAGGGGCAAAATATTATCGGGAATTTCAAGTGTTGAGATTTGCAATGAGATTGCATACCTTCTATGAGATAGTTGGATCCCGATACCCGCTGAGAGTAAGAGTTACTCCTGGGAGAGTTTTATACATTACAATTAGCCGATCAACTAGGTGTCTAGAAAGGTGTCAACGGGGTTACGCCTCTGGGAAAACGAGGTTTACATTAATTAGGTTCGTGCGAAAGCACGGGGGACCTCCCTCAAAGTACCGACACTGGCCTGGCTGAAAGATTGGCGAACTTGTAGTGTGTAATTAATCCCGGCTAGTCTTTCCTTTTAGGGTTTGAAGAAAGATTTGATAAAAAGCAGTGGGAGCCATCCAGATTAGATAAAATAATAACCAATCTATTCTTGCAAGAGCGCACGCTGAGTGTTTTCTTCTCTCTCTCCAGGTAGCGACCATATCACGCCTTAATCAAGATAATAATACGGATTATTGACCGAACCCGCTTGTTATACTGAGCTGGGGAACGTTGGTCCCTCTCCAACTTATAATTGTTATAAGACAGAGCAGGAAATTGGGGATTACCAGAATTCCCGTGCCGCCCAAACGAAGAGAGTGCATGCTGATGCATCATCTTCGGGTGTGTTCATTATATAGAACTGTTTCTCAGTGTCCTTTACGTCCTGGGTATGTGATACCAGATCAGGATCCCAGATATGTAATCTGTTACATAGGGCAACAGATAGGTAGAGAACTGAGAATGGGTGATAAGTTTCATGAGGCAGAAAACGGGGCAAGAGTTGCAGCCAAGTCTGTCGGTCACTGTCACCCTGTATTACCAATACATTGATTCTGAACGAATGTTATTAGATACCGAACCTGATATACAAAATCATATCTGTCTCTTTATTAGTAAAGAAACGGTAAAATTTTGTATTGTTGGATAATATTTTGAACATTTCCTATATCAAAAGTTGATCGGTTCAGGCACGTTATCTAAAAGCGTTGATGTTCTAAATCAAACTACAGTTCTTAGTATACGGAACACACACAAGAGGAAGAGTTCAGAAATGAACGAATTCTTCTTGAGGTATTGTAGACTAGGTCATATCAATGCGACCCGACTAGCTGAAGTTACATAAAGATGCATATTTAAATCAGTTTGAATCTACATCTTGTGAAACTTGCCAGTCATGTCACAAAGATATAATGACAAAAGATCTGTTTATTGGAAACAGAGAAAGAGTTAGTGAACTCTTGGGATGATACATGTTGATGTATGTAGGTCCCCTGTCTATATATGCCAGGACTGGTTCTTTGTACTTCGTTATATTCTCTGAAAATCTCTCAAGATTCAGACATATGTTCCTGTTGAAACACAAGTCCGAACCTTTTGAGTTATTCACGGAATATAAGTTAGAAGTAGAGAACCAAAACGATTATAAGTATTATGTCCTTTGATGTGATCAAGGAGGAGAATACTTGTGCACGGAATTCCTGGACTATTCTAAAGGAGAATGAGATTCTCTCTCAGCATTACTCCTCCGAATACACCATGGCACGATGGTATATCGGGGCGGAGCAGATACACCTTATTTGATATGGTGTGCTCTATGATGAGTACTTCTGAGTTACCTTTTTCCTTAGGGGGTTATGCACTTGAGAAGCTGCATACCTATTGAATAGGGTTCGAATCAAATCAGTTGCCTACCATTTCATATGTGATATGGAAAGGGAAGAGCCCATGTCTTAAGCTAGTTAAGATTTGGGGTTGTCCGGCCTATGTCTGAAAGCAAAATCTGGACAAGCTCGAGGCAAGGTCTGTAATGTAGAACTGGAAAGGTTCCAGCTATACAAACAACAGCAGATGATTTGGCAGAACCAAAGGATTCAGTAGATTCCAACGAACCTCAGCCTCTCCGCCGATCTAGTAGGGTTCCTCACCCACCTGAGAGATACTTCGGTTTCTCTATGAAAGTGGGAGCGAGGATTGCATCATGAGATGATGACCCAACTAGTTTCGAGCTGGCCATCAGGAGTGTGACTCTGTAAGAATGGCTGGATGCTTAGTGATCTGAGATGGAATCCATATACACCAACAAAGTATGGACTTTGGTTGCTGTATCTGAAGGGTTAAATCCCCATCAGGAGCAAGTATATCTTGAGAAGATTACTTGGTGTACATGGAAAGGTTGAGACTTTCAAAGCTAGACTTGTTAAAGGTTTTCGTCATCGACCAGGCGTGGATAATGATGAAACCTTTTCCAGTAGCTATGCTTAAGTCCATCCAGATCCTACTTGCCACGGCTTCATACCATGACTACGATATCTGGCGGTTGGGTGCCATGACTGCTTTTCTAAATGATGTTTTAGAAGAGAGAGTCTATAAGTACACAGCCAGAGGGCTTCGTAGACAGTGGGAGCAGCGGAAACGTGTGCAAGATGCTTTATAGGATTAAAGCAGGCATCGCGGAGTTGGAACATCTGTTTTGATGGATTAGTCAAAGAGTTTGACATCATCAAAATGGTAGATGAACCTTGTATAAACAAAAAGGTAGTAGGGAGTATGGTGGTGATCCTCGTAGAGTACGTGGATGACATACTCTTGATAAGAAAGGAGTTTCTTATGCTACGCTCGATCAATCTCCGTTTATCACAAAGATTCTCCATATAGGATCAAAGTGATACCTCCTAAATCCTGGATTTTGGATCTATGAGATAGATTTAATTGGATGTTAGGATTCTCACTAGTTGTAGTGAGAAGGTATCAATCGATCCTGAGGAGAATCACTGGAATGGTTCCAGGGTGATAATGACGACTGAGTGTCAGTCACAGGCATTGTCTTTACCCTCAGTAAAGGGACGGTATGTTGGAAGAGTTCCAAGCTAGATACCGTGGCATACTAGACGATAAAGGCTGGATACATCGCTACTTAAGAGGCAGTCTAGGTGTATATTGGTTCATGAGATGAACTATGTTCCTCCCATTGTGTGACAGTGGAGTTGTGGCGTATGCCAAGGAACGCAGGTCCCATCAGTGATCCAGACATATTCTAAGGCAGTATCACTTGATCATGGAGATGGTTGATCTCCAGGGTGATCGAGGTTTGGAGAGTAGACTCAGAGGACAACACAGCGGATCCACTCACAAAGGCCTGTTCCCAGAAAGAGATTTTCATGGGATGGTTGAGTATGAGATACTGCAACCACTGCTACAGATGGCCCTAGTGCAAGTGGAAGATTGTTGGTTATATGTATGCCCTAGAGGCCATTACTGTACATAGGATGTATATTGTAGTGGATGCTGGGACGTATATAGGGAGGACTTTCTTGCTCGACATGATAGTATGCTATCTGGTTGATCTTTACCTTAACGTGTATACTGATTGTCTCTCTGTTACATGTTGGTAAAGCCCTTAGGATCTGTACTTGACTACCTGGACTATGATGCGGATCATACTAGTGGGGACATGGTAGTCCATAAGTACATCCTTCAAAGTCCCTAGTCGAGGGTGTATCGAGACGGGGCATCGATATACCAGAGTAGACTAGCGTATACCTTCTCGACCCATACAGATGGGCGATGGATGATCCCATATCCATTGGTGTTTGACATCAGAGATGATATACGGGTGCTCAGTAGAGACTGGGTACACTGGACGGACTCGCCGAGAACTCCCAGATGGTATTATACCTCACGTCAGATGGCAGTTCTCTGGTGACACTGGTACAGAGTAGTCTGTTGACCCGAGATCGTCATAGAGTCTTGTGTGGTTCCCACTGTGCTTTGATTTCCATCTTTCCACATCCAAGAGGGCGTGCAAAACGGTGGTTTTTGGGTACAGTCCCGAGTCACATGGAGGCAATGAGCGATAGGAGGGGATTCGTCTCTCCCGGTATAGGGGGTTGATGTTGCGCTGTGTTCGATTGGCTATAACAGGAAATCCCTGGCCAGGGTTGCTGAGATTTACTGGTAAGTGTTACCAGTAGTTTCTCGAACAGTTATAGACCTCATATCGACACGACTTATCGAGCTATTGGGGTCTGACGTTTACCACCCCTAGGCAAGATATGCGACATATCAGACGATCGGACCGGACTGTACGGTAGTGTTACTGGTCGGATTCGCAGGAGTGTTAGCGGGCTTGCTCGTCGATCTTCTGATCGCTCAATACCCGGGTGGCCGTTACGTTTAGCAGACCGCTTGCGGCTTGTGGATGTTTGATATGATCATCATCTGCTGCCGGCGTATTGACGAGTCTTTAGAGTCCTACACAGAAGTTTCCTGGCTCAAGCGAAACGAAATAGGAGCGCATATGAGATATGTGCGGGACCGAGAATAATGCGTGTATGTGATACCGTGTTCCATTCTCGCGATGAATGTATCGAATGGTTATATGTGATATAACCTAGTTATCGAATCAAGGATTGATTCGATCAGCTGATACATTGGATACTAGTCGGTTATATGCGATATGACCGGATCGTTAAATCAAGTGTTGATTTAATGATTTAATGTATAATTATATATTTGATATATTACTTTTCATTAACTAGTATCGGTTCACTTTAAAATGGATTTTCTCACTCGGGTGTGCGCATTATATATGCGATATGATTTTGTGCACATGATTGTATCATGTTTGATGATGCATGCTAAATTGGTTAAGTGTAAAGATTAAACCATGGTTGTGAATGGTTAGGGTTATGTTTTCTTTTTCATTTATTTATTTATTAGTTATTCATTTGGAAAAGAAAATTAAAAGCAAAAAGGGAAAAATGGTTGCTATTTTGTTTTGTTCATGAATCTTCATGAAGCTTTGACTTAGTTAACCATTTTGTCTCATGCTTAACCCTTACCACTCCACTAACCCTAGTTCACTCTCTACAACTAACCATGGTCATGTTATGATAAGAATGAGTTTCTTTTCTAATTAAAATTAATTCTTATCATAACAAGCTTCTTCTTCTTCCTTCTTTTCTACACTTGAAAAAGCTTGATTGCATCAATGGTGGATTGATGAAATGAGTGAGAAATCCAATTCTAAAGTCTACCCACTTCCTATTTCTTCATCCTCTACCTCTTGCCAAGTAGTAGAGTGTGTTTCCTTCACAAGTTTTTACGGCTTGGTGAAGGTGGAGCTTGATTTAGCGATGCCTCGACGTAGATCATCTTCGGCATGGACATCGACGACCTAGCTCGCTTTTTTCTCCGACGAAGCCGACTCTAGAGCCCGGATTCCTTTTGGACAGCGGAGACGACTTCGTTGCGGAGCTATGGAGGTGGAGCACCAGATCTACAAAGGTTGTATTTCCGATATCCCATTAGTTAAGTTGTTAACTAGTTTACTTTTTCGCCTAGATATCTAGCAAACGATCCGTAGTCTAGGGTTTCTCGGCACCGTATTTTTGAAATTGGCATGGTTGATGCCTTGTGAGACCTCATTAGGATGCCTAGGAACCCTACATAAACAACCATGATCACAAAACTATGCCAACACTCCACACTACCATCATCTCATGCATGATGGCTCCAAAAAGGTCAAGCCATCATGAGCATAGAAAGTCAGGGGATGGTGCACATCATGAAAACCATCATGATACAAATAATATGCAAAGGACCCCCTTCCAAACACTTATTTGCAACAATGCAAATAAGCCCTCCTCCACCAAACTTCGGCCAATGAACGATACAAAGGAAATTGGCCGAAACGGAAAGCAAACTGGCAACTCCAGAAAACTGGTCCCGTAATAAATTACAGGAAAACCCCAATACTGTGCATACACACCCGCATTTGTATTCCGACCGAAATACAAATGCAATGAGACAAAATCTACACTGTACTATACTAGAATCCGGCTTATACCAAAACCGGCTAGTAATATCTGTTCGATCCTGATCCGTGCAATACCGCACGTATCTGATCGAACCCTGCCATATATCCATACGGCCTCTAGTACAAACTGTCCGATCCTGATCCGTGCAATACCGCACGTATCTGATCGGACCTTGCCATATCTCCATACGGTCTCTACAACCTTTCGCCCGAAAGCTGAGTAACTGAATGTGGGGGACTCTAAAGACTCGTCAACACCTTGGTTATGGATTTAACCACTAGCACGTCAAAGGTATAAGCCAATACATAACGGGCTACCAGGTATTGACTAAAAGGGACGTCTGTGAGCGAACTCAGCCTGACAACCCTACTGAGCCTGTCAGTGACAATATCCGTACAGTCCGGTCCGTTCGTCTATGAGCATCGCATGGCGGGCCTACGGGGTTGGTAAAAGTCAGACCCCCAAAAGCGGTACAAGTCGTGTCGGAGTGTAGCCCAGAACATCCTGAGATACTACTGGAATACCTACCAGTAAATCTCCTTGCCTCGGCCGAGGGCTTCGTGTAATGGCTCTCCTAGACACAGCGCGACCTCACCCCCAATACCGGGAGAGACGAACCCCTGAAGATGCGCTCACTGCCTCCATGTGGCTCGGGACTGTACCCAACTAAAACCTGTTTCCACGACTCCTTTGAGCCGTGGTAGGGTAGTAATCAAAGTACAGTGGGAACTCACACGAGACAAATGACGATCCCTAGGTCGATGAACTAACCTGTACACATGTCACCAGGGAACTGCCATCTGACGTCTGGTATATGACCAACTAGCATGTTCCCGGCGAGTCCTGTCCGGTGTACTCATAACCCAATGAGCACCTGTATACATTTTAGGTGATCCAACTGACACCAGTGGCTTGTGAGACCGGCCACCGCCCCTCGTCGGGGTCTCGACTGTATACACTAGTCTACTCTGGAGTATCGATGCCCTGTCTCGAAACTCACACGACTAGGGACCATTTAAGGATATGCTTATAGACCCCCAGCTCCCACTTATATGATCGCCCTCATACTGCTGGTGGTCAAGCAAGAATCCTAGGGGCTCTACCAACGTGTAATAGCGACTTGTCAGGTCACCTGAAGCAGTACACGATGATAAAGGTAAACCAGATAGCATACTATCATCTCGAGTAAGACCGTCCTACCGGGATAGGTCCTCCATCAATCATTGCAATCACGTACCTGTGACCTAATAATTGACTCTGAGGGCACTATCTCCAACATCTGATACCACTGTAAGTACGCGGCAGCACCCCGGCCGTCTAACAGACGCCGATATGCGGAACAAAACTTTTACGACTGGCGCTATCGCGTACTTTATCCCGGATCGTCCATTAAAACTAAACTAACAAATTGTAAAGAGGGTAGAATTGTTATACCGAATGATCCGAGTCCTTCGGTCTTCATCCATCATCCCACGCTATGTTGCAACTGATCCGAACTTTCTCGATCTCCGGTCTCGTCGTCCAGGTGGCACCACATCGACGGATCTTTAAACGGGCTCCCGCCTCTGAACCGAGGCAACTCGATCGTCAAGTTTGCCAAAAGAGACGACCAAGATGAAGTAGAAAATGAGTAGAATACGTTGTCTCGTTACGTCCAAGACTATGGACGAACGGTTAAAAGAAGTTGCCATTTGGAATCGGGTGAATGGAAATTGAACTAGGAAATTTCCATACACTAAACTATATGAAATCTTTGGCCAAAAATGAATGAATCAAAAACTCTCTCTCCCACAAAGAAGTGGCCGGCCATATGTATGAGAGGAAGGAGGTGAGGGTAGGAGCATCAAGTGGTGACCATAAGCTTTCAACCTTATCAAGTCATTAAAGAAAGAATGAATCATCAACTAGCATTAAAAGCAAACCTATCACAATTAACCTAGTCATGCTTTGTCATTAATGAACCATTAATGACAAAGCCACCTCACTATCCTAGTCACCATCCTAGTCACCTCTTCTAGAAGTTTCCACACAAATCCCAAGAAAAGATAAATCCGCATTTAACCGAATGTCAAAATACGGCTGATAGAAAACTGGAAACTGGCAACTTCCAAAAGTGATCCTGAAACGAATTTCAGGATAACCCCGTATCAGTATAAACATACCCGCATTTATATTACGACCGAATATAAATGCAACTGAGACAAAGATATTATATCTATACAGTATAATACTGGGTTCCGGCTTAAACCAAAGCCTACTAGTATTATCTGCCCGAAAACTGACACGTGCGAAAATGCACGTGCATTTTCCGAACCTTGCCATAAACCCAAACGGCCTCTACAACGTTTCGCCCGAACTTAGGAAAGTGTCGGTGGGGGACTCTAATGACTCATCAGTACACTGGCACTGGGTATAACCACTAGCACGTCAGAGGTACAAGCTGTACGTAATGTTTTGCCTATGTATTGATTGGAAGGGAAGCTGACGAGCGAACTCATCTATAAACCCTACTGAGCCTGACAGTGACAATAACCGTACAGTCCGGAATATTCGTCTATGAGTATCGCATATACGGCCTAGGGGGCCAGTAAACGTCAGACCCCCAACAGCGATATAAGTCGTGTCAGAGAGCAGCCCAGAACACCCTGAGATTCTGCTGGTATACCGACCAGTATATCTCGATTACCCTGGCCAGGGATTTCGTGTAATGGCTGTCCTAAACACAGCGCGATCTCACCCCCAATACCGGGAGAGAAGAATCCCCGAAGATCCGCTCACTTGCCTTCAATGTGGCTCGGGACTGTACCCAAAATATACCTGTTTGCACGACTCCTTTGACCCGTGGTAGGGTATAAATCAAAGCACAGTGGGAACTCACACGAGACAAATGACGACCTCAGGTCAATGAACTAACCTGTACACATGTCACCAGGGAACTGCTATCTGACGATATGTATAATACCAACTAGCATGTTCCCGGCGAGTCCTGTCCGGTGTACTCATAACCTGATAAGCACCTGTATACATCTTAGGTGATCGAACTGACACCGGTGGCTTGTGAGACCGGCCACCACCCCCTTGTCGGGGTATCGACTGTATACACTAGTCTACTCTGGTGTATCGATGCCCTGTCTCGAAACTCCCACGACTAGGGACACTTTAAGGATATGCTTTTAGACCCCAGCTCCCACATATATGATCGCCATCATACTGCTGGTAGTCAAACAAGAATCCTATGGGCTCTATCATGATGATAAAGACAAACCAGATAGCATACTATCATCTCGAGTAAGACTGTTTTATCGGTATAGGTCCTCCCTCAATCATTGCAATCACGTACCTGCGATCCAATAATTGACTTAGAGGGCACTATATCCAACAAATTCATCTCATGTGTTGAGAAACATTTCCTTGGAGATAAAACACCAAAGCCACTCTCCACTCATCCTAAGGTTGAAGGTCTAGCAAGCCGGACACTTTAGTTGTCTCAAATTCGAGAAAGAAGCTCAAGGTAGAGACCCTCAGGTGGATCCATCTTCGGCAAGAGAAGGCGACGAGGAACGAACCATCCGACCACCACAAAGAGCCCAAGAGAAGGAGTTCAAGTTGAGGTATAACCCCTAACCGAGTAGGAAAAGCTCTAGTTAGTTGCTAGTGTGTAGTTTCGCAAAGATCCGTGTTTGATAGTCCATATTACCATGACTCGAAAAATCGTTTTTCATCATTTCCGCAAGCCCGAAAGAACCGGGAGAGGTAACGTAGACTTAAAGTGGTATCAGAGCCTATCTAAACACACCCTATCATGTTAGCAAAGTATCTAGAATTTCGATCGGACGAAATACCGCAAAACACGTTAAAAATATCAAGTTTCTGCTGATTTTTATTTCTGCTCAAAAAATAATAAATCATGTATTAAAAATCGGCTCAGGCTTTTTAAAGAACAGACAAGAAAAACGATCCAGTGAGTCGATGAACTCACCGCGGATCCGCAGCAGGAGCTTGCTCCCGCCGCGGATCCGCGGCCGAGTTGACTCGGCCGTGGATCGTTTCTCCTGCAGTTTTCTCCTGTTGGTGTTTTGTGATTTTTGAGATGGTTTGTTTCTGCCCAGAATTTCCAGAGAACAAGTTTGTTTTTGGGGTGGTTACAAATCCGTATTTTGGTCGATTTTCTGTAGACTTTGGCTATGGGTTGTATCTGTAATGTTATATATGTGTTGAACATCTGCTAATCGCTATACGTCGATTAGTGGGGGTTATACATATCTGTGATATGTAATGTTGATTGTTTGTGTATATGAATTCGTTGGATTGTTGCGGATGAATAGCCGGGGGGGTTGTGAGATGAGAGTTTTCTTTATCTTTCAATTCATGTAATATGTAAATTGATGTAATATTATTTATATGGCCGCACAACCGGGATGGGGTTGTAGCCGTCATTGTATAATTTCTTTTTACTGCTTTTGCTCCTAGGATAGACCCAAGGTAGGGTGCATAAACTACCGGGTATCTCGAAGTGCCGAGTGGCCTACTCACGTCGTTGAGGGAGGTTTCTTCGCTTCGGGTACTTGGCGGGTAGTTTGCCGCATCCGTAGGGGTCTAGGATGGGGTATTGGCTATTCATCGCGACCGTGTAATCCGCTTTTCGTTACAGGCTCGAACGGAATGCGGATTCCTATTATATCCAATGTATTCATCTGTGATCTGGAATGACTATCATTGCATTTGACGAATGTATATATCTATATGTTGATATCTATTTAGGCGTTGCTTATGTTTTGCATCCGCGCTAGTCCAGCCCCCGCTCTATCGTTAGTTAAGTAACCTAACAGGTGATGACGGGACCCCGTGGCGAATGCGGATGGCATAAGCGTACGACATATTTTCGTTGTTTTCTGCAATGGTAGGATTAAATTGATGGGACGGATTAAAATTAATGCAAGAAAAATAAACCGAAGTAAAAGTCGTTGGAACACTTTCAAAACCACTCGGTTTCTTTTCAAAATAACTTTTAAACGCGGAGCTTAAACCACTCCTTTTAAAAGCTATCTCGTTCCATCGATTATATCAAGTTCACTACGTTCACGGTTTCGCCAAAACCATTCGTAGCCCTCCGTCGTTTCACATGGATGGTCAATAGTATTCAAGCTATGTTTGTTGGTCAAAGTCAAGGCATAGTGATTGGTAGCTATTGGGTATTCATGTGCAGCATAGATAGATGTGTTGGTTTGGGACAGTCGTACTGCCTTGTTGGACAAAGTCAAGGGTAGGTATGGGTGGGTTCAAATTAACCTGGAGAATGACGGGTAGAACTTGACATGTGACTTATGATTTGTTGGCCAAAGTCAAGGTCATAAAAGCATGGGGCAAAAATTGACATCGGGAGTTTCAAAAGAACTGAAACTTGCTAGCGCTGCATACCATTTGGAGTGTGATGATTCTGGTAGGATTCCTTCAGTTTTGTCACGCAATGATATATGGATCCCGATCCTACTGTGAGTATATGCTACTCCTCGGGAAATTTCACACTTAACGATCAATGCTATAAACCTAGTAGGTGTCTAGAAAGGTGTTAGCGGGGCTACGCCCCCAGGGAAAAGAGGTTATTTAATTAAGGAACTTCGCAAAAGCGTTGGAAAACCTCCCTCGAAGTACCGACACTAGCCTGGCTGAACGGTTAAGCAAGTATTGTACGATGAGATTGATCCTGACTAATTCTTCCTTTTTGGTTTGAGGAGGGATTCGAGAGACAGTGGGAGCCATCCTGTTTAGACAAATTAAAAACCACTCTAAACTTGCAAGAGCATCATGCTAAAGTGTTTCTTCTCTCTCTCCTAATTGCAGCGACCAAACATCATGACTGGACTTAAGTTACTACTAGATAAAAACATACTGACAGGGCCAAACTACAAAGATTGGCTCAGGAATGTCAAAATGGCAATCACTTATGACAAGTTGGGGTATCTCCTCACCACCAAAGCTCCCCCTGTCCCAGGTCCAAAACCAGCGTCGCGGATAAGGAAATCCGTAAGACCTGGGAAATCGATTGCGCGAAGGCCAAGTGTCTCGTGCTTGCCTCTATGGACAATGAACATCAGAGGAGGCACGAGAATATGGACCTGGAATCCATATTTCTTCATACAAAAGAACTATATGGAGAGCAATCCCGTATCGCCAGATACGAAGTCTCGAAAAAGTTGTTTTCGGCGAGATTGGCCGTCGGATCATCGGTAGAGGAACACGTGCTTAAGATGATTGGCTTCATTAAGGAGGTCGCGAACCTTGGGACCACGTTAGAGAAAGAGCTCTAGACGGACTTGATTCTCCAGTCCCTTCCTTCCACTTACGCCCAGTTGATCCTGAACTTCAACTTGCAAGAAAAAGAAGTTGAACTTTCAGAACTCCTCAACATGTTGAGGAGTGCAGAGGGCACCCTACAGAAAGGTAGGGAAACATCCACTTTGTTTGTAGGAGGATCTTCCTCTTCTAGGTCCAAGGCGAAAGCCAAGGGAAAGAAGAAGAAAAACCCCACCAAACAAAGGGGCGGTGTTAGTAAAGTGGATATGAAGGGAAAGGCAAAGGCAACAATGGTAGCGGGAAAGCTTGTGGGAAAGGAAGAATGCTTTTACTGTCACAGGAGTGGACACTGGAAAAAGGATTGCAGGGCTTGGAAGGCCAGAACACAGGATCTGAAGCAAGTTGCGGCTTCAGCTTCAGGTGTGTATGTTATTGAAAACTGTCTATCAATAAACTCTACTTCCTGGGTATTGGATACCGGATCAGGATCTCATATCTGTAATTCTTTGCAGGCGTTGAGAAACCGTAGGGTTTTGAAGGCAGGTGATATAACCCTCAGAGTTGCAAACGGAGCTAGCATGGATACTGAGTCCGTGGGGGACTATCACCTGGGGTTGTCAGATGGACACGTTTTGGTTTTGCGTAATTGTTATTTTGTACCCAATGCAACTTGTAATATCATTTCTGTATCTTTAATATCTAAAGAACGTTATGAATTTGCATTTGTAAGCAATGTTGTAAACATTCACCTTAATCAAGTTCTGATTAGGTCAGGTACATTAAACAATAGAATATACGTATTAAACCAACCACAGATTTTCAATGTCCAGAATACACACAAAAGAAAGTCTCCAGAAACAAATCATGCTTTCTTATGGTATTGTAGACTGGGTCACATCAATGAGAGAAGCTTGACGAAGTTACATACAGAAGGATATTTGGATCCGTTCGAATATCAATCATATGCAACTTGTCAATCCTGTCTCAAAGGAAAGATGACAAAGACTCCGTTCACTGTACACGAAGTAAGAGCGAGCGAGCTCTTGGGACTCGTACACAGCGACATGTGCGGTCCAATGTCTATAGATGCGCGAAGCGGTTATTCTTACTTCATTACTTTTACGGATGACTTTTCAAGGTACGGATATGTCTTCTTAATGAAACATAAATCCGAAGCCTTTGGAAAATTCCAGGAATATAAGAATGAAGTAGAAAAACAAACAGGCAAAAGTATCAAGACACTGAGATCTGATCGAGGTTGTGAATACTTAAGTGTCGAGTTCCTGGATTACTTAAAAGAGAATGGAATTCTCTCTCAGCTTACTCCTCCATACACTCCGCAATATAACGGTGTATCGGAGAGACGGAATCGGACCCTATTGGATATGGTACGTTCCATGATGAGTAACGCTGAGTTACCGCGATCATTCTGGGGATATGCACTAGAATCAGCTGCATACCTTTTGATCCGAGTTCCAACTAAGACTGTGCCTACCACACCATATCAGATGTGGTGTGGGAAGAAACCCTATCTTAAGCACATTAAGACATGGGGATGTCCAGCTTTTGTCAAAAAGCAGCATGCGGACAAACTCGAGGCACGCTCAGTACAGTGCAAGTTTGTGGGATATCCAAAGAACTCCAATGGATATTTCTTCTATTGCAAAGAGGAACAAAAGGTTTTTGTTTCTCGTCATGCCCACTTCATGGAAACTGAGTTTTTGGAAAATCAGATAAGTGGGAGCGCAATAGAATTGGAAGAAATTCCAGAACCACGAGCTATTACTGAATGCTTAGTAGAACCAGAGGGTTCGAAAGATCAGGACATTCCTGCGCCGCTCCGCAGGAGAAGTAGGCAGTTTCATCCGCCCGAGAGATACTACGGTTTTCTCATAGACGGGGATAGAGAGGATTGCATCATTGATAGTGATGAGCCGACTAGCTTCCAGCAGGCCATTCAGAGCGTTGACTCGGTAAAATGGCTGGATGCAATGCGGACTGAAATGGAGTCCATGTACACCAACAAAGTATGGACGTTGGACGTTGCTCCAGATGGGGTAAAACCCGTAGGATGCAAGTGGATCTTCAAAGGGAAGATTGGTGTAGATGGACAGGTTAAGACCTATAAAGCTAGACTTGTTGCAAAGGGTTTTCGTCAAAGACCTGGTTTGGACTATGACGAAACCTTTTCTCCAGTGGCTATGCTGAAATCCATTCGGATCCTTCTTGCCATTGCTGCCTTCCACGATTATGAGATTTGGCAAATGGACGTAAAGACCGCTTTTCTGAAAGGAAATTTAGAGGAGTGTGTCTATATGGACCAGCCAGAGGGTTTCATTCAGAGTGGGAGCAGCGGAAAGGTGTGCAAGTTGCTTAAGTCCATCTATGGACTAAAGCAGGCATCGCGGAGTTGGAACATCTGTTTTGATGAGACGGTCAAAGATTTTGGCTTTATCAAAAATCCAGATGAACCATGCATCTATAGTAGATTTGTAGCACGAACTGTCGTATTCCTCGTTTTATACGTGGATGACATTCTCTTGATAGGAAATGACATTCCTATGATACAATCTGTCAAAGGGTTCTTGTCACACAGGTTCTCCAAGAAAGACCTGGGTAATGCCTCTTACATTCTGGGGATCCGGATCTATCGTGACAGATCCAAGAGGATATTAGGACTTTCATAGTCTAGGTACATCGACACCATACTAAGAAGATTCAGTATGGAAGATTCCAAGCGCGGTAATCTACCGGCTTGTCACGGGATCACCCTCTCCAAAGAGATGTCTCCCAAGACTGATTTGGAAAGGGATCGCATGTCTATTATACCCTACGCTTCTGCGGTGGGCTCTATAATGTATGCGATGTTGTGTACCAGACCAGATGTAGCTTATGCACTGAGTGTGGTAAGCCGGTATCAGTCAAACCCCGGGGAGAAGCACTGGATAGCGGTAAAGAATATTCTCAAGTACCCGAGAAGGACTAAGGAGATGTTCTTGGTGTATGGCGGAAAAGACCTCCAGATCGAGGCCTTTGCTGATTCCAGCTTCCAAAGTGACAAGGATGATTCCAAGTCCATGTCGGGTTATTTCTTTACCCTCAATGGAGGGGCGGTGTGTTGGAAGAGTTCCAAACAGGAAACCTTTGCTGACTCGACGATGGAAGCGGAATATATCGCTGCATCTGATGCCGCAAAAGAAGCCGTCTGGATGAGGAAGTTCTTGATAGAACTTCAGGTGGTTCCGTCCATTGTGTTGGATATAGTGCCCTCAAAGTCAATTATTGGATCACAGGAACATGATTGCAATGATTGAGGGAGGACCTATGCCAGTAGGACAATCTTACTCAAGATGATAGTATGCTATTTGCTTTATCTTTATCATCGTGTACTGCTTTAGGTGACCTTACGAGTCGCTATTGCACGTTGATATAGCCCCTAGGATTTTTGCTTGACTGCCAGCAGTATGAGGGCGATCATATACGTGGGAGCTGGGGTCTATAAGCACATCCTTAAAAGGTCCCTAGTCGTGGGAGTTTTCGAGACAGGGCATCGATACTCCAGAGTAGACTAGTGTATACAGTCGAGACCCCGACGAGGGGCGGTGGCCGGTCTCACAAGCCACCGGTGTCAGTTGGTTCACCTAAGATGTATACAGGTGCTCATTGGGTTATGAGTACACCGGACAGGACTCGCCGGGAACAAGCTAGTTGGTCTTATACCTGACGTCAGATAGCAGTTCCCTGGTGACATGTGTACAGGTTAGTTCATCGACCTGAGATCATGATTTGTCTCGTGTAAGTTCCCACTGTGCTTTGATTACTACCCTACCACGGCTCAAAGGAGTCATGCAAATAGGTATAGTTAGGTACAGTCCCGAGCCACATGGAGGCAGTGAGCGAATCGGCAGGGGTTTCGTCTCTCCCGGTATTGGGGGTGAGATCGCGCTGTGTCTAGTAGAGCCATTACAAAAAGCCTTCGGCCGAGGCAGGAGATTTACTGGTAGGTATTCCAGTAGTATCTCAGGGTGTTCTGGACTACACTCCGACACGACTTGTACCGCTTATGGGGGTCTGACTTTTACCAACCCCCTTGGCCCGCCATGCGATACTCATAGACGAACGGACCGGCCTGTACGGATATTGTCACTGAGAGGCTCAGTAGGGTGTCAGGATGAGTTCGCCCATCGACGTCCCTTTTGTTCAATACCTGGTAGCCCGTCACGTATGGCTAATACCTCCGACGTGCTTGTAGTTAAATCCACAGCCAAAGTATTGACGAGTCTTTAGAGTCCCCCACAGACCTGTTTCTCAAGTTTCGGGCGAAACGTTGTAGAGGCCGTATGGAGATATGGTAGGGTTCGATCAGATACGTGCGGTATTGCACAGATCATGATCGGACGGATAATACTAGCGGGCTTTGGTTTAAGCCGGATCCTAATATTGTACAGTGTAGATTTTGTCTCTTTGCATTTGTATTCAGTGGGAATACAAATGCGGGCATGTATATGCAGTCACGGGGTTTTCCTGTAATTTATTACGGGATCAGTTTTATGAAGTTGCCAGTTTGCGTTCCGTTCCGGCCAGTTTTCCTTTATTCCTTCTCGGCCGGATCTTTATGATGGAGGGGCTAATTTGCAAGTTCCCAAATTAGCATTTGTGGAGGGGTTCTTTGTGAAATGGGGGATTATGATGGGTAAAGCATCTTTGCTTTTCTTGTGATCATTTCTAGCATTAATGAGATTAGAAAGGATTAGAAATTGATATGATATTGTTATCATCACATTTGGTTGTCGTCACCCTTTTGCTTTTCCTACACTCACCTCCCTTCTTGTTTTGATAATTCCCTCCAACATTTGTTCATAGAGGGGCCGGCCACTTTGAGGCGAGGAGAGACAGGTTTTCTTTTGGGTGAGGGAAATTGATTCATCTCATTTTTTCTTGCTTGCTAAATTCCTAACAGCTCTCCAAAGTTCATGTTTTCATTCCTCCATCAAAGGCAACTTCACCCCATTGAGATAAAGTGATTCTACACTAGCCTATAGCATTTCTTGGGCACGTCGGCTTGCCAACTTCGTGCGCGAGTTGCCTCGGTCCAAAGGTGGGAGCCCGTAAAAGAACCCGGCGATGTGGTGCCCGTTCCGACGAGGAGGCGACGACCGGAGATTCCGCGAGGAGATCGAAGTGGAGGCGAAGACCGAAGGACACGAATCGCTCGGTATAGCTTCCTACCCATTCTCATGTTTGCTAGCATTAGGTTAATGGTTACGATCCGGGTTTTTAGGATGCGGTAGTGTCGGTTTAAAGTTAAAAAAATTCGTTTCCGCATTTGGCCTCGGATAGACGGCCGGGGCGCTACCGTAGTCTTACATGGTATCAGAGCCACGCCATTAACCTAGTCTAGCTTGCTCTAGCGTGTTTACAAGTTCGATCGATCGGATTTTCCGAAAACAACATTTCCATGTCGCAATTTCTGTCGATTTTTCCTTGCTCTAAAAATTATTTGGTACATTGGAAAATTACGTGCAGGGTTTTTTATGAATTCTGTGAAAATTTGGTACGCTGATGTTACTGTAGAGCGGCGGTTCAGCGGCCAAAACCACGTTTTGGCCGCGGAACCGCCGCCGTTTTGTGGCCAAACCGTACCATATTTCTACAGTTGTTTACGGACATGGAAATAGGGTTTCTGGTATATTCGTTTTGGGCCCAGATGTTTTTGAGTTCTACAGTTGTGCTTGGGCCCCACTTCGGAAAATTCAGTCGATCGAAAAATTTTAAACATGTTAGTTCACAGTATTTACATTATATCTGCGACCGTGAATCTCACTTGATCGGTAAATCCTATCTAACTGCTATAGCCCTTTTAGACGGATTTGCGAACGTGACATTCACGTTGATGTTCTGTGTTGTGCTGTAATGTTGCGCATCTGTCGTGGTGGATAGCCTGGATGCAATGGTAGTACAGTTTGGTTTTATATGTACATTTAATATTGCGGGGCCAGCGTCCGACATGTGGACTGTCGTTACCGCCTGTTTGTATATTATTCTTTTGGGGCACGATCAGGCAGAGGTCGATGTACCCGTTGTATGTATATTTTACTTTCTGTACTAGGATTACCCCGCGGTGGGGTGCACAGATAGCCGGGTTCTAGAGGGCAACGGGCCCGCATCTCATGGCATTGAGACGGAGGGGGCTTCGCTCTAGAATTGGCGGGCTATTCGCCGCACTCGTAGGGGGTACAGGTTGACCCGGGAGGGGTGCCTAAGTTACCAGATTCCGAGAAGTGTTGGGTGGTCCATTCACGTTGCTGAAGGGGGGCTGCCTCGCTTCAGGTTTTGGCGGGTAACTTTCCGCGCCCGTAAAGGTCTAGGATTTCATTGCACAGGCTATCCACACGACCAGGGGAATGTCGGGTTTCAGCAGCGACTCTGTGAAACCCGGGGCTTCCAGATATCTGTATTGTTCTGTGATGCGTATTACATTTCTGTGATGTTGCATTTTATCACGCCTTGAGCGAATATTATATATTGATATATATACTAGTAGATGCTGTATATGTTTTGCATCCGCGCTAGTCCAGTCCCCGCTCTGTTGTTAGTTAAGTAACCTAACGGGTGATGACGGGACCCAGTGGCGAATGCGGGTGGCATATACGTACATCGTATTTTCGTTCTTTATTGGTGTGATCAATTGATGGGACTACGTTGATTCGGATCAATGCAAGCTAAACAAACCTATTCTGATGTTGTTGGAACAATTTTCAAAAAAAAGCTGTTATTGCAAGGACGTTCTCTTTTGTTTTGCACAGTGGTATTCGGTTATGAATATCCAGCACCTCAGTCGACGAGGCAAGGGCCGAGATCCCTTCACCGGGAGTGACCCCTTGGACAGAAGTTTGCGTCAGGGAAATAACTTCACTATAGCCGATTACTTTTTGCTTTGCATCGTGGTATTCAGTTGGAATATCCTGCACCTCATTCTATGGGGAAAGAGCCGAGATCCCTTCACCGGGAGTGACCTCTTTAACAAAAGTTTTCTTCACTATATTTTTTATAAAAAGGCTATGCAGTTCCTTCAACAAAATCAAGTTCATTACGTTAAAGGTTTTTCGCCAAAAACCAGCCGTAGCCCTCCGTCATTTCTTACGGGTATTGTTTAGTATTCGTGCTGCGTTTGTTGACTCCGTCAAGGCGTAGTGTACGGTAGCTAAGTGGTGCTTGTTTGTTGCATAAATAGGATTGGTTAGGACAGTCGTGCGGCTTTGTTGACTCCGTCAAGGGCACGTACGGGTGGGTTTAATGCAATCCAGATAATGACGGGTTGAACTTGACTAGGACTCTTTGATTTGTTGACTCCGTCAAGGTCACTTGGGTCCTAGGGGTAAAAACACACATAGGGAGTTTCTAAAGAAACTGAAACTTGCCAGGCATGCGCATACCTTCTGGAGTGTGATAACGTGAGTGGATTCCGTTACGTTATCATGCGATGATAATTGGATCCCGATTCCCACTGATGAGTTGGTTTACTCCTCGGGTGATCCTGACTAATTCTTCTTTCAGGTTTGGAGGAGAATTTGACGTTACAGTGGGAGGTTTCCTGATTAGATAAAGTGATAACTATTCTGATCTAGGTTAGAGTGCACGCTGAGTGTTTATTTTCTCTCTCTCTTTGGCAGCGACCATGACCCGACCTTTGACTATGACTCAGTGACCAAGTTGACCAAACCTTCTTTAACACTGGCTTTTGGATTGTCAGAGTTGCAAACCTCATTGCCACTCCTAATTTTACCCTTTTCTCCAGGACACCCCGTATTACTACGAACGTCCACTTCCATTGGACAAAACCATCGTATGGTTATATACGAACTCGAAGGAATTTATTCGAGGATGGTTTCCGGTTCTGGAGAAAACGAATAGGACTATTCAGTTGTCTTTTCCTTTTACCTTCTCTCAGGTTGCGAGTACTCCTTGGTTTAGGAGATAGTACACCTATTATGCAAATTGGATAGTCTTCTTCCAAACCTTAGGCTGGTGCCGAACAGTGGGGAATGAAGAAAACCAATTAGCGAAACAATGGTGTACAGAAGGTATTAAGTAAAGATATATCAAGAGATTAGTAAGAGGGCAAAGTGAATTGCGACTGCTATTCATGACCAAACCAAGTATTTCATTACCACTCCCACTTCACCTTTGTATTTCTCCAGGACACTCCGTATCACTGTGAAGATCCACAGTTATTTGGATACTCCATCATATGGTTATATACGAACTCGAAAGGAACTTGTTCCAGTTCGGGGATGGATTCTGGTTCAGGAGAAATAGGAATAATTTTTATTCAGTTGTCTTTTATCTTCACCTTCTCTCGCATTGCGAGTGCTCCTAGGATTAGGACAGTACACCCATTAAGCTTATTGGATAGTCTTCTTCCAAACCATAGGCTGGTACCGAAAGGTAGGGAAGGAAGAAAACCATTTGGCCTAAAGGGGTGTACAGAAGATAATGACTAAAGACATATGAAGGGATTTGGAGAGATGGCAAAGAAATATACGGTTACAGTTGTGAATCTGGATAATGGAAGAGGCATTACTAGGAATACCGGGATACCCCATCGAAACATTTCAATGTTTCAGTTTCACTGTGTACTGTTAAAAGAAAACTGATTTCCCAATAAGCCCTTGCTCCAGGGTATGTATTTACCAGGTATGATTCTCACATCTGTATGGTTTTACAGATGAAGAGTGGGAGCAAGTTATTTGGAATTAGGTGATTGTCCTCATTATATCGGGATTCGTTGTAATTGGTGATATTTGAGGAAATCACCAGGGTTGTTTGCTGGACGGCAAATATTTGGTTTTGAATATCCGTTGTTATGCACCAATTTCAAATTGATATATCTCTATTTTTATAGAGCGAGATATAACTTTTTGAAATTATGTCTATGACATTTACCTATATCGGTGGATGGTTAGGTAAGGAGCATTGAACAGCGGTGTAATTCTTCTTAACCATAAGTACAGTTTTCAACCTACGACACACAGGGAATGAGTTATTAGACTCAAGGGACTTAGATAGAGTATTGTATATTGTCCAGTGTCCGTTAGGACATAGGGGTTGGTCTTCGTACTATATTCGGTTTACTTGTGACTTCTCTAGCTCTTAGACAAGTGTTTCGTAGAAACACAAGGTCCAAGTTTTGAGAAGTTATAGGTATAAAAGTAAAGTAGAGAACCAAGTGTTGCAAGTATTAGGATTCTTCAAGGTGATCGAAGATGTAGATACTTGTGTATGGTATTCAGTTGATAGTAATAGAACTTGCTTCTCTTTCAGGTTACTCATAATTGGAAGCATTCCTAAGTTGAGTAACGCTGATCGGCCTCCTTCCATTTATTTGACATGCGCTAGAGACAGCTGCATGATTTGAATCTGGTTCCAATTAAATCTGTTCTTCTGTTTCTATATTGGATATAGAATTGTTCATATCTTAACATTGTTAAGGTACGGGGAGTTGTCCGGCTTATGCTTAAAACCAGACTCTGGATAACTTAAGGCACGTTTCTGTAATGGCTGTTTGTGGGTTGACCCGGGCTATGACGAGGGTTGATTTTCTACCATCTGGAAGATCAATAGTGATATTGTTCTTGACTCGCCACAGTTTTAATAAAAATGGATTTTTTCAGAAAACGGTAATGGGAGTATGGTAGAACTGGAAGTGATTCCTGAACCGCAAACGATTACTGAAAATTTGATAAGAACCTAAAGATTCGATATGGTTTGACATTCCATTGGCCACTCCGCAGATATTGTGGGTAACCTCAGGCACCCGAGAGGTACTCCGGTAGCCTCAAGAACGGTGACAGGGAGGTTCTTGTTTAGCCGGACTTGCCATTGCTGTTGTTCCAGACTGTGAGACCCGGCAGGAGGATGAGTATAGCGTCATTCTAAACTAGCTTTAGAAGTGTACGTGTATATGACTCTGCCAGAGGGTTGTCGTAATCGGTGGGAGCAATGGAAGCATAGTGGACAGGTAGCTTATGTCTATTTATAGACTAAAGCAGATATAGCGGAGAGAGATCATCTATTTCTGATATGACAGTCATAGGTTTGACTTCACCAGAATAGAGGATGGATCTGTTAAGAAGGTAGTAGGGTGTGATGTCCTGGTATTTGGATGACATACACAGAGTAGGAAGTGAAATTCCTATACTACAGTCGGTTGTACTTTGGTTGTCACACAGTGGTTTCTCCATAAAGGATATGGACATTATATCAGATATTCTGGTTACTAGATCTACGGTTTTAGGTCTAGATTTGGGTAGTTTCCCAGTCTGGGTACTTAGACAACATTCTAATGGTATTTTAGAATGGACGACTCCTGGCACGGTAGTGTACCTGCAGGTGATGGAGTCACCCTCTCTAAAGGTGTCTTACAGACTAAAGGGGAGAGGGATGTGCATGATTAGCAGATCACTTGCTTAGGCAATTGAGTCAATCATGAGATGTCAAGTACCACACCAGATATTGTTTTTGCACTAGATGCAATAATTTGATATTCATCCAATACTGGAGAAACAATCGGAAGCAGTTCTAGAACATAAGTGGATGCTCTAAGGATATGATAACGGTATCCTCTTTCGGGTGACAGTTATCATTCCAGGCTTCCAGGGTGACATGGATGACAGAATGACTGTCAGAGTTATAGTTTTCCCTCTGACGAGGGGCAGTATTTTGGACAGGTGGTTCAAGAGGATACTGAGGGAGGCAAGACGCAGGAAACTAATTAAGTTCAGTCGACGATACTGTCTAAGAAGTTTGGATTTGGTGTTCACCTATGAACTAGGTCCCATCAGACATCCAAACATATTCTAAGACAGGTATTGCTCATTTCGGGAGATGGGTTTCTCCGTGAACTTTAGATAAAGAGAGACATAGAAAGAAACATCACAGCGGATCCACTCACTGAGGCTATTCCTCGAACGCAATAGTTTCGCAAACGAGCTTTGTAAGACTGATTAGTAGAAGAGTTGGGTGTTCGGTATCACACGGGCTGTGAGTATGCGACATCGCAATAATTAGCCTTGAGTGCTAGTGTGAGATTGTTGGATATAATGCCCTCAAAGTCAATTATTGGATCACAGGCACGTGATTGCAATGATTGAGGGAGGACCTATGCCAGTAGGACAGTCTTACTCAAGATGATAGTATGCTATCTGCTTTATCTTTATCATCGTGTACTGCTTTAGGTGACCTTACGAGTCGCTATTGCACGTTGATATAGCCACTAGGATTCTTGCTTGACTGCCAGCAGTATGAGGGCGATCATATACGTGGGAGCTGGGGTCTATAAGCACATCCTTAAAAGGTCCCTAGTCGTGGGTGTTTTCGAGACAGGGCATCGATACTCCAGAGTAGACTAGTGTATACAGTCGAGACCCCGACGGGAGGCGGTGGCCGGTCTCACAAGCCACCGGTGTCAGTTGGTTCACCTAAGATGTATACAAGTGCTCATTGGGTTATGAGTACACCGGACAGGACTCGCCGGGAACATACTAGTTGGTCTTATACCTGACGTCAGATAGCAGTTCCGTGGTGACATGTGTACAGGTTAGTTCATCGACCTGAGATCGTCATTTGTCTCGTGTGAGTTCCCACTGTGCTTTGATTACTACCCTACCACGGCTCAAAGAAGTCGTGCAAACAGGTTTTAGTTGGGTACAGTCCCGAGCCACATGGAGGCAGTGAGCGGATTGGCAGGGGTTTCGTCTCTCCCGGTATTGGGGGTGAGATCGCACTGTGTCTAGGAGAGCCATTACACAAAGCTCTCGGCCGAGGCAGGAGATTTACTGGTTGGTATTCCAGTAGTATCTCAGGGTGTTCTGGACTACACTCCGACACGACTTGTACCGCTTAAGGGGGTCTGACATTTACCAACCCCCTAGGCACACCATGCGATACTCTTAGACGAACGGACCAAACTGTACGGATATTGTCACTGACAGGCTCAGTAGGGTGTCAGGATGAGTTCTCTCATCGACGTCCCTTTTGGTCAATACCTGGTAGCCCGTCACGTATGGCTATTACCTCTGACGTGCTTGTGGTTAAATCCACAGCCAAAGTATTGACGAGTCTTTAGAGTCCCCCACAGACCTGTCTCTCAAGTTTCGGGTGAAACGTTGTAGAGGCCGTATGGAGATATGGTAGGGTTCGATCAGATACGTACGGTATTGCACGGATCATGATCGGACGGATAATACTAGCGGGCTTTGGTTTAAACCGGATCCTAGTATTGTACAGTGTAGATTTTGTCTCTTTGCATTTGTATTCAGTGGGAATACAAATGCGGGCATGTATATGCAGTCACGGGGTTTTCCTGTAATTTATTACGGGATCAGTTTTCTGAAGTTGCCGGTTTGCGTTCCGTTCCGGCCAGTTTTCCTTTATTCTTTCTCGGCCGGATCTTTCTGATGGAGGGGCTAATTTGCAAGTTCGCAAATTAGCATTTGTAGAGGGGTTCTTTGTGAAATGAGGGATTATGATGGGTAAAGCATCTTTGCTTTTATTGTGATCATTTCTTGCATTAATGAGATTAGAAAGGATTAGAAATTGATATGATATTATTATCATCACATTTGGTTGTGGTCACCCTTTTTCTTTTCCTACACTCACCTCCCTTCTTGGTTTTGATAATTCCCTCCACCATTTGTTCATAGAGGGGCCGACCACTTTGAGGAGAGGAGAGAGAGGTTTTCTTTTGGGTGAGGGAAATTGATTCATCTCACTTTTGCTTGCTTGCTAAATTCCTAACACCTCTCCAAAGTTCATGTTTTCATCCCATTGAGACAAAGTGATTCTACACTAGCCTACAGCATTTCTTGGGCACGTCGGCTTGCCAACTTCGTGCGCGAGTTGCCTCGGTCAAGAGGTGGGATCCCGTAAAAGAACCCGGCGATGTGGTGCCCATTCCGACGAGGAGGCGACGACCGGAGATTCCGCGAGGATATCGGAGTGGAGGCGAAGACCGAAGGACACGGATCGCTCGGTATAGCTTCCTACCCATTCTCATGTTTGCTAGCATTATGTTAATGGTTACGATCCGGGTTTTTAGGATGTGGTAGTGCCGGTTTAAAGTTAAGAAAAAATTTCGTTTCCGCATTTGGCCTCGGATAGACGATCGGGGCGCTACCCTAGTCCTAAACATTATTGATCTAATACCTCTGTATTGCGACAACAACGGGGCTATAGCTTTAGCGAAGGAACCCAGGTCCCATCAGAAGACCAGGAACATCTTAAGACGGTATCACCTGATCAGGGAGATCGTGGGTCGCCAGGAGATCGAGGTTCGGAGAGTTGCTACGGAAGATAACACTGCTGATCCACTCATAAAGGCCTTACCCCAGACTCAGTTCGAGCGGCTGATCGAGATGATAGGTCTTCGATACGCCAGTACATGGCCTAAGTGCAAGTGGGAGATTGTTAGTGTATATGCCCTAGAGGCTATTACTGTATCATACTAGTTTGTATATTACTTAATGGAAGCTTGGGATATTCACCTTGTATAGACAATCTTGCTCAATATAGTAGTATGCTACTTGGTTTGTTTCTACTTTAATGTGTGCATGTGTTTATTATAGCATTTCGCCTTTACACATTAGTGGAGCCTTTAGGATCTTTGCTTGATTACCAGCGTTGTGATGGCAGCCACACTCGTGGGGGCTGGGTAATCCACAAGCACATCCTTATGCAGGTCCCTAGTCATAGGACTATCAAGAAAGGGCATCGATACGCCGGAGTAGACTAGCGTATGCGCTTCTCATCCGAGCAGGGGAGACGGTCTGTCCCACAGCCGTCAGTACGTCGTACTTGAGATAGTATGCGGGTGCTCATTAGGTTACGAGTACACTGGACAGGACTCGTCGGGAACTGTTGGTTGGTACTATACCTATCGTCAGTTATCAGTCCCCAGGTGACATGAGTACAGCTTAGTCCGTTGACTTGACACTGTCACTTCGCCTCGAGTGTGTTCCCACTGTACTTTGATTACTACACTACCACGGCTCAAAGAAGTCGTGCAAACAGGTAGTTTTTGGGTGCAGTCCTGAAGCACTTGGAGGCAGCGACGGTTAAACAGGATTCGACTCTCCCGGTATTGGGGGTTGATATCGCGCTGTGTCTAGGAGAGCCATTACACAAAATCCCTGGCCAGGGCAAGCGAGATATACTGGTAGGTTTCCAGTGTTATCTCAGGGTGTTCTGGGCTGCACTTCGACTCGACTTGTACCGCTATTAGGGGACTGACGTTTACCGCCCCCTAGGCCCGCCATGCGATATTCTCAGACGAACAGACCGGACTGTACGGAGATTGTCACATTCAGGCTCAGTAGGAGTTCAGATGGGTTTCACCTCGTCCGTCTTCTTATCGGCATCTACCTGAGGACCGTTATGTACAGCTAGTGCCGCTTGCGGTCTGTGGTTAAACTCGCTACCAGTGTAGTGTCGGGTCTTTAGAGTCGCACACAGAGGGTTATTCGCCTTTGGGCAAAACATAGTAGAGGTCGCATGGTTTTGCGACAGGGTTCGTTCACATCCGCGCACTTGTGCACGTTTGGTGTCCGGACAGTTGTTACTAGCGGGCTTTGGTTTGAGACAGATCCTAGTATATGCTTTGGAGTTAGTTTTATCTCATAGTATTCGTGCTCTTCGGAACACGAATGTGGGTGTGTATGCACAGTTGACTGAGGCAGAGGAAGAAGATTCTTATTAGGGTTTTGGTACGGGTGTGTATGCACAGTTGACGGTTGTCGTTTACCAAACCCTAATGAATATGTGAAATATCAATTGATAATGTTATTTAAATGAAATTGGGTTATGGTTAGGGTTTGTTGACTTATTGACCAAGGTGGACTTGTTGACCAAGGTTGAAACATTGACCATCATCATTTCTTTCCAAAGATGCTCTTTGATCTTTGCAAAAACATTTAATGTGAAATGATAATGGTCTTATCAAACCAACCATCACCTTTTTCATTTTGATAAATATTATTAATTAGATTAATTCACATATATTTGATATGGTTGTAAAACTATTCTCATTCTATCATATTGTTTCTCTCTCATCCTTTCTTCTTCCTCTTCCTCTAGCTCAAGGAAAATTCATCTCATGTGTTGAGAAACATTTCCTTGGAGATAAAACACCAAAGCCACTCTCTACTCATCCTAAGGTTGAAGGTCTAGCAAGCCGGACACTTTAGTTTTCTCAAGTTCGAGAAAGAAGCTCAAGGTAGAGACCCTCAGGTGGATCCATCTTCGGCAAGAAAAGGCGACGAGGAACGAACCATCCGACCACCACAAAGAGCCCAAGAGAAGGAGTTCAAGTCGAGGTATAACCCCTAACCGAGTAGGAAAAGCTCTAGTTAGTTGCTAGTGTGTAGTTTCACAAAGATCCGTGTTTGATAGTCCATGTTACCATGACTCGAAAAATCGTTTTTCATCATTTCCGCAAGCCCGAAAGAACCGGGAGAGGTAACGTGGACTTACAGACTTTACACCAATATTAGTGAATGGGACGCTAATATATGTGTATTGATTAAAGCATTCATACGTATTCACTACTTGATGTTTTCTGAATTTGAGGACCGTGGTTGTTTCATGAAATTATGCATTATTTGAAAAACCCGGTTTCTCTTGATATGATATTTCAGTGCGTCCACCATGTGTTTTCTAGGTTCTGAGATTGGCATATGAAACCCGATTCGAGGAGCGGGAGGCACCGTTTGCGGGTACAAGGTGGACCCGGTATGGTACCCCAGGGCGAGAGGTGATTTCGTGGTGTAGACGATGAGCCTGACAGAGGGACCACTACCTACCGGTGACAGTATTTGGACTCGACGTATATCTGGGGGATATCGATCGAAGTTATCTACGTAAATGCCTTGCAGATTGCGGGTGGTGCTTACCCAGGTTATTAGGATGTACGTACATGACATTGGAGGGCCAGTCCTAGGTGATGGCGCCTCAGACATCAGTATTTTGGTGTTGATGCTAGACACTTGTTTCATGGTGTTTTGGGTGTCGATGTTAGACACTCACCTTATATGAAACTTACTTTATACTGATATTGCACACACTGGATATGTGGTATATATTGATGTTGTGCATTCGGGAAATACGAGATATACTTGATGTTGGACATTCAGGATATATTAGATATATTGGTGTTGTACATTCAGGATATATGAGATATATTGATTTTGTACATTCAGGATATATGAGATTTACTTGATGTTTTATATTAAGGATATATGAGACCCACATGATATGAGAGCCAAATGGGGGCTGAATTGTGGAAATTGGGAATTTGATTGTCTTGTTGGATTTTGGTCCTACCACGAGATTAGAATTTCCGTGGAAATGACATGTTGTATTCCATACTCCACATTTACTGTTTATGCACTGCTTCATGCATTAGTGTACCTGTTAGAGTACCTTCCATGACTGTTGCATTTACATACCTGTATTCATATCATTTCTTCATGTATTAGTAGTACCGATATAGTACCTTACATGATTGTACATACAGATTGTCATATTATTATTGCTTCATGTATAAATTGTACCTGCTAGTGTACTTTTTCATGGTTATTGCATTACATATGACCATTTATTGATATTAAATGCTTATGTTAGATTCGCGTTGTACGTGCATACTCGCGATTACCTACATATGTTATTTACTATTCACGAGTTGGCAACTCACCCCCGTTGTGGCACCGTGTTTGCAGGTGTTTCTCAGGATAGTCAGAGGCAGGCTATTTCCATCCTTCGTATCATCTTTTGGCTGCGGATACCACTTCTCCTGACAGTGTGCAGTTTTGCCCAGGTTGTTTTTGTGGTTATCCTATGTTGTATTGTATATTCGTTGTATCCATGTACTCTCCATCTACCAGTATTATGTTGACTTGGAGACTTGATGTGAGGACGATATTGTATATTATTTTGTGACTTGGAGGTTTTTTTGCAGTTTTATTTATATCGTCTATTTCTTCGCTACGGCATCGTATATCTGTTGTGGTAATTGTTTTCCGCCGTTGGGCGTGGATTTTGCTCCCGTTTGGGATGCTTTACTTATATATTATGTTGTACCTATTTTGGGGGCTTGTTTTACAAAGAAGGTGCTGCCAAAATTTTAAGGAATAAAAGTGAGACTTTAAAGAATTTGGGTTGTGATTTCAAAGGTTTTGAAAAAAACTATTATTACTTTCTTATTACTTTTGATGGTTTAGATTGATGGGTTTTGGCTTTCTTTTACTACGTTACGCCTGCAGACGTTGCGTAGTATTAGGGCCGTCACGTGCCAATTTCGGGTTGTGACAAAGTAGGTATCAGAGCGCTAGGTTTTACCTTTCGGAATGTAGGATGACCTTGGTATGATGGAGTAGGTAGCTTAAGCAGAGTAACGTAGTGTGTGTAGGTCTGCAGTATACTCACGATGCAGTACTCCGCCTAAAGTGCCAAAGTACAAATTTCTTGAAATTTCTTCCTTGATGATACATATTCTTATGATTCGATTTCCGTGTTCTTATCGAATCTTATATTCTATTTATAGCCTTTGCCTCCGACGACTATGGGGACTCAGAGAGGTGCAGCGAGGGCCGAGGTCAGGATTGACTTGGGTGAGATGAGGACTGACCAGGATGGCACGCTCGTTGCACAGGAGCAGACGGATCCGCCTTCGACAGATTATCTCGCTAGGCTTATGGCAGATATGCAGGACTTGCGCTAGACTATGAGTTCATTGGTTGAGGCCATTCGAGCGCAGTGACAGAAAGTTGTCACCCATGTTACCCAGTTGTTCCTTGCGGTCAGCAAACAGTATTCCGTCACTTATGCAGCACCTATGGATGCAGCCCCAGTTGACGAGACACGTTTTCCGGAGACTTTAGGAGTTTCAAATCAGAGGAGGGATCATGCAGGTGTGCCAGCCTATAGACAGAGGTTCAGTCATCGTGATAGGTTTCGTGCACGTCATGGGAGTACAAGAAGCTTAAGGCGAGGATAGTCTTCTAGCTCTTAGCCCCAGGATGGACAACTGTTTTCTTCCGGATGTTATCGGTGCGGGAGTTTAGATCATCGGGTTCGAGTTTGTACTGAGCCACGTTGTCGCGAGGCACCTATACCGCAGAGAGGAGGATTTCAGCCTATTACGGGTAGAAGGCAGACTCGGGAGTTTGCTTCTACTCATCGGGACGCGTGGGTGTCCAATGCTAAGTTTGCAGGTACTCTAAATTACATGTTCCTTGATGTGCTGGTTTGTTTTACACCCTTTATGCCGTGGTTCGGACGAGGATCGTGTTAGCTAGATCAGCCGTTTGCTGTGTTAACTTCTGTCAGCGATTCTTTTGTTGCACGACACGTATTTCAGTCATATGCCAATCGGTTAGGAGATTCTTTCGTCACTTGATCCCTCTAGAGATGTTGGATTTGACGTTCTCCTAGGCACGGACTGGTTAGTTACGTGTTCGGCGTCTGTGGACTACCGTGAGGAAACAGTCAGGTCTGTTTTCCTGGCAAGTCAGTTCTTGTTGTGTAGGGGGACAGTGGCGCTGCCTCTCACATCTTGAATGCTGCCTTTTTCGCTAGTTGACTATTGAGGAGAAGATGTCGAGGATTCTTGTCGTTCATTCATGATACCGTATCCAAAGTAGGTTTGTTGGACCGGTTTCCTTTCGTGTGAGAGTTTTCCGACGTTGTTCCAGATGAGCCAGCGAAGCTTAGGGAGCTTAAGGATCAGCTGCAGAGTTGTTTGTTGGGAGGCTTGTGCGTCTGAGTGTTTCGCTTTGAGGAGCTCCTATTTCTGTTCGTCAAGGAGAAATACGGCAGTTTGAGGTTGGGTATTGATTGATCGTCAATTGACCCGGCTTACAGTGCACATAGGTATCCATTACCTCGCATTGACGATTTCTTCGATCAGCTCCAGAGTGCAAGACATTTTCTAATTTTGTTGGGGATCAGGTCATCATTGTTGCGGGTTCGGAGTGATGAAATTCCGAAGACTGCCTTGTGCGTGCTACGGGCTTTGTGTGTTTTGGTGGTGTCATTGGACTCGCCAATGCCCTAGCAGCATTCCTGGATATGATGAACCAGATTTCTTCAGGCCGTTCCTCGACCAGCTATTGTTGTGTCATGATAACATTCTGGACTTTTCCTTGTATCGTGAGGAACAGGAGCAGCACTTGAGGATTTGTTTTGCAGACATTGGGAGAGTGCCAGCAGTTTACTAGATTCTCGGGGTGTTCCTTCAGGCTTGTTTGTGTTGACTCCTAGGTCTTGTAGTTACGGGAGACGGTTCCGTATGGTTCCGAGGGAGATCGAGACCGTACAGCTTTGGCCCAGACTGGTGTACGGACGGAGGTCCGTTGATTTTGGGCTTAGCAGGGTTTTTACCGCCGTTTCATGCAAGATTGCTAGTGTAGTGCTGCACCGTTGACTGGACTGATCTGAAAGGAGGTTTCTTTTCTTTGGACTGAGGCTTGTGTGTGGAGTTTTTCGGCAGTTGAAGATTCGGTTAACAACTGCATCGGTTGTTTCCTTGCTTTCTAGTTCGGACGACTTTGTTCTTTAACTGTGATGGTTCACGAGTGGGGCTTGACGGTGTACTGAGGTGACACTACAGAGTTATCGCTTTTGCTTCCCGACAGTTGGAAGAAGTACGAGCAGGATATCCCACTCATGATCCGGAGATGGCCGCGGTGGTTTTGCGTTGGAGATTTGGAGACACTACTTGTTCGGAGAGTCGTGTCAGATTTTTCAGGAACCACCAGAGCTTAATGTACATCTTCCTGCAGCGGGTATCGATTGTTGAGACAGTCTTATGCAGATTTACAGTTCTTGTGTGATAGTGGAGTACAGCTTAAGTTCGCCTCTTCTAAGGGGACAGCTTGCTCATGTCCGTGCCCGACCACTCTTCTTTAATCGCTTTCGCGAGGCACTGCCCGCCGACGCTCGTTCGTTAGAGATACTTAAGCATACTCGGCTGGTTAAAGATTCGGAGTCCTTGATTTGTGACCAGGGTGTGCTACGTTTAGGGAAGCGTTGTGTACCTGTTGCTGATGGGCAGACACGAGAAATCCTAGCACAGGCACATCAGTCAATTTTCAGTGTTCATTCAAGTTCCACCAACATTTGGCGTGACTTGTGAGATAGTTACTGGTGGACCGGGATGAAGAGTGAAGTTTTGGATTTCGTTTCAAGATGTCTGTCTTATTGTGAGTTTGGGTTGAGCTTCTGAGACTGGCTGGAGAGTTGCAACCTTTAACCGTTCCGAAGTAGGAATGGGACCAGATCTCCACAAATTTCGTTTTGGTGTCTACCCAGGTTTAGTAAGGTGTTCACACCATAATATTGTATTATTATATTCCCCATTCTTATTCGTTTTATAAATAAACAGGTGCTTTTGACGCATGTCTGCTACATATTATAGGTTACAGGTTCTTGGAGCGAAAACAGTGAAAAAGACAAAAGATGATACAAAAAGGGACTTTTGACCAACAAATAGAAGGATCTCAGT
This sequence comes from Agapanthus africanus, assembly GCA_030015575.1. NCBI lineage: Eukaryota > Viridiplantae > Streptophyta > Magnoliopsida > Asparagales > Amaryllidaceae > Agapanthus > Agapanthus africanus. The sequence continues at coordinate 683,758,848 of JASDDO010000019.1, forward strand.
CAAGCCTAGATGAAGAACAGTTCACAATGTACAAGGCAATGCAAGGACCTAGATTACAAAGCGAACGGTTAAAAGTCCACCGTAATTATTCACTGGAGATCTGGAAGAAACATAGAAGCTATTTTAATAAAAGAACCAAATAATAAGGAAGCCCAAAGACAGAAGAGCCCACAAAGGAAATTTCAAGGCCCAATACTTCCTTTTAAAGAGACAGAGACATAAAATTTTACCAAAGCTTGGAGTCTACTTTGACTAGGTCTTCCTAAGGATATTTTGGTAAATGTAGACGTGCGAATCAATTATAACCTAGGATTTCCTATCCTCTATAAATAGGAACTCTAAATCATTGTAAAGGCTATGCCTCCCTTCATTAATAAAATTCAGATTTCTTTTGGAGAGCATCAATTTGTAAGTTCTTTATTTTTTTCCCTAGGTTAAAGTTTCTATTCTTGCCCTAGATAAATTTAATTCTTTGCCCTAGTTAATCTTTTATTCTTGCGCTAGAAAAATGTATTTTAATTCCCTAATGAGTGAGTAGTCTCCTCGCTTGTTAGGGTTAGATCTGGGGAAGGTTTGAGAGACGAAGATCTCTCATCCCCTTTCTTGCCCATCATATATTTTCATAGGACTCTATGCATACATGCACATACCGCTCCCTACGGCACCCTATCCCTCGAGGTAGAAGTGATACCGTAGTATAAAGGCCCGATTGTGATGGTTTTCCATGGAGGTTAGGGCAATGATTGATAAAGGAAGGACAAGAAACTAGAGGAAGAAAATATCTTCCCGATGATTCTAATCCCTTTTATTAATTATTACCATAACACCTAATTAGATCTTCATATGGGTATAGAAAGCGGTGAGATTTATAGACTTTCCAAACTTAACCTAGACCTAACCCTAGCAAGACTTAGATATAAGTTAATTTTGTTTTTAGATTTAATAATCAATCCGGCTCCTATCGGAATTAACTCGTAAGAGTGATTAGGAAATTCACAACATTCCTGTGGACCGACCCGTACTCACCGGCTAGCTGCAAAGCGATGCCGTTCTTGATTGCGGTTGTTAGATAGTTTTTGAGATACGAATCAAATGGCGCCATTGTCGGGGATGGCGTGTTATTTCCTTTTTGCAATTTCTGGTTAATCAAAATTAAAAAATCATAAAAATCCAAAAAAATCCAAAAAAAATATAAATATATTATCTGTTATTTTGGAAAGGGTACGTTGTTGTTTGAATTTTGCTGGATCAATATACAAATTCGGATCTGGAAATCTACAGAAAGCTGAACAGAAAAAAAAAACAGATCGGAACAACAGAAGATCACAACAACCGAGGAACAGAAGAAATTTGGAGGACCGAGTCTACAAGTGAACCGAGGTGATCTAGTGCAAAAAAACCCGCTGAAACGTCCCGCTGGCCGCGGAACCGCCGCGGGATACCCCTTCCGGCCGCAGAACCGCCGCGGCCTGGTCGATTCAGGGCAAAAAAAAAACAAAAAAAAATGTAATTCTTCGACTCTCCTCCTCTGCAAATCTCCGATATATCTTCTGAAAAATCTCCTGCAGGATTCTTTGCGCTTAAAAAAATCTTTCCTCTTCCAAACAACAAATCTTGTGCAGGATTCTTTGCGCTCGCTTAAAATAGAAATTGATTGCAAGTAATATTTTTTGTTTTGCATATCTTTTATAATCTTTTTGCAAAATTTCCAAATAAAAAGCAAGCGGAAAAAGGAAAATTTTAATTAGAAAACTTGCAAACTTTGAAATTCATAAAAAAAAGATTTGATTGCAAGTGATTTACTGTTTTGCATATCTTTAATCGGATTTTAAGGGGGTTTTGACCAATCCAGATTGGGTGGGGATTTCATCACCCTTCCCAGGACCCCAGAAATCACATAAGGCATATGCATTGAACTTCTATTAATTAAATAAAATACTAGACTCAGCCCTAAGGACTTCGAGCTCAATAGGACAGAGGACTAGTTATAGGCATCAGCCGTTTATCCTAACCTGACTTTGCGGTGTCTAGGCAAGTGTGTCTAAGGCAAGTGGTTACTTAATTAGAACCGCTACTTGTAGCGGGGAGCCTCCCACTTACCTGGCACTTACCTGGCCGCAATTGGCGATGAAAAGGCGGTTTGAGGTCCTATTTCTGGCCTTTTGGAACAGTTAGGAGTTGTCTAGCTGAACCTAGATCTAGGCCTGATTGTGCATTTTTGGTTGATCGAAAGTGTGTCTTAGCTCTTTTCTCGAAAATCTTTTTGCAAACAGTTCTAAATAAAGAGAAAAAGGAAAAAGGAATTTTTTTTTATAAAAACTTGCAAAATTTTGTCGCTAAGAAATCCTTGCACCCCACTTACACCCACCTTCTTTCTCTTCTCCTTCTGATATCATGGGTACCCCACATCATAAATCTCTTGCCGAACTTTGGTATCCCGAACCTAACTTTGCGTCGTACGTCAATTGTTTCGGTCGATTTAAAGAAGATCCCTCCATGCCAAAAATATCTTTGAAAGATCAAATAGAAGCGTCTAGGAGAAACAGTTTGACTTTGCAACCCACTTTGTGTCAACCAAGTCAACCTTCACCACCTTCGTACGTTGATACCACTTTTTCGAGTTCTGTTGTAACTCCTAAGCTGATGTCTATTGCAGAGCACATTGCACAATGTCGTAGCCGATCTTTCACCCCTCTCCCTTCATCTAGTTCTAGAAATCAACAAGTCCATCCACCTTTTTATCCACATATTGATCCTAATCCTGTCCAACCATCCACTTCCTACCAGTCCTACCCGACTTTCCCACCTTCACTAGACCCTATTTCTACACAGCCTTTTGGGAGTTTCATGTATCCAAACAATTTCGAATCTTTTACCGAAACCCCTTCACCATCCAAGTCTTGTTTGGAACAGTCGTTGGAAGCTTATACTACAGCAACAAAAAAAATGACTAGGAATGTGGAAGCTTCCATAGCCGCCCTTATGCAACCTGCTGAACCGGTAGCTAGTTTCTAACTAACTCCAAATTTTCCAATATATGAGGAGGCGGTTGGAAAGAGTGAGAATTTGAGAGGATTTCTAAATCAAACCTACCCATACCCAATTCCAGCCCACAACTCTAGTTTTCCATCGATTGTCCCAAATGATTCACCAGTTGAAAATAAAAACGAGTTGTGTGACTTTGTAGTGCTTGATTTGCCGGATTGTGAAGAACCCCTTTCGAGTGAAACCACGCGTAATCCTTTCGATCTTTACACCTCCAATCTAGAACCTAAATCGATAAATATCCAAGCTTTTGAGGAGGTGTCAGAAAACATTGATTTTCACTTGATTGAGGAAAAAGACGCCGGGAATATTTCGGATGATGAACCAGTAGATTTGATTGAAATTTTATGTCCCATTCATCATCCCGAGTCAGTAGATGTTTCTCCCGAACTTCATATGCATCTTGATTTTGATGATAAAGGCATGGATGAGATAAATATTGAGGAGAATTATGAGGATAGTATTGAGGAGAGTATCGAGGATAATATTGAGGTTGAATCATTTTTGTTTGATGTGTCGGATTTTCCAATTCATCCTCTTGAATCTTTAACTAAATCACCCTCCTTCCTTTCCATCGTTCCGTCCACGCCTAATATCACGCTTGAAGACTGTGAGCTTGAAATTTTTTCCTTTGAATCTGATACAGTTCTCACAGCCGATAACACGTATGAGTGTTTCACTTTTTCGGACGATGTTGATGACTCACCGCCCGAGTTTGAGTCCTTTACATTTTCAGATGAGTTAGTCGAACCATCAGACTCGGTTGCTTACAGTTGTTTCGAACCATTAATGGAATCTTTCCAGTTCAAGACAGTTTACTACGGTGAGAATGAGACTATACCTAATTCACTCCCTTCCCTACCTTCCATTGTTCCGACCGTACAAGAGACCGTTATGCTTTCATTTCCAATACCAAGTTCGACGTACCCATGCTTTTTTGCGAATCTTGAGGGATTTGACCCCATTTCTCGACAGGTTGGTAGGTTAGCACAATCACTTTTAACACATCAGTCATCACAAATTGTGCTAATTTATTCACTCGATTTACACCCTCAAGATCGTACTCCACTTCTTTCTCTTTTCCGCCATTCTTCTCCCCCACCGAGACCGTATCCCATTTCTACCTCCACACGGTCTCGTGTGCATCTCATCTCTTTTCTTTCCACTCCATTCTTTCACCAACTCAACCGTTACCACGATAAGATTTTTTAATGGTTGGTGCTAACCTTTGGCTTGTGTAAGGCCAAGCTTAAGTTTGGGGGGAACCTTCTTGTATATATGTACATATATTTTTGTTTTCTTTTTCTATAAAAAAGTAAAAAAATTCAAAACACTAAAAAATGAAAAAAAAATTATAAATAAATAAACAGGGGAGTGCCGACATTTTGACCCTCTTGGTGTAGCATGACAGTGAGGAAACTGTCAAGTTTAAGTTTGGGGGTATGCTCGGTACGACTTTTTCCTTCGCATTCATTTGTACATATTTTTGCATTTGCATACTTATTTTTAAAACCCATAAAAAATTGAAAATTTTCAAAAATCATAAAAATTAATGTATTCAATTTTGGCCATATTTGATTTGAGTTTGACAAATAGGTTAACTGGCTAGGAACAACTAGATCATAGACATAGTAAATTAAAAACCCTAAAAATAACCTTCCTTAAAGTTTAACGGTAGAAAGTATATGACTTGTAGTTTATTTAGAAATAGGCAAATTTTGAGTTAACTTTTTGGGCTAAGTCGAAACAAAGGAAAAGTATTGATATTTTTATTAGAATATGAGTTTGAAAAATAATTCCTAGCTTAAGTCTAGATTCTGAAAATGTATACCCTACAATTTGCACAATCACGCACCTTGAAACTTGGAATAATAGAAGAGACCTTGAAATGCTCTTGTCTAAAGTCTTTAGTACGAAGAAAAAAAATACAAGTGTGAATAAAAAAAAATGAACACTGGTTTTTGTGATTACTTAAGGCTAAAAAAATAGAAAAATATTTAGCGAGGGTACTTCATCACCTAGTGCCTTAGACCAACTGGTTTGGGAGTCACTGTTAAAGCCTTGGGTGTTGCAAGACTAGGAAGTACGCTTTAAAGTGCTAACGCATCTTGTAATCGGTTGTTGGTACCTCAAGAAGTATTAACGGTCGCATGAAGGATGTGTAAGAAAAAATTCAATTAAAAATTCACCAATTAATAAGTACTTTGGACAATGGACAAGAGTATGATTGCTTGATTTGAATTTTCAATTGTATGGGCGATATTTACACACACGTATGGGTATGTAATTGGAGTTTAGATGAGAGAAAGGAGTGAAGAATATAACTTGTATCTTTAGTAGAGTTGATAGAAATTCCTAAGTGGAGATGGAACCCTAAAAGGAGAACTTAAGAGATGCCGAAAGCTAAGTAAGTCTACAGAATATATATAATTTTAAGTTAAATGATGAGAAAGTGTGAAGAATATGGGTGGATGATTTATGAGTCGACGATAATAGAATTCCTTGTTAAAAAACCTAATTGGAGAATTAAAGTTAATGGGCCGAATTGATAGGATTTTGTGGGTAGTATCCGCTGAAAACTCTTAGGAGACAACACTCCTCCTACTAGGGAAACCTAGAGGTTTAACGGCTTGTTGCACGAGCTCAGTGCAATCGCGTTTCCCTGCGAAAGTGCGGTTAGGTTTTTGTAGAGAATAAAAAATAAGTTTGCTCGAGGACGAGTAAAAGATAAGTTTGGGGGTATTTGTTCACACCATAATATTGTATTATTATATTCCCCATACTTATTCGTTTTATAAATAAACAGGTGCTTTTGACGCATGTCTGCTACATATTAAAGGTTACGGGTTCTTGGAGCGAAAACAGTGAAAAAGACAAAAGACGATACAAAAGAGGGACTTTTGACCAAAAAATAGAAGGATCTCAGTCAAGCCTAGATGAAGAACAGTTCACAATGTACAAGGCAACGCAAGGTCCAAGATTACAAAGCGAACGGTTAAAAGTCCGCCGTAATTATTCACTGGAGATCTGGAAGAAACATAGAAGCTATTTTAATAAAAGAACCAAATAATAAGGAAGCCCAAAGACAGAAGAGCCCACAAAGGAAATTTCAAGGCCCAATACTTCCTTTTAAAGAGATAGAGACATAAAATTTTACCAAAGCTTGGAGTCTACTTTGACTAGGTCTTCCTAAGGATATTTTGGTAAATGTAGACGTGCGAATCAATTGTAACCTAGGATTTCCTATCCTCTATAAATAGGAACTCTAAATAACTGTAAAGGCTATGCCTCCCTTCATTAATAAAATTCAGATTTCTTTTGGAGAGCATCAATTTGTAAGTTCTTTATTTTCTGCCCTAGGTTAAAATTTCTATTCTTGCCCTAGATAAATTTAATTCCTTGCCCTAGTTAATCTTTTATTCTCTGCCCTAGATAAATATATTTTAATTACCTAATGAGTGAGTAGTATCCTCGCTTTTTAGGGTTAGATCTGGGGAAGGTTTGAGAGATGAAGATCTCTCATCCCCTTTCTTGCCCATCATATATTTTCATAGGACTCTATGCATACATGCACATACCGCTCCCTACGGCATCCTATCCCTCGAGGTAGCTATGATACCGTAGTATAAAGGCCCGGTTGTGATGGTTTTACATGGATGTTAGGGTAAGGATTGATAAAGGAAGGACAAGAAACTAGAGGAAGAATACATCTTCCCGATGATTCTAATCTCTTTTATTAATAATTACCATAACACCTAATTAGATCTTCATATGGGTATAGAAAGCGGTGAGATTTATAGACTTTCCAAACTTAACCTAGACCTAACCCTAGCAAGACTTAGATATAAATTAATTTATTTTTTAGATTTAATAATCAATCTGGCTCCTATCGGAATTAACTCGTAAGAGCGATTAGGAAATTCACAACATCCCTGTGGACCGACCCGTACTCACCGGCTAGCTGCAAAGCGACGCCGTTCTTGATTGCGGTTATTAGATAGTTTTTGAGATACGAATCATAAGGGTGTAACTTCATTCGGGTGTTTGTTGTCCGGTTATACTCAGTTTGCTCAGTTGTTCTTTGTTAAGTTGTGCGTTGCACAGAGTTCCTTCATGGGGCGTATACAATGAGGGCATCCTGGTTGATTGCCGCCTTGGGCAGGAGCTTCAGGAAGCCTTGGGTACTGGTTGTGCTTTAGTTCCATCTTTCGATCTGCAGGATATGGTTTTGTGAGAGCGGGCTATACCGACTCTGGAGGATATGCTTCTGCGTATGTACTAATTGTTGCCGGCAGTTGGGATCGTCACTTGCCATTGTTAGGATTCTCCTTCGATAGCAGTTATCAGGAGGCACTCCAATTGGAAACCTTTTGGTTTTGTTTGTTAGGTGGTGTCGTTATCCAGTCTATTTTTCTGACTCTGCATAGTAGGATTTTTGTACCCCAGCTAGTCGAGAGACTTTGGAGATGATCAAGTTGGTTCAGGTTAGGATGATGACAGCCAGTGCAGACAAAGGTCCTATACGACCGTGATGGTCGCGGACTTGAGTTCGCAGCGGGAGATCATGTATTCCTATGGGTTTTCCGATGAATGACATGTTGAGTTTTGGGAAGCTTATCCCAGGATTATAGGTCCCTTAGAGATCCTTAAAGAGAGTTAGTTTCGTTGCCTTTAACTTGGCACTTCCGCCCAGATTATTGAGTATTCACCCCGTATTCCTTGTGTCCATACTTTGCAATTACCTTCTTGACTTTCGCACATGATTCAGCATCAGACCATTAGCTTTGACGCGATCTTTCCATTCACCGGCAGCCATTGGTGTAAATGGTTCGGCAGGTGGAGAAACTTCGATCAAGGGTCTTGCCATCTGTGGAGAGTTTTCTTGGACGTAGCCGTATAGTGAGGTGATCACTTGAGAGGCTGCGAGCGAGATATGAGACTTGTAATCTTTTCTTCGACGGTACGCTTAGTGAGAATTTTAAATTCGGGGACGAATTTTTATAATGGGGGAGATTGTAACGTTTTAGAAATCGTTATGTGAATGTTTCCATTTTTGGGTAAAATTGTCGCGTATTTTCTGTTTTAAACCGACTGTGATCAAACGACCATATAGACTTGCCAGCATCTAGTTTAGTTAAAATAAAGCTAGTGCGCAAGCTTTGGGGTTATATGGGACGTTTTGGTTCAATTTGAATTTTTCCTAATTTTAATATTATTTTAATGCGGTATTCACATTTTAGGAAAACATCTCTTTTGTATCTTCTCATCAATTAAGTTTGAGTTAAACCAAACCTTCTCACTTATCTAGATTCATTGTGGACTAGGGTTTAAGTTCAATCTTAAAGAAAAGAAAAAGAATGTCAAGATGCATGCATGTGTGCAAGTGTGTGTGTGAATGCATTTATGTGCATTTATCACATGAAAGTCCTAGGAAATTCCCTCACCTTCATCCATATTGGCCGAGCTCCCTTTTTCTCTTCTGCCCTTGACAATTTCCCTCTCTCTTTTCCTTCTCAAATCCACAATTCTTCACAAACTTCATCAAAATCTTATTTTTCACCTCTTGGATGTCTTGGAGCTAGGTAAAGCTAGGGTCTTTGAGTTCTTTTAGCTAGGTAATGATCTCTATCTCTTCTTTAATTAGTTTTTGTGCTTTGTGGTTAGTTAGTTTCAGTTTTAAGTGTTTAAAGTTTAGTTTGATGCGTAATATCGTATTTTAGTGTCGTTTTGTGATATATGTGGTCTGCTGTGACCCGGATAGTTTACTAGAAAACTAAACAATGTAGTTTTGTAGTACCTGTGACCATAGGACCCCACCTGAGACACGAACCCACCTTCTCGGACCTCGGCCGGCGACAGGAGGGGAAATTCCGGCGACCACGGCCCCTAGGGTGAGTTGGGGTGTGGGTTTTTGAGGGTAGCTCTATGCTTAGGTTTTGGTGTTTTTGGTCTTGTTTGTTTGTTTAGTTTTCTCTGTATGCAAAATCTGGGATCACTTAGGTAGGTTGTAGTGTTTTGTGTTCGCGCGATACGTTATACGACACGGATCTTGCACTTTGGGTGGTTTTGCTCTTAAGTTGTTTTCGTCGTGTCGCTACGCACGTTAGCCACAATACGAACACTTGAGATTATGTTTTGTGTTATTGTGTCGGTTAAATGTAGTGTATACGTGCTTTAGGGTTATTATTAATATACACTTGTTTTATTGTCTTACTGTTGTAGGTTCGCAGGCAGGGACTACGGACATAGCTACAAAGGGAAAACAGGTGGTTAGCTACACTTAGCCAGGAGTGTTGGTGAGTAGATTTATAATCTACAGGGGAATCGCCCGCATGGCTTTATGCTTCGGGGCTAGAAATGACTTAACTTGTCGCATATTCTATGTCATATTTAGAATTGCGCATTTACCCTACTGCTTAGTAAATTGTTGTGCTTGGACTAGTATCCTTAGGACACTGCACTATTATTAACGGCTCATGTTGCACGAGCACTGATTGTTTATACACCGTCAATAATTGCCATGTCACGCACAACCCACATATAGAAATGATATTGTCTGGTCAGGGACATTATGGCATTGATTCATATTTTTTATCGCATATGACATATAGCAAACCTGTATACCTACGTGCTTACGCATATGATTTGACATGCTAGTTACCTATATAACTATAGGGTATCGTACCATTAGCGATAGGTACATACACACCTAAGGACATAGCTACAGGTGTACTTTGTATTACATACTTCACATATACCTGGAGGGTATTATGGATAGGTATAGACACATACCTTGCTACAACTACTTTGACATCATACATACTTACATATAGACACACATATCTTGCTATACCAATATGGTTACGCATACCATGTTATAGCTACATGTTCACCTATCTATATTATTGCATATACTACATTCATAGATGTCATATGATGTTCTCTGATATTTTTACTACTATGTATATATAACAGTGGAGTGGGACGCTGTTATATATGTCGTTACACCAATATTAGTGGAATGGGACGCTAATATATGTGTATTGATTCATGCATTTATACATTTTCACTACTTGACGTTTTCTGGATTTGAGGACCGTGGTTTTCATGAAATTATGCATTATTTGAAAAACCCGGTTTCTCTTGATATGATATTTCAGTCCGTCCACCATGTGTTTTCTCGGTTCTGAGATTGGCATGTGAAACCCGATTCGAGGAGCGGGAGGCACCGTCTGTAGGTATATGGTGGACCCGGTATGGTACCCCAGGGCGAGAGGTGATTTCGTGGTGTAGACGATGAGCCTGACAGAGGGACCACTACCTACCGGTGACAGTATTTGGACTCGACGTATATCTGGAGGATATCGATCGAGATTATGTACGTACATGCCCTGCAGATTGCGGGTGGTGCTTACCCAGGTTATTAGGATGTACGTACATGACATTGGAGGGCCAGCCTAGGTGATGGCGTCTCAGAGATCAGTATTTTGGTGTCGATGCTGGACACTTGTTTCATGGTGTTTTGGGTGTCGATGTTAGACACTCACCTTATATGAAACTTACTTTATACTGATATTGTACACACTGGATATGTGGGATATATTGATGTTGTGCATTCGGGATCTACGAGATATACTTGATGTTGGACATTCAGGATATATGAGATATATTGATGTTGTACACTCAGGATATATGAGATATATTGATGTTGTACATTCAGGATATATGTGATTTACTTGATATTGTATATTAAGGATATATGAGACCTACATGATATGAGAGCCAATTGGGGGCTGAATTGTGGAAATTGGGAATTTGATTGTCTTATTGGATTTTGGTCCTACCACGAGGTTAGGATTTCCGTGGAAATGACATGTTGTATTCCATACTCCACATTTACTGTTTATGCACTGCTTCATCCATTAGTGTACCTGTTAGAGTGCCTTCCATGACTGTTGCATTTACATACCTTTATTCATATCATTTCTTCATGTATTAGTAGTACCGATATAGTACCTTACATGATTGTAAATACAGATTGTCATATTATTATTGCTTCATGTATAAATTGTACCTGCTAGTGTACTTTTTCATGATTATTGCATTACATATGACCATTTATTGATATTAAATGCTTATGTTAGATTCGCGTTGTACGTGCATACTCGCGATTACCTACATATGTTATTTACTATTAACGAGTTGGCAACTCACCCCCGTTGTGCCACAGTGTTTGCAGGTGTTCCTCAGGATAGTCAGAGGCAGGCTATTTCCATCCTTCGTATCATCTTTTGGCTGCGGATACCACTTCGCCTGACAGTGTGCAGTTTTGCCCAGGTGGGTTTTGTGGTTATCCGATGTTGTATTGTATATTCGTTGTATCCTTGTACTCTCCATGTACCAGTATTATGTTGACCTAGAGACTTAATGTGAGGACGATATTGTATATTATTTTGTTACTTGGAGTTTTTATGCAGTTTTATTTATATCGTCTATTTCTTCGCTATGGCGTCGTATATCAGTTGTGGTGATTGTTTTCCGCCGTTGGGCGTGGATTTTGCTCCCGTTTGGGATGCTTTATTTATATATTATGTTGTATCCATTTTGGGGGCTTGTTTTACAAAGGAGGTGCTGCCAAAATTTTAAGGAATAAAAGTGAGACTTTAAAGAATTTGGGTTGTGATTTCAAAGGTTTTGAAAATACTATTATCACTTTCTTATTACTTTTGATGGTTTAGATTGCTGGGTTTTGGCTTTCTTTTACTACGTTACGCCTGTAGATGTTGCGTAGTATTAGGGTTGTCACGTGCCAATTTCGGGTTGTGACAATGCTAAGTTTTTTCTTCTCTCTCTCTTAATTGCAGCGACCCCGTGACCGGACATAGGTTACATCTAGATAATAAAATGACTAAATCTGACTATAATGACTGGCAAAAGTCTGTCCAAATGTCCATTGCCTATGACAAGCTGGGACAACTTATGTAACATTTCAGAAAAATAAAATATTATTTTTGGGAATTTATTTAATTAAATAATAAATATTATGAATATTTTGATAATGCGGTATAATTAATTACCGATAAATTGGTAAATATTTGGAAAATTTTAGAAATTTCTGAAATGAGGGTGTTTTATATGATTAAGGCAAATTATGAATTTTTATGATTTATTATATTCCATTTTTGTGCTAATCGCGATTTAATATCACTAATCGTGCATTAAGCTTGTTTTGTGCACATGACATGCACCATGTTACTTTTTCAAAAAATTACTTGTTACATTTCTTTTCCTACCATGGTCTTTTCTTTTATTATGCATGACTTTGTATTTAAAGGTTGAGAAGAATAGAAAAGAAAAGGAAAATGAAACAGAAGAAAAAGGAAAAGAGTAAACAAATGGGTATGGGCAAGAGAGAGAAGAGAGAGAGATGTGAGGGGTCATTGACCATAGGCTCATTCTTCATTCTCTTAATCATTTCTTCTTCTTATTTCTCCTCTCATGGCAACCCTCTTCTCCTCCCTCATCTAACTCCTCACAACACCCTCAATTCCTCATCAAAACATCATCCTCCTTTCATTAAAAACATGCACAAGATCATCACAAGAACTTTGGACCAAGAAAGTTTGGATTTTGGAGATCTGGGACAACTAAAGAAAATTCTTGAGTTGCCAAATGAGGTAATTCTTGCACCTTTAGAGTAGTATTACATTCACATAAGCATTCATGTTAGTTTAGAAGTGAATTAGTGTTGATTTATAGACTTGAAAATTTCAAGTTAGGGTTAGGGTTTGAATTGAATCCAAAAGTGTAGTTGAGATTAGTAGAGACCTTATAACCCCTCTAGTTTTACTTTCATGGACTGAAACCATAGACTAAACCCCGAAACATAAACTTAGAAACCCTGATATCGAAAATTATGAGAATTGTGAGGTTGTTTTGACATTTTCTATAACCCGGGTGACCTGAAAATTTTTTAGCGATCACAGTGAGTCATGCAGGCAACCTGGAAGCTAACCCTAAGACCCAGGACCCCAATTCCACCATTTGGCTGCAGATTTATCCTATCTGACCGCAAATTTCGGCCAGGGTAGAGGGGATTAGGTCCGTGCTTAGTCCATGGCTTTATCTCCAGTAAATTAGACCCTTTACATGTGCAAAATTGGCTAATTTCACTTAGGGTAAAATCTGGAGCAAGTTTACAAATTTCTGGTCGTTTTGCGGCTTTTAATGAATTGGGATTTAGTATTTGTTATTGTGTTCCATCATGTGGCGTTTGAACGTCAACAACAAGGGATGATTGGTTGGTTTTGCATGTGTAGGCTATAGGTTCTGACCTATAGACGATCCGTGTGCCGTATTGGTTTTCCATACTTGATTTACGATACTATGTGTGATATGTAAGTACCCCCCACATGGACTTCGGACGATGAAGAAGAGGATGGCGACATCGACTTCGGTAAGCGATGATCAAGGTGAGTAGATATATATCTACGGAGGAAGTCGGGTGGATGGCGTATAGCACCCCCGCAGTTTCGTAGTATAGAACGCGAATGTGTTATGATATATATATATATATATATATATATATATATATATATATATATATATGTTATTATAAGATGTGTATACATTGCTAGAAATGCTTTAGCGGACTTTGGATTAGTGTAAGTGTATTTGGTAGTTAATGCTACAGTTTAGTGTTAGTCGCGAAACCCTAGAATAAGGTTTGCACGCACACGCACACACACACACACTTACATTGTTTTACTTGTGCGTATATGGGGATATGTATATATATAAATACACACATAGGTATGGGACTATGTATATATATACGTATACACATACATGGATGATGAGGATAGAACATGGTACTTGGATATGAGTCGATGAGATTAGGCATGATGCCACGAGATCGGTGATTTGATATGGTTCGTATTATGAGATACGACATGAGATTATAGAGGGTCTTTAGGCGATGTGTTTTCATACACACGCATGTATATATGTAGATGGTCTCAATATGTACTAGAATTAGATCAGTACCCCTAATAGAGGATATGATGATAAGGATACCAGATGAATAATAAGATGAATGTGATATTTGACCCGTACACAGATTTAGGATGTCGTACGATGGATTTACCGTGCGAGCTATATATTGATGATAGATCCACACTCTTGACTCGAGGATGTCGTGTTATATATTGTATCGTATGTGATACTGTTGAGGCGGGATCACCGACTATTATATATATATATATATATATATATATATCGACCCAGACATAGGTGGTTTTCCATACCCTTTTGATTAGCCTGTTAGTTTAGTCATGTAGTTTACTTATAGATGTTAGACTAGACTCGAGTCATACCTATTTCAAACTCATGAATTGTGAGTATTTCAAAGACGGGCCAAAGGATTCTACGGATATTTCAAAGAACGTACTTTTTCTTAAAAACACCGTAGCCCTTATTTCTAAACACCACGATTCGTATTATTTCAAATGTCAAACTGTATGACTCGTATATAGAATTGTATTTTCCTGATTGTCGTGTTTATTATTCAAATTCCGTTCATTCATGTTGTTATCATCGCATTGCATATTTAATGTGTACTTTAGTGATTATAAACCATGTTGTCAGGGCACCAGCACCATTATCGATGATGCGTTTATTACACTTACACAGGTTGGCCGGCTCACACATTTCATCATCGATAATTGCCATGTCACTACACAGTAGGATTGCCGCATCATGATATGACTCCTTGAACAATTTACTTGCTATAGTTACATATGCACCTTTATACGATGCTGCAATTGACTTTAGAGGAATTGGGAACTGCAGGAGATATTTTAAAACTGGATTCATTTAAAAGAGCGGTTTACCCTTGATATGTGCATATTGCTGTTCTATGTTGCATGGTATACGGATATGCTTACATTTCTGTTATATGTCGCATACATCATGCATTATGATTATACGCATTGAGATATGTCGTTTTCATGAGATTTCTGGATTTGAGAACAGTGGTTATTTTAAAAGAAAGTATGTATTGTTTTAAAAACCCGGTTTCTCTTGATATGATATTTCAGTGCTTCCACCATGCGTTTTCTCAGTTTTGAGACGTGTGATATGTGAAACCCGATTCGAGGAGCGGTAGACACCGTCTGCGGGTACATGGTGGACCCGGTGAGGTAACCCGGGGCAAGAAGACTCGTATTGTTAGACTGTGAGCCTGGTAGGGGAGCACTACCTACCGGTGATAGTATTTGGACTCGGCGGTTATCCGGAGGATACCAACCGGAGTAGTGAGATGGATATGAGGGCCGACCAGATTATGCGGCACCTTAGGGCCGATCTGAGGATGCGGCGCCTGAGCTATATGATGATTTATGTGTCGATGCTAGACACGGGTTTCATGATGTTTCGAGTGTCGATGTTGGACACTCAGGTTCCATGATTTTGATGTGTCGCGAGGGACACACGTTGATTTATATCCCCATACTTTCATGCATATGCTTTTATGATATTTTACATGCATGATGTTGTTGTGTCATTGGTTGACACGTGGACGAGATCCACATGCATACAGGCATTGATTATATTGTTGGATGTTAGCCACATGCATACGGGCATTGATTATATTGTTGGATGTTACCCACATGCATATAGGCTTGATTATTATATTGTTGGCACAGATTTGCAGATACGGTCACCCTAGATATCATAGTATTACATTTATATTATAGTTGACCTAGGAAATCGTTATTTTATTCGATTTCTACCTGTTGTTGTTTTCTACTCACGAGTTGGCAACTCAACCAAGTTGTGCCACAGTTCTTGCAGGTTGACCGCATGGATCAGTAGTGGCATCGCTGGCACACAGCTGCATTCAGGTGTTTTGCTTTGGTAGGTGGTACATGTTGGATCGTACTCCTCTTGTATTATTATTCATATTGTATCTAGTCAACTCCATCAATCGAACAAGTATTTGTATAAGTAATGAGACTTAGTGAGATTTGTGGTTGCGAGACTTAGAGCAAGGGGTATTCTGCTACTTGTGGTTTTGATTTCTTGCTTATTTCTTTATCTTTTGTGGTGAACTTCGCCGTTGGGCGTTGTATACTTATACATACTGTCTTGCATGGTTGTGATCCGCCGATTGGCGAAGAGCTAGCTCCCGCTTGGGGATGCCTTTATCATTATCTTGTATATGTGGTTTTGGATCAAAAAAATACAAAAGAGGTGCTGCCCAAATTTTTAAAAGACGAAACATGTTTTTCAACTAGTAATCCACTTGCATTTTTATTTTCCATTGTTTATGTATTTAGGAAAACTTGATTTCATCATACTTTATTTTCAGAACATCACCTCTTTTATTTTTTTAAAAAAAGGTTTAGATTTCTTGCTTTTCGGCTTACTCGAATTACGTTACAGCTTTAAACGTGCGTGATTTAAGTGCCGGTCACGAGCTAATTTCGGGTCGTGACACCTCATTACTACTCAAGCCCCTGTCGTCCCAGGTCCAGTTTCCACCGTCGCGGATATAGATATCCGTAAGACATCGGAAAGAGACAGTATGAATGCCAAGTGCCTCGTGTTGGCATCAGTGGATGGTGTAAACCAGAGACAGCACGAGAAGATGGACTTAGCTTCCATCTTCCTCCATAACAAAGATTTATATGGAGAGCAATCTCGTATCGCAAGATATGAGACCTCGAAGGAATTGCTTCAAGCGAGGTTGGTTGTCGAGTCATTTGTAGGGGACAACGTACTTACGATGACTAGCTATATTGATGAGCTCACGGACCTGGAGACCACGTTGGGAAACGGGTCATATGCTGACTTGTTTCTACTGTCCCTACCATCTACTTTTGCCCAGGGGAAGAAAGTTATACTTCCAGTTGAGGGCACCCTGAAGGAAACCAGGATGACACCCTCTCAGCTTATTGGGTAATCTTCCTCTTCTGCATCCAAGGCGAAAGCAAAGGGTGAGAAGAAGAAGACCTCCACAAAGCCGATATACGGTGTCAGTAAGGTAGAAGGACAGGGAAGGGCAAAAGTTTCTGGGCTAACAGTAGGGAAGGATGGATGTTCCTATTTTCATGGGAAAGGTAATTGGCAGAGGGATTGGAGGGCTTGAAAAGCCAGAATCCAGGATCCGAAGCATGTTGTGGCTTCGACTTCGGGTGTGTTTGTAATAGAAACTGTATGTCAATTAACCCTACTTCCTGGGTACTAGATACCGGATCTGGATCTCATATCTGTAATTCATTACAGGCTTTGAGAAACCATAAGTTATCAACGTAGGTGATATGACTCTCATAGTTGCTAACGGAATGACCGTGGACGCTGAATCCATAGGGGAATATCACCTTGGATTAACAAATGGGCTGATATTGATTCTACGTAACCGTTTGTATGTATCTAGTCTAGCTTGTGATATCATATTTGTATCCTTACTTTCAAAGGATATGATTTTACATTTGTAAGCGATATTGTTAGTTATATGTATGCCCTAGAGGCCATTACTATACATAGGATGTATATAGTAGTGAATGCTTGGACATATATAGGGATGACTTTCTTGCTCGATATGATAGTATGCTATCTGGTTACCCTTTACATTAACGTGTACACTGATTGTCTCTCTGTTACATGTTGGTAAGCCCTTAGGATATGTACTTGACTACCTGGACTATGATGCGGATCATACTAGTGGGGACGTGGTAGTCCATAAGTACATCTTTCAAAGTCCCTAGTCGTGGGTGTATCAAGACGGGGCATCGATATACCAGTGTAGACTAGCGTGTAGCTTCTCGACCCATACAGATAGGCGATGGATGATCCCATATCCATTGGTGTTTGACATCAGAGATTATATACGGGTGCTCAGTGGAGACCGGGTACACTGGACGGACTCGCCGAGAACTCCCAGATGGTATTATACCTTATGTCAGATGGCAGTTCTCTGGTGACACTGGTACAGGTTAGTCTGTAGACCCGAGATCGTCATAGAGTCTTGTGTGATTCCCACTGTGCTTTGATTTCCATCATACCACGTCCAATAGGGCGTGCAAAATGGTGGCTTTTGGGTACAGTCCCGAGTCACATGGAGGCAATGAGCGATAGGAGAGGTTTCGTCTCTCCCGGTATAGGGAGTTGATGTTGCGCAGTGCTCGATTGGCTATAACAGGAAGTCCTTGGCCAAGGCTGCTTTAGGGATTTACTGGTAAGTGTTACCAATAGTTTCTCGACCCGTTATGAGCCTCGTATCGACATGACTTATCGAGTTATTGGGGTCTGACGTTTACCACCCCTAGACGAGATATGCGACATATCAGACGAACAGACCGGACTGTACGGTAGTGTTACTCGTTGGATTCACAGGAGTGTGAGCGGGATTGCTCGTTGATCTTCTGATCGCTCAATACCCGGGTGGCCGTTACGTTTAGCAGACCGCTTGCGGCTTGTGGGTGTTTGATATGATCATCACCTACTGCCGGCGTATTGACGAGTCTTTAGAGTCCTACACAGGGGTTTCCTGGCTCAAGCGAAACGAAATAGGAGCGCATATGAGATATGTGCGGGACCGAGAATAATACCAGTATGTGATACTGTATTCTATTCTCGCGATTTGTATCATCGGTCGGTTATATGTGATATAGCCGGGTTACCGAATCAAGTGTTGATTCGATACATTGATACACATGATATTAGTCGGTTATATGCGATATGACCGGATCGTTAAATCAAGTGTTGATTTAATGATTTAATGTATAATTATATATTTGATATATTACTTTACATTAACTAGTATTGGTTCACTTAAGATTGATTTTCTCACTTGAATGTGCACATTGTTTATATGTGATATATGCAAGTGTACATGTTTGTATCATGCTTGATGATACAAACAAGTTATGTGTATGAGACTTGAACCATATCAAGGTTAGATTAGGGTTTACTATTTTCCTTAGCATATAACAAAAGAGTGTGACTTTGGTCAAAGTTATCAAGCTTCATGAAGCTTGATGAACATTGACAAAGTCAACTCTTTTGTCATTTGTCAACGATATTAGCTAACCCAACCCTTAACCTTATGCTATGGTTAATTCTCTATATGAGTTAAGCATGAGGGCTTAACTCAACCATGGTGCCATGATTAAAAGGATAAGTATTCATATTATTCTTTTAATTGAAATCATTCTTTCTTCTTCTTCATCTTCATCAAGCTCACAAAAGCTTGAGAGCTCCAATGGTGCCATGAGAAAAAGTGTGAGAAATCCAATTCTAAAGTGAACCCACTTCCTATTTCTTTATCCTCTACCACTTTCCATGTAGTATAGGGTGTTCTCTTCACAAAGTTTTTGACCAAGTGAAGGAATAGCTTGAGTTTGAGTCTCCTCGACGTAGATCATCTTCGGCCTTGAAGTCAATGACCTAGCCCGATCATTTCTCCGACGAAACCATCGCCAGAGTCCAGGATTCGATGATCGCAGTGGAGGGACGTCAACACGAAGCTAAAGAAATGGTGGAGCGGATCTACAAAGGTTGTAATCCCTTTCACTTAGCAATAAAGTTGTTTACTTGCTTGCTTTTCTCCTTAACATCTAGTTAACGATCTATATTAGGGTTTCTCGGCACCGGAAAAATATTGTTTGGCATGGTTGATGCCTTGTGGAACCTCCTTAGTGTGCCTAGTAACCATACAGTGGTATCAGAGCCTAGCTAGAGCTTTAGGCGAAGTGTAGACGATGTTTTAGATCCGATCGAAACACGAAACCCTAATCCGACCCCTTCTCTGTACATTTTTTCAAAACTGGGTTTTTTCCAAATTAAAAATATGCAGAAAAATCAGCAAGGTTTTTTAGGGATTACTGTGCAGCACGTGCCCATGATTCATCTAAAGCGCGGCGGAACCGCGGCACGAGCATGTCTCGTGCGGCGGTTCCACGGCCATTAAGACAAATTAGCTTTTGAAAATTGCACAGTAATTCCTATCTGTTGATGCTGTATTTTCTGGGAATTTTTAACTTCTACTCAAGAGTTGAGTATTCTGGGTTGTATTGGGAGTTCGTAGATTCGGTCGGATTGTCAAACTTTGTCTATGTGTTTTCCAGGTAATTTTAGAATATGTTGAAAAGTTCGACCGGATATAAATACCCACTTTTTCCCCTGTCGGGAAATTTCCAAGTGTTGGATCTTTCCGTTGTTTAATAACGTTCTAAGTAGTGCAAGTAACGCGATGGACCCTTTAGAAGACAACAAACCTTAACTCGATTATGTGACCGTCTTGAACTGCCCTTTGAACCCTAGGGTTTGGGGCAGTACGGCGTGCCACATGTGAGGCGTTGGCTTGACCCTTCTACGGCTGGACCGTTGGTACTATGGCATGAAGTGAATGTTTTTAAACTTATTTCATGTGTTGAGCTGTTTCGGGAAAACTTGGGTGTTTGATTGTTCGATCGGAAAGTTTAACATTTTCTATTTATCTGGATTATGATATAATATTTGGAATCCACAAGTAGTTATGACATAACTGATTTGGATGTTATAAACATAGCAGTTTAGTCTCACTTGATCGGTTGCCACGGAATTTTGATGTGATCAAAATTCCGTCGCAATCTTGATGTGATCAAAATTCCGTCGCAATCACGTAGCGTACGCGGATACTCGCCGGGTAAACTTAATAGACAGCCACGCCCCATAGCCCCGACCAAGTGACTGTAGGAGAACCCCGTCGCCGAAAGCATCCGTTCGGGTGCTCGCGGCAGCGGTGTTCCGCCTTGGTGCACTTCGTCGACGGCATCGGGGGTGCGGCTGCCTACTAAAGTTTGCGACGAGCATTCGATCAGGATGTCGGGAATCTTGCTGAATTGCCTGACTTGATATTGAAAAGAGTTTTCGATAATGAGACTAAAATGCGGGGTTTATAATTGTTAGGCATGTGATGTCTAAGGAATTCATTTGGTTAGGCTTGCGATGTCTAAAGATGTTGCGGATTCCAACTCTTGTAGTTTTACACTTTCTTTTCTGCGACCGTAAGTGTAATATGTGATATCGCCGGTTTCGTTGCTATATGTCAACGACAATTGGGATGGGCATATTTACTTACGTTGATGACATGTGATGTTATGTGTTGCTGGATATGTTATATTTGATCTTCGCGTTTTGAATAGCCGGGGGTTTTATTGTTAGTTATATGTATGCCCTAGAGGCCATTACTGTACATAGGATGTATATTGTAGTGGATGCTGGGACATATATAGGGATGACTTTCTTGCTCGACATGATAGTATGCTATCTGGTTGAACTTTACCTTAACGTGTATACTGATTGTCTCTCTGTTACATGTTGGTAAAGCCCTTAGGATGTGTGCTTGACTCCCTGGACTATGATGCGGATCATACTAGTGGGGACATGGTAGTCCATAAGTACATCCTTCAAAGTCCCTAGTCGAGGGTGTATCGAGACGGGGCATCGATATACCAGAGTAGACTAGCGTATACCTTCTCGACCCATACAGATGGGCGATGGATGATCCATATCCATTGGTGTTTGACATCAGAGATGATATACGGGTGCTCAGTAGAGACTGGGTACACTGGACGGACTCGCCGAGAACTCCCAGATGGTATTATACCTCACGTCAGATGGCAGTTCTTTGGTGACACTGGTACAGAGTAGTCTGTTGACCCGAGATCGTCATAGAGTCTTGTGTGGTTCCCACTGTGCTTTGATTTCCATCTTGCCACGTCCAAGAGGGCGTGCAAAACGGTGGTTTTTGGGTACAGTCCCGAGTCACATGGAGGCAATGAGCGATAGGAGGGGATTCGTCTCTCCCGGTATAGGGAGTTGATGTTGCGCTGTGTTCGATTGGCTATAACAGGAAATCCCTGGCCAGGGTTGCTGAGATTTACTGGTAAGTGTTACCAGTAGTTTCTCGAATTGTTATAGACCTCATATCGACACGACTTATCAAGCTATTGGGGTCTGACGTTAACCACCCCTAGGCGAGATATGCGACATATCAGACGATCAGACCGGACTGTACGGTAGTGTTACTGGTTGGATTCACTGGAGTGTGAGCGGGCTTACTCGTCGATCTTCAGATCGCTCAATACCCGGGTGGCCGTTACGTTTAGCAGACCGCTTGCGGCTTGTGGATGTTTGATATGATCATCATCCGCTGCCGGCGTATTGACGAGTCTTTAGAGTCCTACACAGAGGTTTCCTGGCTCAAGCGAAACGAAATAGGAGTGCATATGAGATATGTGCGGGACCGAGAATAATGCGTGTATGTGATACCGTATTCCATTCTCGCGATGAATATATCGATTAGGTTATATGCAATATACCCTAGTTATCGAATCAAAGGTTGATTCGATAAGCCGATACATAGGATACTGGTCGGTTATATGCGATATGACCGGATCATTAAATCAAGTGTTGATTTAATGATTTAATGTATAATTATATATTTGATATATTACTTTGCATTAACTAATATCGGTTCACTTTAAATGGATTTTCTCACTCGGATGTGCGCATTGCATATGCGATATGATTTTGTGCACTTGCTTGTATCATGTTTGATGATACATGCCTTTTGGTTAACTGTAAAGAATTAAACCTTGGTTAATGAAATGGTTAGGGTTTACTATTTCCTTATTCATTTATTTATCTATTTATTCTTTTTGGAAAAGGATTTGCATAAAGATTAAATGGTGGCTTTCTTTGTTGTTTTCATGAAGCTTCATGAACACTTTGACTAAGTGACCATTTTGTCTCTAGCTTGACCCTAACCATTCCTTTAACCATGATTGATTCTCTACACATTACCATGGTTAAAGATTATGATAAGTATTCTTTTATTTTATATTTTCTAATTAATCTTATCATAATATTTAACCTTCTTCTTCTTCATTTCTTCAAGTGAAGAAAGCTTGCCTCCATCAATGGCAAGTGATGAAAAAGAGTGTGAAATCCAAATCTAAAGTCTACCCACTTCCTATTTCTTCATCATCTACCTCTTGCCAAGTAGTAGAGTGTGTTTCCTTCACAAGTTTTCATGACTTGGTGAAGGTGGAGCTTGATCTTTCGATGCCTCGACGTAGATCATCTTCGGCAAGGACATCGACGACCTAGCTTGCCCATTCTCCGACGAACCCGACGCTAGAGCCCGGGAAATCACTTGGACAGCGAGGGGACTTCGTTGCGGAGCTATGGAGGTGGAGCACCGGATCTACAAAGGTTGTATTTCCGTATTTCATATAGTTAAAGATGTTAACTTGTTATCTTTTCGCCTAAACTTTAGCCAACGATCCGTAGTCGGGTTTCTCGGCACCGTTAATTTTTGAAATTGGCATGGTTGATGCCTTGTGAGACCTCTTGAGAGTGCCTAGGAACCCTACAGTGGTATCAGAGCCTAGCTAGAGCCTTAGGCGAAGTCTAGACGGACTTTGAAGTCCGATCGAAACACAAATCCGAACCCAAAATAGCACTCTGGACTTTTTCCAAATTCTGGGATTTTTCCAAATTAAAAATGCGTAAAAAATTCAGCAGGGAATTATAAGAATTACGGTGCAATTTTTTTCCCATGAACAGTATATCCCGCGGCGGAAGCGCGGCATAATCCTGCATTATGCGGCGGTTCCGCCGCACCTTGATGACGTCATCCTCGTATGTTTGCACAGTAACTCTTATTAAATTATGCTGGATTTTCTGGGTATTTTTAAAATTTTATTCAAGAGTTGAATTTTCTGCAGTTGTTTTGGGGATTCAGTGTTTCGATAGGATTATCAAATTTTGTCTGTGTGGCTTTCCGGATAATTTTAGAATATGTTAAAAAGTTCGACCGGATATAAATACCCAATTTTTCCCCTGTCGGGAAATTTCCAAGTGTTGGATTTTTCCGTAGTTTAACGACGTTCTAAGTAGTGCAAGTAACGCGATGGTCCCTCTAGAAGACAACAAACCTTAACTCGATTATGTGACCGTCTTGAACTGCCGTTTGAACCTTCGGGTTTGGGGCAGTACGGCGTGCCACATGTGAGGCGTTGGCTTGACCCTTCTACGGCTGGACCGTTGCTACTGAGGCACGAACTGAATGTTGTTAGACTTATTTCATGTGTTGATCTGTATCGGGAAAACTTGGGTGTTCGATTGTTCGATCGGAAAGTTTGACATTTTCTATTTATCCGGAATGGGATACAATAATTGGAATTCACAAGTAGTTATGAGATAACTAAATGAATGTTATAAACGTAGCAGTTTAGTCTCACTTGATCGGTTGCCACGGAATTTTGATGTGATCAAAAGTCCGTTGCAATCACGTAGCGTACGCGGATACTCGCCGGGTAAACTTAATAGACAGCCTCACTCCATAGCCCCGACCAAGTGACTGTAGGAGAACCCCGTCGCCGAAAGCATCCATTCGGGTGCTCGCGGCAGCGGTGTTCCGCCTTGGTGCACTTCGTCGACGGTATCGGGGGTGCGGCCGTCTACTGAAGTTTGCGACGAGCATTCGATCAGGATGTCGGGAATCTTGTTGAATTACCCGACTTGATATTGAAAAGTGTTTTCGATAATGAGACTAAAATGCGGGGTTTATAATTGTTAGGCATGCGATGTCTAAGAATTTCATTTGATTAGGCATGCGATGTCTATGGAGGTTGCGAATTCCAACTGTTGTAGTTTTACACTTTATTTTCTGTGACCGTAAGTGTAATATGTGATATCGCCGGTTTCGTTGCTATATGTCAACGACAATTGGGATGCGCATATTTACTTACGTTGATGACATGTGATGTTATGTGTTGCTGGATATGTTATATTGGATCGTCGTGTTTGAATAGCCGGGGGTTTTTATGTGAGATGAGTGTTTTTTCATTTTCATTCATGTAAAAACTTGTATGTAATATTATTTTATTGGGGCGCTTCCAGGTTGCGGAAGTTGTCACCGTTGATGTATATTATTTACTATTCTGCACTAGGATAGACCCAAGGAGGAGGGCACAAGTAACCGGGTTCTGGAGTCCAGTGGGAGACCAACTCGAGGAGTCGAGTCCGGGTCTTCTAACTCTAGAATTGGTAGGGTTGCTTGCCGCTCTCGTAGGGGTCTAGGGGTGTGGGTTTGGCTATTCATCACGACCGTGGAATCCGTGTTTTATACTGGCTCGTATTGAAAACACGGACGTCCTAGTATATCCAATATTTCATATGATTCTTCTGCTGCGATATCTGTGATGTGATCATGTGATGTTCTGTGATAGATACAGTATATAGTATATATGATATATTATATAGACGTTACTTATGTTTTACACCCGCGCTAGCCCTGCCCCGCTCTGCCGTTAGTTACCTAACCTAACGGTGCACGAGGGGACATCGAGGCGAATGCGGATGGCATAAGTGTACGTCGTATTTATCTGTGATGTTTAGGTACTTAAATGATGGGACTACATTAATGTGATTAATGAAATAAAAGAAACCTAAGATGTTGTAGAATCGAATTTCAAAATAAAACAGGTAGCTACAGTTCTTGCTTTGCATAGCGGTATATACGATATATCCTGCACCTTATTCGATGAGGAAAGGACCGAGATCCCTTCACCGGGAGTGACTCCTTTAGCAATAACTGGCAGATGCTACACCCTCGGTTTGTCTTTTGATTGCTTTTAAGAGTTTTTGCTTTGCACAGTGATATATATGATATATCCCGCACCTCATTCGACGAGAAAAGGACCGACGATCCCTTCACCGGGAGTGACTCCTTTAGCAAAACTAGAAAAGCCTCAAAAACACTCCATTTCAAAATTCATTTGATTCTACAACGATATCAAGTTCATTACGCAATTGGTTTTCAGAATAACCTGTCGTAGCCCTCCGTCATTTCAGATAAGTTGTATATAGTATTCGTGCTGCATTTGTTGGCTTTCGTCAAGGTGCAGTGTGCGGTAGCTATATGCTGCTTATCTGTCAGCATACGATGCGATTGGATTAGGGTAGTCGTGCGGCTTTGTTGGCTTTCGTCAAGGGTCATGCGGGTGGGTTTAATTCGATCAAGAAATGTACGGGTTGAACATGACTAGCGGGCTATGGTTTGTTGGCTTTCGTCAAGGTCATAGCACGTTAGGGGCAAAACATTATCGGGAATTTCAAGTGTTGAAATTTGCAATGAGATTGCATACCTTCTATGAGATAGTTGGATCCCGATACCCGCTGCGAGTAAGTGTTACTCCTGGGAGAGTTTTATACATTACAATTAGCCGATCAAGTAGGTGTCTAGAAAGGTGTCAACGGGGTTACGCCTCTGGGAAAACGAGGTTTACATTAATTAGGTTCGTGCGAAAGCACGGGGGACCTCCCTCAAAGTACCGACACTGGCCTGGCTGAAAGATTGGCGAACTTGTAGTGTGTAATTAATCCCGGCTAGTCTTTCCTTTTAGGGTTTGAAGGAAGATTTGATAAAAAGCAGTGGGAGCCATCCTGATTAGATAAAATAATAACCAATCTATTCTTGCAGAGCGCACGCTGAGTGTTTTCTTCTCTCTCTCTCCAGGTAGCGACCATATCACGCCTTAATCAAGATAATAATACGGATTATTGACCGAACCCGCTTGTTATACTGAGCTGGGGAACGTTGGTCCCGCTCCAACTTATAATTGTTATAAGACAGAGCAGGAAATTAGGGAATACCAGATTTCCCGTTCCGCCCACACGAAGAGAGTGCATGCTGATGCATCATCTTCGGGTGTGTTCATTATACAGAACTGTTTCTCAGTATCCTTTACGTCCTGGGTATGTGATACCAGATCAGGATCCCAGATATGTAATATGTTACATAGGGCTACAGAAAGGTAGAGGACTGAGAACGGGTGATAAGTTTCATGAGGCAGAAAACGGGGCAAGTGTTGCAGCCAAGTCTGTTGGTCACTGTCACCCTGTATTACAAATACATTGATTCTGAAAGAATGTTATTAGATACCGAACCTGATATACAAAATCGTATCTATCTCTTTATTAGTAAAGAAATGATAAAATTTTGTATTGTTGGATAATGTTTTGAACATTTCCTATATCAAAAGTTGATCGTATCAGGCACGTTATCTAAAAGCATTAATGTTCTAAATCAAACTACAGTTCTTAGTATATGGAACACACACAAGAGGAAGAGTTCAGAAATGAACGGATTCTTCTTGAGGTATTGTAGACTAGGTCAGATCAATGTGACCCGATAAGCTGAAGTTACATTTAGATGTATATTTAAATTAGTTTGAATTTACATCTTGTGAAACTTGCCTGTCATGTCACAGAGATAAGATGACCATAGCTCCGTTTACTGGAAACAGAGAAAGAGTTAGTGAACTCTTGGGATGATACATGTTGATGTATATAAGGTCCCCTGTCTACATATACCAAGACCGGTTCTTTTTACTTCATTACATTCTCTGATGATCTTTCGAGATTCAGACCTATGTTCCTGTTGAAACACAAGTCCGAACCTTTTGAGATATTCACAGAATATAAGTTAGAAGTAGAGAACCAATACGGGTATAAGTATTATGTCCTTTGATGAGATCAAGGAGGAGAATACTTGAGCACGGAATTCCTGGACTATTCTAAAGGAGAATGAGATTCTCTCTCGGCATTACTCCTCCGGATACACCATAGCACGATGGTATATCGGGGCGGAGCAATCACACCCTATATGATATGGTGTGCTCTATGATGAGTATTACTGAGTTACCTATTTCCTTTTTGGGTGTAATGCACTTGAGAAGTTGCATACCTATTGAATAGGGTTCGAATCAAATCAGTTGCCTACCACTTCATATGTGATATGGAATGGGAAGAGCCCATATCTTAAGTTAGTTAAGATTTGGGGTTGTCCGGGCTATGTCTAAAAGCAAAATCCGGACAAGCTCGAGGCAAGGTCTGTAATGTAGAACTGGAAAGGTTCCAGCTATACAAACTACAGCAGATGATTTGGTACAACCAAAGGATTCAATAGATACCAACGAACCTCAGCCTCTCCGCCGATCTAGTAGGGTTTTCTCACCCACCTGAGAGATACATCAGTTTCTCGATGACAGTGGGAGCGAGGATTGCATCATGAGATGATGACCCAACTAGTTTCGAGCTGGCCATCAGGAGTAAGACTCTATAAGAATGGTTGGATGCTTAGTGATCTGAGATGGAATCCTTATACGCCGACAAAGTATGGACTTTGGTTGCTATATCTGAAGGGTTAAATCCCCATCAGGAGCAAGTATATCTTGAGAAGATTACTTGGTGTACTTGGAAAAGTTAAGACTTTCAAAGCTAGACTTATTAAAAGTTTGCATCATTGACCAGGTGTGGATAATGATGAAACCTTTTCAAGTAGCTATGCTTAAGTCCATCCAGATCCTACTTGCCATGGCTACATACCATGACTACGATATCTGGCGGTTGGGTGTCATGACTGCTTTTATAAATGATGTTTTAGAAGAGAGAGTCTATAAGTACACAGCCAGAGGGCTTCGTAGACAGTGGGAGCAGCGGAAACGTGCACAAGATGCTTTATAGGATAAAGCAGGTATCGCGGAGTTGGAACATCTGTTTTGATGCAGTAGTCAAATAGTTTGACATCATCAAAATGGTAGATGAACCTTGTATATACAAAAAGGTAGTAGGGAGTATGGTGATGATCCTCGTAGAGTACGTGGATAACATACTCTTGATAAGAAAGGAGTTTCCTATGCTACGCTCGATCAATCTCCGCTTATCACAATGATTCTCCATATAGGATCAAAATGATACCTCCTAAATCCTGGGTTTTTGGATCTAGGAGATAGATCTAATTGGATGTTAGGACTCTCACTAATAGTAGTGAGACGGTATCAACCGATCCTGGGGAGAATCACTGGAAGGGTTCCAGGGTGATAAAGACGACTGAATGTCAGTCGCAGGCATTGTCTTTACCCTCAGTAAAGGGACGGTATGTTGGAAGAGTTCCAAGATAGATACCGTGGCATACTAGACGATAAAGGCTTGATACATCGCTATTTAAGATGCTACCAAAGAGGCTGTTTGGGTATATATTGGTTCATAAGATGAACCATGTTCCTCCCATTGTGTGACAATGGAGTTGTGGCTTATGCCAAGGAACGTCCGTCCCATCAGTGATCCAGACATATTCTAAGGCAGTATCACCTGATCATGGAGATGGTTGATCTCCAAGGGATCGAGTTTAGGAGAGTAGACTCAAAGGACAAACACAGCGAATCCACTCACGAAAGGCCTTTTCCCAGAGAGAGACTTTTATAGGATGGTTGAGTATGAGATACTGCAACCACTGCTACAGATGGCCCTAGTGCAAGTGGGAGATTGTTAGTTATATGTATGCCCTAGAGGCCATTACTGTACATAGGATGTATATTGTAGTGGATGCTGGGACATATATAGGGATGACTTTCTTGCTCGACATGATAGTATGCTATCTGGTTGAACTTTACCTTAACGTGTATACTGATTGTCTCTCTGTTACATGTTGGTAAAGCCCTTAGGATGTGTGCTTGACTACCTGGACTATGATGCGGATCATACTAGTGGGGACATGGTAGTCCATAAGTACATCCTTCAAAGTCCCTAGTCGAGGGTGTATCGAGACGGGGCATCGATATACCAGAGTAGACTAGCGTATACCTTCTCGACCCATACAGATGGGCGATGGATGATCCCATATCCATTGGTGTTTGACATCAGAGATGATATATGGGTGCTCAGTAGAGACTGGGTACACTGGACGGACTCGCCGAGAACTCCCAGATGGTATTATACCTCACGTCAGATGGCAGTTCTCTGGTGACACTGGTACAGAGTAGTCTGTTGACCCGAGATCGTCATAGAGTCTTGTGTGGTTCCCACTATGCTTTGATTTCCATCTTACCACGTCCAAGAGGGCATGCAAAACGGTGGTTTTTGGGTACAGTCCCGAGTCACATGGAGGCAATGAGCGATAGGAGGGGATTCGTCTCTCCCGGTATAGGGAGTTGATGTTGCGCTGTGTTCGATTGGCTATAACAGGAAATCCCTGGCCAGGGTTGCTGAGATTTACTGGTAAGTGTTACCAGTAGTTTCTCGAATTGTTATAGACCTCATATCGACACGACTTATCAAGCTATTGGGGTCTGACGTTAACCACCCCTAGGCGAGATATGCGACATATCAGACGATCAGACCGGACTGTACGGTAGTGTTACTGGTTGGATTCACTGGAGTGTGAGCGGGCTTGCTCGTCGATCTTCAGATCGCTCAATACCCGGGTGGCCGTTACGTTTAGCAGACCGCTTGCGGCTTGTGGATGTTTGATATGATCATCATCCGCTGCCGGCGTATTGACGAGTCTTTAGAGTCCTACACAGAGGTTTCCTGGCTCAAGCGAAACGAAATAGGAGTGCATATGAGATATGTGCGGGACCGAGAATAATGCGTGTATGTGATACCGTATTCCATTCTCGCGATGAATGTATCGATTAGGTTATATGCGATATACCCTAGTTATCGAATCAAAGGTTGATTCGATAAGCCGATACATAGGATACTGGTCGGTTATATGCGATATGACCGGATCATTAAATCAAGTGTTGATTTAATGATTTAATGTATAATTATATATTTGATATATTACTTTGCATTAACTAGTATCGGTTCACTTTAAATGGATTTTCTCACTCGGATGTGCGCATTGCATATGCGATATGATTTTGTGCACTTGCTTGTATCATGTTTGATGATGCATGCCTTTTGGTTAACTGTAAAGAATTAAACCTTGGTTAATGAAATGGTTAGAGTTTACTATTTCCTTATTCATTTATTTATCTATTTATTCTTTTTGGAAAATGATTTGCATAAAGATTAAATGGTGGCTTTCTTTGTTGTTTTCATGAAGCTTCATGAACACTTTGACTAAGTGACCATTTTGTCTCTAGCTTGACCCTAACCATTCCTTTAACCATGATTGATTCTCTACACATTACCATGGTTAAAGATTATGATAAGTATTCTTTTATTTTATATTTTCTAATTAATCTTATCATAATATTTAACCTTCTTCTTCTTCATTTCTTCAAGTGAAGAAAGCTTGCCTCCATCAATGGCAAGTGATGAAAAAGAGTGTGAAATCCAAATCTAAAGTCTACCCACTTCCTATTTCTTCATCCTCTACCTCTTGCCAAGTAGTAGAGTGTGTTTCCTTCATAAGTTTTCATGACTTGGTGAAGGTGGAGCTTGATCTTTCGATGCCTCGACGTAGATCATCTTCGCCATGGACATCGACGACCTAGCTTGCCCATTCTCCGACGAACCCGACGCTAGAGCCCGGGAAATCACTTGGACAGCGACGGGACTTCGTTGCGGAGCTATGGAGGTGGAGCACCGGATCTACAAAGGTTGTATTTCCGTATTTCATATAGTTAAAGATGTTAACTTGTTATCTTTTCGCCTAAACTTTAGCCAACGATCCGTAGTCGGGTTTCTCGGCACCGTTAATTTTTGAAATTGGCATGGTTGATGCCTTGTGAGACCTCTTGAGAGTGCCTAGGAACCCTACATTTATGTGAGATAAGAGTTTTTATTTTCATTCATGTAAAATTTGTTGTATGTAATATTCTTTTATTGGGGCATTTCCAGGTAGCGGAAGTTGTCACCCATTGTATATTATTTACTTTTCCGCACTAGGATAGACACAAGGAGGAGGGCACAAGTAACCGGGTTCTGGAGTCCAGTAGGAGACCAACTCGAGGAGTCGAGTCCAGGTCTCCTAACTCTAGAATTGGTAGGGTTGCTTGCCGCTCTTGTAGGGGTCTAGGGGTGTGGGTTTGGTTATTCATCGCGACCGTGGAATCCGTGTTTTATACAGGCTCGTATTGAAAACACGGACGTCCTAGTATATCCAATATTTCATATGATTCTTCTGCTGCGATATCTGTGATGTGATCATTTGATGTTCTGTGATAAATACTGTATATAGTATATATGATATATTATATAGACGTTACTTATGTTTTGCACTCGCGCTAGCCCTGCTCCGCTCTGTCGTTAGTTACCTCACCTAACGGTGCACGAGGGGACATCGAGGCGAATGCGGATGGCATAAGTGTACGTCGTATTTATCTGTGATGTTTAGGTGACTTAAATGATGGGACTTCATTAATATGATTAATGAAAGAAAAGAAACCTAAAGATGTTGTGGAATCGAATTTTCAAAAACAGGTAGCTACAGTTCTTGCTTTGCATCGCGGTGTTTCTTGTAGAACATCCTGCACTTTATTCGATAAGGAAAGGACCGAGATCCCTTCACTGGGAGTGACTCCTTTAGCAATAACCGGCAGATGCTACAACCCTCGGTTTGTCTTTTGATTGCTTCTATAGTTTTTGCTTTGCACAGCTGTATATATGATATATCCTGCACCTTATTCGATGAGGAAAGGGCCGACGATCCCTTCACTGGGAGTGACCCCTTTAGCAAAACTAGAAAAGCCTAAAAAACACTCCATTTTAAATCATTTGATTGTACAACGATATCAAGTTCATTACGAAATAGGTTTTCAGAAAAACCTGTCGTAGCCCTCCATCATTTCAGATAAGTACTAGATAGTATTCGTGCTACGTTTGTTGACTATGTTAAGGCGTAGTGTGCGGTAGCTAATTATTTCTTATATGTATAAGCATATGATGCGATTGGATTAGGGTAGTCGTGCGACTTTGTTGACTATGTTAAGGGTCGTGCGGGTGGGTTTAATTCAATCGGGAAATGACGGGTTGAACTTGACTAGCACTTATGATTTGTTGACTATGTTAAGGTCATATAGATGCTAGGGGCAAAATATTATCGAGAATTTCAAGTGTTGAAATTTGCAATGAGATTGCATACCTTCTATGAGATAGTTGGATCCCGATACCCACTGCGAGTAATTGTTACTCCTGGGAGAGTTTTACACATTACAATTAGCCGATCATGTATGTGTCTCGAAAGGTGTCAACGGGGTTACGCCTCTGGGAAAACGAGGTTTCCTTTAATTAGGTCCGTGCGAAAGCACGGGGAACCTCCCTCAAAGTACCGACACTGGCCTGGCTGAAAAATTGGCGAACTTGTAGCGTGTAATTAATCCCAGCTAGTCTTTCCTTTTAGGGTTTGAAGGAAGATTTGATAAAATCAGTGGGAGCCATCCTGATTAGATAAAATAATAACCAATCTGATCTTGCAAGAGCGCACGCAGAGTGTTTTCTTCTCTCTCTCTCTAGGTAGCGACCATGTCACGCTTTAATCAAGATAATAAAACGGATATATTGAACGAATCCGCTTGTTATACTGAGCTAGGGAACGTTGGTCCCGCTCCAACTTATAATTGTTATAAGACAGAGCAGGAATTAGGGGATTACCAGAATTCCCGTGCCGCCCAAACGAAGAAAGTGCATACTGATGCATCTTCTTCGGGTGTGTTCATTACAGAGAACTGTTTCTCAAATGTCCTTTACGTCCTGGGTATATGATACCAGATCAGGATCCCGCATATGTAATTTATTACATGGGCTACAGAAAGGTAGAGAACTGAGAACGGGTGATAAGTTTCATGAGGCAGAAAACGGTGCAAGTGTTGCAGCTAAGTCTGTTGGTCACTGTCACCCTGTATTACCAGAATACATTGATTCTGAACAAATGCTATTCGATACCGAACCTGATATACAAAATCATATCAATCTCTTTATTTATTAAAGAAGGATACAATTTTGTATTGTTGGATAATGTTTTGAATATTTCCTATATCAAGAGTTGATCGGTTCAGGCACGTTATCTAAAAGCATTGACGTTCTAAATCAAACCACAGTTCTTAGTATATAGAACACACACAAAAGGAAGAGTTCAGAAATGAACGAGTCCTTCTTGAGGTATTGCAGACTAGGTCATATCAATGCGACCCGACTAGCTGAAGTTACATATAGATGCATAATTAAATTAGTTTAAATTTACATCTTGTGAAACTTTCCAGTCATGTCACAAAGATAAAATGACCATAGCTCCGTTTATTGGAAACAGAGAAAGAGTTAGTAAACTCTTGGGATTGATACATGCTGATGTATGAAGGTCCCCTATCTACACATGCCAAGATCGGTTCTTTGTACTTCATTGCATTCTCTGATAATCTCTCGAGATTCAGACCTATGTTCCTGTTGAAACACAAGTCCGAACCTTTTGAGATATTCATAGAATATATGTTAGAAGTAGAGAACCAAAATACGGGTAAAAGTATTATGTCCTTTGATGTGATCAAAGAGGAGAATACTTGAGCATGGAATTCCTGGATTATTCTAAAGGAGAATGGGATTCTCTCTCAGCATTACTCCTCCGTATACACCATAGCACGATGGTATGTCGGGGCGGAGCAATAGCACCCTATGTGATATGGTGTGCTCTATGATGAATACTACTGAGTTTCCTATTTCCTTTTAGGGAGTTATGCACTTATGAAGTTGCATACCTATTGAATAGGGTTCCGATCAAATCAGTTGCCAACCACTTCATATATGATATGGAAAGGGAAGAGCCCATATCTTAAATTTGTTAAGATTTGGGGTTGTCCAGCCTATATCTAAAAAGCATAATCCGGCCAAGCTCGAGGCAAAGTCAGTTCTGTGGATGTTTGTTGGATATCCCAAGCATTTCGCAAGGGAATATCTTCTACCTAACCGAGGAACAAAAATGTTTTGTTTCTCAGCATGCCACCTTTGTGAAAGGGAATTTCTTGTGAAGAAATTAGTGGACATGAGGTAGAACTGGAAAGAGTTCCAGCTATACAAACTGCAGCTGATGATTTGGCAGAACCAAAGGATTCAAGAGCAACCAACGAACCTCAGCCTCTCCGCCGATCTAGTAGGGTTCCTCACCCACCTGAGAGAAACTTTGGTTTCTCTATGAAAGTGGGAGCAAGGATTGCATCATGAGATGATGACCCAACTAGTTTCGAGCTGGCCATCAGGAGTGTGACTCTGTAAGAATGGCTGGATGTTTATCGATCTGAGATGGAATCCTTATACACCAACAAAGTATGGACTTTGGTTGCTTTATATGAAGGGTTAAATTCCCATCAGGAGCAAGTATATCTTGAGAAGATTACTTGGTGTACATGGAAAAGTTGAGACTTTCAAAGCTAGACTCGTTAAAGGTTTGCATCATAGACCAGTTTTGGCTAATGATGAAACCTTTTCTGGGGCCTATGCTTAAGTCCATCCAGATCCTACTTGCCACGGCTACATACCATAACTACGATATCTGGCGGCTGGGTGTCATGACTGCTTTTCTAAATAATGATTTAGAAGACAGAGTCTATAAGTACACAGTCAGAGGGCTTCGTAGATAGTGGGAGCAGCGGAAACGTGTGCAAGATGTTTTATGTGATAAAGCAGGCATCGCGGAGTTGGAACATCTGTTTTAATGAGTTAGTCAAAGAGTTTGACATTATCAAAATGGTAGATGAACCTTGTATATACAAAAAGGTAGTAGGGAGTATAGTGGTGATCCTCGTAGAGTATGTGGATGACATACTCTTGATAGGGAAGAAGTTTCCTATGCTACGCTCGGTCAATCTCCGCTTATCACAAGGATTCTCCATATAGGATCAAAGTGATACCTCCTAAATCCTTATTTTGGATCTATGAGATATATCTAAATGGATGTTAGGATACTCACTAGTTGTAGTGAGATGGTATCAATTGATCCTGGGGAGATTCACTGGAAAGGTTCCAGGGTGAAAAGGACGACTGAATGTCAGTCGCAGGCATTGTCTTTACCCTTAGTAAAGGGACGGTATGTTGGAAGAGTTCCAAGCTAGATACCGTGACATACTAGACGATTAAAGGCAAGATACATCGTTACCAAAGATGCTACCAAAGAGGCAGTCTGGGTATATATTAGTTCATGAGATGAACTTCGTTCCTCCCATTGTGTGACAATGGAGTTGTGGCTTATGCCAAGGAACGCCCGTCCCATCAGCGATCCACACATATTCTTAGGCAGTATCACCTGATCATGGAGATGGTTGATCTCCAGGGGATCGAGGTTAGGAGAGAAGACTCAGAGGACAACATGGCGGATCCACTCACGAAAAGCCTTTTCCCAGAGAGAGACTTTTATGGGATGGTTGAGTATGAGATACTACAACCACTGCTATCAGATGGCCCTAGTGCAAGTGGGAGATTGTTAGTTATATGTATGCCCTAGAGGCCATTACTATACATAGGATGTATATAGTAGTGGATGCTTGGACATATATAGGGATGACTTTCTTGCTCGATATGATAGTATTCTATCTGGTTACCCTTTATTTTAACGTGTACACTGATTGTCTCTCTGTTACATGTTGGTAAAGCCCTTAGGATGTGTACTTGACTACCTGGACTATGATGCGGATCATACTAGTGGGGACGTGGTAGTCCATAAGTACATCCTTCAAAGTCCCTAGTCGTGGGTGTATCGAGACGGGGCATCGATATACCAGTGTAGACTAGCGTGTAGCTTCTCGACCCATACAGATAGGCGATGGATGATCCCATATCCATTGGTGTTTGACATCAGAGATGATATACGGGTGCTCAGTGGAGACTGGGTTCACTGGACGGACTCGCCGAGAACTCCCAGATGGTATTATACCTTACGTCAGATGGCAGTTCTCTGGTGACACTGGTACAGGTTAGTCTGTAGACCCGAGATTGTCATAGAGTCTTGTGTGATTCCTACTGTGCTTTGATTTCCATCATACCATGTCCAAGAGAGCGTGCAAAAAGGTGGCTTTTGGGTACAGTCCCGAGTTACATGGAGGCAATGAGCGTTAGGAGGGGTTTCGTTTCTCCCGGTATAGGGAGTTGATGTTGCGCAGTGCTCGATTGGCTATAACAGGAAGTCCTTGGCCAAGGCTGCTTTAGGGATTTACTGGTAAGTGTTACCAGTAGTTTCTCGAAACGTTATGAGCCTCCTATCGATAAGACTTATCGAGTTATTGGGGTTTGACGTTTACCACCCCTAGCCGAGATATACGACATATCAGACGAACAAACCGGACTGTACAGTAGTGTTACTCGTTGGATTCACAGGAGTGTGAGTGGGCTTGCTCGTTGATCTTCTGATCGCTCAATACCCGGGTGGTCGTTACGTTTAGCAGACAGCTTGCGGCTTGTGGGTGTTTGATATGATCATCACCTACTGCCGGCGTATTGACGAGTCTTTAGAGTCCTACACAGGGGTTTCCTGGCTCAAGCGAAACGAAATAGGAGCGCATATGAGATATGTGCGGGACCAAGAATAATACCAGTATGTGATACTGTATTCCTTGCGATTTGTATCATCGGTCGGTTATATGTGATATAGCCGGGTTACCGAATCAAGTGTTGATTCGATACATTGATACACATGATATTAGTCGGTTATATGCGATATGACCGGATCTTTAAATCAAGTGTTGATTTAATGATTTAATGTATAATTATATATTTGATATATTACTTTACATTAACTAGTATTGGTTCACATAAGATTGATTTTCTCACTTGAATGTGCACATTGTTTATATGTGATATATGCAAGTGTACATGTTTGTATCATGCTTGATGATACAAACAAGTTATGTGTATGCGACTTGAACCATATCAAGGTTAGATTAGGGTTTACTATTTTTCTTAGCATATAACAAAAGAGTGTGACTTTGGTCAAAGTTATCAAGCTTCATGAAACTTGATGAACATTGACAAAGTCAACACTTTTGTCATTTGTCTAAGATATTAGCTAACCCAACCCTTAACCTTATGCTATGGTTAATTCTCTACATGAGTTAAGCATGAAGGCTGAACTCAACCATGGTGCCATGATTAAAAGGATAAGTATTCATATTATTCTTTTAATTGAAATCATTCTTTCTTCTTCTTCATCTTCATCAAGCTCACAAAAGCTTGAGAGCTCCAATGGTGCCATGAGAAAAAGAGTGAGAAATCCAATTCTAAAGTGAACCCACTTCCTATTTCTTCATCCTCTACCACTTGCCATGTAGTATAGGGTGTTCTCTTCACAAAGTTTTTGACCAAGTGAAGGAATAACTTGAGTTTGAGTCTCCCCGACGTAGATCATCTTCGGCCTCGAAGTCAATGACCTAGCCCGATCATTTCTCCGACGAAACCATCGCCAGAGTTCAGGATCCGATGATCGCAGCAGAGGGACGTCAACACGGAGCTAAAGAAATGGTGGATCGGATCTACAAAGGTTGTAATCCCTTTCACTTAGCAATAAAGTTGTTTAGTTGCTTGCTTTTCGCCTTAACATCTAGTTAACGATCTATATTAGGGTTTCTCGGCACCGGAAAATTTTTGTTTGGCATGGTTGATGCCTTGTGGAACCTCCTTAGTGTTCCTAGTAACCCTACAGTCCACATCCACATAAATCAAGTTTTGATTGGGTCAGGTACATTAGATAACGGTATATACGTATTAAATCAAGCTTAGGTTTTCAGTGTCCAGAACACACTTAAAAGAAAGTCTCCGGAACTAAATCAGTATTTCTTAAGGCATTGTAGACTGGGTCACATCAATGAAACACGGTTGACGAATTTATATAGAGAGGTATATTTTAATCCATTCGAATATCAGTCTTATACAACTTATCAATCTTGTCTCATGGGAAAGATGACAAAGACTCCGTTCACTGGATACAGAGTAAGAGCGAGCGAGCTCTTGGGACTCATACACAGCTATGTATGTGGTCCAATGTATACACATGCGCGAAGTGGTTATTCTTACTTCATTACTTTTACGGATGATTTCTCTAGGTATGGACATGTCTTCTTCATGAAGAATAAATCCAAGGCCTTTGAGAAATTCCGGAAATATAAGAATGAAGTGGAGAAAACAAACAGGAAAAAGTATCAAGACACTAAGATTTGATCGAGGTGGTCAATACTTAAGTGCCGAGTTCCTGGATTACCTAAAAGAGATTGGAATTCTCTCTCAGCTGACACCTCCATACACGCCACAACACAATGGTGTATCGGAAAGGCGGAACAGAACCCTATTATATAGGTTCATTCAATGATAAGTAAGGCTGAGTTGCCGCGATCCTTCTGGGGATATGCAATAGAATCAGCTGCATATCTTTTGAACCAGGTTCCTACTAAGTCAGTGCCTACCACACCATATCAGATGTGGAGTGGGAAGAAACCCTGCCTTAAACACTTTAATACATGGGGATGTCCATCTTTTGTCAAAAAGCAGCATGCGGACAAGCTCGAGGCACGCTA
Source organism: Agapanthus africanus (assembly GCA_030015575.1). Taxonomy (NCBI): domain Eukaryota; kingdom Viridiplantae; phylum Streptophyta; class Magnoliopsida; order Asparagales; family Amaryllidaceae; genus Agapanthus; species Agapanthus africanus. Next base: position 683,798,225 of record JASDDO010000019.1, read on the forward strand.
AGTACAGTGTAAGTTTGTGGGATACCCAAAGAACTCCAATGGGTATTTTTTCAATTACGAAGAGGAGCAAAAGGTCTTTGTTTCTCGTCATGCCCGCTTCTTAGAAACTGAATTTTTAGAAAATCAGATAAGTAGGAGCGCAATAGAACTGAAAGAAATTCCAGAACCACAAGCTATTACTAAAAGCATGGTAGAACCAGAGGTTTCAAAAGAACCGGACGTCCCCACACCACACCGCAGAACTAGCAGGCAGTCTCATCTGCCCGAGAAATACTACGGTTTTCTCATAGACGGGGATCGAGAGGATTGCATCATTGACAAAGATGAGCTTAGTAGCTTCCAGCAAGCCATTCAGAGCGGCGACTTGGTAAAATGGCTGGATGCAATGCGGACCGAAATGGAGTCCATATACACCAAAAAAGTTTGGACTTTGGACATTGCTCTAGAAGGGGTAAAACTCGTAGGCTGCAAATGGATCTTCAGAAAGAAAATTGGTATAGATGGACAGGTTGAAACCTATAGGGCTAGACTTGTTGCAAAGGGTTTTCGTCAAAGACCTGGTTTGGACTATGATGAAACCTTTTCTCCAGTGGCTATGCTTAAATCCATTCGGATCCTTCTTGCCATTGCCGCCTTCCACGATTATAAGGTCTGGCATATGGACGTAAAGACGGCTTTTCTAAATGGTTGTTTGGAAGAGTGTGTCTATATAGATCAGCCAGAGGGTTTCATTCAGAGTGGGAGCAGTGGGAATGTGTGCAAGTTGCTTAAGTCCATTTATGGACTAAAGAAGGCATCGCGAAGTTGGAAATTCTGTTTTGATGACACTGTCAAGGAATTCTACTTTATCAAAAATCCAGATGAACCATGCATATATAGTAAGATTGTAGGGAGAAATGTGGTATTCCTCGTCTTGTCCGTTGATGACATTCTCTTAATAGGAAATGACATTCATATGCTACAGTCAGTCAAAGGATTCTTATCACAGAGGTTCTCCATGAAGGACCTGGGTGATGCCTCCTACATTTTGGGGATCCAGATCTATCGTGATAGATTTAAACGGATAGTTGGACTTTCACAGTCAAGGTACATCGACACCATACTGAAAAGATTCAGTATGGAAGATTCAAAGCGCGGTAATCTATCGGCTTGTCACGGAATCATCATCTCCAAAGAGATGTCTCCAAAGACTAATTTGGAAAGGGCTCGCATGTCAACTATACCGTACACATCGGCGGTAGGCTCTATAATATATGCAATGTTGTGTACCATACCAGATGTAGCATACGCATTGAGAGTTGTAAGCCGGTATCAGTCAAACCCAGGTGAGAAGCACTGGATAGCACTAAAGAACATTCTCAAGTACCTGAGAAGGACTAAGGAGATGTTCTTGGTGTATGGCGGAAAAGACCTCCAGATCGAGGCCTTTGCTGACTCCAGCTTCCAGAGTGACAAGGATGACTCCAAGTCTATGTCGGGTTATGTCTTTACCCTCAAAGGAGGGGCGGTCTGTTGGAAGAGCTCCAAGCAGGACACCGTTGCCGACTCGACAATGGAAGCGGAGTACATAGCTGCTTGAGATGCCACAAAACAAGCAGTCTAGATGAAGATGTTCCTCACAGAGCTTCAGGTGGTTCCGACCATTGTTGATCCAATTGTTAGTGTATATGCCTTAGAGGCCATTACTGTATCATACTAGCTTGTATATTACTTAATGGATGCTTGGGATATTCACAGTTGTATTGACAGTCTTGCTCAAAATGGTAGTATGCTACTTGGTTTATTTCTACTTCAATATGTGCATATGTTTCTTTTAGCATATCGCTTATACATATTAGTGGAGCCCTTAGGATCTTTACTTGATTACCAGCGTTGTGATGGCAGTCACACTAGTGGGGGCTGGGTAATCTACAAGCACATCCTTATACAGGTCCCTAGTCGTAGGATTATCGAGACGGGGCATCGATACTCCGCAGTAGACTAGTGTATACGCTTCTCATCCCAGCAGGGGATATGGTCTGTCCCACCGCCATTAGTACGTCGTACTGGAGATAGTATGCAGGTGCTCGTTAGGTTTCGAGTACACCGGACAGGACTCGTCAGGAACTACTGGTTGGTACTATACCTATCGTTAGGTAGCAGTTCCCAGGTGACATGAGTACAGATTAGTCCGTCGACTTGACACTGCTACTTCGCCTCGAGTATGTTCCCACTGTACATTGATTACTACCCTACCACGGCTCAAAGGAGTCGTGCAAAAAGGTAGTAGTTGGGTGTAGTCCCGAAGCACTTGGAGGAAGTAGCGGTTAGACAAGATTCTTCTCTCTCGGTATTGGGGGTTGATATCGCGCTGTGTCTAGGAGAGCCATTACATAAAGTCCCTGGCCAGGGAAAGCAAGATCTACTGGTAGTGTTTCCAGTAGTTTCTTAGGGTGTTCTGGGCTACACTCCGACACGACTTGTACCGCTATTAGGGGTCTGATGTTTACCGCCCCTAGGCCAGACATGCGATACTCTTAGATGAACAGACCGGACTGTACGGAGATTGTCACATTCAGGCTCAGTAGGAGTTCGGATGGTGTTTACCTCGTTGGCCTTCTTATCGACATCTACCTGGGGACCGTTACATACAGCTAGTGCCATTTGCGGTATGTGGTTAAACCCACTGCCGGCATAGTGTCAAGTCTTTAGAGTCCCACACAGAGAGTTTCCCTGCACTGAGCAAAAGGTGTAGAGGCCGTATGGTATTGCGGCAGGGCTACGATCACTTACATGCACTAGTGTGCGTATGATGTTCGGGCAGACAATACTAGTAGGCTTTGGTTTAAGCCGGATCCTAGTATTGTATGGATAGATTAGTTTTGTCTACTATGTATTCGTATTCTACGGAATGCGGATGCGGGTGTGTATGCACGGTTGTGAGGAGCGAAGAAGGAGGTGCCTCATTAAGGTTTTGACCATTGACTTGGTCAAAACCATTATGAGGTGGAGGAAAATAATTACTAATCTTTTTAATGATAATTGTGTTATGGCTAATTGCTTTGACCTTGTTGACCATTTGACCTAGTTGACCATTGTTGACTTGGATATTTTTGTGAGCACTAGATGCTTCTTTGGCTTTGGATTTATCATGACATGATAATGGTCAAATCAACGTAGCCATCACAATTTATCATGATAAAAGATTGTTAATTATTTTTCTTATGCATCATTATCTCTTGCTCATTCTCTCTCATCAAAAGAGAGCTCCCATGGTTCTTCTTCTTCCTCCTCACTAGAATTCCCAAAAGGTCTCATGTGCTGAGCAAGTTAGGGTTCAAATAGACAAACAAATACACCATCATATTCTACATCACCTAGGACATCAAGAGTAGCAAACTTGTTGCCCTAGTTACCTCGCCTTGAGGTGGAGCTCGGACTATAGACTCTCGGGTGGATCGGCTTCGACTCTAGGAGGCCGCGGAGGTGACTAAGATCCGGATCGATCCTCGGAGCTCACATGGACGAGGAGGACAGCGGAGAAAAGAACCGAAGGACTAGTTTCGTGAGGTATAATCTCCTTGCATAGTAGATAGAACCTCTTGTAGTTTGTTAGCAATGGTTTGGCAAAGATCCTTAAGCTTAGTCTATGTTGCTTTTGTAAGAAAGTTTGGATTTTTACTTGTTCTGCCTCCTCGCTAGCTTGCGGGGTGAGCGAAATAGACTTACAGTGATATCAGAGCCTCGCTAAACCATTACTAACTTGTTAGGAAAGTGTTAGAAATTCGATCGCCGGAAAAATCGCAAAACACAAACTAAAAATGCACTTTTCTGTCGTTTTTAAAAACCAGTCCAAATTTTTTTTCAGGGACCTTAAAAATACGTGCAGGTTTTTTTAGGGACACCTAAGAAAAACGAGATCGTGAATCGGTCAGACCGCCGTGGAAGCGCGGCGAAACCAAGCGTTTCACTGCAGATCCGCGGCCGAGTCGAATCCGAGTCAACTCGTTTTTCATGCTGAGTGTCCAGCATGATGTCTTGTTATTTTTCTGATATTTTTTTTCTACCCAGATTGTTTAGGTACTGTGTTGTACTTGGGGTAGATTCAAATCTGGTAATCGATCGAAATTCTAAGTACTTTAGCTAATCGGATCTTTTGTGATATGATATATGTACTGAACGTATACTAATCGCTATACGTCGATTAGTGGGGGTTGGACATATCTGTGATCTGTGATGTTGGATTGTGTATATGAACTTGTTGGATCGTCGTGGATGAATAGCCGGGGATATGAGATGAGAGTTTTCATTTTTCATTCGATGTAAATTTGTAATTTGATGTAATATTATTTTATGTCCACACATTCGGGTTGAGGTTGTAGGCACCATTGTATATTATTTCTTTTACTGTTTTTTTGCTCCTAAGATAGACCCAAGGTGAGGTGCACAGACTATCGGGTACATTGAAGTGCCGAGTGGCCTACTCACGTTGTTGAGGGAGGTTGCTTCTCTTCGGGTATTTGGCGGGTAGTTTACCGCACCCGTAGGGGTCTAGGGTGGGGTTTGGCTATTCATCACGACCGTGTAATCCGTCTTTCGTTGCAGGCTCAAACGAAACGCGGATTCCTAGTATATCCAATGTGTTCATCTGTGATCAGGAATGGCTATCAATGCATCTGACGAATGTATATATCTATATATGATATCTAGTAGGTGTTGCTTATGTTTTGCATCCGCGCTCGTCCAGCCCCCGCACGGTCGTTAGTTAAGTAACCTAACGGGTGATGACGGGGCCCAGTGGCGAATGCGGATGACATAAGCGTACGTCATATTTTCGTTGTTTTCTGCAATGGTAGGGTTAATTGATGGGACGCATTAAATTAATGCAAATAAAACAAACCAAAGCTGAATCGTTGGAACAATTTCAAAACCACTCGGTTTTTTCGAAACAGAAAACTTTTAAAAAACGCGGAGCTTAAACCACACCTTTTAAAAGCTATCAAGGTTCTTTCGATTATATCAAGTTCACTACGTTCACGGTTTCGCCAAAACCATTCGTAGCCCTCCGTCATTTCATATGAATATTCAATAGTATTCAAGCTATGTTTGTTGTCCTTCGTCAAGGCATAGTGATTGGTAGCGGTTGGGTATTCATATGTAGCATAGATAGATGCGTTGGTTTGGGACAGTCGTATTACCTTGTTGACCTTCGTTAAGGGTACATACGGGTGGGTTCAAATTAACCTAGACAATGATGGGGAGAACTTGACATGTGACTTATGATTTTTTGACCTTCGTCAAGGTCATAAGAGCATGGGGAAAAAATCCACATCGGGAGTTTCTAAGGAAATTGAAACTTGCTAGTGCTGCATACCATTTGGAGTTTGATAATGTTGGTAGGATTCTTTCAGCATTATCACACAATGATATTTGGATACCGATCCTACTGTGAGTATCCGCTACTCCTCGGGAGATTTTTTCACTTAACGATCAATGCAATAAACCAAGTAGGTGTCTAGAACATTGTTAGCGGGGCTACGTCTCTAGGGAAAAGAGGTTATTTAATTAAGGAACTTCGTGAAAGCGTCGTAAAACCTCCCTCGAAGTACCGACACTCGCCTGGCTGAACGGTTAAGCAAGTATTGTATGGTGAGATTAATCCTGACTAATTCTTTTTTTTTTATTGTTTGAGGAAGGATTCGAGAAACAGTGGGAGCCATCCTGTTTTAATAAATTAAAAACCAATCTAAACTTGCAAGAGCATCATGCTAAGTGTTTTCTTCTCTCTCTTAATTGCAGCGACCTAGTGACAAGACATAGGTTACATCTAGATAATAAAATGACTGAATCTGACTGTAATGACTGGCAAAGGTCTGTCCAGATGTCCATTACCCATGACAAGTTGGAACACCTCTTCACTACTCAAATCCCTTCCATCTCAGGTCCAGTTTCCACTGTCATGGATGATGACATCCGTAAGACATCGGGAAAAGACTGTGCGAATGCCAAGTGCCTCGTGTTGGCCTCAGTTGATGGTGCATACCAAATGCAGCACGAGAAGATGGACTTAGTTTCTGTCTTCCTCCATAACAAAGATTTATATGGAGAGCAATCTCGTATCGTAAGATATGAGACCTCGAAAGAATTGTTTCAAGCGAGGTTGGCTGTCGGGTCATCTATATGGGACAACGTCCTTACAGTGACTAGCTATATTGATAAGCTCACGGACCTGAAGGCCACGTTGAAGAACCGGTCACATGATGACTTGATTCTACAGTCCCTACCCTCTACTTACACCCTGAAGGAAACCAGGAAGGTAGAAGGAAAGGGAAGGGCAAATTTTTTGGGACTTGATATAGGGAAGGAGGGAAGTCCCTATTGTAACGGGAAAGGACATTGACAGAGGGATTACAGGGCTTGCAAAGCCAGTAGCCAGGATTCGAAGCATGTTGTGGCTTCGGCTTCAAGTGTGTTTGTAATAGAAAACTGTATGTCAATTAACTCTACTTCCTGGGTACTAGTGTAACGTTTCAGAAATCGTTTTGCGAATTTTTCCGTTTTAGGGCAAAATAGTCGGTATTTTCCGTTTTAACCCGATTTCGATCAAACGTCCGTAGAAACTTTCCGGAACCTAGTTTTGCTAAAATAAATCTAGTACGCGAACTTTGGGGGTATATGGGAGGTTTTGGTTCAGATAGAATTTTTTCCTATTTAAATTATTATTTTAATGCATTATTTGGGCACTTTATTTGTGGTAATTATTTTTTTATGCGGGTAAATTACTACAAATGTTTTTTATGCTAATCTAATCATTATAAATATATTTAGAACCTTCTCTCCAAATATCTTGATTTTTGGTGGAATTAATGGATTTTTTAAAAAGAAAATGGTGAATAATGCTATTTTTGTTTTATTATGCAAATTATTGTATTTTTTCCTTCTAGAAAATTCCACACAACTCCACACAAAACCTATATTCCTCCTTGGCCAGACACAATCATTCCCTTGCCGCCCTTCATAATTTTTTCTTCATTTCTTTTCATTTTGCTTCAAATAAATCATGAAAAATCCTAATTAATTCATAGAAATTCAAATAAAATCCAAAACCTTCATTCTTCTTCAGAAAAGTTGCTTGGATCTTCATTCTAGTGAGGATTTTGGAGGATAAAGTTTGGTTTTATTCTTGATTCAAGTGGTGTTCTTGAAGGTATAAAACCTTAACTCTAAACTCTTTTTTGTTGCTTAATACTTTATGCTGGCTTAATTAGATGTTAATTTAAGCTTTAATTTCTTGTTTCAAAATTCTAGAAACGGTTTTAGAAATTCAAATTAAGGTTAAAACTTGATTTAACTATTTAATGTTTTATTGAAGTGTTAATTTATGATTAGGAAAAGTTTAACCTAGTAGAAAATATTAATTATTGTTAATGAATACTTTGTTTAATTATGTTATATTACTTACTAGGTTTTTGCCAAAACTTATTTTGCAAGTGTTAAAAATATAGAATTTGTTTTGATAGCTTAGTTAAGCTATTTTAAGGTGTTTGTAATCGCTAGAAATGTGTTAGCTTGATTCTACTTCAAAATATTGGTTTTTCCGACGTGGGTTCGATTAGTCATTTCGAGATTATATCTATTATATTCCTCGTATTTATTGTGTTGTGTTGCGCAATCGGGATGATCGGAGTCTAGGCATGGTGTTTCGTAGTTTAGCGACCCTAGTTAGTGTTTTTAGCCGATGTCGTGCGCGATAGATGCGCTAAGTGCGCAGTGCATTTTTTCAGGGCGTAATCCTTGCGTTTCGTTGTCTTTTCGTCGTTTCAGGATATTTAGCATATGTGATGTGTTTGTGAAATTTTAGGTTCGCAGGCGGTGGCTTCGGACGCTGCGACGATTGGAAAACAGGTGGTAGACTTCACTTAGCCAGGAGCGTTGGTGAATAGATTTAACATCTACATGGGAATCGCCTGCATAGCGTTATGCGTCTGGGCTAGAGATGACTTGACTTGTCGCACATTCTATTTCATATTTAGAATTTGCGCATACACCTTATTTATTAATTAATTGTTGTGCTTAGACTATTACCTTTAGGACACTGTACATATTATTGACAGCTCTTGTTGCACGAGCACTGATTGTATGCCATACACACCGTCAATAATTTCCATGTCACGCACAACACCCGTATAGATATAATATTGTTTGGATAGGGACATTGAGACATTGATTCATATTTCTTTATGCATATGACATATAGCATACCTGTATACCTACATGCTTACACATATGCCTTGACATGCTTACATGCTAGTTACCTGTATACCTATAGGGTATTGTACCATTAGTGATAGGTACATACACACATAATGACATAGCTACATGTATACCTTGCATACATACTTCACTTATACCCGGAGGGTATATTACATCATTACTTATAGGTAGATACATATACCTTGCTATACCTTTATGTTTACACATATATCTGGTTATAGCTACATGTTTACCTTTATCAAATGTTATTTAGAATTGGAGAAAATAGGAACCGCATGATATTTTATATTGACTTGTTGCAGTTAATTAGCGGCTTTCCCTTTATATGCTTTCATTACAGTTTTATGTTGCATATATTATATTCATGGATTTTCGCATTGAGATATGGATTTTTCATGATGTTTTCTGGATTTGGAGACCGTGAGAGTTCATGAAATTATGCATTATTTGAAAAACCCGGTTTCCCTTGATATGATATTTCAGAAACCACCATGAGATTTATCGGTTCAGATATATATATACCCCATGCGAGGAACGGAGGGGTCCGTGTACGGGTACATGATGGGGCCCGGAGGTATCCCGTGGCAAGAATCTCAGTGAGGAGATGAGTTAGTGGGGGAACCATACTTTCCGGTGACATTACCAATGACTCGGCGGTTATCATGGGGATACCGACGTGAGTCATGTGCATATGTATGCGTCGAGAGGCAATGGTCAGAGCTAGGCACTCGAGCTTTCGGGATAGCGTTTGATACGTACCTATCAGGGGCCAGTCTTGGTGACAACACCTGATAGATCACCATTTCTGTGTCGATGCTTAACACATTGGTTTCATGATATTTCTTTTTACTCCTAAGTATATAACAGTGGAATGGGACGCTGTTATATATGCCTTTATACCAATATTAGTGGAATGGGACGCTAATATATGTGTATTGATATCAATTTATATACATCATCTTATTTATTCATGCAAATATATTTAGGATGTTAGAGATTTATTTGATATTGGATTTGGGATATATATGATTCATATGATATTGGATACAGGATATATATGAGATTGCAGATTTTGTACATTCAGAATATATGAGATTTATTCGATATTGTACATTAAGAATTTGTGAGACTTATATGATATGAGAGCCAATTTGGGGGCTGATTTGAGGAAATTGGGATTTGGATTGTCTTGATGGACTTTGATCCTACCACGATATCAGGATTCCGTGGAAATGACATGTTTCATTCCATACTCCACATTTATTATTTATGCACTGTTTCATGTATTAGTAGTACCTGATAGAGTACCTTCCATGACTGTTGCATTTACATACTTTTACTTTATATGCATTGCTTCATGTACTAGTAGTACCTGATAGAGTACCTTTCATGACTGTTGCATATATACATTGTCATATCGTCGCTTCATGTATTAGTTGTACCTGATAGAGTACCTTACATGATTGTTGCATACAGATTGTTATTTTACTGCTTCATGTATTAGTGATACCTGCTAGTGTACCTTTCATGACTATTGCACACTTATGACTTTTGTTGCTATTAGTTGTTTATGTTAGATTCGCGATGTACGTGCATACTTGCGATTACCTGCATATGTTATTTACTATTCACAAGTTCGCAACCCACCCTCGTTGTGCCACAGTGTTTGCAGGTTGTTCCCCAGAGTAGTCGAGGCAGGCTATTCATCTATCCTATCATCTTTTGCTGCGGATACCGCATCAGCTCACAGTGTGCAGTTTGCTTAGGTGGGTTTTGTGGTTATTCGTTGTTGTATTGTATATTCGTTCTATCCTTGTACTCTCCATCTACTATTTTTATGTTGACTTAGAGACTTGGTGAGGACGATATTGTATATTATTTTGTGACTGGGTTGTCTTTTATACAATTTCCATTTTATCGTCTTTTATTTCTTCGCTACGGCGTCGTATATCTGTTGTGGTGGTTGTTTTCCGCCGTTGGGCGTGGATTTGCTCCCGTTGGGGATGCTTTACTTTATATTTATATTGTACCCATTTTTGGGGTTGGTTTTTATAAAGGAAGTGCTGCCGAAATTTTCAAGAAAGTAAATTGGACTTAAAGAATTTATACTTGAGATTTTCAAAAGTTTAAACAATGTTTCTTATCTTTTCTTGTCTTTTAATGGTTTAGATTTCTGGGTTTTGGCTTTCTTTTACTGTGTTACGCCTGTAGACGTTGCGTAATATTAGGGCCGTCACGTGCCAATTTCGGGTCGTGACAAAGTTGGTATCAGAGCGCTAGGTTTTACCTTTCGGAGTGTAGGATGACCTTGATATGATGGAGTAGGTAGCTTAAGCAGAGTAACGTAGTGTGTGTATGTCCGCGGCATACTCACGACGCGGTACTCCGCCTAAAGCGACCTAAGTACAAATTGCTTGAAATTCCTTCCTTGATGACATATCCTTGAGATTCGATCTCCGTGTTCATATCGAATCTTATTTTTATTTATAGCCTTTGTCGTCGATGACTATGGGGACTCAGAGTGATGCAGCGAGGGCCGAGGTTAGGATTGACTCGGTTAGGACGAGGACTGACCAGGATGGCACGCTCGTTGCACAGGTGCAGATGGATTCGCCTTCGACAGATAGTATCGCTAGGCTTGTGGAAGAGATGCAGGACAGGCGCCATACTATGAGTTCATTGGTTGAGGCCGTTCGAGCACAGCGACAGGAGGTTGTCAACCTTGTTACCCAGTTGTTCCTTGCAATCAGCATGCAGCATTCTGTCACCTACATAGTGTTAGTGTTTATGCCCTAAAAGGCCATTACTGTATCATACTAGTTTGTATATTACTTAATGGAAGCTTGTGATATTCACATGTATATAACAGTCTTGCTAAACATGGCAGTATGCTACTTGGTTTTTCTATCTTAATATGTGAGTATACGTATTGATAGAGCTCTTAGGATCTTGCTTGACTACCAGCGTTGTGATGGCAGTCACACTAGTGGGGGCTGGATAGTCTACAAGCACATCCTTATTCAGGTCCCTAGTCGTAGGATTATCGAGACAGAGCATCGATACTCCAGAGTAGACTAGTGTGTACGCTTCTTATCCCAGTTGGGGAGATGGTCTGTCCCCGTCAGTACGTCATATTGGAGATAGTATGCAGGTGCTCGTTATGTTACGGGTACACCAGACAGGACTCACAGGGAACTGTTGGTTGGTTTTATACCAGTCGTCAGTGAGCAGTTCCCAGGTGACATGAGTACAGCATAGTCCGCAGACTTGACACTGCTACATCGCCTCGAGTGTGTCCCACTGTTCATAGATTGCTACCCTACCACGGCTCAAAAGAGTCGTGCTAACAGGTAGCAGTTGGGTGCAGTCCCGAGCACTTGGAGGCAGTGGCGGTTAGACAGGATTCGTCTCTCCCGGTATTGGGGGTTGATATCGCGCTGTGTCAGAGAGCCATTACGCAAAGTCCCTGGCCAGGGCAAGCGAGATTTGCTGGTAGGTTCCAGTAGTTTCTCAGGGTGTAATGGGCTTCGCTCCGACACGACTTATACCGCTATTAGGGGACTGACGCTTGCCGCCCCCTAGGCCCGATATGCGATAGTCTTAGACGAACGGACCGGACTGTACGGAGATTATCACATCTGACTCAGTAGGAGTTCGGATGGGTTTCCTCATCGGCCTTCTTATCGACATCTACCTGGGGACCGTTACGTACAGCTAATGCCGCTTGCGGTCTGTGGTTAAATCCACTGCCAGCATAGTAGTCGAGTCTCTAGAGTCCCACACGGAGAGTTTCCCTACTCCAGGCGAAACGATATAGAGGTCGTATGGTTTTACGACAAGGGTTCGGATGCATACGTGTGTTTACGCACGTACGACATCCGGACAGTTTTTACTATCCGGCTTTGGTTTAAGCCAGTTTCTAGTATCCGGTTATTAGATTTATACAGTCTAAATTTTTTCCGTGTTTTCACGGAAAAGAGGGGCGTTCTCGTAATTGCGCGAGAAGGTTCTAGAAGATGGTGACTAAGGAGGCTAAGGTGGCATATACATTGTGAAGCATGATTATTCATCATTTTCTTTTCTTTATTGATAAATCTTAATGCTTCATATATATTATGATAACTTATTTTCTCATTTCAATGATCATTCTCACCTTCTCTCTCCTCAAGCTTCCTCTCTTCAAACCCTAATCCTCCCCTCTCATGTGTTGAGTACAAGGATTAGTTAGACTACTTAATCCATAACCCTCACTCTATATCATCTAGGTACTTTGATTAGCACTTAAAGAAACCTAGTTGCCTCAAGTTTAGAGGCAAAGCTTGGAGTAAAGCTCTCGTGGTGGATCGTCTACTACTTGGAGAAGGCCGAGGAGGAGGTGGAGTTCGTAAAGACGAAGGACACGGTTCTTTAGGTATAATCACTTCACATAGTAGTTTAGAACTTCTATGATAGTTGTTAGTTATCGTTTAGCTTCGATTCATGCGGTTAGTCGATGTTTAAGCAAAGAACAAGATCGTTTTTCATATTTCCGCCTCCCCGCAAGTCGTGGGGTGTTGTACATCGACTTACAGTGGTATCAGAGCCTCGCTAAACAATAATTAACTCATTAGCAAAGTCGCAAGAATTTCGAACGCAAAAAGAACCGGAAACATCGTCGCATTAACACGGTTTCTGACGATTTTTAAACAGGCCCTAAAAATTTTTCAGGGACCTGCAGAATAACAAGCAGGAAATTATAGGGGTACTCAAGAAATTTGGTCGCGTAACTCGGCTAACTTGCCGCGGAACCGCGGCGGATCCATGCGATCCGCCGCGGATCCGCGGCCGAGTTAGGGCCGAGTCGGCCCAAATTTCTTCAGTGGCCTTCTGGTGTTAACAGTGATATTTCTGGATGTTTAGTTTTCTGCTCAAGTCTCAGGTGCACAGAGAAGTATTGGAGTAGAATCTATAGTGTTTTGCTCGATCGAAATTTTACTATGTTTGCTAATTTGATTATATCTGTGTTTGTAAACCTCCCCTAACTGCTAGTATGTCGGTTGGCAGGGGTTTGCACATTTCTGTAATGGTTTTTACTGTTTGTGGATGTGAACTGTATTGGACTGTTGTGATGATTAGCCGGGGTTTGTGATGGGTTATTATTTTAATTCATTCGATGTAATTGTAATATGTTGTAATATTATTTTGCGGGGCACATCCAGGTTGCGGTTGTAGCCACCGTTGTATTATTTCATTTTTACTGTTTTTGCTCCTAGGATAGATCCAAGGTGGGATGCACAAACTACCAGGTACTTTGAAGTGTTTAGTGGCCTACTCACTTTGTTGAGGGAGACCGCTTCACTTCGGGTATTTGGCGGGTAGTTTGCCGTACCCGTAGTGGTCTAAGGTGGGGTAATGGCTATTCATCACAACTGTGTAATCCGTTTTTTGATGCAGGCTCTAAACAAACACGGATTGCTTGCAAATCCAATAAAGTTCATATGAGATCTGGAATGCCTATTATTGCGTCTGACGAATGTACAATATCTATATATGATAGCTATTTAGACGTCACTTATGTTTTATACCCGCGCTAGCCCAGCCCCCGCTCTGTCGTTAGTTAAGTAACCTAACGGGTGATGACGGGACCCCGTGGCGAATGCGGATGGCATAAGAGGACGTTGTATTTTCGTTGTTTCTGCAATGATAGGTTAATGATGGGACGCGTTATTTATAATGCAAAGAAAATAAACCAAAAGTTGAATCGTTGGAACAATTTAAAAGAAACCACTCGGTTATTTTAAAAGAGCAGAATTTTTAATTGCGGAGCTTTAACCACTCCTTTTAAAAAGCTATCAGGTTCCTTCGATTATATCAAGTTCACTACGTTCACGGTTTCGCCAAAACCATTCGTAGCCCTCCGTCATTTCTTTTGAATGGTCAGTAGTATTCAAGCTATGTTTGTATGGCCCTTAGTCAAGACATAGTGATTGGTAGCTGCTGGGGTATTCATTTGTTGCATAGATAGATGAGTTGGTTTGGGACAGTCGTATTACTTTGTTTGGCCCTTAGTCAAGAGTATATACGGATGGGTTCAAATCAACAGGATAATGATGGGCAGAACTTGACATGTGACTTATGATTTGTTGGCCCTTAGTCAAGGTCATAAGAACATGGGGCAAAAATCTATATCGGGAATTTCTAAAGAAACTGAAATTTGCAAAGAGATGCATACCATTTGGAGTTTGATGAATGTTGGTAGGATTCCTTCAACAATATCATACGATGATATTTGGATCCCGATCCTACTGTGAGTATATGCTACTTATCAGGAGATTCATCACTTCACGATCAATGCTATAAACCAAGTAGGTGCCGAGAAAGGTGTCAGCGGGGCTACGCCCCCAGAGAAAAGAGGTTATTTAATTAAGGAACTTCGCGAAAGCGTTGGAAAACCTTTCTCGAAGTACCGACACTAGCCTGGCTGAACGGTTAAGCAAGTATTGTACAGTGAGAATAGTCCTGGCTAATTCTTCTTTTATGGTTTGAGGAAGGATTCGAGAAACAGTGGGAGCCATCCAGTTTAGATAAATTAAAAACCAATCTAAACTTGCAAGAGCATCATGCTAAAGTGTTTTCTTCTCTCTCTCTCATTGCAGCGACCTTATGACCATGACTAGGTTACATCTAAATAACAAGTTGACTGAATCTAACTTATATGACTGGCAAAGGTCTGTCCAGATGACCATTGCCTATGACAAGCTGGACCACCCTATTACTACTCAAGATCCCGCCGTCCCAGGTCCAGTTTCTACCGTCGCGGATATGAATATCCGTCAGACAAAGGAAAAGGATAAAGCGAAAGCCAAGTGCCTCGTGTTGGCATCAGTTGATGGTATATACCAGAAGCAGCACGAGAAGATGGACTCTGTTTCCACCTTTCTCCATAACAAAGATTTATATGGAGAGCAATCTCATATCACAAGATATGAGGCCTCGAACGAATTAATTCAAGGGAGGTCGGCTGACGGGTCATCTGTAAGGGACGACGTCCTTACGATGACTAGCTATATTGATGAGCTCAAGGACCTGGAGACCACGTTGGGAAACAGTCATATACTGACGTGAAATAGGCAGGAGTCTAATCTAGTCTAACAACTACACTAAACTATACGGCTGAACTAACAAGCTGAACTACAGGTAAGGAAACCGCCTAACATCTGAGTCGATACATATACATACCTGTATATATATTAGTCGGTGATCCCGCCTCAATAACATCATATTCGATACCATATCTATAATTAGACATCCCAAGTCAAGAGTGCGGATCAAACATCAATATATAGATCGTACGTAAATCCGTCGTACGGCATCCCTAAATCTGGTTACGGGTCAATATTATACTCAACCATTCTATGCATATCACTATTCACATGGTATCGTCGTCCAAAGATCCGCTATAAACATCAGGACGTATCTCAAGTACGAATCCTGCCATATCACCGATATCATAATCTCAAATCAAATCTCATCGACTCATCTCAATCCCAAGTATCATCCTTAAATCCAGTATGTGAACACATAGTCCCATACCCATGTGAACACATAACAATATAATCCCATATAAGCACATATGAAAGAAGAATGTATGCAAGTATGGGTGTGTGTGTGTAAATGTGGTGCAACCTCTACTCTAGGGTCTCGCAAGACTAAACCTATCCAAACACACCTAAAATCTATCTTTAACCAATAAACTCAACAATATATAATCAATATATATGTGTGTATACATATTCGTATACATCATCACGAACTGCGGGGGTGCTATACGCCATTTACCTGACTTCTCCCCATAGATATAAATCTACTCATCTGGTCCTCGCACGCGAAGGAACCGGACTTTTGACGGGCCAGCCCACACCATCTCGTCATCAGACGACTCTCAGGTACTTGACCGAACAAGGTCAAGTCCGCAACTCCTGCGGAGGAAAAGCTTTATCCCAGCGAATAGAAGATGCTCAGCTCTGCACAACATAGGGATTGGCACGCTTATTGAGTGGGATGCTTATCCGGCGGTGGATGAATCGAATTTCATGTGTTCAGCATAGTGACGGTGACACAGATCCCTTTTTTCTCTCGAGCAAGGGCTTACTAATTCACTTTCGAGTCGAGTTGACGCTCGATGCTTCCCTTTTCAAGCAAGCTCAATTGAACCTACTATTCCCATACGCCATTTGGGGCCCAAAAACGACGGAAGAGAATACAGTTTCTTCTTCCTCATCCTCATGATGACCTAGATATAGAGTTTCCACACTCCCTTCCCCCTGTACCTCTTCCAATAGAGTTGGCTCCTACACTCTGATCACTTTCCGAACTAAAACTCTTTACTCTATTTCTTGGAGTTGGCTTATCGGCCCCTAGAAGGGAGTTGGCTTACAGCTTTCCTAAGACTGAAAGGTTACATCCAACCAACCCTTTGTTTTACCAGGGAGTCACCGGCTCCCCTGTCATCAGGTCACCAACTTTCTTGACCTTCCGGCACTGGGACTGGAAGGTGCGGCTGGATCACCTCCTTTTCAGACGTCGCCACGCGCTTGCTTGTCGTCTCGAAGTCTTCGTAAGGGTACCTACATATCATAACGCACCGTATCGCATTAAAATCCGACTCATGACCAAAACGACACACGAATCTCACATTGGTCAAAACCTATGGTTTGCTTTCTCAAATCAACCCAAAAACCCTCGACATCGGCGTACAAACGCCGAGTGGTCGCGAAATACTCAAACGCACCAATCGTGGTTTCAAAACTCATTAACTATATAAGAAATAGGTTCTAATTCATCAAAACCATCAAATTAAACAAATCGTTTTATTTCCCAAAAACCTAGTTAGCACAAATACCCTTTTTGTTCAAAACTTGAAGTTTTAACCAATAAAAACATTTCAACAATTTTTGTGGCCAAAATGCTCAATAAATAACATAATTAGGTCATACAAATCACTTTCATAAATTAAACTCATCAATTTATAAATATTTTTATAACCTAGTAAGCACAAGAAAATTCCAAATTTGTGCCAATATCGCGAATTTGCGATAAAGTGCACACAACATCGCGCAGACACCCAAGTTAACCATTAGAAAGCCACTACAATTAAATTAACCCAATTTCCATACTTCAAAACCTATTTTCCACAAGCAAACCTTTTCTTGATTTTTCTAAATAGCAATAGCAAATCAAATCCATACTAGAAAAACTTAAACTAACACTAATTTGAAACCAAATAGCAAGTTAACCTCTTAGATTTAGGTTAGCAAAACACTAGATAGCAAAATAAATTATTTAACCTAATAATGGTTTTCTAAACCCTAGTTAAAATTCAAGTCATGAACTTTAAAACCTAGACTAGAAATTAACACTAATATTTACACTAAAACAACTCAATTAAAGAAATCTAACCAAAAGAATTTAAATGGGTAAGGATTATACCTCTAGATCTAGAGATCTAGCAAGAAAAGTTGCCTCCCAAGATGCCTCCTAGCATCCAAGATCTATGCAAGAAAGTTGATCATATCAGATTTTTGCATTTTTATACCGCCCAATTTTTATCACATTGCTTATCGGTAGGTACTCTTGAGCCGTGTTTGCTAGTTAATTGAAGGATACAGGTTCTCAGCTCTAAACAGTGAAATTCATAGAAAAGCACGATAAATTCCGGATTACTGCCAACCACAGATAAAACACGGGTCTCCACTCTCTATCCGTATGTTGCCGCACACCAGTTTAAGGGACAAAACGGCAAATCGATGTCATTTTCATGCACAAAGCACAATGTCAACATAAGATCCAACATGCCTACGCGGAGCTCAAGAAAAATCATGACAAAAGATCCACATCACACCACCTTTTTGATCTGCTGAATTCTGGAAAAATTGTGAAGAGTTTCTGAGAAACAACATATACCACACTGAAGAGTACATAAAACCAGGAAACCCCACAAAAAACGAGGTGCCAATTCCTCTATATGGCCGTGGATCCGAGGCCAACATGGGGTCTAGGCCGCGGATCCGCGGCCATGGTGGTTCATCAGATGATAATATTTCTGGGCAGTTTGGTCTTTTCATGAAGGGTCAGAATGTGGCCTTAGGGTTTCAGTTTCCTGCCTATAAATAGCCCAGAACTTGCCAAGCCAAGTGTGCTAATTCTTGTATTAGGATTTAGGATATATTTTGTTGTTCTTCTTCCACTTTTCATCTTTTCTCCATTAAAGATCTTGTAGTGAGCTTTTTATGAGTGAAGGATGAATAAAAGAGTTCTTTTCCTTATCATGCTTGTCTTGTTATTTTGTTAATTATAATTGCTTGTAATTTTTCATTTGTTAATCTAGTTGTTATTTATTGTTGTTTCTTTCTTGTTCTCTTTTTCTTTATCCTTAACAACAATGATGCCTAAGCTTGATCCTTGCCAAGGTGAGGTCTCAAATAGCTAGTTATAATTTTCTAACCTCTTTCTTTCTATCTTCCTCCTTTGTTTTATTATCCTTTTTCTTGTAATGGGTGAGTAGTTTTCTCACTTGTTAGGGTAGGATAAGGAAAGTTTGAGAGAAGGAAATCTCTCTCACTCTTTTCTTGCCCAACATCTTAATTCGGACTCCCGTTAATTGAACCACAATCCGCTCCCTATGGCACCCTATCCTACATGATAGCGGCGATTCCTTAGTGAGACCGGTTGTGGTTGAATTAACCGGAGGTTAAGGCTAAGAGCCAAGAATGGATGGACAAGCACCAAAAGGAAGAACTTAAGCGTTGGAAAGCCTAGCTTCTACTCGCAAGTTCTTTCTTAGTCGTGCTAATCCCCGTTGTTGCCGATTACCGTAACACCGATATTAAGAGTGGCAACGAAAGAAGTGAGCGACTCCTAACTCAAACTAACCTAATTCCAACCCAAACAAGCTCTCTTTATATAACATTTTAGCACATAGTTAATCTCAAACAAACCTGGACATTTGGACTTAACTCGTTAAGGCATATAGCAAAAGATTCCCATCTCCCTGCGGACGACCCGTACTCAACCGGCTAGCTACAAGCGAAACCGTCTTGATTGCGGTAATTAACTAAGCACGCAAAAACTCTACCAATAAAAAGGTTAAGAAGAATGGATGAAGGATGGGCTTGAAATTTTGAGGTTTGATTTGGATTTTTGGAGCAATTTTTGATAGAATTTGATGATGAAAAGAGATGAGACAAGAAGGGGGAGGGGCTGCTGTTTTCTGTAGTATTTCCAGCAGTGAGGGAGTGGGGAGAGGTGTGGGGAAGTTGGGGGAAAAAAGTCCAAGTCAACCCTCTCATATTACCATAATACCCTTACCTTATAAATATATATATATAACCATTTTTAACCCATTCCTCACATGATTTAAGGTCAAAAAGAGGGAAAGAAAATTCTTAGGCTGCTACAACAGTGTGGGGCTGGCCAAGGGGAGTGAGGGTGAGTGTGAGAGACTTTATAAAAAAATTCTATGCAAAAAGACCCCCCACAATAACATATTTGCAAGTTTTAGCTCAAAATAATTATATTTTTATTTTCCATAATAAAAACAAATTAAAACTTGAAATAAAATACTAAAAAATTATATTACAACTAGATTTTAATTAACATGATTTTAAAGATTAAAATTAGCCCATTTAAATTTGTATTTATCGCTAATTTAATGTTTTTTTTACCGGCTTAAAATAATATTAAAAATTGAAAAATGAGGGAAAAATTTTAAACGACCAGAATTTTATAAGTAACTCATTAGCTACTAAAAACTAGCAATTACCTATCCAAATTAGGTATAATTAGTCCTAAACTGCAAAATATCAAAAAAGACGATTTACGGAAAAATACTAAATTTTCACTGATTTTCGGAAAAACACCAAAACGACTTTTCAAGGGGTTACACTCGTAGTTACACAGTAACTCTAATTTTTGGGTGTTCTGTTTTCCTGTATATGTTGTTCCTGCCCAGTTTATTTCATTGCTGGCTTGCATTTGGGGTAGTCACGGAAAAAGGTTGTCGATCGAAATTTTAAGTTATTTGCTAATTGTGGTTTTGATGTATTCGTAAACCTCCCCTAATTGCTAGTATGTCGGTTAGTTGGGGGTTGCACATTTCTGTAATGGATATTGGTTTGTGGATATGAACTTCATTGGATTGTCGTGGATGAATAGCCGGGGATGTGAGATGAGAGTTTTTATCTTTCATTCGATATAAATTGTAATATGTTGTAATATTCTTTTGCGGGGCACATCCGTGTTGAGGTTGTAGCCACCGTTGTATTATTTCATTTACTGTTTTCTGCTCCTAGGATAGACCCAAGGTGGGGTGCACAAACTACCTGGTACTTTGAAGTGCTTAGCGGCCTACTCACGTCGTTGAGGGAGACCGCTTCACTTCAGGTACTTGACGGGTAGTTTGCCGTACCCGTAGAGGTCTAGGGTGGGGTTTGGCTATTCATCACGATCGTGTAATCCATCTTTTTTTGCAGGCTCAAACGAAACGCGGATTCCTAGTATATCCAATACGTTCATCTGTGATCTGGAATGCCTATTATTGCGTCTGACGAATGTACAATATCTATATATGATATCTAGTAGGCGTTGCTTATGTTTTGCATCCGCTCTAGCCCAGCCCCCTCTCTGTCGTTAGTTAAGTAACCTAACGGGTGAATGACGGGGCCCAGTGGCGAATGCGGATGGCATAAGCGGACGTTGTATTTTTGTTGTTTTCTGCAATGATGGGACGCATTATATTAGTGCAAAGAAAACAAACCAAAGTTGAATCGTTGGAACAAATTTAAAAGAAACCACTCGGTTATTTTAAAAGAGCGGAATTTTTAATTGCGGAGCTTTAACCACTCCTTTTAAAAAGCTATCAGGTTCCTTCGGTTATATCAAGTTCACTACGTTCATGGTTTCGCCAAAACCAGTCGTAGCCCTCTGTCATTTCATATGGATGGTCAATAGTACTCAAGCTATGTTTGTTGGCCTTCGTCAAGGCATAGTTTTTGGTAGCTGTTGGGGTATTCATATGCTGCATAGATAGATGAGTTAGTTTGGGACAGTCGTACTGCCATTTGGCCAACGTCAAGGGTATGTACGGGTGGGTTCAAATTAACAAGATAATGATGGGCAGAACTTAACATGTGACTTATGATTTGTTGGCCTTTGTCAAGGTCATAAGAGCATGGGGCAAAAATCCACATCGGAAGTTTCTAAAGAAACTGAAACTTGCTAGTGTTGCATACCATTTGGAGTTTGATAATATTGGTAGGATTCCTTCAGCATTATCACACGATGATATTTGGATCCCGATCCTACTGTGAGTATCCGCTACTCATCAGGAGATTCGTCACTTAACGATCAATGCTATAAACCAAGTAGGTGTCTAGAACAGTGTCAGCGGGGCTACCCCTCCAGAGAAAAGAGGTTATTTAATTAAGGAACTTCGCGAAAGCGTCGTAAAACCTTCCTCGAAGTACCGACACTAGCCTGGCTAAACAGTTAAGCAAGTATTGTACGGTGAGATCAGTCCTGGCTAATTTTTCTTTTATGGTTTGAGGAAGGATTTGAGAAACAGTGGGAGCCATCCAGTTTAGATAAACTTAAAACCAATCTAAACTTGCAAGAACATCATGCTAAAGTGTTTTCTTCTCTCTCTCAACTGCAGCGACCGTGTGACCATGACTAGGTTACATATAGATAACAAGTTGAATGAATCTGACTTTTATGACTGGCAAAGGTCTGTCCAGATGTCCATTACCTATGACAAGATGGACCACCCTATTACTACTCAAGCCCCCACCGTCCCAGGTCCAGTGTCCACCGTCACGGATATGGATATCCGTCAGAAAAGGGAAAAGGAGAGTGCGAATGCCAAGTGCCTCGTGTTGTCTTCAGTTGATGGTGTATACCAGAAGCAGCACGAGAAGATGGACTTAGTTTCCATCTTCCTCCATAACAAAGATTTATATGGAGAGCAGTCTCGTATCGCAAGATATGAGACCTCGAACGCATTGATTCAAGCGAGGTTGGCTGTCGGGTCATCTGTAGGGGACGACGTCCTTACGATGACTAGATATATTGATGAGCTCACGGACCCTCTACTTACACCCTGAAAGAAACCAGGGAGACACCCGCTCTGCTTAATGGGGGACCTTCTTCTTCTGCATCCAGGGCGAAAGAAAAGGGTGAAAAGAAGAAGACCTCCACAAAGCCGATATACGATGTCAGTGAAGTAGATGGAAAGGGAAGAGCAAAAGTTTCGGGAGTTGGTGTAGGAAAGGAGGGATGTTCCTATTGTTGTAGGAACGGGCATTGGCAGAAGGATTGCAGGGCTTTGGAAGCCGGTAGCCAGGATTCGAAGCATGTTGTAGCTTCGCCCTCAAGTGTGTTTGTAATTGAGAACTGTTTGTCAATTAACTCTACTTCCTGGGTACTAGATACCGTAGTAGGATCTCATATCTGTAATTCATTACATGCTTTGAGAAACAGTAGAGTTATCAGGGTAGGCAATCTGTCTCTCAGAGTTGCGAACGGAATGAGTGTGGGCGCTGAATCCGTGGGAGAATATCGCCTTGGTTTGACAAGTGGGCAGATATTGATTCTACGTAACTGTTTGTATGTACCTAGTTTGACTTGTAATATCATATCAGTATCCTCACTTTCGAGAGAGGGATATGATTTTACATTCGCAAGCGATGTAGTAAACATCCACCTAAATCAAGTTCAGATTGGGTCCGGTACATTAGATAACGGTATATACGTATTGAATCAAGCTCAGGTTTTCAATGTCCAGAACACACTTAAAAGAAAGTCTCCAGAAATAAATCAGGTTTTTTATGGCATTGTAGACTAGGTCACATCAATGAAACATGGTTGACTAAGTTACATAGAGAAGGATATTTGAATCCGTTCGAATATCAATCTTATGCTACTTGTGAATCTTGTCTCATGGGAAAGATGACAAAGACTCCGTTTACTGGACACGGAGTAAGAGCGAGCGAGCTCTTGGGACTCATACACAGTGATGTGTGTGGTCCAATGTCTACACATGCAAGAGGAGGTTATTCCTACTTCATTACTTTTACGAATGATTTCTCTAGGTATGGACATATCTTCTTGATGAAGTATAAATACGAGGCCTTTGAGAAATTCCGGGAATACAAGAACGAAATGGTAAACCAAACAGGCAAAAGTATCAAGACACTGAGATCTGATCGAGGTGGTGAATACTTAAGTGCCGAGTTCCTGGGTTACTTAAAAGAGAATGCAATTCTCTCTCAGATTACTCCTCCATACACACCACAAGACAACGGTGTATCGCAAAGGAGGAATCGAACCCTATTGGATATGGTCCGTTCCATGATGAGTAAGGCTGAGTTACCGCGATCTTTCTGGGGTTATGCACTAGAATCAGCTGCATATCTTTTGAACAAGGTTCCAACCAAGACTGTGCCTACCACACCATATCAGATGTGGAGTGGGAATAAACCCTGTCTTCAGTACCTGAAGACATAGGGATGTCCAAAATGCAGCATGCCGACAAGCTCGAGGCACGCTCAGTACAGTGTAAGTTTGTGGGATATCCAAAGAACTCCAACGGGTATTATTTCTATTACGCAGAGGAACAAAAGGTTTTTGTTTCTCGTCATGCCCACTTCTTGGAAGCTGAATTTTTAGAAAATCAGAAGAGTGGGAGCGCAATAGAACTGGAAGAAATTCCAGAACCACAAGCTGTTACTGAAAGTATGGTAGAACCAGAAGTTTCAGAAGAAAGGGACATCCCAGTGCCTATCCGTAGAAGTAGTAGGCAGTCTCATCCGCCCGAGAGATACTACGGTTTTCTCATACACGGGGATCGAGAAGATTGCATCATTGATAATAATGACCCTACTAGCTTCCAGCAAGCCATTCAGAGTGGAGACTCAGTAAAATGGCTGGATCCAATGCGGATCGAAATGGAGTCCATGTACACTAACAAAGTATGGACTTTGGACATTGCTCCAGATGGGGTATAACCCGTAGGATGCAAATGGATCTTTAGAAAGAAGATTGGTGTAGATGGACAGGTTGAAACCTATAAGTCTAGACTTGTTGGAAAGGGTTTTCGTCAAAGACCTGGTTTGGACTATGATGAAACCTTTTCTCCAGTGGCTATGCTCAAATCCATTCGGGTCCTTCTTGCCATTGCTGCCTTCAAGGACCATTGCTGCCTTCAAGGATTATGAGATCTAGAAGATGGACATAAAGACGGCTTTTCTAATTGGTAATTTGGAAGAGTGTGTTTATATGGATCAGCGGGAGGGATTCATTCAGAGTGGGAGCGGAGGTAAAGTGTGCGAGTTGCTTAAGTCCATTTATGGACTAAAGCAGGCATTGCGGAGTTGGAACATCTGTTTTGATGATACTATCAAACAATTCGACTTTATCAAAAATCCAGATGAACCATGCATATACAGTAAGATTGTTGGGAGAGCTGTAGTATTCCTCGTCTTGTACGTGGATGACATTCTCCTAATAGGAAATGATATTCGTATGCTACTGTCAGTCAAAGGATTCTTGTCACAGAAGTTCTCCATGAAGGACCTGGGTGATGCCTCCTACATTCTGGGGATCCAGATCTATCGTGATAGATCAAAGAGGATGTTGGGATTTTCGCAGTCCAGGTACGTAGACACCATATTGAAAAGATTCGGTATGGAAGATTCTAAGCGCGGTAACCTACCAGCTTGTCACGGAATCTCCCTCTCCAAAGAGATGTCTCCCAAGACTGATTTGGAAAGGGCTCGCATGTTGATTATACCCTACGCTTCTGCGGTAGGCTCTATAATGTATGCGATGTTATGTACCAGACCGGATGTAGCATACGCATTGAGCGTTGTAAGCCGGTATCAGGCAAACCCAGGGGAGAAGCACTAGAAAGTAGTAAAGAACATTCTCAAGTACCTGAGGAGGACTAAGGAGATGTTCTTGGTGTATGGCGGAAATGACCTCCAGATCGAGGACTTTGCCGACTCCAGCTTCCAGAGTGACAAGGATGACACTAAGTCCATGTCGGGTTATGTCTATACCCTCAATAGAGGGACGGTCTGTTGGAAGAGTTCCAAGCAGGACACCGTTGCTGACTCAGCGATGGAAGCGGAGTACATAGATTCTTGCGATGCCGCAAAAGAAGCTGTCTGGATGAAGATGTTCCTCACAGAACTTCAGGTGGTTCATACCAGTGTTGATCCAATACCTCTGTATTGCGACAACAACGGCGATATAGCTTTAGCGAAGGAACCCAGGTCCTATCAGAAGTCCAGACACATCTTAAGGCGATATCACCTGATCAGGGAGATCGTAGATTGCCGGGAGATCGAGGTGAAGAGAGTAGATATGGAGAATAACACTGCTGATCCATTCACAAAGGTCATTCCTCAGACGCAGTTCGAGAGGCTATTCGAGAAGATAAGTCTGCGATATGCCAGCACATGGCCCTAGTGCAAGTGGGAGATTGTTAGTGTATATGCCCTAGAGGCCATTACTGTATCATACTAGTTTGTATATTACTTAATGAAAGCTTGGGATATTCACAGTAGTATGACAGTCTTGCTAAAAATGCTAGTATGCTACTTGGTTTGTTTCCATTTTAATATGTGCATGTGTTTCTTTTAACATATCGCTTATACATATTAGTAGAGCCCTTAGGATCTTTTCTTGATTACCAGCGTTGCGATGGCAGTTACACTAGTGGGGGCTGGGTAGTCTATAAGCAACATCCTATACAGGTCCCTGGTCGTAGGATTATCGAGACGGGGCATCGATACTCCGGAGTAGACTGGTGTGTACGCTTCTCATCCCAGTTGGGGAGATGGTCTGTCCCACAGCCATCAATACGTCGTACTGGAGATAGTATGCAGGTGCTCGTTAGGTTATGGGTACACTGGACATGACTCGCCTCGAACTGCAGGTTGGTTTTATACCCATCGTCAGATAGCAGTTCCCAGGTGACATGAGTACATCTTAGTCCGTCGACTTGATACTGCTGCTTCGCCTCGAGTGTGTTCCCACTGTACTTAGATTACTACCCTACCACGGCTCAAAGGAGTCGTGCAAACAGGTAGTAGTTGGGTGCAGTCCCGAAGCACTTGGAGGCAGTGGCGGTTTGACAGGATTCGTCTCTCCCGGTATTGGGTGTTGATATCGCGCTGTGTATGGAGAGCCATTACGCAAAGTCCCTGGCCAGGGCAAGGGAGATTTAATGGTAGGCTTCCAGTAGTTTCTCAAGGTGTAATGGGCTTTCACTCCGACACGACTTATACCGTGATTAGGGGTCTCACATCAGGCCCGATATGCGATAGTCCTAGATGAACAGATCGGACTGTACGGAGATTGTCACATCAGGCTCAGTAGGAGTTCGGATGGGTTTCCTCATCGTCCTTCTTATCGACATCTACCTGGGGACCGTTACGTACAGCTAGTACCGCTTACGGCCTGTTGTTAAACCCACTGCTAGCGTAGTGTCGAGTCTTTAGAGTCCCACACAGAGAGTTTCCTTGCACCGGGCAAAAGGTGTAGAGGCCGTATGGTTTTACGGCAGGGCTGCCATCACTTACGTACACTTGTGCACGTACTATGATCGGGCAGATAATACTAGCGGGCTTTGGTTTAAGCGAGATTCTTGTATTATACAGATGGATTTATTCGGTCAAAGATTATCCGTGTTTTTCTGAAATACGGATGGGAGGGGCCGTCTCGTAATTTGTCAGGAAGCTTCTAGAAGAAGATGGCTCATTTGTGTTTAATTCTTTTTAGGATTTAAACTAAATGAGGTGGAGGATGAGGTGTATGTTTTGATTAAATGGATAATAACTCATGAGATGATTCATCTCAAATGAATTAAATGAAGCATGGTTGATATTATGATAGATATTTGTTATGATATTTTGATGCTTCATATTATTCTGAATGAGACATTATTCATTTCATTATCAAAAAAGCTTTTTCTCTCCTCAAGTTATCATCTTCTTCCTCAAACCCTAAAAGCTCTCATGAGTTGAGAATCCTAGGGTTTAAGTGACTAAGTAATCCATCTAAATACTCTACACCATCTAGGACTTCTAGATTAGAAAACTAGAAGCCGTAGTTATCTCAGATTTGAGATAGGAGCTCGGACTATAGACTCTCGGGTGGATCGTCTTTGACTCGAGGAGGCCGTTGAGGTATCCATGTTCCATAGAGCCGACGAGGCTTGGAGGACAGCGATGAAGACCCGAAGGACAAGTAACGTGAGGTATAACTTCGAATCAAAGTAGTTAAACCTCTCGTAGTTTGCTAGTAATGGTTTAGACACGATCAGTGTGCTCAAGTCCGTGTTACGAAGCTTTGAGAATTGTTTTTCATATATTCCTCCTCCCCGCGAACCCGTAGGGTGTGTGACATGGACTTACAGTAGTACAGGGTGATAACTGCCAACATACTTGGCTGCAACAATTGCGCCATTTCCAACTCTTGAAACTTATCATCCATTCTCAGTTCACTGCCTTTCTGTAGCCCATGTAACAAATTACATTTTTAGGATCCTGATCCGGTATCTCATACCCATGACGTTAAGAATACTGAGAATCAGTTCTCTGTAATGAACACACCCGAAGTTGATGCATCCGCATGTACTTTCTTCGTTTGGGCGGCACGGGAATCCTGGTAATCCCCTATTTCCTGCTCGGTCTTATAACAATTATAAGTTGGAGCGGGACCAACGTTCCTTAGGGCAGTATAACAAGCGGGTTCGGTCAATACATCCATATTATTATCTTGATTAAGGTGTGACATGGTCGCTACCTAGAGAAAGAGAGAGAGAGAAGAAAACACTCAGCGTATGCTCTTGCAAGATTAGATTGGTTATTAATTTATCTAATCAGGATTACTCCCACTGTTTTAGTCAAATCCTCCTTCAAATCCTAAAAGGAAAGACTAGCCGGGATTAATTACACCCTACAAGTTCGCCAATCTTTCAGCCAGGCCAGTACCGGTACTTTGAGGGAGGTTCCCCGTGCTTTCGCACGGACCTAATTAAAATAAACCTCATTTTCCCAGGGGCGTAACCCCATTGACACCTTTCTAGATACCTACTTGATCGGCTAATCGTAATGTGTAAAACGCTCCCAGGAGTAACTCTTACTTGCAGTGGGTATCAGGATCCAACTATCTCATAGAAGGTATGCAATCTCATTGCAAATTTCAACACTTGAAATTCCCTATAATATTTTACCCCTAGCATCCTATGACCTTGATAAAAGCCAACAAACCATAGGGTGCTAGTCAAGTTCAACCCGTAAATTTCCTGATTGAATTAAACCCACCCGCACGACCCTTAATGAAAGCCAACAAAGTCGCACGAGTACCCTAACTCAATCGCATCATATGCTTATGCAGATAAGCATAAATAGCTACCGCACACTATGCCTTGACGAAAGCCAACAAATGTAGCATGAATACTATGAAGTACTTATCTGAAATGACGGAGGGCTATGACAGGTTTTGAAGAAAACCTTTTGCGAAATGAACTTGATATCGTTGTAGAATCAAATTGTCACGTCCCGAAAGTACGGAACATGACCGGCACTTAAACTACGAAACGTCTCGAGACGTACGTAATCTAAGTAAGCCAAAAACCCAGAAATCCAAACCAAGAAAAGTAGTAGATTGAAGGAAAACCAATTTAAAATCAAGTAGTTTTAATAGCATAAGCCGAATTATGCAGTTTTAAAAACATCAAATATTTCCTGAAAATTTCGGCAGAGTCTCCTTTGTAAATGCTGGCTCCCAAACGGGATACAACATGAATAGTATACGAAATCAATAAAAGGCAGCCCCAAGCGAGAGCTAGCTCTTCGTCAATCGACGGTCACAACCACAGAAGCAAAAAAATATACAACGCCAAGGGCGAGGATCAAAACTCAAAAAGAAACTCAAAAGAACAAGAAACCATAGAATATAACGTGCGACTCTAAGGTCGAAAGAATAACATCACTGGTCTCTATCTCAAAGTAAATACATGTTTGGTTGATGGAACTTCTAGATACAACAGAGCAATAATATACAAGTTATATAAGGGGGGTACGATACAAGTAAACCCACCTACTAGCAAATCACCCGAAGGAAACTATGCCCGCAAGCCGTAATGAAACCTGTGCGGTAAACCTGCAAGAAACTGGGGCACAACGGGGGTGAGTTGCCAACTCGTGAATAGAAAAACATCTACACACAGAAATCGTATAAATAACGCAACCTAGGTCAATGATCATAATATATCCTCAAATATATGAATAACATGCAGCCTATAACAATGGCTAGGGTAATATCTAACCCGAGTGTGATCTCATGTGCCCGTGTCAGTGCATCAGGTAGCAATATATCATATGAATGAGGTATGAATGGATAGAACAGAATGCATGTACTGACGAAAACTGCTTTCATAAATCAGTGAGATTTCTATATTTTAAAAGTGAGGCACCATAAATGAAATCAGCATAAAACAGTGCCCAGCATCGACACAAAACAAGTGTCTAAATATCTCGATATCTCTGTATCACAATCGCTGTACCTCAATATCACAAATCACAATATCTAGGGCGCCGTCAATCCAGACCGGCCCCTACCATCCATCTCAAGACCACGACGGTATCCTCCGGATATCCGACGCGTCGGGTAATATCACCGGTCGGTAGTGCTCCCCTGCCGGGCTCAACGTCAACAACACATTCCTCTTGCCCCGGGGTACCGCACCGGGCCCACCATGTAACCGAAACGGTTCCTCCACTCCTCGAATCGGGTCTCGAAATCCATCAGCAAACTCATGGTGGACGACTCATACATCATGGGAAACCCGCACTTTTTATTCTAAAAGAGAGAAAAGGTTTATTTATGTTTTTGCGGTTTTCTTCCAAATAGAGAAAATCTCATGGAAATCCGAATCCAAATCCTCAATAACACGTAAAATAGTGAATATATGCATGAGAATCCATGAATGCGACATAACAATGAATAACAGTATGCATGAAGTAGCAGGTAATAACTACAATGTCTAAACTAACATATAAGGCAAGTACGCTATGTCAAGCAATAATATTTTCTAAGGTGTACGTGACATGGCAATTACCGATGAAGATGTGTGTGAGCCGGCAAGTAAGTGTACGTGGTACATACGCATCATCGGTAATGGTGCTGGTGTCCTAACAGCATGATATCAATAATGGAGTATGAAACATAATATAAGCATGCGATGCGAAGCGAACCACAATAATGAGCGGGAGCTGAATACTAGACGCAACTATAACTAATCTGCACTAATCTAATATAAGTCTTACAAATGGTGCCTTTTGAAATAACACGAATCATGGGGTTTTGAAAGTAGGGGCTAGGGTGTTTTTATGAAAAGATACGTCTTTTGAAATATCCGTAGGATCCCTTTGGCTGTCTTTTAAAATACCCACGATTCGTTAGTTTTTGAAATAGGTAAGAATCGAATCTAATCTAACAACTAAACTAAACCAAAGGGCTAAGCTAACAAGCTGGACTACAGGTAAGGAAACCGCCTAACATCTGAGTCGATACATATACATACCTGTATATATATTAGTCGGTGATCCCGCCTCAATAATATCATATCCGATACCATATCTATAATCAGATATACCAAGTCAAGAGTGCGGATCAATCATCAAGATATAGCTCGTACGTAAATCCGTCGTACGGCATCCCCAATTCTGGGTACGGGTCAATATCACATTCATCATACTATTCACCTGGTATCCTCTTTATCAAATATCATGATCGGGGTACTGATCTACGTCTAGTACAATACTAATACCTCTTAAGTATGCATGCACGTGTGTGAAACACTACGTCAAGGACCCGTTACAACGTCATGTCGTATCTCAAATACGAACCCTGCTATATCACCGATCTCACGGCCTCAAATCAAATCTCATCGACTCATCATAAATCCCAAGTACTATCCTCATTATCCATGCATGCGTATATGAATGTACATATGCATAGTCCCATACCCACGCATATATACATATATACACATCCCAATCTGCGCACAAGAAAGTAAGGTATGCAAGTCTGTGTGTGCGTATGTGGGTATAACAACTACTCTAGGGATTCGCAACTAACCCAAAGCTAATCCATGAACACATAATCATAACATGAATAAACATTCTCATATCATAAAACACCTATATGAACATATATATATGAGCTACACTACGGACTGCGGGGGTGCTATACGCCATCCACCCGACTTCTCCCCGTAGATATAAATCTACTCACCTGGTCCTCGCTCGCCGGTGCCGACGTCGCCACGCGCTTGCTTGTCGTCTCGAAGTCCACATGGGGTACCTACATATCATAACGCACCGTATCGCATTAAAATCCGACTCATGACCAAAACGACGCACGAATCCCACATAGGTCAAAACCTATGGTTGCTTTCAAAAATCAACCCAAAAACCCTCGACGTCGGCGTACAAATGCCAAACCATTGAGAAAAACCCAAATACACTCATTTGCACATTCACGAACACTAATTTTAATATAAAATAGGTTAAAACTCACAAAAACCCCCAATTTCACTTAAAAAGTCATTTTTCCGAAAATCTAGCAAGCACAATTCGCCGTTTTAGTACAAAACTCGATGTATAAATGAATCTAGCGGCCACAATATTCACTAAATATCTTAATTAAGTCATAAAAACAATTTCCATAATTTAATCTCATAAATTTGCATAATTTCCAAAATCCTAGTTTGCAGAAATATCAATTTTTAACACCTTTTAAAGCAAAATTCACAATTCATCAATTAAGCTTGGTTTTGCATG
Source organism: Agapanthus africanus (assembly GCA_030015575.1). Lineage (NCBI taxonomy): Eukaryota > Viridiplantae > Streptophyta > Magnoliopsida > Asparagales > Amaryllidaceae > Agapanthus > Agapanthus africanus. The sequence continues at coordinate 683,830,369 of JASDDO010000019.1, forward strand.
ATCCAAAGTCATTAAACCACTCATTATAATATTAATAATGACATGAAACCATTATTATATTTTAATCTAAAGCATTTAACAATTTCCCAAAAACCCTAGTTAGCAAAATAACTTAATTAGGACATTTTATAAGTAATGCTTTTTAATTAACAACTAGATTAGCTTTCTACAAAACTTAAGATGTTAATCCACATCACTAAACCATGCACAATATATCACAACACAAATCCACAACAAAACCTTAATCTAAACCTTCTCTTGAAAACCCACATCTTTAAATTAAACCATAATTAAACGTATAATTAGGCTAGACTAAAGTATTTAGCAACAATTTAAACAAAAGACCAAGATTTATACCTCATGAACCATGGATGAAACTTGAGATGTAGACCTCCAATTTGAAATCCTTGCACCAAGATCCATGCTAAAGGAGATGAGGGAAAATGGGTAGGAGTCGGATTTGGATTTTAGCTTGATTTTTGAGGTATTTTGATGAATTTTTGATGCAAAATGAGAGAGGGAGAAAGAGGGGCTGTTGTTGGTGCAGGAAATGGAAGGCTCAGCCAGAAATTGGAGGGGGGTGAGGGAGGAGAGAGAGTGAGATGGAGAAAGTGTTGAAAAGTCAAAGTCTACCTTACTTCTACACTTCTTTTTCTTTTCTTTTCTTTGTTTTATTTTTTCTCTTGTGAGATGCGTGGCCCAAGAATGGTGGGCTGTCAAGGGGCTGTCCAGAGCTATGGGGGAGTGGGTGTGGGTTTTTTTTGGGTGAGAAAAAAAAGATAAACGTTATACCCCACTTCCATTAACACTAATTTCACCGAAAAAAGCCTTTTCCTTCGATATTTTCTAAACCGTTTTGGTAAACGATTTCTTTTCAAAAATCACATGATAAAATTTTGTTTAATATGTTATGATGTACAAAATTTGTTTCAACTCATTCCAATTTGTAATTTTCCTTAATTAAATGTATTAGTGACGGCTTAAAATAATATTAAAATTATTAATTTCGGAAAAAATTTCAGAAAATTTGAAATTTCACCAGTGGCTCAATAAACAACAATTAATAGCAATTACATAGCTAGAATATGTATATTTAATTTTATAATAAAGATATTTGTATTTTGACTTTTTTACGGAAAACCCCTCTTATTTTACCGATTTTCCGAAATTTCACCGAAACGATTTTCAAAACGTTACAATCTTCCCCCCTTAAAGAAATTCGGTCCCTGAATTTAAATTAAAACTCTCCCAAATACTAAAACCTCTAAGCAAAACTATCAAGTCGTCGGGGTTCCGAAATCGTAAATACATAAAACAAATCATAGCGCAACGCATGCGCATGAAAAATGAGCATATAACTCAAAATCAAAACTCCGTCAAGCATCCCGCAATCATTGGAGTCATGGTAAAGACACAAATGTCAAATCCAATACAAAACCAATATGATATAACTCGAAACTATACACGTAAATATCAAATCTATATATGTAAAAATCTGAAGGGAATGCATGCCAAATCTATTAAAGTCGCTGTGCACTGCGCGTAACACTGCACAGTGGCGGACGTCTATCATAAGAAAATAATCATATACATATATACCTTTTGTTTGAACTGTATGTTCCGCCATTTTGGGAAACAATTTGGAAGGGTTTTCTTATTTTAAACGTTTCGTGTCATATCAGACACGTAGGTAAATACTGAGACTATAGCTCGCTTTTTGGAAAACCCTTCAATAACTATCAATGCATGCAAAATATATTCAGGTACTGTCTTCTGACTAGTCCTACTCAGTACAAAAACTCATAGCAATCATCATAAAAACGTACTGCTCCATAAGAAATCAATTCCCAAAATATGCATATAAATTCTATGTGCGTCTGGTACGCACGGAAATCAAAATCCATATAGGTGCCATTCATGCGCACAGAAACAACATCTAAGTGCATCGGGTGTGCACACAACATGTGTCATAGGAAACGTGTGCGCCCGACAGCAAAATCAGGTGCATCTGACATGCACGGAAAATCTCGATTTGAAGCCTCTGGTGTGCACCAAAATCGTATCTCACAACATGCGACCAACATGCACAAAACCCAAATCAGGTGCACAAGGTGCCCAAAAAAAATATCGAGTATCACAATCAAAATCGAAGTCCAGTGCATCTAAGTGCACAAAATGCGAATCACTGCACTGCAAGCAAATGTGAATTATACCAAGTGCAAGAATAAAATCGTGTGCGTACATATGCACAAAATCAACTCAACTGTATGAAATCCATATAATCACAACATGAGGAACCAAGGCACGAAAACTATCTCAAGTGCAACAACTATGCAAAAATCGTAAATACTCCGCAGGTGCAACCATGGTGGATGAAAACGATATCATGAAACTCAATCATCAAAACCAAATCATTGGCATAGATCGCTCAAAATACCACAATCAAATATGGCGGAATAGTCCCGCTCAAGCACATCCTCCAAGAATCTCTGGCCAACTGTCGTGGTCACTCATAGCATGTCTCGTCAACGATCCTGAACTCTGGCCTTCCGGTGTGCATAACATGACCACTCCTGGGTCCAAGTCTTCTCGCAATTTATTCCAGAAAGGTCCTATCGAGATCTCTCCCAAATCTCGTCTCTGCCGAACTGTCCGGAAGTCATCGTCCCTTACTAGATTCGTTCTTGTTCCGGAACGGCTGCATACTCATCGCGACTCCTTCTGGAAGGTATATCCAAGTACAATGCCTCGGCATGCATATCGCATCTCTGATGTCGGTGGAGTGGAACGTCTTCTTATCTAGATCTGGTACGAACCTCTTACTCAACTTTCTCAATGTCGACTGCTTCGGACTCGTCTCATCGTGGCTGCATGGACTGAGCTCCAACGACTATCCTCATATCTGGAGTCTCCCAAGAATGCATCTCGCCACCTAGCATCCGAATGAAGTCGAACCAATCGATCGATTCGTCAAAACCTCATAATCCCCCAAGAGCTCAACATCTTGGGCACAGTTTAATAGTATCGAATACATACCACAGCATCGGTGGTCCAGCCGTAGAAGGGAAAACCCAAGCCTCACTAATGGCGCCGCGGAACTGCCGCAAACCCTAAGGTTCAAAGGCTTTCACACGGTCATTAAGTCGAGTTAGGGTTTCATTCTTCTAAAGGGTCCATAGAATTGTCTGCATGTCTTTCCGAATACTTTAAACTTGGAATAATAGGTTGCTGACATTCGATCGTCTCTGTCGACTCTCAACGTCTCCGCGTGAAGTCGTCTCTAGCTGGAATCAATCTATCTGATGACCTCGCATCGGGATAGCGAACGATCCACATGTCCTGGTCATTCATCATCGGTGACTAGCGACCTTCTATTATCTCTTAGTACAACTTGTACAGCAATAGCTCCAACATCTGGGGCAATATCGCGTCGTTCGCAGCAGCAACCGGCTCACTCGTCTGCACGCTGAACAGTGCCTCAATCATCATGAATACGCAATACATCAACAGTCATCAAAATCTGGCTGGCCTCTATCGGTGGTTCAATCCTCTGGTGCTGATTGACACGTCCGAGTATTCTCATACGGTGATCCATCCGACGCTCGTGGCGCGAAAACATAATAGAAAGACAAAACTCTGCAATCGCGTGTCGCTGGAATTATGTTCTGGTCCGTCCTCGTTCGTAACGAGCTCATGCTGACTGCAACTCTAGCCGTAGCTCACCTTGCCCGTAATCGTGGCAGCAAAACCATAACTGGTAATGATGAGGCTAGATCGGAATGAATATAATACTGAGTAAAGAAATGTACATCCTAAGGCTTCTTAAGTGGAGTAGCGTATCGTAAGTATGCCGCGGAACATACCCACGGTACGTCACTTTACTTTAGTCACCTATTCCATCAACCAAGGGTCATCCTACGCTCCGAAGGTAAAAACCTAACGCTCTGATACCAACTTTGTCACGTCCCGAAAGTACGGAACATGACCGGCACTTAAACTACGAAACGTCTCGAGACGTACGCAATCTAAGTAAGCCAAAAACCCAGAAATCCAAACCAAGAAAAGTAGTAGAGTGAAGGAAAACCAATTTAAAATCAAGTAGTCTTAATAGCATAAGCCGAATTATGCAGTTTTAAAAACATCAAATATTTCCTGAAAATTTCGGCAGAGTCTCCTTTGTAAATACTGGCTCCCAAACGGGATACAACATGAATAGTATACGAAATCAATAAAAGGCATCCCCAAGCGGGAGCTAGCTCTTCGTCAATCGATGGTCACAACCACACAAGCAAAAAAATATACAACGCCAAGGGCGAGGATCAAAACTCAAAAAGAAACTCAAAACAACAAGAAACCACAGAATATAATGTGCGACTCTAAGGTCGAAAGAATAACATCACTGGTCTCTATCTCAAAGTAAATACATGTTTGGTTGATGGAACTTCTAGATACAACAGAGTAATAATATACAAGTTATATAAGGGGGGTACGATACAAGTAAACCCACCTACTAGCAAATCACCCGAAGGAAACTATGCCCGCAAGCCGTAATGAAACCTGTGCGGCAAACCTGCAAGAAACTGGGGCACAACGGGGGTGAGTTGCCAACTCGTGAATAGAAAAACATCTACGCACAGAAATCGTATAAATAACGCAACCTAGGTCAATGATCATAATATATCCTCAAATATATGAATAACATGCAGCCTATAACAATGGCTAGGGTAATATCTAACCCGAGTGTGATCTCATGTGCCCGTGTCAGTGCCTCAGGTAGCAATATATCATATGAATGAGGTATGAATGCATGGAACAGAATGAATGTACTGACGAAAACTGCTTTCATAAATCAGTGAGATTTCTATATTTTAAAAGTGAGGTACCATAAATGAAATCAGCATAAAACAATGCCCAGCATCGACACAAAACAAGTGTCCAAATATCTCGATATCTCTGTATCACAATCGCTGTACCTCAATATCACAAATCACAATATCTAGGGCGCCGTCATTCCAGACCGGCCCCTACCATCCATCTCAAGACCACGACGGTATCCTCCGGATATCCGACGCGTCGGGTAATATCATCGGTCGGTAGTGCTCCCCTGCCGGGCTCAACGTCAACAACACATTTATCCTGCCCCGGGGTACCGCAGCGGGCCCACCATGTACCCAAAACGGTTCCTCCACTCCTCGAATCGGGTCTCGAAATCCATCAGCAAACTCATGGTGGACGACTCATACATCATGGGAAAACCGGACTTTTTATTCTAAAAGAGAGAAAAGGTTTATTTATGTTTTGCGGTTTTCCTCCAAATCCAGAAAATCTCATGGAAATCCGAATCCAAATCCTCAATAACACGTAAAATAGTGGATATATGCATGAGAATCCATGAATGCGGCATAACAATGAATAACAGTATGCATGAAGTAGCAGGTAATAACTACAATGTCTAAACTAACATATAAGGCAAGTACGCTATGTCAAGCAATAATATTTTCTAAGGTGTACGTGACATGGCAATTACCGATGAAGATGTGTGTGAGCCGGCAAGTAAGTGTACGTGGTACATACGCATCATCGGTAATGGTGCTGGTGTCCTAACAGCATGATATCAATAATGGAGTATGAAACATAATATAAGCATGCGATGCGAAGCGAACCACAATAATGAGCGGGAGCTGAATACTAGACGCAACTATAACTAATCTGCACTAATCTAATATAAGTCTTACAAATGGTGCCTTTTGAAATAAAACCAATCATGGGGTTTTGAAAGTAGGGGCTACGGTGTTTTTATGAAAAGATACGTCTTTTGAAATATCCGTAGGATCCCTTTGGCTGTCTTTTAAAATACCCACGATTCGTTAGTTTTTGAAATAGGTAAGAATCGAATCTAATCTAACAACTAAACTAAACCAAAGGGCTAAGCTAACAAGCTGGACTACAGGTAAGGAAACCGCCTAACATCTGAGTCGATACATATACATACCTGTATATATATTAGTCGGTGATCCCGCCTCAATAATATCATATCCGATACCATATCTATAATCAGACATACCAAGTCAAGAGTGCGGATCAATCATCAAGATATAGCTCGTACGTAAATCCGTCGTACGGCATCCCCAATTCTGGGTACGGGTCAATATCACATTCATCATACTATTCACCTGGTATCCTCTTTATCAAATATCATGATCGGGGTACTGATCTACGTCTAGTACAATACTAATACCGTCTAAGTATTCATGCACGTGTGTGAAACACTACGTCAAGGACCCGTTACAACGTCATGTCGTATCTCAAATACGAACCCTGCTATATCACCGATCTCACGGCCTCAAATCAAATCTCATCGACTCATCATAAATCCCAAGTACTATCCTCATTATCCATGCATGCGTATATGAATGTACATATGCATAGTCCCATACCCACGCATATATACATATATACACATCCCAATCTGCGCACAAGAAAGTAAGGTATGCAAGTCTGTGTGTGCGTATGTGGGTATAACAACTACTCTAGGGATTCGCAACTAACCCAAAGCTAATCCATGAACACATAATCATAACATGAATAAACATTCACGTATCCTAAAACACCTATATAAACATATATATATGAGCTACACTACGGACTGCGGGGGTGCTATACGCCGTCCACCCGACTTCTCCCCGTAGATATAAATCTACTCACCTGGTCCTCGCTCGCCGGTGCCGACGTCGTCACGCGCTTGCTTGTCGTCTCGAAGTCCACATGGGGTATCTACATATCATAACTGTCACGACCCGAAAGTACGGAACATGACCGGCACTTAAACTACGAACGTCTCGAGGCGTACGTAATCTAAGTAAACCGAAAACCCAGAAATCCAAACCAAGAAAATAGTAGAGTGCAGGAAAAACCAACTTAAAGCAAGTAGTTTCAATAGCATAAGCCGAATTATGCGGTTTTTTAAAAACATCAAAATTTTGCTGAAAATTTCGGCAGAGTCTCCTTTGTAAATACTGGCCCCCAAACGGGATACAACATGAATAGTATACGAAATCAAGAAAAAGGCATCCCCAAGCGGGAGCTAGCTCTTCGTCAAACGACGGTCACAACCACACAAGCAATATAATATACAACGCCAACGGCGAGGATCAAAACTCAAAAGGAAACTCAAAACCACTAGAAATCCACAGAAATAAAACGCGCGACTCTAAGGTCGAAAGAATAACATCACGGGTCTCTATCTCAAAAATAAATACATGTTTGGTGATGGAACTTCTAGATACAACTGAATAATAATATACAAGATATAAGGATGGGTAAGATACAAATAACCCACCTACTAGCAAGCCACCCGGAATGGAAATAGTGCCAGCAAAGCCGTAATGAAACCTGTACGGCAAACCTGCAAGAAACTGGGGCACAACGGGGGTGAGTTGCCAACTCGTGAATAGAAAAACATCTACGCACAGAAATCGCATAAATAACGCAATCCTAGGTCAATGATGATAATATATCCTCAAATATATGAATAACACGTAGCCTATAACAAGGCTAGGGTAAATATCTAACCCGAGTGTAATCTCATGTGCCTGTGTCAGTGCCTCAGGTAGCAATATATCATATGGATGATGTATGAATGCATAAAACAGAATGCATGTACTGAATAAAACTGGTTTCATAAATCAGTGAGATTTCTGTATTTTAAAAGAAATGAGGTACCATATATGAAATCAGCATAAAACAGTGCCCAGCATCGACACAAAACAAGTGTCCAAATACCTCGATATCTCTGTGTCACAATTTATGTACCTCAAGTCTCAATCTCAAAGTCTCAATCACAATATCTAGGGCGCCGTCAGTCCAGACCGGCCCCTACCATCCATCTCAAGACCACGACGGTATCCTCCGGATATCCGACGCGTCGGGTAATATCACCGGTAGGTAGTGCTCCCCTGCCAGGCTCACATCGTCATCATCACGCGCTTCTTGCCCCGGGGTACCTTACCGGGTCCACCATGTACCCGAAACGGTTCATCCGTCTCCTCGAATCGGGTCTCGAAATCCATCAGCAAACTCATGGTGGACGACTCATACATCATGGGAAAACCGCACTTTTTATTTTAAAAAGAGAGAAATCAGTTCATATAAGTTTTTGCGGTTTTCCTCCAAATCCAGAAAATCTCATGGAAATCCGAATCCAAAACCTCAATAACACGTAAAATAGTGAATATATGCATGAGAATCCAGGAATGCGGCATAACAATGAATAACAGTATGCATGAAGTAGCTGGTAATAACTACAATGTCTAAACTAACATAGAAGGCAAGTACACTAATATCATGTCTAACTATCAGCTAACAGGCTACGTCAAGCAATAATATTTTCTAAGGTGTACGTGACATGGCAATTACCGATGAAGATGTGTGTGAGCCGGCAATTAAGTGTACGTGGTACATACGCATCATCGGTAATGTTGCTGGTGTCCTAACAGCATGATATCAATAATGGAGTATGAAACATAAAATAAGCATACGATGCGGAGCGGACCACAAAAATGAGCGGGAGCTAAGAACTAGACGCAACTATAACTAATCTGCATTAATCTAATATCAGTCCTACAAATGGTGCCTTTTGAAATAACACGAATCATGGGGTTTTGAAAATAGGGGCTACGGTGTTTTTGTGAAAAGATACGTCTTTTGAAATATCCGTAGGATCCCTTGGGCTGTCTTTAAAAATGCCCACGACTCGTTAGTTTTTGAAATAGGTAAGAAGTCTAATCTAATCTAACAACTACACTAAACTATACGGCTGAACTAACAAGCTGAACTACAGGTAAGGAAACCGCCTAACATCTGAGTCGATACATATACATACCTGTATATATATATTAGTCGGTGATCCCGCCTCAATAATATCATATCCGATACCATATCTATAATCAGGCATCCCAAGTCAAGAGTGCGGATCAATCATCAATATAGCTCGTACGTAAATCCGTCGTACGGCATCCCAATCTGGGTACGGGTCAAAGTCACATCAATCACACTATTCATTTGGTATCTTCTTTATCAAATATCATGATCCGGAATAATGTCCTACGTCTAGTACAATATTGATGCCATCTATGTATGCATGCGGGTGTAAGAATTACTACGTCAGAAGACCCGCTAAAACATCATGTCGTATCTCAATACGAACCAAATCACGTCACCGATCTCCTGGCCTCAAGCCCAATCTCATCGACTCATCTCAAATTCCAAATACTATCCTCAAATCCAGTATATGAACACATAGTCCCATACCCATGTGAACACATAAATATATATTCCCATACACGCACATATGAAATAAGGAATGTATGCAAGTATGTATGTGTGTATGTGTAGTGCAACACTACCCTAGGGTTCGCAACACTAAAGTAATCCAACACACCAATATCCATCCTAAGCATCGTTATTAATCCCAAATAACATATAATAAATGTTGGTGTGTATACGCATCCGTATACACCACCACGGACTGCGGGGGTGCTATACGCCATCCACCCGACTTCTCCCCGTAGATATAAATCTACTCACCTGGTCCTCGCTAGCCGGTGCCGACGTCGCCACGCGCTTGCTTTTCGTCTCGAAGTCCACATGGGGGTACCTACATATCATAACGCACCATATCGCATTAAAACTAAATTCGAAATCGAAACGGCATACGAAAATCAAATCGGCACGCGTATCACGCATAGGTCCAAACCTATCGCCTACGCATGCAAGAATAGTCAAACCAACCCTCGATGTCGATGTACAAACGTCAAACCATCGAAAAAAATCCAATCACACTCATTTGCACATTCACGAACACTAATTTTAATATAAACTAGGTTAAAACTCACAAAAACCCCAATTTCACTTAAAAAGTCATTTTTCCGCAAATCTAGCAAGCACAATTCGCCGTTTTTGTACAAAACATGATGTTTAAATGAATGTAGCGGCCAATATACTTATTAAATATCTTAAATAAGTCATAGAAAAAATTTCCGGAATTTAATCTCATTAAATTCCAAAAACCCTAATATTCTAGTTTACAAAATACCCCTTTTTAACAATTTCATAGCAAAAATGCACTAACTACAATTTAGGTTGGATTTCCATGAACTAAAGTGTTAAACTACACTTAATAAAGTTAATAATATGATAAAAACCCTAACCATATGTTTAATCTCATATTTCGAATTAAATCAAAAAAACTAGTTTGCAACAAAAAGCTTAATTTGGACATTTTTCAAGTAACAACTTGTAATTAACAACTAGATTAGTTTTCTACAAAACTAAATATGTTAATCCACCTCACTAAACCATACACAATCAAACACAACTCATTTCGACAACAAACCCTAACTTAATAATCAAAATCCTTTCTTTAAATTTCAAAACTTGAAATTTAAAACCCTAATTTAACACCTAATAGCTAGATTCAAGTAATTTAACAACAAATTAAGCATAAGGTTATGATTATACCTCACAAGCTTGAGATCAAACTTGCAAAAATCTTAGCCTCCAACAATGATTTCATGCTCCAAGATCCATGCTTGAATAGCTAAAGAATAATGGGTAAAGCTTGGATTTAGAATTAGCTTTGAATTTTTGAGAAAAAGGGTGGATTTTTGATAGAAATTTTGGGGATTTTGATGGAAAAATGAGATGAAGTATTTGGGGCTGTTTTGGTTCAGGTTTGGGCCAGAAATCTTGGGGGATTGGGTGAGGGAGGAGAGAGAGTGAGGTGGGGAAAGTTAGTTCAAGTCAAAGTCAACTCAAATTATACCATTTTCTACTCTTTTTTCTTTTCTTTTCTTTCATTTCTTTTCTTTAAAATCCAAGTGGGGAAAAAAGAGGGGGCTGCTGAATTCTTCAAGGGGATAAGTGAATGGGGGTGTGTGGGTGTGGGTACGGGTGTGGGGTGATGAAAAATGATAAATACAATACCCCAAACATCCATTTACGCTAAAAAAAAAGCCTTTTTTCTTCAATAATTTCTAAACCGTTTTGGCAAATGATTTCGTTCCAAAAACCACATGATAAAATTTTATTTAATGTTTTATGATGCACAAAATTTGTTTCAACTCATTCCAATTTGTAATTTTCCCTAATTAAATGTATTAGTGACGGCTTAAAATAATAATAAAATAATATTTTTTTCAGAAAATTTGAAATTTCACCAGCGGCTCAATAAACACCAAATAATAGCAATTACATAGCTAGAATGTGTATATTTAATTTTTATAATAAGATATTTGTATTTTGACTTTTTACAGAAAACCCCCTTATTTTACCGATTTTTTTCGAAATTTCACCGAAACGATTTTCAAAACGTTACAATCTTCCCCCCTTAAAGAAATTCGGTCCCCGAATTTAAATTCAAACTCCCCCAAATACTAAAACATCTAAGAAAAACCATCAAGTCGTCGGGGCTCCGAAATTGTAACTACATAAAACAAATCGTAGCGCAGCGCATGCGCTTGAAAATTGAGCATATAACTCAAATCAAAACTCCGTCAAGCATCCCGCAATCATCGGAGTCATGGAGAAGACATCAATGCCAAATCCAAATCAAAACCAATATGACATAACTCGAAACTATACATGTAAATATCGAATCTATATATGTAAGTATCTGAAGGAAATGCATGCCAAATTTCTTTAAGTCGCTGTGCACGCGTATAACATTGCACAGTGGCGGACGTCTATCATAAGGAAATAACTATATACATATATACCTTTGTTTGAAATGTACGTTCCGCCGTTTTGGAAACAATTTAGAAGGGCCTCCTTGTTTTAAACATTTCGTGTCATATCAGACACGTAAGTAAATACTGAGGCTATAGCTCGCTTTTTGGAAATCCCTTCAATAACTATCAATGCATGCAAAATATATTCAGGTACTGTCCTCTGACTAGTCCTGCTCAGTACGAAAACACATAGCAATATCATAAAAACGTACTGCTCTATACGAAATAAATCCCAAAATATGCATATGAATGCTACGTGCGTCTGGTGCGCACGGAAATCAAAATCCATGAATGTGCCATACATGCGCACAGAAACAACATCTAAGTGCATCGGGTGTGCACGAAACATCTGTCGTAGGCAACATGTGTACCTGACAGCAAAATTAGGTGCATCTATCGTGCACGAAATCATGAAATCCAATATCAAGTGCCGAACGTGCGCAAAATCAATCAGGTGCACAAGGTGCACAAAACAAGTATCGGGTATCACAATCGAAATCGAAATCCAGTGCATCTAAGTGCACAAAAGGCGTATCACTGCACTGCAGGCATATATAAACTATACCGAGTGCAGGAACGAAATCGTGTGCATGCATACGCACAAAACCAACTCAACTGTTTAAAATCGTAAAATCACAAACATGTGAAACTGAAGCACGAAAACGATATCAAGTGCAACACTGTGCAAAGATCGTAAATCCTCAATCATCAAAATCAAATCATACGAATAAATCGCCCAAAACATCGTAATCAATAATGGCGGAATAGTACTGCTCAAGCGCATCCTCTAAGAATCTCGGCCAACTGTCGCGGTCACTAGTGGGACGTCTCGTCGATGATCATGAACTCTGTCCTGCTGGCGTGCGTAACCATGACCACTCCTGGGTCAAGGTCTTCACTGTGAATTACCAATCTTTCGGTCCATCGGCTCATCGGCCCTGTCAGGTGTGCTAACGGGGACGATTCCGTTTTGGCACTTCTCTGGTCATCTCTTGGTCAATCATCGCGACCACTCGTAAGACAGCACATTACTGGCGTCGGCCTCTGGCTCTCTGAATGTACGTGACACATCTGATCCTGGGTGCAAGTATCATTGCAGCAGTGTCCTGGAAGGAATCCTGCTCACGGTCTCTTCCATGTCTCGTCTCTGCCAACTGTCCGGAAGTCATTGTCCTTTCCTATATCTGCATCTTGCTCTGGAACGACTGCATACTCATCGCGACTCCTTCTGGAAGGTAAGTCCAAGTACCATGCCTCGGCATGCGCATCGCATCTCTGATGTCGGCGGAGTGGAACGTCATCTCATCTAGATCTGGTACGAACCTCTTACTCCACTTTTCTCTAATGTCGTCTGCTTTGGACTCGTCTCGTCGCGGCCACATGGACTGAGCTCCAACGACTATCCTCGTATCTGGAGTCTCCCAAGAATGCATCTCACTACCTAGCATCCGAATTAAGTCGAGCCATCCAATCGATTCGTCAATGTTAGTGTTTATGCCCTAGAAGGCCATTACTGTATCATACTAGCTTGTATATTACTTAATGGAAGCTTGGGATATTCACATGTATATAACAGTCTTGCTAAACATGGTAGTATGCTACTTGGTTTTTCTATCTTAATATGTTAGTGTACGTATTGATAGAGCTCTTAGGATCTTGCTTGTCTACCAGCGTTGTGATGGCAGTCACACTAGTGGGGGCTGGGTAGTCTACAAGCACATCCTTATTCGGGTCCCTGGTCGTTGGATTATCGAGACAGAGCATCGATACTCCGGAGTAGACTGGTGTGTACGCTTCTCATCCCAGTTGGGGAGATGGCCTGTCCCACAGCCATCAGTACGTCGTACTGGAGATAGTATACAGGTGCTCGTTAGGTTACGGGTACACCGGACAGGACTCACAGGGAACTGTTGGTTGGTTTGATACCAGTCGTCAGTGAACAGTTCCCAGGTGACATGAGTACAGCGTAGTCCGCAGACTTGACACTGTTACTTCGCCTCGAGTGTGTCCCACTGTTCTTAGATTGCTACCCTACCACGGCTCAAAGGAGTCGTGCAAACAGGTAGCAGTTGGGTGCAGTCCCGAGCACTTGGAGGCAGTGGCGGTTAGACAGGATTCGTCCCTCCCGGTATTGGGAGTAGATATCGTGCTGTGTCAGAGAGCCATTACGCAAAGTCCCTGGCCAGGGCAAGCGAGATTTACTGGTAGGTTCCAGTAGTTTCTCAGGGTGTAATGGGCTTCACTCCGACACGACTTATACCGCTATTAGGGGACTGACGCTTGCCGCCCCCCTAGGCCCGATATGCGATAGTCTTGGACGAACGGACCGGACTGTATGGAGATTGTCACATCAGACTCAGTAGGAGTTCGGATGGGTTTACTCATCGGCCTTCTTATCGACAACTACCTGGGGACCGTTACGTACAGCTAGTGCCGCTTACGGTCTGTGGTTAAACCCACTGCCAGCGTAGTAGTCGAGTCTCTAGAGTCCCACACAGAGAGTTTCCTACTCCAGGCGAAACGATATAGAGGTTGCATGGTTTTGCGACAAAGGGTTCGGACGCATACGTGCGTTTACGCACGTATGACTTTCGGACAGTTTTTACCAGTCGGCTTTGGTTTAAGCCAGTTACTGGTATCCGGTTATTGGATTTTTACAGTCTAAAGTTTTTCCGTATTTTTTACGGATTGGAGGGGCGTTCTCGTAATTGTACGAGAAGCTTCTAGAAGATGTGACTAAGGAGGTTTCTTTTGGATAAGAAAGTGAGTCATGGTGGTGATTCATTCATTTCATTAATGCACATTTATTGCTTAATGACTCATGCTAATGAATCACCACTAGATATTTCATGAAGCATGCTTATTCATTTCCTTTATTCATTTTTCTTAAAAAGAAATGCTTCATGATATATTATGATACACTCTCTCTCTTCTCTCATAATCTCATTCACATTCTCTCTCCTCAAGCTCTCATCTTCAAACCCTAATCCTTACACCTCATGAGTTGAGATCAAAGGATTAGTTAGACTAAACAATCCATAACCATCACTCTTTATCATCCTTTCATCTTTGATTAGCAATCAAAGTTGATTAGTTACCTCAAGTTTGAGGTTTAGCTTGGAGTTTTGCTCTCGGGTGGATCGTCTACTACCTAGAGAAGGCCGAGGAGAACAAGGAGATCGTAAAGACGAAGGACTAGTATCGATAGGTATAATCCTTTAACACTTTAGTTTAGTATAACTATGTGTTCGGTTATTAGTTGTTTAGCTTCGATTTAAGCGGTTAGTCGATGTTCGTTCTTTAAACTTGATCGTTTTAGAAAATTCCGCCTCCCCACAAGTACTGGGGTGTACTACATCGACTTACAGTGGTATCAGAGCCTCGCTAAACACTAAATAACTTAATTGCAAATTTGTACGAATTTCGAACGGAAAAACGAAGCCGAAAAACCCTAATTCTGTCATGTTTCTGTCGAATTTAAAACGATGTCAGAAAATTTTTCAGGTGAGTTCAGAGAGCTTTACATGACACCAGAAGAACACCCAAGAAAAACAGTCGACTGAATCGACCATCTCGCCGCGGAAGCGCGGCCTCAGCCTACTGAGTCGCCGCGCTTCCGCCGCCGAGTTGGCGAGTCAGCGACCGATTTTTCTTCTGTTGCTTCTCTGTTAAATTTAGGGTTTTCTGGAATATTTAATTATTGCTCAGGTTACTGTTTAACAGAGCAGATTTTGGAGCAATATTGATGTTGTTTATTCGATCGAATTGTACAGTATTTGCGTATTGGATTATATCTGTGATTGTTTGATGTGTTCGTAAACCTTCCCCAACTGCTAGTATGTCGGTTGGCAGGGGGTTGCACATTTCTGAAATGGTTATATCTGTTTGTGCATATAAACTGTATTGGACTGTTGTGGTGTATAGCCGGGGTTTGCAATGGGTTATTGATTAATTCATTTGTTGTAAATGTAATTTGTTGTAATATTATTTTTGCGGGGCACTTCCAGGTTGCGGTTGTAGCCACCGATGTATTATTTCATTTTACTGTTTTTGCTCCTAGGACTGACCCAAGGTGGGGTACACAAACTGCCGGGCGGGTAGTTTGCCGTACCCGTAGGGGTCGATGGTAGGGTAACGGCTATTCATCACAACTGTGTTATCTGTCTTTTCTTGCAGGCTCGAAAGAAATACAGATTGCTTGCAAATCCAATATTGTTTATCTGTGTTCTGGAATGAATATCATTGCGTCAGACGAATGTAAAATATCTATATTTATGTAGCTATTTAGACGTCACTTATGTTTTACACCCGCGCTAGCCCAGCCCCCGCTCTGTCGTTAGTTAAGTAACCTAACGGGTGATGACGGGACCCCGTGGCGAATGCGGATGGCATAAGAGGATGTCATATTTTCGTTGTTTTCTGCAATGATAGGTTAATGATGGGACGCATTATCTATAATGCAAAGAAAATAAACCAGGTTTAAATCGTTGGAACAATTTAAAAGAAAACCACTCGGTTATTTTTAAAACAGATATTTTTAAATGCGGAGCTTTAACCACTCCTTTTAAAAGCTATCAGGTTCCTTCGGTTATATCAAGTTCACTACGTTCACGGTTTCGCCAAAACCAGTCGTAGCCCTCCGTCATTTCTTATGAATGGTCAGTAGTATTCAAGCTATGTTTGTTTGACCCTTAGTCAAGACATAGTGATTGGTAGCTGCTGGGGTATTCATTTGTTACATAGATAGATGTGTTGGTTTGGGACAGTCGTATTACTTTGTTTGGCCCTTAGTCAAGAGTATATACGGATGGGTTCAAATCAACAGGATAATGATGGGCAGAACTTGACATGTAACTTATGATTTGTTGGCCCTTAGTCAAGATCATAAGAACATGGGGCAAAAATATATATCGGGAATTTCTAAAGAAACTGAAATTTGCAAAGAGATGCATACCATTTGGAGTTTGATGAATGTTGGTAGGATTCCTTCAACATTATCATACGATGATATTTGGATCCCGATCCTACTGTGAGTATATGCTACTTATCAGGATATTCGTCACTTAACGATCAATGCTATAAACCTAGTAGGTGTCCAGAAAAGTGTCAGCGGGGTTACGCCCCCAGAGAAAAGAGGTTATTTAATTAAGGAACTTCGCGAAAGCGTTGGAAAACCTCCCTCGAAGTATCGACACTGGCCTGGCTGAACGGTTAAGCAAGTATTGTACGGTGAGAATAGTCCTGGCTAATTCTTCTTTTATGGTTTGAGGAAGGATTCGAGAAACAGTGGGAGCCATCCAGTTTAGATAAACTAAAAACCACTCTAAACTTGCAAGAGCATCATGCTAAAGTGTTTTCTTCTCTCTCTCCTAATTGCAGCGACCCTGAAAATGACTGGACTTAAGTTACTTTTAGAAAAGAATATACTGACGGGGCCAAACTATAAAGATTGGCTGCGGAATGTCAAAATGGCCTTGACCTATGACAAACTGGGGTACGTCCTCACCGCTACGGCACCTGCTGTCCTTGGTCCCAAATCCAGCAATGCGGATAAGGAAATCCGCAAAACCTGGGATTTAGATTGCGCGAGAGCCAAGTGCATCGTGCTTGCCTCTATGAACAACGAACATCAGAGGAGGCACGAGGATATGTCTCTAGATGGCATATTTCTCCATACAAAGGAACTTTATGGAGAGCAATCTCGTATTGCTAGATACGAGACCTCGAAGAAACTATTTCGAGCGAGGTTGGCTGTCGGGTCATCGGTAGGTGAACATGTCCTACAGATGATTGGCTATATTGAGGAGCTCGCAGACCTTGGGACGACTTTGGATAATGAGCTCTATACAGACCTTATTCTCCAGTCCCTTCCTCCCACCTACGCCCAGTTTATCCTCAACTTCAACCTTCAAGGAAAAGAAGTTGAACTTGCGGAACTCCTGAACATGTTAAGGAGTGCAGAGGGCACCTTACAGAAGGTAAGGGAAACACCCGCTATGTTTGTTGGCGGTTCATCTTCTTCAGGGTCCAAGGCTAGGGCCAAAGGAAGGAAGAAGAAGGCCGCACCCAAACCTAGAGGAGGTGTTAGTAAGGTGGGAAAGAAGGGAAAGAAAAAGCTTGCAGCACCGGTAGTTGGCCAGGATGAGTGCTTCCACTGTCACAGGAAAGGGCACTGGAAGAAGGATTGCAAGGCGTGGAACGCCAAGAACCAGGAACCGAAGCAAGCTGTGGCTTCGACTTCAGGTGTGTTTGTAATTGAGAATTGTCTGTCAATCAACTCTACTTCCTGGGTATTGGATACCGGATCAGGATCTCATATTTGCAATTCATTGCAGGCACTGAGAAACCGTAGGGTGCTGAAGGAAGGTGATATGATCCTCAGGGTTGCTAACGGAGCTAGCGTGGGAGCTGCGTCCGTCGGGGATTATCACCTAGGATTGACGAGTGGACATATTTTGGTTTTGCATAACTGTTATTTTGTACCAAGCTTAACGTGTAATATCATATCAGTTTCCTTGTTGTCAAATAAAGGTTATGATTTCACGTTTGTAAGAGATGTTGTTAACATCCACCTTAATCATGGCTTGATTGGGTCCGGTACTCTAAATAACGGCATATATGTTCTAAACCAACTCCAAATTTTCAATGTCCAGAACACACTAAAAAGAAAGTCTCCAGATTTAAATAAAGCTTTCTTATGGCATTGTAGACTGGGTCACATCAATGAGAGAAGGTTGACTAAGTTGCATAGAGAAGGATATTTAGACACGTTCGAATATCAATCTTATGACACTTGTCAATCCTGTCTCAAAGGAAAGATGACAAAGACTCCGTTTACTGGACAAGGAGTAAGAGCGAGCGAGCTCTTAGGACTCATACACAGTGATGTATGCGGTCCAATGTCTACACATGCGAGAGGTGGTTATTCCTACTTCATTACTTTTACAGATGATTTCTCTAGGTTTGGACATGTCTTCTTGATGAAGCATAAATCCGAAGCCTTTGAGAAATTCAAGGAATATAAGAGTGAAGCGGAAAACCAAACAGGCAAAAGTATTAAGACACTAAGATCTGATCGAGGTGGAGAATACTTAAGTGCCGAGTTCCTAGGTTACCTAAAAGAGAAAGGAATTCTCTCTCAACTTACTCCTCCATACACTCCACAGCATAACGGTGTATCGGAGAGACGGAATCGAACCCTATTGGATATGGTACGATCCATGATGAGTAATGCTGAGTTACCGCGATCTTTCTGGGGTTATGCGCTAGAATCAGCAGCATATCTTTTGAACCAGGTTCCAACCAAGACTGTGCCTACCACACCATATCAGATGTGGAGTGGGAAGAAACCCTGTCTAAAACATTTTAGGACATGGGGGTGTCCAGCTTTTGTAAAAAAGCAGCATGTGGACAAGCTCGAGGCACGCTCAGTACTGTGTAAGCTTGTGGGATATCCAAAGAACTCCAAGGGATATTATTTCTATTACGCAGAGGAACAAAAGGTTTTTGTTTCTCGTCATGCCCACTTCTTAGAAACTGAATTTTTAGAAAATCAGAAGAGTGGGAGCGAAGTAGAACTGGAAGAAATTCCAGAACCACAAGCTGTTACTGAAAGTTTGGTAGAACCAGAGGTTCAAGAAGAACAGAACATTCCCGCACCCCTCCGCAGGAGTAGTAGGCCGTCTCATCCGCCTGAGAGATACTACGGTTTTCTCATAGATGGGGATAGAGAGGATTGCATCATAGATGATGATGAACCTACTGACTTCCGGCAGGCCATCCAGAGCGGCGACTCGGTACGATGGCTAGATGCAATGCGGACCGAAATGGAGTCCATGTACACCAACAAAGTATGGACTTTGGACTTTGCTCCAGATGGGGTAAAACCCATAGGATGCAAATGGATCTTCAAGAAAAAGATTGGTGTAGATGGACAGGTGGAAACCTATAAGGCTAGACTTGTTGCAAAGGGTTTTCGTCAAAGACCTGGATTGGACTATGACGAAACTTTTTCTCCAGTGGCTATGCTCAAATCCATTCGGGTCCTTCTTGCTATTGCTGCCTTCCATGATTATGAAATCTGGCAGATGGACGTAAAGACGGCTTTTCTGAATGGAAATTTAGAAGAGAGCGTCTATATGGATCAGCCAGAGGGTTTCAATCAGAGTGGGAGCAGCGGGAAAGTATGCAAGCTGCTTAAGTCCATTTATGGACTAAAGCAGGCATCGCGGAGTTGGAACATCTGTTTTGATGAGACAGTCAAAGAGTATGACTTTATCAAAAATCCAGATGAACCGTGCATATATAGTAAAGTTGTGGCCAGAAGTGTCGTATTCCTCGTCTTGTACGTGGATGACATTCTATTGATAGGAAATGACATTCCTATGCTACAATCTGTCAAAGGATTCTTGTCACAAAGGTTCTCCATGAAAGACCTGGGTGATGCCTCTTACATTCTGGGGATCCGGATCTATCGTGATAGATCCAAGAGGATGTTGGGACTTTCGCAGTCCAGGTATATCGACACTGTACTGAAAAGATTCAGTATGGAAGATTCTAAGCGCGGTAATCTACCGGCTTGTCACGGAATCACCCTCTCCAAAGAGATGTCTCCCAAGACTGATTTGGAAAGGGAACGCATGTCTATTATACCCTACGCTTCTGCGGTAGGCTCTATAATGTATGCGATGTTGTGTACCAGACCAGATGTAGCTTACGCACTGAGCGTGGTAAGCCGGTATCAGTCAGACCCAGGGGAGAAACACTGGATAGCAGTAAAGAACATTCTCAAGTACCTGAGGAGGACTAAGGAGATGTTCTTGGTTTACGGCGCTAAAGACCTCAGGTTGGAGGCCTTTGCTGATTCCGGCTTCCAGAGTGATAAGGACGATTCCAAGTCCATGTCGGGTTATGTCTTTACCCTCAATGGAGGGGCGGTGTGCTGGAGGAGCTCCAAGCAGGACACCGTTGCTGACTCGACGATGGAAGCGGAGTATATAGCTGCTTGCGATGCCGCTAAAGAAGCAGTCTGGATGAAGAAGTTCCTAACAGAACTTCAGGTTGTTCCTACCATAGTTGATCCAATACCTCTGTATTGCGACAACAACGGAGCTATAGCTTTAGCGAAGGAACCAAGGTCCCATCAGAAGTCCAGACACATCTTGAGGCGGTATCACCTGATCAGAGAGATCATTGATCGTCAGGAGATCGAGGTTCGGAGAGTTGCTTCAGAAGAGAACATTGCTGATCCATTCACGAAGGCCCTTCCTCAGATTCAGTTCGAGAGGCTGCTCGAGATCATTGGTCTACGATATGCCAGTACATGGCCCTAGTTCAAGTGGGAGATTGTTAGTGTTTATGCCCTAGAAGGCCATTACTGTATCATACTAGCTTGTATATTACTTAATGGAAGCTTGGGATATTCACATGTATATAACAGTCTTGCTAAACATGGTAGTATGCTACTTGGTTTTTCTATCATAATATGTTAGTGTACGTATTGATAGAGCTCTTAGGATCTTGCTTGTCTACCAGCGTTGTGATGGCAGTCACACTAGTGGGGGCTGGGTAGTCTACAAGCACATCCTTATTCGGGTCCCTGGTCGTTGGATTATCGAGACAGAGCATCGATACTCCGGAGTAGACTGGTGTGTACGCTTCTCATCCCAGTTGGGGAGATGGCCTGTCCCACAGCCATCAGTACGTCGTACTGGAGATAGTATACAGGTGCTCGTTAGGTTACGGGTACACCGGACAGGACTCACAGGGAACTGTTGGTTGGTTTGATACCAGTCGTCAGTGAACAGTTCCCAGGTGACATGAGTACAGCGTAGTCCGCAGACTTGACACTGCTACTTCGCCTCGAGTGTGTCCCACTGTTCTTAGATTGCTACCCTACCACGGCTCAAAGGAGTCGTGCAAACAGGTAGCAGTTGGGTGCAGTCCCGAGCACTTGGAGGCAGTGGCGGTTAGACAGGATTCGTCCCTCCCGGTATTGGGAGTAGATATCGTGCTGTGTCAGAGAGCCATTACGCAAAGTCCCTGGCCAGGGCAAGCGAGATTTACTGGTAGGTTCCAGTAGTTTCTCAGGGTGTAATGGGCTTCACTCCGACACGACTTATACCGCTATTAGGGGACTGACGCTTGCCGCCCCCCTAGGCCCGATATGCGATAGTCTTGGACGAACGGACCGGACTGTATGGAGATTGTCACATCAGACTCAGTAGGAGTTCGGATGGGTTTACTCATCGGCCTTCTTATCGACAACTACCTGGGGACCGTTACGTACAGCTAGTGCCGCTTACGGTCTGTGGTTAAACCCACTGCCAGCGTAGTAGTCGAGTCTCTAGAGTCCCACACAGAGAGTTTCCTACTCCAGGCGAAACGATATAGAGGTTGCATGGTTTTGCGACAAAGGGTTCGGACGCATACGTGCGTTTACGCACGTATGACTTTCGGACAGTTTTTACCAGTCGGCTTTGGTTTAAGCCAGTTACTGGTATCCGGTTATTGGATTTTTACAGTCTAAAGTTTTTCCGTATTTTTTACGGATTGGAGGGGCGTTCTCGTAATTGTACGAGAAGCTTCTAGAAGATGTGACTAAGGAGGTTTCTTTTGGATAAGAAAGTGAGTCATGGTGGTGATTCATTCATTTCATTAATGCACATTTATTGCTTAATTACTCATGCTAATGAATCACCACTAGATATTTCATGAAGCATGCTTATTCATTTCCTTTATTCATTTTTCTTAAAAAGAAATGCTTCATGATATATTATGATACACTCTCTCTCTTCTCTCATAATCTCATTCACATTCTCTCTCCTCAAGCTCTCATCTTCAAACCCTAATCCTTACACCTCATGAGTTGAGATCAAAGGATTAGTTAGACTAAACAATCCATAACCATCACTCTTTATCATCCTTTCATCTTTGATTAGCAATCAAAGTTGATTAGTTACCTCAAGTTTGAGGTTTAGCTTGGAGTTTTGCTCTCGGGTGGATCGTCTACTACCTAGAGAAGGCCGAGGAGAACAAGGAGATCGTAAAGACGAAGGACTAGTATCGATAGGTATAATCCTTTAACACTTTAGTTTAGTATAACTATGTGTTCGGTTATTAGTTGTTTAGCTTCGATTTAAGCGGTTAGTCGATGTTCGTTCTTTAAACTTGATCGTTTTAGAAAATTCCGCCTCCCCACAAGTACTGGGGTGTACTACATCGACTTACAATCAAAACCTCATAATCCCCCAAGAGCTCAACATCTTGGGTACAGTTTAATAGTATCGAGTACATACCACAGCATCGGTGGTCCAGCCGTAGAAGGGCAAACCCAAGCCTCACTAATGGCGCCGCAGAACTGCCGCAAACCCTAAGGTTCAAAGGCTTTCACACGGTCATTAAGTCGAGTTAGGGTTTCATTCTTCTAGAGGGACCATAGAATTGCCTGCATGTCTTTCCGACTATCTTAAACTTGGAATAATAGGTTTCTGACATTCGATCGTCTCTGTCGACTCCCAACGTCTCCGCGTGAAGTCGTCTCTAGCTGGAATCAATCTATCTGATGACCTCGCATCGGGGTAGGCGAACGATCCACATGTCCTAGTCATTCATCCTCGATGACTAGCGACCTTCTATCATCTCTTAGTACAACTTATACTGCAATAGCTCCAACATCTGGGGCGATATCTCGTCGTTCGCAGCAATAACTGGCTCACTCGTCTGCATGCTGAACCGTGCCTCAATCATCAGGAGTAAGCAACACACCAACGGTCATCAAAATCTGGCTGGCCTCCATCATTGGCTCAATTCTCTAGTGTCGATCAGCACCTCCGAGTAACCTCATGAAGGCGATCCGCCAAACGCTCGTGGCGCGGAAACACAGTAAAAAGACACATCTCTGCAATCATGTGTCGCCGGAATTTCGCCCTGGTCAGTCCTCGTTCGTGACGAGCTTGTGCTGACCGCAACTCTAGCCGTAGCTCTCCCTGCCCGTAACCATAGCAGCAAAACCAAACTGGTACCGATGAGGCTAGATCAGGAAGGAATATAATACTGAAAAAGGAAATGTACATCCTAAGGCTTCTTAAGTGGAGTGGCGTGTCGTAAATATGCCGCGGAACATACCAACGGCACGTCACTCTACTTTAGTCACCTATTCCATCAACCAAGGGTCGTCCTACGCTCCGAAGGTTAAAACCTAACGCTCTGATACCAACTTTGTCACGACCCGAAAGTACGGAACATAACCGACACTTAAACTACGAACGTCTCGAGGCGTACGTAATCTAAGTAAACCGAAAACCCAGAAATCCAAACCAAGAAAATAGTAGAGTGCAGGAAAAACCAACTTAAAGCAAGTAGTTTCAATAGCATAAGCCGAATTATGCGGTTTTTTAAAAACATCAAAATTTTACTGAAAATTTCGGCAGAGTCTCCTTTGTAAATACTGGCCCCCAAACGGGATACAACATGAATAGTATACGAAATCAAGAAAAAGGCATCCCCAAGCGGGAGCTAGCTCTTCGTCAAACGACGGTCACAACCACACAAGCAATATAATATACAACGCCAACGGCGAGGATCAAAACTCAAAAGGAAACTCAAAACCACCAGAAATCCACAGAAATAAAACGCGCGACTCTAAGGTCGAAAGAATAACATCACGGGTCTCTATCTCAAAAATAAATACATGTTTGGTGATGGAACTTCTAGATACAACTGAATAATAATATACAAGATATAAGGATGGGTAAGATACAAATAACCCACCTACTAGCAAGCCACCCGGAATGGAAATAGTGCCAGCAAAGCCGTAATGAAACCTGTACGGCAAACCTGCAAGAAACTGGGGCACAACGGGGGTGAGTTGCCAACTCGTGAATAGAAAAGCATCTACGCACAGAAATCGCATAAATAACGCAATCCTAGGTCAATGATCATAATATATCCTCAAATATATGAATAACACGTAGCCTATAACAAGGCTAGGGTAAATATCTAACCTGAGTGTAATCTCATGTGCCCGTGTCAGTGCCTCAGGTAGCAATATATCATATGGATGATGTATGAATGCATAAAACAGAATGCATGTACTGAATAAAACTGGTTTCATAAATCAGTGAGATTTCTGTATTTTAAAAGAAATGAGGTACCATATATGAAATCAGCATAAAATAGTGCCCAGCATCGACACAAAACAAGTGTCCAAATACCTCGATATCTCTGTGTCACAATTTATGTACCTCAAGTCTCAATCTCAAAGTCTCAATCACAATATCTAGGGCGCCGTCAGTCCAGACCGGCCCCTACCATCCATCTCAAGACCACGACGGTATCCTCCGGATATCCGACGCGTCAGGTAATATCACCGGTAGGTAGTGCTCCCCTGCCAGGCTCACATCGTCATCATCACGCGCTTCTTGCCCCGGGGTACCTTACCGGGTCCACCATGTACCCGAAACGGTTCATCCGTCTCCTCGAATCGGGTCTCGAAATCCATCAGCAAACTCATGGTGGACGACTCATACATCATGGGAAAACCGCACTTTTTATTTTAAAAAGAGAGAAATCAGTTCATATAAGTTTTTGCGGTTTTCCTCCAAATCCAGAAAATCTCATGGAAATCCGAATCCAAAACCTCAATAAGACGTAAAATAGTGAATATATGCATGAGAATCCAGGAATGCGGCATAACAATGAATAACAGTATGCATGAAGTAGCTGGTAATAACTACAATGTCTAAACTAACATAGAAGGCAAGTACACTAATATCATGTCTAACTATCAGCTAACAGGCTACGTCAAGCAATAATATTTTCTAAGGTGTACGTGACATGGCAATTATCGATGAAGATGTGTGTGAGCCGGCAATTAAGTGTACGTGGTACATACACATCATCGGTAATGTTGCCGGTGTCCTAACAGCATGATATCAATAATGGAGTATGAAACATAAAATAAGCATACGATGCGGAGCGGACCACAAAAATGAGCGGGAGCTGAGAACTAGACGCAACTATAACTAATCTGCATTAATCTAATATCAGTCCTACAAATGGTGCCTTTTGAAATAACACGAATCATGGGGTTTTGAAAATAGGGGCTACGGTGTTTTTGTGAAAAGATACGTCTTTTGAAATATCCGTAGGATCCCTTGGGCTGTCTTTAAAAATGCCCACGACTCGTTAGTTTTTGAAATAGGTAAGAAGTCTAATCTAATCTAACAACTACACTAAACTATACGGCTGAACTAACAAGCTGAACTACAGGTAAGGAAACCGCCTAACATCTGAGTCGATACATATACATACCTGTATATATATATTAGTCGGTGATCCCGCCTCAATAATATCATATCCGATACCATATCTATAATCAGGCATCTCAAGTCAAGAGTGCCGATCAATCATCAATATAGCTCGTACGTAAATCCGTCGTACGGCATCCCAATCTGGGTACGGGTCAAAGTCACATCAATCACACTATTCATTTGGTATCTTCTTTATCAAATATCATGATCCGGAATAATGTCCTACGTCTAGTACAATATTGATGCCATCTATGTATGCATGCGGGTGTAAGAATTACTACGTCAGAAGACCCGCTAAAACATCATGTCGTATCTCAATACGAACCAAATCACGTCACCGATCTCCTGGCCTCAAGCCCAATCTCATCGACTCATCTCAAATTCCAAATACTATCCTCAAATCCAGTATATGAACACATAGTCCCATACCCATGTGAACACATAAATATATATTCCCATACACGCACATATGAAATAAGGAATGTATGCAAGTATGTATGTGTGTATGTGTAGTGCAACACTACCCTAGGGTTCGCAACACTAAAGTAATCCAACACACCAATATCCATCCTAAGCATCGTTATTAATCCCAAATAACATATAATAAATGTTGGTGTGTATACGCAGCCGTATACACCACCACGGACTGCGGGGGTGCTATACGCCATCCACCCGACTTCTCCCCGTAGATATAAATCTACTCACCTGGTCCTCGCAAGCCAGTGCCGACGTCGCCACGCGCTTGCTTGTCGTCTCGAAGTCCACATGGGGGTACCTACATATCATAACGCACCATATCGCATTAAAACTAAATTCGAAATCGAAACGGCATACGAAAATCAAATCGGCACGCGTATCACGCATAGGTCCAAACCTATCGCCTACGCATGCAAGAATAGTCAAACCAACCCTCGATGTCGATGTACAAACGTCAAACCATCGAGAAAAATCCAATCACACTCATTTGCACATTCACGAACACTAATTTTAATATAAACTAGGTTAAAACTCACAAAAACCCCAATTTCACTTAAAAAGTCATTTTTCCGCAAATCTAGCAAGCACAATTCGCCGTTTTTGTACAAAACATGATGTTTAAATAAATGTAGCGGCCAATATACTTATTAAATATCTTAAATAAGTCATAGAAAAAATTTCCGGAATTTAATCTCATTAAATTCCAAAAACCCTAATATTCTAGTTTACAAAATACCCTTTTTTAACAATTTCATAGCAAAAATGCACAAACTACAATTTAGGTTGGATTTCCATGAACTAAAGTGTTAAACTACACTTAATAAAGTTAATAATATGATAAAAACCCTAACCATATTTTTAATCTCATATTTCGAATTAAATCAAAAAAACTAGTTTGCAACAAAAAGCTTAATTTGGACATTTTTCAAGTAACAACTTGTAATTAACAACTAGATTAGTTTTCTACAAAACTAAATATGTTAATCCACCTCACTAAACCATACACAATCAAACACAACTCATTTCCACAACAAACCCTAACTTAGTAATCAAAATACTTTCTTTAAATTTCAAAACTTGAAATTTAAAACCCTAATTTAACACCTAATAGCTAGATTCAAGTAATTTAACAACAAATTAAGCATAAGGTTATGATTATACCTCACAAGCTTGAGATCAAACTTGCAAAAATCTTAGCCTCCAACAATGATTTCATGCTCCAAGATCCATGCTTGAATAGCTAAAGAATAATGGGTAAAGCTTGGATTTAGAATTAGCTTTGAATTTTTGAGAAAAAGGGTGGATTTTTGATAGAAATTTTGGGGATTTTGATGGAAAAATGAGATGAAGTATTTGGGGCTGTTTTGGTTCAGGTTTGGGCCAGAAATCTTGGGGGATTGGGTGAGAGAGTAGAGAGAGTGAGGTGGGGAAAGTTAGTTCAAGTCAAAGTCAACTCAAATTATACCATTTTCTACTCTTTTTTCTTTTCTTTTCTCTCATTTCTTTTCTTTAAAATCCAAGTGGGGACAAAAGAGGGGGCTGCTGAATTCTTCAAGGGGATAAGTGAATGGGGGTGTGTGGGTGTGGGTACGGGTGTGGGGTGATGAAAAATGATAAATACAATACCCCAAACATCCATTTACGCTAAAAAAAAGCCTTTTTTCTTCAATAATTTCTAAACCGTTTTGGCAAATGATTTCGTTCCAAAAACCACATGATAAAATTTTATTTAATGTTTTATGATGCACAAAATTTGTTTCAACTCATTCCAATTTGTAATTTTCCCTAATTAAATGTATTAGTGACGGCTTAAAATAATAATAAAATAATATTTTTTTCAGAAAATTTGAAATTTCACCAGCGGCTCAATAAACACCAAATAATAGCAATTACATAGCTAGAATGTGTATATTTAATTTTTATAATAAGATATTTATATTTTGATTTTTTACAGAAAACCCCCTTATTTTATCGATTTTTTTCGAAATTTCACCGAAACGATTTTCAAAACGTTACAATAACGCACCGTATCGCATTAAAATCCGACTCATGACCAAAACGACGCACGAATCCCACATAGGTCAAAACCTATGGTTGCTTTCAAAAATCAACCCAAAAACCTTCGACGTCGGCGTACAAACGCCAAACCATCGAGAAAAACCCAAATACACTCATTTGCACATTCACGAACACTAATTTTAATATAAAATAGGTTAAAACTCACAAAAACCCCCAATTTCACTTAAAAAGTCATTTTTCCGAAAATCTAGCAAGCACAATTCGCCGTTTTAGTACAAAACTCGATGTATAAATGAATCTAGTGGCCACAATATTCACTAAATATCTTAATTAAGTCATAAAAACAATTTCCATAATTTAATCTCATAAATTTGCATAATTTCCAAAATCCTAGTTTGCAAAAATATTAATTTTTAACACCTTTTAAAGCAAAATTCACAATTCATCAATTAAGCTTGGTTTTGCATGATCCAAAGTTATTAAACCACTCATTATAATATTAATAATGACATGAAACCATAATTATATTTTAATCTAAAGCATTTAACAATTTTCCAAAAACCCTAGTTAGCAAAATAACTTAATTAGGACATTTTATAAGTAATGCTTTGTAATTAACAACTAGATTAGCTTTCTACAAAACTTAAGATGTTAATCCACATCACTAAACCATGCACAATATATCACAACACAAATCCACAACAAAACCCTAATCTAAACCTTCTCTTGAAAACCCACATCTTTAAATTAAACCATAATTAAACGTATAATTAGGCTAGACTAAAGTATTTAGCAACAATTTAAACAAAAGACCAAGATTTATACCTCATGAGCCATGGATGAAACTTGAGATCTAGACCTCCAATTTGAAATCCTTGCACCAAGATCCATGCTAAAGGAGATGAGGGAAAATGGGTAGGAGCCGGATTTGGATTTTAGCTTGATTTTTGAGGTATTTTGATGAATTTTTGATGCAAAATGAGAGAGGGAGAAAGAGGGGCTATTGTTGGTGCAGGAAATGGGAGGCTCGGCCAGAAATTGGAGGGGGGTGAGGGAGGAGAGAGAGTGAGATGGAGAAAGTGTTGAAAAGTCAAAGTCTACCTTACTTCTACACTTCTTTTTCTTTTCTTTTCTTTGTTTTATTTTTTCTCTTGTGAGATGAGTGGCCCAAGAATGGTGGGCAGTCAAGGGGCTGTCCAGAGCTATGGGGGAGTGGGTGTGGGTTTTGTTTGGGTGAGAAAAAAAAAGATAAACGTTATACCCCACTTCCATTAACACTAATTTCACCGAAAAAAGCCTTTTCCTTCGATATTTTCTAAACCGTTTTGGCAAACGATTTCATTTCAAAAATTACATGATAAAATTTTGTTTAATATGTTATGATGTACAAAATTTGTTTCAACTCATTCCAATTTGTAATATTCCTTAATTAAATGTATTAGTGACGGCTTAAAATAATATTAAAATAATTAATTTCAGAAAAAGTTTCAGAAAATTTGAAATTTCACCAGTGGCTCAATAAACAACAATTAATAGCAATTACATATCTAGAATATGTATATTTAATTTTATAATAAAGATATTTGTATTTTGACTTTTTACGGAAAACCCCTCTTATTTTACCGATTTTCCGAAATTTCACCGAAACGATTTTCAAAACGTTACAATCTTCCCCCCTTAAAGAAATTCGGTCCCTGAATTTAAATTAAAACTCCCCCAAATACAAAAACATCTAAGCAAAACCATCAAGTCGTCGGGGCTCCGAAATCGTAAATACATAAAACAAATCGTAGCGCAACGCATGCACATGAAAAATGAGCATATAACTCAAAATCAAAACTCCGTCAAGCATCCCGCAATCATTGGAGTCATGGTAAATACACAAATGTCAAATCCAATACAAACCAATATGATATAACTCGAAACTATACATGTAAATATCAAATCTATATATGTAAAAATTTGAATGGAATGCATGCCAAATCTATTGAAGTCGCTGTGCAATGTGCATAACACTGCACAGTGGCGGACGTCTATCATAAGAAAATAATCATATACATATATACCTTTTGTTTGAACTGTATGTTCCGCCATTTTGGGAAACAATTTGGAAGGGTTTTCTTATTTTAAACGTTTCGAGTCATATCAGACACGTAGGTAAATACTAAGACTATAGCTCGCTTTTTGGAAAACCCTTCAATAACTATCAATGCATGCAAAATATATTCAGGTACTGTCTTCTGACTAGTCCTGCTCAGTACAAGAACACATAGCAATCATCATAAAAACGTACTGCTCCATAAGAAATCAATTCCCAAAATATGCATATAAATTCTATGTGCGTCTGGTACGCACGGAAATCAAAATCCATATAGGTGCCATGCATGCGCACAGAAACAATATCTAAGTGCATCGGGTGTGCACACAACATGTGTCATAGGCAACGTGTGTGCCCGACAGCAAAATCAGGTGCATCTGACATGCACGGAAAATCTCGATTTGATGTATCTGGTGTGCACCAAAATCGTATCTCACAACATGCGACCAACATGCACAAAACCCAAATCAGGTGCACAAGGTGCACAAAAAAAATATCGAGTATCACAATCAAAATCGAAGTCCAGGGCATCTAACTGCACAAAATGCGAATCACTGCACTGCAAGCATATGTGAATTATACCGAGTGCAAGAATAAAATCGTGTGCGTACATATGCACAAAATCAACTCAACTGTATGAAATCCATATAATCACAACATGAGGAACCAAGGCACGAAAACTATCTCAAGTGCAATAACTATGCAAAAATCGTAAATACTCCGCAGGTGCAACCATGGTGCATGAAAACGATATCATGAAACTCAATCATCAAAACCAAATCATTGGCATAGATCGCTCAAAATACCTTAATCAAATATGGCGGAATAGTCCCGCTCAAGAACATCCTCCAAGAATCTCTGGCCAACTGTCGTGGTCACTCATAGCATGTCTCGTTAACGATCCTGAACTCTGGCCTTCCGGTGTGCATAACATGACCACTCCTCGGTCCAAGTCTTCTCGCAATTTATTCCAGAAAGGTCCTATCGAGATCTCTCCCAAATCTCGTCTCTGCCGAACTGTCCGGAATTCATCGTCCCTTACTAGATCTGTTCTTGTTCCGGAACGGCTGCATACTCATCGCGACTCCTTCTGGAAGGTATAACCAAGTACAATGCCTCAGCATGCGTATCGCATCTCTGATGTCGGTGGAGTGGAACGTCTTCTTATCTAGATCTGGTACGAACCTCTTACTGCACTTTCTCAATATCGACTTCTTCGGACTCGTCTCATCGTGGCTGCATGGACTGAGCTCCAATGACTATCCTCATATCTGGAGTCTCCCAAGAATGCATCTCGCCACCTAGCATCCGAATGAAGTCGAACCAATCGATCGATTCGTCAAAACCTCATAATCCCCCAAGAGCTCAACATCTTGGGCACAGTTTAATAGTATCGAATACATACCACAGCATCGGTGGTCCAGCCGTAGAAGGGCAAACCCAAGCCTCACTAATGGCGCCGCGGAACTGCCGCAAACCCTAAGGTTCAAAGGCTTTCACACGGTCATTAAGTCGAGTTAGGGTTTCATTCTTCTAGATGTAGGGTTCCTAGGCACTCTAGTTAAGTCTCACAAGTGATCAAACATGCACAAATAAAATTTTACGGGTGCCTACAAACCCGACTACGGATCGTTTACTAGATATTTAGGCGAAACATGTAAACTAGTTAACATTTTAACTAAAGGAACGGATATACAACCTTTGTAGATCCGGTCCACCACCTCCACGGCTCTTCAACGAAGTCCCTTTGCTGTCCATGTGAGTTCCTGGGCTCTAGCGTCGGCTTCGTCGGAGAATGGGTGAGCTGGGTCGTCGATGTCCATGCCGAAGATGATCTACGTCGAGGCATCGCTAAATCAAGCTCCACCTTCACGAAGTCGTGAAAACTTATGAAGGAAACACCCTATACTACTTGGAAAGATGTAGAGGATGAAGAAATAGGAAGTGGGGAGACTTTAGATTTGGATTTCTCACACTTTTTCATTACTTGCCATTGGAGTAGCAAGCTACATCCATGGAAGAAGAAGATGAAGAAGAAGAAGATATGATAAGTTATTCCTTAAAAGAAAAATAAAATAAATGAATACTTATCATCTCTTTGACCATGGTTTAGTGTAGAGTTTTAACTAAGGTTAGAGAGTGGTTAGGGTTAGATAAAAGACAAGAATGGTGGACTAAGTTCAAAGCTTCAAGAAGCTTTCAAATAAAAACAAAAACTAGCAACCATTCTTATCTCTTTATCTTTTCTTTTTCCAAAATAAACAAAAGGAATAAATAAATGATTAAGTAAATGAAAAAGAAACCCTAATCACTAATTAACCATGGTTTAACACTTTACACAAAACCAAGCTAGAATGTATCATCAAACATGATACAATCATGTGCACAAAACTATATCGAATATACAATGTGCACATCCGCGCGAGAAAATCCATTTAAAGTGAACCGATACTAGTTAATGCAAAGCAATATATCAAATATATAATTATGTATTAAATCATTAAATCAACACTTGATTTAACGATCCGGTCATACCGCATATAACCGGCTAGTATCCAATGTGTCGGCTTATCGAATCAATCCTTGATTCGATAACTAGGTTATATCGCATATAACCATTCGATACATTGATCGCGAGAATAGAATACGGTATCATATACACGCATTATTCTCGGTCCCGCACATATCTCATATGCGCTCCTATTTCGTTTCGCTTGAGTTAGGAAACCTCTGTGTAGGACTCTAAAGACTCGTCAATACGCCGGTAGCAGATGATGATCATATCAAACATCCGCAAGCCGCAAGTGGTCTGCTAAACGTAACGGCCACCCGGGTATTGAGCGATCAGAAGATCGACGAGCAAGCCCGCTCACACTCCTGCGAATCCAACCAGTAACACTTACCGTACGGTCCGGTCTGTTCGTCTGATATGTCGCATATATCGCTTAGGGGTGGTAAACGTCAGACCCCAATAGCTCGATAAGTCATGCCGACGTAAGGTCCATAACATTCGTGAAACTACTGATAACACTTACCAGTATATCACTGCAACCCTGGCCAGGGATTTCCTGTTATGGCCAGTCGAGCATAGCACAACATCAACCCCCAATACCGGGAGAGACGAATCCCCTCCTATCGCTCATTGCCTCCATGTGAATCGGGACTGTACCCAAAAACCACCTGTTTGCACGACTCAGTAGAGCCGTGGTAGGGTGGAAATCAAAGCACAGTGGGAGACACACAAGACTCTATGACGATCTCGGGTCAACAGACTAAGCTGTACCAGTGTCACCAGAGAACTGCCATCTGACGTGAGGTATAATACCATCTGGGAGTTCTCGGCGAGTCCGTTCAGTGTACCCAGTCTCCACTGAGCACCCGCATACCATCTTCGATGTCAAACACCAATGGATATGGGATCATCCATCGCCCATCTCATGGGTCGAGAAGATATGCGCTAGTCTACTCTGGAATATCGATGCCCCGTCTCGATATTCCCTCGACTAGGAACATTTCAAGGATGCACTCATGGACTACCCAGGCCCCACTAGTATGATCTACATCATAGTCCTGAAAGTCGAGTACATATCCTAAGGGCTTTATCAACATGTAATCAGAGAGACAGAAAGTATACATATTAAGATAAAGTGCAACCAGATAGCGTACTATCATGTCGAGCAAGAAAGTCCTTCCTATATATGTCCCAGCATCCACTACAATATACATCCAATGTACAGTAATGGCCTCTAGGGCATACATATAACTAACAATCTCCCACTTGCACTAGGGCCATCTGTAGCAGTGGTTGCAGTATCACATACTCAACCATCCCCTAAATTGTCTCTCTTTGGGAAAAAGGCCTTCGTGAGTGGATCCGCCGTGTTGTCCTCTGAGTCTTCTCTCCTAACCTCGATTACCCTGGAGATCAACTATCTCTATGATCAGGTGATGCTGCCTCAGAATTTGTCTGTGTCACTGATGGGACCAGGGTTCCAGGGCCAAAGCCATACTTCCATTGTCATACAATGGCAGGAACCTAGTTCATCTTATGAACCAATATACACCCAAACTTCCTCTTTGGTAGTATCTTCAATAGCGATGTTACCAGCCTTAATCGTCTAGTTTGCCACGGTATCTAGCTTGGAACTTTTCCAACATACCGTCCCTTTACTGAGGGTAAAGACAATGCCCGTGACTGACATTCAGTCGTCTTTATCACCCTGGAACTCTTCCAGTGATTCTCCTCATGATCGATTGATACCATCTCACTACATCTAGTGAGAATCCTAGCATCCAATTACATCTATCTCATAGATGAAAACTCACGATTTAGAAGGTATCACTTTGATCCTATTTGGAGAATCCTAGTGATAATAGGA
Organism: Agapanthus africanus; assembly: GCA_030015575.1. Lineage (NCBI taxonomy): Eukaryota > Viridiplantae > Streptophyta > Magnoliopsida > Asparagales > Amaryllidaceae > Agapanthus > Agapanthus africanus. The sequence continues at coordinate 683,865,440 of JASDDO010000019.1, forward strand.
GACTGACCGATCGTAGTATAGGAAACTCTTTTCCTATCAAGAGTATGTTGTCTATGTACAATACGAAGATGACTACCTTACTCTCTACTACCCTTTTGTATATACAAGGTTCGTCTACCATTTTGATGAAGTCAAACACTTTGACTATCACATCAAAACAGACGTTCCAACTCCGCGATGCCTGCTTCATTATGTAAAGCAACTTGCACACGTTTCCGCTGCTCCCACTGTTTACGAAGACCTCTGGCTGTGTTCTTATAGACGTTCTCTTCTAAATCAGTATTTAGAAAAGCAGTCATGGCACCCAACCGCCAGATATCGTAGTCATGGTATGTAGCCGTGGTAAGTAGGATCTGGATAGACTTAAGCATAGCTACTGGAAAAAACTTTCATCATTATCCACGCCTGGTCGATGACGAAAACCTTTAACAAGTCTAGCTTTGAAAGTCTCAACTTTTCCATCTACACCAAGTAATCTTCTCAAGATATACTTGCTCCTGATGGGGATTTAACCCTTCAGATATCGCAACTAAAGTCCATACTTTGTTGGTGTATATGGATTCCATCTCAGATCACTAAGCATCCAGCCATTCTTACAGAGTCCCTACTCTCGATGGCCTGCTCGAAACTGGTTGGGACATCATTTCATGATGCAATCCTCGCTCCCACTGTCATCGAGAAACCGAGGTATCTCTCAGGCGGATGAGGAACCCTGCTAGATCGGCGGAGAGGCTGAGGTTCGTCGGAAACTATTGAATCCTTTGGTTCTATCAAATCATTAGCAGTTTTGTACAGCTGGAACCTTTCCAGTTCTACAGAACTGATCTTGCCTCGATCTTGTCCGGATTTTGCTTTTGACATAGGCCGGACAATCCCAAATCTTAACTTACTTAAGAGATAGGCTCTTCCCATACCATATCTCATATGGAATGGTAGGCACTGATTTGAATCAAACCTAATTCAATAGGTGTGCAGCTTCTCAAGTGCATAACCTCAAAAGGAAATAGGTAACTCAGTAATACTCATCATAGAGCACACCATATCTAATATTGTGCAATTGCTCCGCCCTGATACACCGTTGTGCTGTGGTGTATTCAGAGGAGTAACATTGAGAGAAAATCTCATTCTCCTTTAGAATAGTCCAGGAATTCTATGCACAAGTATTCTCCTCCCTGATCTTATCATAGGACATAATACTTATACCTGTATTTTGGTTCTCTACTTCTAACTTATATTCTGTGAATATCTCAAAAGGTTCGGACTTATGTTTCAACAGGAACATATGACTGAATCTTGAGAGATTATCAGAGAATATAATGAAGTATGAAGAACCAGTCCTGGCATGTGTAGACAGGAGACTTTACATACATCATCATGTATCAGTCCCAAGAGTTCACTAACTCTTTCTCTGTTTCCAATAAACAGAGCTAGTGTCATTATATCTTTGTGACATGACTGGCAAGTTTCACAAGATGTAGATTCAAACTGATTTAAATATGCATCTACATGTAACTTCAGCTAGTCGGGTCACATTGATCTGACCTAGTCTACAATACCTTAAGAAGGATCCGTTCATTTCTGAACTCTTCCTCTTATGTGTGTTCCATATACTAAGAACTGTAGTTTGATTTAGAACATCAATGCTTTTAGATAACGTGCCTGAACCGATCAACTTTTGATATAGGAAATGTTCAAAACATTATCCATCAATACAAAATTATATCCTTTCTTTACTAATAAAGATACTGATATAATTTTGTATATCAGGTTCGGTATCTAATAGAATTTGTTCAGAATCAATGTATTCGTAATACAGGGTGACAGTGACCAACAGACTTGGCTGCAACACTTGCCCCGTTTTCTGTCTCATGAAACTTATCACCCGTTCTCAGTTTTTCTACCTTTCTGTAGCCCTATGTAACAGATTACATATCTGGGATCCTGATCTGGTATCACATACCCAGGACGTAAAGAATACTGAGAAACAGTTCTGTATAATGAACACACCCGAAGATGATGCATCAACATGCACTCTCTTCGTTTGGGCGGCATAGGAATCCTGGCATTCCCCTATTTCCTGCTCTGTCTTATAACAATTATAAGTTGGAGCGGGACCAACGTTCCCCAGCTCAGTATAACAAGCGGGTTCGGTCAATTCATCCATATTATTATCTTGATTAAGGCGTGATATGGTCGCTACCTGGAGAGAGAGAGAAGAAAACACTCTGCGTGCGCTCTTGCAAGATCAGATTGGTTATATATTTTATCTAATCAGGATGGCTCCCACTGTTTTTATCAAATCTTCCTTCAAACCTTAAAAGGAAAGACTAGCCGGGATTAATTACACTCTACAAGTTCGCCAATCTTTCAGCCAGGCCAGTGTCGGTACTTTGAGGGAGGTCCCCCGTGCTTTCGCACGAACCTAATTAATGTAAACCTCGATTTCCCAGAGGCGTAACCCCGTTGACACCTTTCTAGACACCTACTTGATCGGCTAATTGTAATGTGTAAAACTCTCCCAGGAGTAACAATTACTCGCAGTGGGTATCGGGATCCAACTATCACATAGAAGGTATGCAATCTCATTGCAAATTTCAACACTTGAAACTCCCGATAATGGTTATTACCCCTAGCACCTATGACCTTGGCTAAGGTCAACAAATCATAGGTACTAGTCAAGTTCTACCCGTCATTTCGTGATTAATTAGACCCACCCACATGACCCTTGGCTAAGGTCAACAAAGCCACATGACTGTCCTAACTAATCGCATCATATGCTGTGTAGGAAGACATCACTTAGCTACCGCACACTACGCCTCAGCTATGGTCGACAAACGTAGCACGAATACTAAGTACTCTACTTCCTAAAATGACGGAGGGTTGCGAATGTTTTTTATGAAAACCTTTAACGCTTTGAACTTGATCTCGTTGCGGAATCAAATGGTTTTTAAATGGAATGTTTTCGAGGCTTTTCTAGTTTTGCTAAAGGGGTCACTCCCGGTGAAGGGATCGTCGGCCCTTTCCTCGTCGAATGAGGTGCGGGATATATCATATATATCACTGTGCAAAGCGGAAACTATAGAAGCGATCAAAGACAAACCGAGGGTTGTAGCATCTGCCAGTTATTGCTAAAGGAGTCACTCCCGGTGAAGGGATCTCGGTCCTTTCCTCATCGAATAAGGTGCAGGATGTTCTATAATGAACACCGCGATGCAAAGCAAGAACTGTAGCTACCTGTTTTATTTTGAAATTCGATTCCACAACATCAATTAGGTTTATTTTCTTTCATTAATCTCATTAATGAATATCCCATCATTTAAATTACCTAAACATCACAGATAGATATGACGTACACTTATGCCATCCGCATTCGCCTCGATGTCCCCTCGTGCACCGTTAGGTTAGGTAACTAACGGCAGAGCGGGGCAGGGCTAGCGCGGGTGTAAAACATAAGTAACGTCTATATAATATATCATATATACTATATATATAATATCTGTCACAGAACATCACATGATCACAGATAAAACACATGAAACAAGTCTAAAAACATTCAGTTCGTGCCTCAGTACCAACGGTCCAGCCGTAGAAGGGTCAAGCCAACGCCTCACATGTGGCACGCCGTACTGCCCCAAACCCGAAGGTTCAAAGGGTAGTTCAAGACGGTCACATAATCGAGTTAAGGTTTGTTGTCTTCTAGAGGGACCATCGTGTTACTCGCACTACTTAGAACGTGATTAAACTACAGAAATATCCAACACTTGGAAATTTCCCGACAGGGGAAAAATTGGGTATTTATATCCGGTCGAACTTTTTAACATATTCAAAAAATTATCCGGAACGACACATAGAAAAAGTTTGACAATCCGATCGAATGTATGAACTCCCAATACAACCCAAAATACTCAACTCTTGATTTCAGATTAAAAATTCCCAGGAAAACCAGCACTGAAAAATAGGAGTTACTGTGCAAAATTCAATGGCAGATAAGACAAAAGTGCGGCGGAAGGGCCGCATTAGCACGCTAATGCCGCGGTTCCGCCGCACTTTAGAAAGATCATTAGGTAATTTTTGCATCGTAATTCTTAGATTTACCTGTTTGTTTTTCTGCATATTTTTAATTTGCAAAAATCCACATTTTACAAAAATGTCCAGAGAGCATTTTAAAGTCGGGGTTTCGGGTCGATCGGACTTCTAACTCCGTCTACGCATCGCCTAAGGCTCTAGCTAGGCTCTGATACCACTGTAGGGTTCCTCGGCACTCTAGTTAAGTCTCACAAGTGATCAAACATGCACAAATAAAATTTTACGGGTGCCTACAAACCCGACTACGGATCGTTTACTAGATATTTAGGCGAAACATGTAAACTAGTTAACATTTTAACTAAAGGAACGGATATACAACCTTTGTAGATCCGGTCCACCACCTCCACGGCTCTTCAACGAAGTCCCTTTGCTGTCCATGTGAGTTCCTGGGCTCTAGCGTCGGCTTCGTCGGAGAATGGGTGAGCTGGGTCGTCGATGTCCATGCCGAAGATGATCTACGTCGAGGCATCGCTAAATCAAGCTCCACCTTCACGAAGTCGTGAAAACTTATGAAGGAAACACCCTATACTACTTGGCAAGATGTAGAGGATGAAGAAATAGGAAGTGGGTAGACTTTAGATTTGGATTTCTCACACTTTTTCATTACTTGCCATTGGAGTAGCAAGCTACATCCATGGAAGAAGAAGATGAAGAAGAAGAAGATATGATAAGTTATTCCTTAAAAGAAAAATAAAATAAATGAATACTTATCATCTCTTTGACCATGGTTTAGTGTAGAGTTTTAACTAAGGTTAGAGAGTGGTTAGGGTTAGATAAAAGACAAGAATGGTGGACTAAGTTCAAAGCTTCAAGAAGCTTTCAAATAAAAACAAAAACTAGCAACCATTCTTATCTCTTTATCTTTTCTTTTTCCAAAATAAACAAAAGGAATAAATAAATGATTAAGTAAATGAAAAAGAAACCCTAATCACTAATTAACCATGGTTTAACACTTTACACAAAACCAAGCTAGAATGTATCATCAAACATGATACAATCATGTGCACAAAACTATATCGAATATACAATGTGCACATCCGCGCGAGAAAATCCATTTAAAGTGAACCGATACTAGTTAATGCAAAGCAATATATCAAATATATAATTATGTATTAAATCATTAAATCAACACTTGATTTAACGATCCGGTCATACCGCATATAACCGGCTAGTATCCAATGTGTCGGCTTATCGAATCAATCCTTGATTCGATAACTAGGTTATATCGCATATAACCATTCGATACATTGATCGCGAGAATAGAATACGGTATCATATACACGCATTATTCTCGGTCCCGCACATATCTCATATGCGCTCCTATTTCGTTTCGCTTGAGCTAGGAAACCTCTGTGTAGGACTCTAAAGACTCGTCAATACGCCGGTAGCAGATGATGATCATATCAAACATCCGCAAGCCGCAAGCGGTCTGCTAAACGTAACGGCCACCCGGGTATTGAGCGATCAGAAGATCGACGAGCAAGCCCGCTCACACTCCTGCGAATCCAACCAGTAACACTTACCGTACGGTCCGGTCTGTTCGTCTGATATGTCGCATATATCGCCTAAGGGTGGTAAACGTCAGACCCCAATAGCTCGATAAGTCATGCCGACGTAAGGTCCATAACATTCGTGAAACTACTGATAACACTTACCAGTATATCACTGCAACCCTGGCCAGGGATTTCCTGTTATGGCCAATCGAGCATAGCACAACATCAACCCCCAATACCGGGAGAGACGAATCCCCTCCTATCGCTCATTGCCTCCATGTGAATCGGGACTGTACCCAAAAACCACCTGTTTGCACGACTCAGTAGAGCCGTGGTAGGGTGGAAATCAAAGCACAGTGGGAGACACACAAGACTCTATGACGATCTCGGGTCAACAGACTAAGCTGTACCAGTGTCACCAGAGAACTGCCATCTGACGTGAGGTATAATACCATCTGGGAGTTCTCGGTGAGTCCGTTCAGTGTACCCAGTCTCCATTGAGCACCCGCATACCATCTTCGATGTCAAACACCAATGGATATGGGATCATCCATCGCCCATCTCATGGGTCGAGAAGATATGCGCTAGTCTACTCTGGAATATCGATGCCCCGTCTCGATATTCCCTCGACTAGGAACATTTCAAGGATGCACTCATGGACTACCCAGGCCCCACTAGTATGATCTACATCATAGTCCTGGAAGTCGAGTACATATCCTAAGGGCTTTATCAACATGTAATCAGAGAGACAGAAAGTATACATGTTAAGATAAAGTGCAACCAGATAGCGTACTATCATGTCGAGCAAGAAAGTCCTTCCTATATATGTCCCAGCATCCACTACAATATAAATCCAATGTACAGTAATGGCCTCTAGGGCATACATATAACTAACACTAGAGGGTCCATAGAATTGCCTGCATGTCTTTCCGAATACTTTAAACTTGGAATAATAGGTTGCTGACATTCGATCGTCTCTGTCGACTCTCAACGTCTCCGCGTGAAGTCGTCTCTAGCTGGAATCAATCTATCTGATGACCTCGCATCGGGGTAGCGAACGATCCACATGTCCTGGTCATTCATCATCGGTGACTAGCGACCTTCTATTATCTCTTAGTACAACTTGTACAGCAATAGCTCCAACATCTGGGGCAATATCGCGTCGTTCGCAGCAGCAACCGGCTCACTCGTCTGCACGCTGAACAGTGCCTCAATCATCATGAATACGCAATACATCAACGGTCATCAAAATCTGTCTGGCCTCTATCGGTGGTTCAATCCTCTGGTGCTGATCAACACGTCCGAGTAATCTCATACGGCGATCCATCCCACGCTCGTGGCGCGAAAACATAATAGAAAGACAAAACTCTGCAATGGCGTGTCGCTGGAATTATGTTCTGGTCCGTCCTCGTTCGTAACGAGCTCATGCTGACTGCAACTCTAGCCGTAGCTCTCCCAGCCCGTAATCGTGGCAGCAAAACCATAACTGGTACTGATGAGGCTAGATCGAAATGAATATAATACTGAGCAAAGAAATGTACATCCTAAGGCTTCTTAAGTGGAGTAGCGTATCGTAAGTATGCCGCGGAACATACCCACGGTACGTCACTCTACTTTAGTCACCTATTCCATCAACCAAGGGTCATCCTACTCTCCGAAGGTAAAAACCTAACGCTCTGATACCAACTTTGTCACGTCCCGAAAGTACGGAACATGACCGGCACTTAAACTACGAAATGTCTCGAGACGTACGTAATCTAAGTAAGCCAAAAACCCAGAAATCCAAACCAAGAAAAGTAGTAGAGTGAAGGAAAACCAATTTAAAATCAAGTAGTTTTAATAGCATAAGCCGAATTATGCAGTTTTAAAAACATCAAATATTTCCTGAAAATTTCGGCAGAGTCTCCTTTGTAAATACTGGCTCCCCAATGGGATACAACATGAATAGTATACGAAATCAATAAAAGGCATCCCCAAGCGGGAGCTAGCTCTTCCTCAATCGACGGTCACAACCACACAAGCAAAAAAATATACAACGCCAAGGGCGAGGATCAAAACTCAAAAAGAAACTCAAAACAACAAGAAACTACAGAATATAATGTGCGACTCTAAGGTCGAAAGAATAACATCACTGGTCTCTATCTCAAAGTAAATACATGTTTGGTTGATGGAACTTCTAGATACAACAGAGTAATAATATACAAGTTATATAAGGGGGGGTACGATACAAGTAAACCCACCTACTAGCAAATCACCCGAAGGAAACTATGCCCGCAAGCCGTAATGAAACCTGTGCGGCAAGCCTGCAAGAAACTGGGGCACAACGGGGGTGAGTTGCCAACTCGTGAATAGAAAAACATCTACGCAAAGAAATCGTATAAATAACCCAACCTAGGTCAATGATCATAATATATCCTTAAATATATGAATAACATGCAGCCTATAACAATGGCTAGGGTAATATCTAACCCGAGTGTGATCTCATGTGCCCGTGTCAGTGCCTCAGGTAGCAATATATCATATGAATGAGGTATGAATGCATGGAACAGAATGCATGTACTGACGAAAACTGCATTCATAAATCAGTGAGATTTCTATATTTTAAAAGTGAGGTACTATAAATGAAATCAGCATAAAACAGTGCCCAGCATCGACACAAAACAAGTGTCCAAATATCTCGATATCTCTGTATCACAATCGCTGTACCTCAATATCACAAATCACAATATCTAGGGCGCCGTCAATCCAGACCGGGCCCTACCATCCATCTCAAGACCACGACGGTATCCTCCGGATATCCGACGCGTCGGGTAATATCATCGGTCGGTAGTGCTCCCCTGCCGGGCTCAACGTCAACAACACATTCCTCTTGCCCCGGGGTACCGCACCGGGCCCACCATGTACCCGAAATGGTTCCTCCACTCCTCGAATCGGGTCTCGAAATCCATCAGCAAACTCATGGTGGACGACTCATACATCATGGGAAAACTGGACTTTTTATTCTAAAAGAGAGAAAAGGTTTATTTATCTTTTTGCGGTTTTCCTCCAAATCCAGAAAATCTCATGGAAATCCGAATCCAAATCCTCAATAACACGTAAAATAGTGAATATATGCATGAGAATCCATGAATGCGGCATAACAATGAATAACAGTATGCATGAAGTAGCAGGTAATAACTACAATGTCTAAACTAACATATAAGGCAAGTATGCTATGTCAAGCAATAATATTTTCTAAGGTGTACGTGACATGGCAATTACCGATGAAGATGTGTGTGAGCCGGTAAGTAAGTGTACGTGGTACATACACATCATCGGTAATGGTGCTGGTGTCCTAACAGCATGATATCAATAATGGAGTATGAAACATAATAAAAGCATGCGATGCGAAGCGAACCACAATAATGAGCGGGAGCTGAATACTAGACACAACTATAACTAATCTGCACTAATCTAATATAAGTCCTACAAATGGTGCCTTTTGAAATAACACGAATCATGGGGTTTTGAAAGTAGGGACTACGGTGTTTTTATGAAAAGATACGTCTTTTGAAATATCCATAGGATCCTTTTGGCTGTCTTTTAAAATACCCACGATTCGTTAGTTTTTGAAATAGGTAAGAATCGAATCTAATCTAACAACTAAACTAAACTAAAGGGCTAAGCTAACAAGCTGGACTACAGGTAAGGAAACCGCCTAACATCTGAGTCGATACATATACATACCTATATATATATTAGTCGGTGATCCCGCCTAAATAATATCATATCCGATACCATATCTATAATCAGACATCCCAAGTCAAGAGTGCGGATCAATCATCAAGATATAGCTCGTACGTAAATCCGTCGTACGGCATCCCCAATTCTGGGTACGGGTCAATATCACATTCATCATACTATTCACCTGGTATCCTCTTTATCAAATATCATGATCGGGGTACTGATCTACGTCTAGTACAATACGGATACCGCCTAAGTATGCATGCACGTGTGTGAAACACTACGTCAAGGACCCGCTACAACGTCATGTCGTATCTCAAATACGAACCCTGCTATATCACCGATCTCACGGCCTCAAATCAAATCTCATCGACTCATCAAAAATCCCAAGTACTATCCTCATTATCCATGCATGCGTATATGAATGTACATATGCATTGTCCCATACCCACGCATATATACATATATACACATCCCAATCTGCGCACAAGAAAGTAAGGTATGCAAGTCTGTGTGTGCGTATGTGGGTATAACAACTACTCTAGGGATTCGCAACTAACCCAAAGCTAATCCATGAACACATAATCATAACATGAATAAACATTCTCGTATCATAAAACACCTATATAAACATATATATATGAGCTACACTACGGACTGCGGGGGTTCTATACGCCATCCACCCGACTTCTCCCCGTAGATATAAATCTACTCACCAGGTCCTCGCTCGCCGGTGCCGACGTCGCCACGCGCTTGCTTGTCGTCTCGAATTCCACATGGGGTACCTACATATCATAACGCACCGTATCGCATTAAAATCCGACTCATGACCAAAACGACGCACGAATCCCACATAGGTCAAAACCTATGGTTGCTTTCAAAAATCAACCCAAAAACCCTCGACGTCGGCGTACAAACGCCAAACCATCGAGAAAAACCCAAATACACTCATTTGCACATTCACGAACACTAATTTTAATATAAAATAGGTTAAAACTCACAAAAACCCCCAATTTCACTTAAAAAGTCATTTTTCCGAAAATCTAGCAAGCACAATTCGCCATTTTAGTACAAAACTCGATGTATAAACGAATCTAGCGGCCACAATATTCACTAAATATCTTAATTAAGTCATAAAAACAATTTCCATAATTTAATCTCATAAATTTGCAAAATTTCCAAAATCCTAGTTTGCAAAAATATCAATTTTTAACACCTTTTAAAGCAAAATTCACAATTCATCAATTAAGCTTGGTTTTGCATGATCCAAAGTCATTAAACCACTCATTATAATATTAATCATGACATGAAACCATAATTATATTTTAATCTAAAGCATTTAACAATTTTCCAAAAACCCTAGTTAGCAAAATAACTTAATTAGGACATTTTATAAGTAATGCTTTGTAATTAACAACTAGATTAGTTTTCTACAAAACTTAAGATGTTAATCCACATCACTAAACCATGCACAATATATCACAACACAAATCCACAACAAAACCCTAATCTAAACCTTCTCTTGAAAACCCACATCTTTAAATTAAACCATAATTAAACGTATAATTAGGCTAGACTAAAGTATTTAGCAACAATTTAAACAAAAGACCAAGATTTATACCTCATGAACCATGGATGAAACTTGAGATCTAGACCTCCAATTTGAAATCCTTGCACCAAGATCCATGCTAAAGGAGATGAGGGAAAATGGGTAGGAGTCGGATTTGGATTTTAGCTTGATTTTTGAGGTATTTTGATGAATTTTTGATGCAAAATGAGAGAGGGAGAAAGCGGGGCTGTTGTTGGTGCAGGAAATGGGAGGCTCGGCCAGAAATTGGAGGGGGGGTGAGGGAGGAGAGAGAGTGAGATGGAGAAAGTGTTGAAAAGTCAAAGTCTACCTTACTTTTACACTTCTTTTTCTTTTCTTTTCTTTGTTTTATTTTTTCTCTTATGAGATGAGTGGCCCAAGAATGGTGGGCTGTCAAGGGGCTGTCCAGAGCTATGGGGGAGTGGGTGTGGGTTTTGTTTGGGTGAGAAAAAAAAAGATAAACGTTATACCCCACTTCCATTAACACTAATTTCACCGAAAAAGCCTTTTCCTTCGATATTTTCTAAACCGTTTTGGCAAACGATTTCATTTCAAAAATCACATGATAAAATTTTGTTTAATATGTTATGATGTAAAAAATTTGTTTTAACTCATTCCAATTTGTAATTTTCCTTAATTAAATGTATTAGTGACGGCTTAAAATAATATTAAAATAATTAATTTCGGAAAAAATTTCAGAAAATTTGAAATTTCACCAGTGGCTCAATAAACAACAATTAATAGCAATTACATAGCTAGAATATGTATATTTAATTTTATAATGAAGATATTTATATTGACTTTTTACGGAAAACCCCACTTATTTTACCGATTTTCCGAAATTTCACCGAAACGATTTTCAAAACGTTACACAAATGATTTAAATGGAGTTTTTTTTAGGCCTTTACTAGTTTTGCTAAAGAGGTCACTCCCGGTGAAGGGATCTCGGCTCTTTTCTCGTCGAATGAGGTGCAGGATATTCATAATACCACTATGCAAAGAAAGAACTAGTAAAGCAATCAAAAGACAAAACCGAGGATTGTAGCATCTTCCAGTTATTACTAAAGAGGTCACTCTCGGTGAAAGGATCTCGGCTCTTTCCTTATCGAATAAGGTGCTGGATATTCTACAAGGAATACCGCTATGCAAAGCAAGAACTAGAGCTACCTGTTTTTTTTTGAAAATTCGATCCCATAAAATATTTAGGTTTATTTTTTTTCATTAATCTCATTAATGAAGTCCAATCATTTTAAGTTACCTAAACATCACAGATAAATACAACGTACGCTTATGCCATCCACATTCGCCTCGATGTCCCCTCGTGCACCATTAGGTTAGGTAACTAACGGCAGAGCGGGGCAGTGCTAGCGCGGGTGTAAAACATAAGCAACGTCTATATAATATATCACATATACTATATCCAGTATTCACCTCATCAATATATCAAATGATCACATCACAGATAGCGCAGCAAAAAACAACATATGAAGTATTGGATATACTAGGATTTCCGTGTTTTAAATTAAGCATGTATAAAACACGGATTCCAAAGTCATGATGAATAGCCAAACCCATATCCGTAGACCCCTACAAGAGTAGCAAGCAACCATACCAATTCTAGAGTTAGGAGACCCGGTCTCGACTCCTCGAAATGGTCTCCCACTGGACCCTAGAACCTGGTTACTTGTGCCCCCCGCCTTGGGTCTATCCTAATGCGGAAAAGTAAATAATGTACAATGGTGACATCATCCTCTACCCGGAAGTGCCCCAATAAAAGAATATTACATACAATGAATTTTACATTAATGAAAATAAAAACCCTCATCTCACATAAAACCCCGGGCTATTCAAACACGGCGATCCAATATAATATATCCCAGCAACACATAACATCAATGTCATCAACGTAAGTAAATATACGTATCCCAATTGTCATTGACGTATAGCAACGAAACCGGCGATACACCATATATTACACTTACGTGTTAGTGTATATGCCCTAGAGGCCATTACTGTATCATACTAGTTTGTATATTACTTGATGGAAGCTTGGGATATTCACCTTGTATAAACAATCTTGCTCAATATAGTAGTATGCTACTTAGTTTGTTTCTACTTCAATGTGTACTTGTGTTTATTTCAGTATATCACTTATACGCATTAGTGGAGCCCTTAGGATCTTTGCTTGATTACCAGCGTTGTAATGGCAGTCACACTAGTGGGGGCTGGGTAATCTATAAGCACATCCTTATACAGGTCCCTAGTCGCAGGACTATCGAGACAGGGCATCGATACTCCGGAGTAGACTAGCGTATGCGCTTCTCATCCCAGTGTGGGAGATGGTCTGTCCCACAGCCATCAGTACGTCGTACTGGAGATAGTATACGGGTGCTCGTTGGGTTACGAGTACACTGGACAGGACTCGTCGGGAACTGACAGGTTGGTATTATACCTATCGTCAGTTATCAGTTCCCAGGTGACATGAGTACAACTTAGTCCGCTGACTTGACACTGGCACTTCGCCTCGAGTGTATTCCCACTGCACTTTGATCACAACCCTACCACGGCTCAAAGGAGTCGTGCAAACAGGTGGTGATTGGGTGCAGTCCCGAAGCACTTGGAGGCAGTGACGGTTAGACAGGATTCGTCTCTCCCGGTATTGGAGGTTGACATCGCGCTGTGTCTAGGAGAGCCATTACACGAGTAGTCCCTGGCCAGGGCAAGCGAGATATACTGGTAGGTTTCCAGTGTTATCTCAGGGTGTTTTGGGCTTCACTCCGACACGACTTGTACCGCTATTGGGGGACTGACGTTTTACCGCCCCCTAGGCCCGACATGCGATGTATCATACGAACAGACCGGACTGTACGGAGAATGTCACATTCAGACTCAGTAGGAGTTCAGATGGGGTTTCACCTCGTCAGCCTTCTTGTCGACATCTACCTGGGGACCGTTACGCACAGCTAGTGCCGCTTGCGGTCTGTGGTTAAACCCACTGCCAGCGTAGTGTCGAGTCTTTAGAGTCCCACACAGAGGGTATTCGCCTCTGGGCAAAACAGAGTAGAGGTCGCATGGTTTTGCGACAGGGTTCGTTCTCATCCGCGCACTTGTGCACGTTTAGAGTCCGGACGGATATTACTGGCTGGCTCTGGTTTGAGTCAGATACTGGTATATGTTTTTGGGGTTGCTTTTATCTCCGTATTCATGTTCCTCGGAATAAGGATGCAGGTGTGTATGCACGGTTTTTTGAGGAAGAGGAAGATGACTTTCATTAGGGTTTCGGAACGGGTGCGTATGCACAGTTGACAGTCGTCTTTTTCCAAACCCTAATGGATTTGTATTATATCAATTAATAATATATAATAAAATGAAATTGTGTCATGGTTAGTTTTTGTTGACTTGTTGACCATGGTTGACTTGTTGACCATGGTTGAACTTTTGACCATCATCATCACAAAAGAAAGATGCTCTTTGATTCTAGCAAATTCATTTAATGTTTGTAATGATAATGGTCATTCTAAAACTTTCCATCAACCTTTTCATTTTCATTATTATTATTATTGATAATTCTTTTTCTTTTGCATTATGGTTGCAAGAAAGAAAAAGAATAGCTCATTCTATCATATTCACTCTCTCTCTTCACTTCATCTTCTTCTTCCTCTAAGCTAAAGAGAACCCTTCTCATGTGTTGAGAATCCTTCTCTTTAGAAAAGAAAGACAACCCCTAGTCACTCTCTACTCATTCTAGGTCCAAGGTTTAGCAAGCCGGAAACCCTAGTTCACTCAAAGCACGAGGAAGAGCCCAAAGGTCGAACTCTCGAGGTGGATCCATCTTCGACGGAAGAAGGCGACAAGAAGAGAACCATCAACCTCTACAAAGTTTGAAGAAGAAGGAGTTCAAGTTTAGGTATAACCATCTCCATCCGAGTAGCTAACCCTCTTTAGCTAAGTATGCTAGTTTTAGTTTAGACACGATCCCGACCTTGTTTAGTCCATGTTGCCTCTTGCGATAAAAATTTGTTTTTTATACCGTTTCCGCCTCCCCGTAAGAACCGGGGGTCGCAATATGGACTTACAGTGGTATCAGAGCCTAACTAAACTTAAACTAGCTTGGTAGTGAAGTGTAACGAAGTTCGGAAACGAAAAATCACAAAACCGGAAATATTACAAAACCTGAGTTTCTGTTGAAATGTTTTTGGCTCAAAATGAAAAACTTTATACTTGTAAAATCGTCTCAGGGTTTTGTAAGTACACCCATGAAAAACGATGACCTAATTCCCTCAAACCGCCGCCCTTCCGCCGCACGAGGTAGGCATGTGCGGCGGAAGCGCCGCGGTTTGTCTTCTTCTGACCATCGATTTTCGTGCAGAGTGTTTGTGTGTTGGTTTTAGGATTTTTAAAATATATTATATGTGCCCAGATTTTCCAGAACAGAAATTCACTTTTGGGGTCCTATAATTCCGTATTTTTTTCCGAACTTCACTGCACTTTGGCTATGTTGGTTATATCTGTGATGTTTGCATGTATTGAACGTCGGCTAATCGCTATAAGTCGATTAGTCGGGGTTATACATGATCTGTAATGTGCTGGAATGTGTATATGAATGTGTTGGACTGTCGCGGGTGAATAGCCGGGGTGGATGTGAGATGAGCTTTTGTTTTTTCTTTCATTCATTGTAAATGTAAATTGATGTAATAATTATTATTTGTTTGGCCGCACAACCGGGTCGGGGTTGTAGCCGTCATTGTATAATTCTTTTTACTGTTTTTGCTCCTAGGATAGACCCATGGAGGGGTGCACAAACTACCGGGAACTTGGCGGGTAGTTTGCCGCACCCGTAGGGGTCTTGGGTTGGGTATTTGGCTATTCACCGCGACCGTGTAATCCGCTTTTCGTTGCAGGCTCGAAAGGATTGCAGATTGCTAATATATCCAATGTATTCATCTGTGATCTGTAATGTCTATCATTGCTTTCTATTTAGGCGTTGCTTATGTTTTACAGCCGCGCTAGCCCAGCCCCCGCTCTGTCGTTAGTTAAGTAACCTAACGAGTGATGACGGGACCCCGTGGCGAATGCGAATGGCATAAGCGTACGTCATATTTTGGTTGTTTTCTGCAATGGTAGGATTAAATGATGGGACGCATTAAAAGAACTAATGCAAGAATATCACGCATTAAAAGAACTAATGCAAGATAATAAACCAAGTTAAAGTCGTTGGAACACTTTCGAAAAACCACTCGGTTCTTTTCAAAACTAACTTTTAAATGCGGAGCTTGAGCCACTCCTTCTAAAAGCTATCTCGTTCCAATCGATTATATCAAGTTCACTACGTTCACGGTTTCGCCAAAACCATTCGTAGCCCTCCGTCGTTTCGTATGAAAATTCAATAGTATTCAAACCATGTTTGTTGACCTTCGTCAAGACATAGAGATTGGTAGCTATTGGGTGTTCATATGTAGCATAGATAGATGCGTTGGTTTGGGACAGTCGTATTGCCTTGTTGACCTTCGTCAAGGGTATATACGGGTGGGTTCAAATTAACCTGGATAATGACGGGAAGAACTTGACATGTGACTTATGATTTGTTGACCTTCGTCAAGGTCATAAGAGCATGGGGCAAAAATCCACATCGGGAGTTTCATAAGTACTGAAACTTGCTAGATTTGCATACCATTTGGAGTGTGATGATTATGGTAGGATTCCTTCATTTTCGTCACGCGATGATATTTGGATCCCGATCCTACTGTGAGTATATGCTACTCCTCGGGAAATTTCTCACTAAACGATCAATGCTATAAACCTAGTAGGTGCCCAGAAAGGTGTTAGCGGGGCTACGCCCCCAGGGAAAAGAGGTTCTTAAATTAAGGAACTTCGCGAAAGCGTTGGAAAACCTCCCTCGAAGTACCGACACTGGCCTGGCTGAACGGTTAAGCAAGTATTGTACGGTGGGATTGATCCCGGCTAATTCTTCCTTTATGGTTTGAGGAGGGATTCGAGAGACAGTGGGAGCCATCCTGTTTAGACAAATTAAAAACCATTCTAAACTTGCAAGAGCATCGTGCTAAGTGTTTCTTCTCTCCCCCTGCAGCGACCAAATCGAAATGACTGGACTTAAGTTACTTCTAGATAAAAACATACTGACAGGGCCAAACTACAAAGATTGGCTCAGGAATGTCAAATTGGCAATCTATTACGACAAGCTGGGGTATCTTCTTACCACCAAAGCTCCCCCCGTCCCAGGTCCCACCTCCAGCGTCGCGGATAAGGAAATCCGTAAGACTTGGGAGATTGACAGCGCGAAGGCCAGATGCCTCGTACTTGCCTCAATAGACAACGAACATCAGAGGAGGCACGAGAATATGGATTTGGAATCCATATTTCTTCATACAAAAGAACTGTATGGAGAGCAGTCTCGTATCGCAAGATACGAAGTGTCGAAGAAGTTATTTTCGACAAAGTTGGCCGTCGGATCATCGGTAGCGGACCACGTGCTTAAGATGATTGGCTACACTGAGGAGCTCGCGGAACTTGGGACCACGTTGGATAGTGAACTCTATACGGATATAATTCTCCAGTCCCTTCCATCCACTTACGCCCAGTTTATACTGAATTTCAACTTGCAAGAAAAGGAAGTTGAACTTTCAGAACTCCTCAACCTGCTGAGGAGCGCAGAGGGCACCCTACAGAAAGGTAGGGATACACCCGCTTTGTTTGTAGGAGGATCTTCTTCCTCTAGGTCCAAGGCGAAAGCCAAGGGAAAGAGGAAGAAAGCCCCCGCCAAACCAAGAGGCGGTGTTAGTAAAGTGGGTACGAAGGGAAAGGAAAAGGCAACAAAGATTGCGGGGAAGCTTGTTGGTAAAGAGGAATGCTTCTATTGTCACAAGAGTGGACACTGGAAGAAAGATTGCAGGGTTTGGAAAGCCAGGACACAGGAACTGAAGCAGGTTGCGGCTTCAGCTTCAGGTGTGTATGTTATTGAAAACTGTCTTTCTATAAACTCTACTTCCTGGGTATTGGATACCGGATCAGGATCTCATATCTGTAATTCTTTGCAGGCGTTGAGAAACCGTAGGTTTTTGAAGGCAGGTGACATGACCCTCAGAGTTGCGAACGGAGCTAGCATGGATGCTAAAGCCGTGGGGGACTATCACCTGGGAATGTCAGATGGACATGTTTTGGTTTTGCGTAATTGCTTTTTTGTACCCAACGCAACTTGTAATATCATTTCTGTATCTTTGGTTTCTAAAGAAGGTTATGAATTTGCGTTTGTAAGTAATGTTGTAAACATTCACCTTAATCAAGTTCTGATTGGGTCAGGTACACTGAGCAATGGTATATACGTATTAAACCAACCACAGATTTTCAATGTCCAGAATACACACAAAAGAAAGTCTCCAGATATCAATCAGGCTTTCTTATGGCATTGTAGACTGGGTCACATCAATGAGACACGGTTGACTAAGTTACATAAAGAAGGATACTTGGATCCGTTCGAGTATCAGTCTTATGCCACTTGTGAATCTTGTCTCATGGGAAAGATGATAAAGACTCCGTTCACTGGACACGGAGAAAGAGCGAGCGAGCTCTTGGGACTCATACACAGTGACGTGTGTGGTCCAATGTCTACACATGCGCGAAGCGGTTATTCATACTTCATTACTTTCACAGACGATTTCTCTAGGTATGGACATGTCTTCTTAATGAAGCACAAATCCGAGGCCTTTGAGAAATTTCGGGATTACAAGAATGAAGTTGAAAAACAAACAGGCAAAAGTATTAAAATCCTAAGATCGGATCGAGGTGGTGAATACTTGAGTGCCGAGTTCCTGGACTACTTAAAAGAGAATGGAATTCTCTCTCAGCGTACTCCTCCATACACTCCGCAACATAACGGTGTATCGGAAAGAAGGAATCGAACCCTATTGGATATGGTTCGTTCCATGATGAGTAAGGCTGAGTTACCGCGATCTTTCTGGGGCTATGCACTAGAAGCAGCTGCATACCTCTTGAACAAGGCTCCTACCAAGACTGTGCCTACCACTCCATATCAGATGTGGAGTGGGAAGAAACCCTGTCTTAAGTACCTTAAGATATGGGGATGTCCAGCTTTTGTAAAAAAGCAGCATGCGGACAAGCTCGAGGCACGTTCAGTACAGTGTAAGTTTGTGGGATACCCAAAGAACTCCAGGGGGTATCTGTTCTATTCCGCTGAGGAACAAAAGGTTTTTGTTTCTCAACATGCCCGCTTCTTGGAAACTGAGTTTTTGGAAACCCAGATAAGTGGGGACGCAATAGAACTGGAAGAGATTCCAGAACCACAAGCTATTACTGAAAACTTGGAAGAGCCAGTAGGTTCAAAAGAACAGGACATTCCTATGCCGCTCCGCAGAAGTAGTAGGCAGTCTCATCCGCCCGAGAGATACTTCGGTTTTCTCATAGACGGGGATAGAGAGGATTGCATCATAGACTATGATGAGCCTACTAGCTTCCAGCAGGCCGTTCAGAGCGTTGACTCAGTAAAATGGCTGGATGCAATGCGGACCGAAATGGAGTCCATGTACACCAACAAAGTATGGACGTTGGACATTGCTCCAGACGGGGTAAAACCCGTAGGATGCAAGTGGATCTTCAAAAGGAAGATTGGTGTAGATGGACAGGTTGAGACCTATAAAGCTAGACTTGTAGCAAAGGGTTTCCGTCAAAGACCTGGCTTGGACTATGACGAAACCTTTTCTCCAGTGGCTATGCTGAAATCCATTCGGATCCTTCTTGCCATTGCTGCCTTCCACGATTATGAGATTTGGCAGATGGACGTAAAAACCGCTTTTCTAAATGGAAATTTAGAGGAGTGTGTCTATATGGATCAGCCAGAGGGTTTCATTCAGAGTGGGAGCAGCGGAAAGGTGTGCAAGTTGCTTAAGTCCATCTATGGACTAAAGCATGCATCGCGGAGTTGGAACATCTGTTTTGATGAGACGGTCAAGGAATTTGACTTTATCAAAAATCCAGATGAACCATGCATCTATAGTAGATTTGTAGCGAGAACTGTAGTATTCCTTGTTTTATACGTGGATGACATTCTCTTAATAGGAAATGACATTCCTATGCTACAATCTGTCAAGGGTTTCTTGTCACACAGGTTCTCCATGAAAGACCTGGGTGATGCCTCTTACATCCTGGGGATCCGGATCCATCGTGATAGATCCAAGAGGATATTAGGACTTTCACAGTCCAGGTACATCGACACCGTACTGAAAAGATTCAGTATGGAAGATTCCAAGCGCGGTAACCTACCGGCTTGTCACGGGATCACCCTCTCTAAAGAGATGTCTCCCAAGACTGATTTGGAGAGGGATCGCATGTCTATTATACCCTACGCTTCTGTGGTAGGCTCTATAATGTATGCGATGTTGTGTACCAGACCGGATGTAGCTTATGTACTGAGTGTAGTAAGCCGGTATCAGTCAAACCCTGGGGAGAAACATTGGATAGCAGTAAAGAACATTCTCAAGTACCTGAGAAGGACTAAGGAGATGTTCTTGGTGTATGGCGGAAAAGACCTCCAGATTGAGGCCTTTGCTGACTCCAGCTTCCAGAGTGACAAGGATGATTCCAAGTCCATGTCGGGTTTTGTCTTTACCCTCAATGGAGGGGCGGTGTGTTGGAAGAGTTCCAAACAGGAAACCGTTGCAGACTCGACTATGGAAGCGGAATACATCGCTGCATCTGATGCCGCAAAAGAAGCTGTCTGGATAAGGAAGTTCTTAAAAGAACTTCAGGTGGTTCCGTCCATTGTTGACCCAGTACCTCTGTATTGCGACAACAACGGGGCTATAGCTTTAGCAAAGGAACCCAGGTCCCATCAGAGATCCAGGCACATCTTGAGGCGGTATCACCTGATCAGGGAGATCGTGGATCGCAAGGAGATCGAGGTTCGGAGAGTTGCTTCAGAAGAGAACACTGCAGATCCATTCACCAAGGCCTTACCCCAGACTCAGTTCGAGCGGCTGATCGAGATGATAGGTCTTCGATACGCCAGTACATGGCCTTAGTGCAAGTGGGAGATTGTTAGTGTATATGCCCTAGAGGCCATTACTGTATCATACTAGTTTGTATATTACTTGATGGAAGCTTGGGATATTCACCTTGTATAAACAATCTTGCTCAATATAGTAGTATGCTACTTGGTTTGTTTCTACTTCAATGTGTACTTGTGTTTATTTCAGTATATCACTTATACGCATTAGTGGAGCCCTTAGGATCTTTGCTTGATTACCAGCGTTGTGATGGCAGTCACACTAGTGGGGGCTGGGTAATCTATAAGCACATCCTTATACAGGTCCCTAGTCGCAGGACTATCGAGACAGGGCATCGATACTCCGGAGTAGACTAGCGTATGCGCTTCTCATCCCAGTGTGGGAGATGGTCTGTCCCACAACCATCAGTACGTCGTACTGGAGATAGTATACGGGTGCTCGTTGGGTTATGAGTACACTGGACAGGACTCATCGGGAACTGACAGGTTGGTATTATACCTATCTTCAGTTATCAGTTCCCAGGTGACATGAGTACAGCTTAGTCCGCTGACTTGACACTGGCACTTCGCCTCGAGTGTATTCCCACTGCACTTTGATCACAACCCTACCACGGCTCAAAGGAGTCGTGCAAACAGGTGGTGATTGGGTTCAGTCCCGAAGCACTTGGAGGCAGTGACGGTTAGACAGGATTCGTCTCTCCCGGTATTGGGGGTTGACATCGCGCTGTGTCTAGGAGAGCCATTACACGAGTAGTCCCTGGCCAGGGCAAGCGAGATATACTGGTAGGTTTCCAGTGTTATCTCAGGGTGTTTTGGGCTTCACTCCGACACGACTTGTACCGCTATTGGGGGACTGACGTTTTACCGCCCCCTAGGCCCGACATGCGATGTATCAGAAGAACAGACCGGACTGTACGGAGAATGTCACATTCAGACTCAGTAGGAGTTCAGATGGGGTTTCACCTCGTCAGCCTTCTTGTCGACATCTACCTGGGGACCGTTACGCACAGCTAGTGCCGCTTGCGGTCTGTGGTTAAACCCACTGCCAGCGTAGTGTCGAGTCTTTAGAGTCCCACACAGAGGGTATTCGCCTCTGGGCAAAACAGAGTAGAGGTCGCATGGTTTTGCGACAGGGTTCGTTCTCATCCGCGCACTTGTGCACGTTTAGAGTCCGGACGGATATTACTGGCTGGCTCTGGTTTGAGTCAGATACTGGTATATGTTTTTGGGGTTGCTTTTATCTCCGTATTCATGTTCCTCGGAATAAGGATGCAGGTGTGTATGCACGGTTTTTTGAGGAAGAGGAAGATGACTTTCATTAGGGTTTCGGAACGGGTGCGTATGCACAGTTGACAGTCGTCTTTTTCCAAACCCTAATGGATTTGTATTATATCAATTAATAATATATAATAAAATGAAATTGTGTCATGGTTAGTTTTTGTTGACTTGTTGACCATGGTTGACTTGTTGACCATGGTTGAACTTTTGACCATCATCATCACAAAAGAAAGATGCTCTTTGATTCTAGCAAATTCATTTAATGTTTGTAATGATAATGGTCATTCTAAAACTTTCCATCAACCTTTTCATTTTCATTATTATTATTATTGATAATTCTTTTTCTTTTGCATTATGGTTGCAAGAAAGAAAAAGAATAGCTCATTCTATCATATTCACTCTCTCTCTTCACTTCATCTTCTTCTTCCTCTAAGCTAAAGAGAACCCTTCTCATGTGTTGAGAATCCTTCTCTTTAGAAAAGAAAGACAACCCCTAGTCACTCTCTACTCATTCTAGGTCCAAGGTTTAGCAAGCCGGAAACCCTAGTTCACTCAAAGCACGAGGAAGAGCCCAAAGGTCGAACTCTCGAGGTGGATCCATCTTCGACGGAAGAAGGCGACAAGAAGAGAACCATCAACCTCTACAAAGTTTGAAGAAGAAGGAGTTCAAGTTTACGTATAACCATCTCCATCCGAGTAGCTAACCCTCTTTAGCTAAGTATGCTAGTTTTAGTTTAGACACGATCCCGACCTTGTTTAGTCCATGTTGCCTCTTGCGATAAAAATTTGTTTTTTATACCGTTTCCGCCTCCCCGTAAGAACCGGGGGTCGCAATATGGACTTACATTACGGTCGCAGAAAAGAAAGTGAAAAACTACAACAGTTGGAATCCGCAACATCCTTAGACACCACATGCCTAACCAAATGAATTTCTTAGACATCGCATGCCTAACAATTATAAACCCAACATTTTAGTCTCGATCTCGAAAACACTTTTCAATATCTAGTCGGGAAATTCAACAAGATTCCGGACATCCTGATCGAATGCTCGTTGGAAACTTTAGTAGACGGCCGCACCCCCCGATACCGTCAATGAAGTGCACTAAGGCGGAACACCGCTGCCGCGAGCACCCGAACGGATGCTTTTAGCGACGGGGTTCTCCTACATTCACTTGGTCGGGGCTATGTGGCATGGCTATCTATTAAGTTTACCCATCAAGTATCCGCGTACGCTATGTGATTGCAAAGGACTTTTGATCGCATCAAAATCCCGTGGCAACCGATCAAATGAGTCTAAACTGCTAGATTTATAAAATTCAAACTAGTTATCTCATAACGACATTTGTGGTTTCCAAATATTGTATCCTATCACATAATATCCAGACGACGATAAACTCTTCGATCGATTCATCAAAGTCCCACAATTTCCCGATAGCTCAACACTTGAGCACAGTTTTAATAATACCCAGAATATACCACAGTACCTATTCACCAGCCGTAGAAGGGCAAACCCAAGCCTCACTCATATCACCACGGAACTACGGCAAACCCTAGGGTTTGACCGCGGTTCCGCGATCTAAAAAGTCGAGTTAGGGTTTCATTCTTCTAGAGGGTTCATAGATTTACTTGCATGTTTTTTCCGAATACGTTAAACTTGGAAAAATGGGTTTTTGACATTCGATCGAACTTTTTAACTTCGCCTAGACAATCTGTGAATCACCCGAAACATTGTTAAAACTACGAATATGAAACACTCCGAATAGCTTATAGTGTAAGATTGCATCACATGCAAAATTAGCAAAAATAAACAACACCTGAAACATCAAAATCAAGTCACAGGAACACACACAAATTTTTAGGGGGGGCTCGGATTTGGCCGAGATCATACATATGGTGGACGACCAAAATTTCTCCAAACTGCCTCAAATTTCACCATTGTTCATGTTATATCACATATAACACTCTGTACTTGTTTAAAAATTTTTTTGACAATTATTTAAAATCGACAGAAACTACAATTTTGCGTTTTAAGTTTCGGAGTATTTCGGTTTCGTAATCTGAACAAAATCCGTCTAAATTTCTAGCATGGCTCTGATACCACTGCAGGGTTACCTAAGATAGCAACAAGGTTTCGAGAGGCATCGTCCATGCAAAATTCAAAAAATTTCCGTTTTAGCTAACCCTAACTAAGAATCGTTACCTAGAAATCGACGGAAATATAAATGCAAACACTTTGCAAGTCTAGTGAGCAAGGAATACAACCTTTGTAGACCGGTCCTTCACTTGATAGCTCCGTGTAGTAGTCCTTTTCGCTGCGATCGTAAACTCCAGACTCTAAAGAGGCTCCCATGAAGAAACGGACATGCTTGCTTCGAAGTCTTCGAGGCCGAAGACGATCTACGTCGAGGAGACACTAACCCAAGCTATCTCTTCACTAACTATGGAATTAATGAAGCAAACACCATATACTAAATGGCAAGTAGTAGAGGATGATGAAGTAGGAAGTGGGCTCACTTTATATTTCATTTTCTCACACTTTTTGTCACAACTCCATTGAAGCTAGAAAGCTTTTTGAAGAAGAAGAAGAAGAAGAAATGAACTCATATGAAAAATAAATCCAAATGAATAATTTGCAACCATGGATAAGTTAATACTAGTTAATGTAATGTAATATATCAAATATATAATATCAAATATATAATTATAAATTAGATTATCAAATCAACGCTTGATTTAATAATCCAGCTATATCACATATAACCGACTAATATCATGTGTGATAACTTATCGAATCAACACTTGATCTGATAACCCGGCTATATCGCATATAACCGACCAATGTCACATATCGCGAGAATAGAATATGGTATCTCATATCGTATCATTCTCGGTCCCGCACATATCACATATGCGCTCCAACTCCGTTTCGCTTGAGCCAGGAAACCTCTGTGTAGGACTCTAAAGACTCGTTAATACGCCGGCAGTAGGTGATGATCATATCAAACACCCACAAGCCGCAAGCGGTCTGCTAAACGTAACGGCCACCCAGGCATTGAGCGATCAGAAGATCAACAAGCAAGCCTGCTTACACTCCTGTGAATCCAATCAGTAACATTACCGTACAGTCCGGTCTCTTCGTCTGATATGTCGCATTTCTCATCTAGGGGTGGTAAACGTCAGACCCCAGTAACTCGATAAGTCGTGTCGATATGAGGCTCATAACAGGTCGAGAAACTACTGGTAACACTTACCAGTAAATCTCTAAAGCAACCCTGGCCAGGGTCTTCCTGTTATAGCCAATCGAGCACTGCACAACATCAACTCCCAATACCGGGAGAGACGAAACCCCTCCTATAGCTCATTGCCTCCATGTGATTCGGGACTGTACCCAAAAGCCACCGTTTTGCACGTTCTCTTGAACATGGTAAGGTGGAAATCAAAGCACAGTGGGAATCACACAAGACTCTATGACGATCTCGGGTCTACAGACTAACCTGTACCAGTGTCACCAGAGAACTGCTATCTGACGTGAGGTATAATACCATCTGGGAGTTCTCGGCGACTCCGTTCAGTGTACCCAGTCTCCACTGAGCACCCGTATACTATCTCTGATGTCAAACACTAATGGATATGGGATCATCCATCGCCCATCTACATGGGTCGAGAAGCTATACGCTAGTCTACTCTGGTATATCGATGCCCTGTCTCGATACACCCACGACTAGGAACATTTGAAGGATGTACCTAGCGATTACACCGTCCCCACTAGTATGAACTGCATCATAATCTTGGTAGTCAATTACTCATCCTAAGGGCTTTATCAACATGTAATATAGAGACAATCAGTATACATGTTAAGATAAAGAGCAACCAGATAGCATACTATCATGTCGAGCAAGAAAGTACTCCATATATATGTCCAAGCATCCACTACAATATACATCGTATGTACAGTAATGGCCTCTAGGGCATACATAAAACTAACAGAAAGCATCCGTTCGGGTGCTCGCGGATGCGGTGTTCCGCGTCAGTGTACTTCGTCGACGGCATTGGGGGGTGCGGCCGTCTATTAAAGTTTCCAACGAGCATTCGATCCGGATGTCGAGAATCTTGTTGAATTTCCCGACTTCATATTGAAAAGTGTTTTCGAGATCGAGACTAAAATGCGGGGTTTATAATTTTTAGGCATGCGATGTCTAAGGAATTTATATGGTTAGGCATGAAATCCGGAATATGAGATATTTCGGGTTTATGATGTCTAAAGTGGTTGCGGATTCCAACTGTTGTAGTTTTTCACTTTCTTTTCTGCGACCATAAGTGTAATATGTGGTGTATCGCCGGTTTCGTTGCTATATGTCGACGGCAATTGGGATACGCATATTTACATACGCTGATGACATGTGATGTTATGTGTTGCTGGGATATGTTATATTGGATCGTCGTGATTGAATAGCCGGGGGTTTTATGTGAGATTAGAGTTTTTATTTTCATTCATGTAAAATTCATTGTATATAATATTCTTTTATTGGGGCACTTCCGGGTTGAGGATGATGTCACTATTGTATATTATTTACTTTCCGCATTAGGATAGACCCAAGGCGGGGAGCACAAGTAACCGGGTTCTAGGGTCCAGTGGGAGACCATCTCGAGGAGTCGAGACCGGGTCTCCTAACTCTAAAATTGGTAGGGTTGCTTTCCGCTCTCGTAGGGGTCTAGGGATGTGGGTTTGGCTATTCCTAACGACCGTGGAATCCGTGTTTCATACAGGCTTAATTTAAAACCCGGAAATCCTAGTATATCCAATATTTCATATGTTGTTTTCTGCTGCGAAATCTGTGATGTGATCATTTGATATGTTGAGATAGATACTGGATATAGTATATGTGATATATTATATAGACGTCACTTATGTTTTACACCCGTGCTAGCCCTACCCCACTCTGACGTTAGTTACCTAACCTAACGGTGCATAAGGGGACATCGAGGCGAAAGCGGATGGCATAAGCGTACGTTGTATTTATCTGTGATATTTAGGTAACATAAAATGATGGGACTTCATTAATGAGATTAATGAAAGAAAATAAACCTAAAGATGTTGTGGAATCAAATTTTAAAAAACAGGTAGCTCTAGTTGTTGTTTTGCATAGCGGTATTCCTTATAGAATATCCGGCACCTTATTCGATAAGGAAAGAGCCGAGATCCCTTCCCCGGGAGAGACCTCTTTAGCAATAACTGGCAGATGCTACAACCCTTAGTTTGTATTTTGATTGATTCTATAGTTTTTGCTTTGCATAGTAGTATTTGTGAAATATCCTGCACCTTATTCGATAAGGAAATAGCCGAGATCCCTTCACCGGGAGTGACCTCTTTAGAAAAACTAGTAAAAGCCTAAAAAACACTCCATTTTAAATCACTCGATTCTATAACGAGATCAAGTTCATTACGCAAAGGGTTTTTCATAATAACCTGTCGTAGCCCTCCATCATTTCAGATAAGTACTACTTAGTATTCGTGCTATGTTTGTTGGCCTGCGTCAAGGCGTAGTGTGCGGTAGCTAACTAGTGCTTATCTGCTGCATACAATGCGATTGGATTAGGGTAGTCGTATGACTTTGTTGGCCTGCGTCAAGGGTCGTGTGGGTGGGTTTAATTCAATCAGGAAATGTACGGGTTGAACTTGACTAGCGAACTATGGTTTGTTGGCATGCGTCAAGGTCATAGGACGCTAGGGGTAAAATATTATTGGAAATTTCAAGTGTTGAAATTTGCAATGAGATTGCATACCTTCTATGAGATAGTTGGATCCTGATACCCAATGCGAGTAAGAGTTACTCCTGGGAGTGTTTTACACATCATAATTAGCCGATCAAGTAGGTGTCTAGAAAGGTGTTAACGGGGTTACGCCTCTGGGAAAACGAGGTTTATTTTAATTAGGTTCGTGCAAAAGCACGGGGAACCTCCCTCAAAGTACCAACACTGGCCTGGCTGAAAGATTGGCGAACTTGTAAGGTGTAATTAATCTCGGCTAGTCTTTCCATTTAGGGTTTGAAAGAGGATTTGACTAAAACAGTGGGAGACATCCTGATCAGATATATTAATAACCAATCTAATCTTGCAAGAGCATACGCTGAGTGTTTTGTTCTCTTTCTCTCCAGGTAGCAACCATGTGACGCCGTAATCAAGATAATAATATGGATGTATTGACCGAGCCCGCTTGTTATACTGAGCTAGGAAGCCAACTTATAATTGTTATAAGAGCGAGTAGGAAATAGGGGATTACCAGGATTCCCGTACCGCCCAAACGAAGAAAGTACATGATAATGCATCTTCTTCGGGTGTGTTCATTACCGAGAACTGTTTCTCAGTATCCTATATGTCCTGGGTATGTGATATCGGATCAGGATCCCACATATGTAATCTGTTACATGGGCTACAGATAGGTAGAGAACTGAGAATGGGTGATAAGTTGTAAGAGTTAGAAATGGTGCAATTATTGCAGCCAAAGAAGTTGACAGTTATCACCATGTATTACCAAATACATTGATTCTGAACGAATGTTATTAGATACTGAACTTGATATAAAATATCATATCAGTCTCTTTATTTAGTAAAGAAGAATATAATTTTGTATTGTTGGATAATGTTTTGAACAATTCCTATATCAAGAATTGATTGGTTCAGGCACGTTATCTGAAAGCATATACGTTCTAAATCACACCACAGTTCTTAACATAAAGAACACACACAAGAGGAAGAGTGCAGAAATGAACGAATCTTTCTCGAGGCATTGTAGACTAGGTCATATCAATGCGACCCGGCTAGCTAAGTTACATATAGATGCATATTTAAATCAGTTTGAATTTACATCTTGTGAAACTTGCCAGTCATGACTCAAAGATAAGATGACCATAGCTCCGTTTATTGGAAACAGAGAAAGAGTTAGTGAACTCTTGGGATTGATACATGATGATGTCTGTAGATCCCCTTTCTACACATGCCAGGAGTGGTTCTTTGTAGTTCATTACATTCACTGATGATCTCTCAAGATTCGCACATGTGTTCCTGTTGAAACACAAGTCTGAACCTTTTGAGAAATTCAAAGAATATATATAAGTTAGAAGTAGAGAACCAAACGAGTATAAGTATTATGTCCTTTGATGTGATCAGGGAGGAGAATACTTGAGCACGGAATTCCTGGACTATTCTAAAGGAGAATGAGATTCTCTCTCTGCATTACTCCTCCGTATACATGCTAGTATATATGCCCTAGGGGCCATTATTGTATCATACTAGCTTGTATATTACTTAATGGAAGCTTGGGATATTCACAGTTATATTAACAGTCTTTCTAAATATGGTAGTATGCTACTTGGTTTATATCTATCTTAATATGTGTGTACGTATTGATAGAGCCTTTAGGATCTTGCTTGACTACCAGCGTTGTGATGGCAGTCACACTAGTGAGGGCTGGGTAGTCTACAAGCACATCTTTTTTCAGGTCCCTAGGCACAGGATTATCGAGACAGGGCATCGATACTCCGGAGTAGACTAGTGTGTACGCTTCTCATCCCAGTTGGAGAGATGGTCTGCCCCACAGCCATCAGTACGTCGTACTAGAGATAGTATACATGTGCTCTTTGGGTTACGGGTACACCGGACAGGACTCGCAGGGAACTGTTGGTTGGTATTATACCCGTTGTCAGTTAACAGTTCCCAGGTGACATGAGTACAGCATAGTCCGCAGACTTGACACTGCTGTTTCGCCCCGAGTGTGTTCCCACTGTTCTTAGATTGCTACCCTACCACGGCTCAAAGGAGTCGTGCAAACAGGTAGCAGTTGGGTGCAGTCCCGAAGCACTTGGAGGCAGTGGCGGTTAGATAGGATTCGTCTCTCCCGGTATTGGGAGTTGATATCGCGCTGTGTTTGGAGAGCCATTACGTAAAGTCCCTGGCCAGGGCAAGCGAGATTTACTGGTAGGATTTCCAGTAGTTTCTCAAGGTGTAATGGGCTTCACTCCGACACGACTTATACCGCTTTTAGGGGACTGACGCTTGCCGCCCCCTAGGCTCGATATACGATAGTCCTAGACGAACAGACCGGACTGTACGGAGATTGTCACATCAGTCTCAGTAGGAGTTCGGATGGGTTTCCTCATCGGCCTTCTTATCGAAATCTACCTAGGGACCGTTACGTACAGCTAGTGTCGCTTGCAGTCTGTGGTTAAACCCACTGCCAGCGTAGTGGTCGAGTCTTTAGAGTCCCACACATAGAGTTTCCCTGCTTCGGGCAAAACGATATAGAGGTCGTATGGTTTTACGACATAGTTCGGACACATACGTGTTTTCACGCACGTACAATGTTCGGAAAGTTTTTACTAGCGGGCTTTGGTTTAAGCCAGATTCTAGTATTGGATTATTGGATTTATACAGTCTCAGTATTTCCGTATTTTCACGGATAGGAGGGGCGTTCTCGTAAATTGTCGAGAAGCTTCTAAAAGATTGATGAGGTGGAGAGCTTAAGTGTTATATGAATTAAATGGTTTTGTGAGTCATGGAGATGATTCATCAAGAGAGTTAATGAAGCATTAATGCTTCTAATGACTCACTAGATGATTCATTATGTATTAAATGAAGCATAAAGATATTTGTGCAAAGATATTTTTGTGCAAGATATATTATGCTTCAAATATATACAGAAATGAGTTAATTTCCATATGATAATTACTTTCATATTCTCTCTCCTCAAGCTCTCTCTCTTCAAACCCTAACCCTAACCTCTCATGTGTTAAGATCCAAGGGTTAGAAAGACTAATTGATCCCTAATCCTATTCTATATCCTCTAGGCTGCTTTGATTAGCACTCTTAGTTACCTAGTTACCTCAAGTTAGAGGTCAAGCTTGGAGAAGCAGCTCTCGGGTGGATCTTCTATCACAAAGATCTTCTATCAAAAAGAGGAGGCCGACGAGGAGGTGGTCAACGAGAACAAGAAAGACTTGGTTCATTAGGTATAATCTTCTTTCATAGTAGCTAATCCCTCCTATGTTGTTGTTAGTTAGGGTTTGGCAAAGATCCGTAAAGTTAGTCGATGTTAGTTTAAACAAAATGATTGTTTTACCTATTCCGCCTCCCCGCATCATGTGGGGTGTCTAACGTCGACTTACAGTGGTATCAGAGCCTCGCTAAACCATAACTAACTTATTAGCAAAGTCGTTAGAAATTCGATCGCAAAACAAACCCGAAAATACGACGTTTTCACATAGTTTCTGTCGATTTTAAAACGGGGTCTAAAAATTTTTCAGGGACCCTTAAAATTACAGGCAGGGAATTATAAGGTTACTGGAGAAATTTGGGATCCTAACTTGGCTAAACCGCTGGGGATCCGCGGCCGATCCAAGCGATCCGTCGCGGATCCGCGGCCGAGTTGGAGCCGAGTTAGCCCAAAATTCCCCAATAACTCTTCTGTGTTAATTTTGTATTTTCTGGGATATTTTGTTTCTGCTCAAGTTTCAGTTACACAGTGAAGTATTTGGAGTAGAATCATTTATGTTTGCTTGATCGAAATTCTACGATGTTTGGCTAATTTGATTATATCTGTGATTTGTTTAATGTGTTCGTAAACCTCCCCTAACTGCTAGTATGTCGGTTAGCAGGGGGTTGCACATTTCTGTAATGGTTTTTTTCTGTTTGTGTTTGTGGACTTGTTGGATTATCGTGAATGGATAGCCGGGGATGTGAGACGAGTGTTTCTTTCATTCAAATGTAATTTGTAAATTGTTGTAATATTCTTTTGCGGGGCACATCCGGGCTGAGGTTGTAGCCACCATTGTATTATTTCATTTACTGTTTTCTGCTCCTAGGATAGACCCAAGATGGGGTGCACAAACTACCAGGTACATTGAAGTGTTTTGTGGCCTACTCGCGTTGTTGAGGGAGACCGCTTCACTTCGGGTACTTGGCGGGTAGTTTGCCGTACCCGTAGGGGTCTAGGGTGGGGTTTTGGCTATTCATCGCGACTGTGTAATCCGTCTTTCTTTGCAGGCTCAAAAGAAATGCAGATTCGTAGAAAATACAATATGTTCATCTGTGATCTGGAATGCCTATTATTGCGTCTGACGAATGTACAATATCTATATATGATAGCTATTAGACGTCACTTATGTTTTACACCCACGCTAACCCAGCCCCCGCTCTGTCGTTAGTTAAGTAACCTAACGGGTGAATGACGGGGCCCAGTGGCGAATACGGATGGCATAAGAGGACGTTGTATTTTCGTTGTTTTCTGCAATGATAGGTTAATGATGGGTCGCATTATTTTAATGCAAAGAAAATAAACCAAAGTTGAATCGTTGGAACAGTTTAAAAGAACCCACTCGGTTATTTTTAAAACAGAAGATATTTTTAATTGCGGAGCTTTAACCACTCCTTTTAAAAGCTATCAGGTTCCTTCGGTCATATCAAGTTCACTACGTTCAAGGTTTCGCCAAAACCATTCGTAGCCCTCCGTCATTTCATTTGGGTATTCAGTAGTATTCAAACTATGTATTTTGACCAACGCCAAGGCTTAGTGTTTGGTAGCTGCTGGGTATTCATTTGTTGCATAGATAGATGAGTTTGTTTGGGACAGTCGTATTATCATTTGGCCAACTTCAGGGGTATGTACGGATGGGTTCAAATTAACAAGATAATGATGGGTAGAACTTGACATGTGACTTGTAGGGTTCCTAGGCATCCTAATGAGGTCTCACAAGGCATCAACCATGCCAATTTCAAATTTAAACGGTGCCGAGAAACCCTAGAACGGATCGTTGGCTAGAATTCCAGGCGAAAAGTAAACTCGTTAAAACATAACTATAAGAATACGGAAATACAACCTTTGTAGATCCGGTGCTCCACCTCAACGGCTCCACAATGAAGTCCTCTCCGCTGTCCAAATCGAACAATGACTCTCACGGTGGTTTCATCGGAGAAAAGACCGGGCTAGGTCGTCGACAACGTGCCGAAGATGATCTACGTCGAAGCATCACTAGATCAAGCTCCACCTTCACCAAGCCCCGAAAACTTGTGAAGGAAACACACTCTAAAACTTGGCAAGAGGTAGAGGATGAAGAAATAGGAAGTGGGTAGACTTTAGAATTGGATTTCTCACTCTAATTCATCAATCACCATTGATGGAATCTAGTTTCTCTTCTTGAAGAAGAAGAAGAAGAAGATGAAGCAAATAGAATATGATAAGTATTATAAAAAAGAATAATAAAATCAAATACTTATCATGTTCTAACCTAGGTTAAGTGTAGAGAATAAACCATGGTCACTTGGATGGGTTAGGGTTAAGCATGATGACAAGAATGGTTACTAAAGTCAAAGCTTCATGAAGCTTCAACTTAAAACAAAAAAGGCCACCATTCTTATCTTAATCCTTTTCAAATAAATAAATAAATGAAAATGCAAAACCCTAATCAACACTTAACCATGGTTTAATTCTTTATACTTAACAACAAGATCATGTATCATCAAACATGATACAAATATGTGCACAAAAGTATATCACATATACTTCTTGCACATCAAGTGAGAAAATCCATTTAAAGTGAACCAATACTAGTTAATGCAATGCAATATATCAAATATATAATTATGCATTAAATCATTAAATCAACATTTGATTCAATGATCCGGTCATGTCGCACATAACCGACTAGAATCCAATGTATCGATTTATCGAATCAATGAATCGATAACTAGGTCATATCGAATGTAACCAATCGAAACATATATCGCGAGAATGAAATGCGGTATCACATATACGCATTATTCTCGGTCCTGCACATATCTCATATGCGCTCCTATTTCGTTTCGCTTGAGCCAGGAAACCTCTGTGTAGGACTCTAAAGACTCGTCAATACGCCGGCAGTAGATGATGATCATATCAAACATCCACAAGCCGCAAGCGGTCTGCTAAACGTAACGGCCACCCGGATATTGAGCGATCTGAAGATCGACGAGCAAGCCCGCTCACACTCCAGTGAATCCAACCAGTAACACTACCGTACAGTCCGGTCTGATCGTCTGATATGTCGCACATGTCGCCTAGGGGTTGTAAACGTCAGACCCCAATAGCTCGATAAGTCGGGTCGATATGAGGTCTATAACAATTCGAGAAACTACTGGTAACACTTACCAGTAAATCTCAGCAACCCTGGCCAGGGATTTCCTGTTATAGCCAATCGAACACAGCGCAACATCAACCCCCTATACCGGGAGAGACGAATCCTATCCTATCGCTCATTGCCTCCATGTGACTCGGGACTGTACCCAAAAACCACCGTTTTGCACGCCCTCTTGGACGTGGTAAGATGGAAATCAAAGCACAGTGGGAACCACACAAGACTCTATGACGATCTCGGGTCAACAGACTACTCTGTACCAGTGTCACCAGAGAACTGCCATCTGACGCAAGGTATAATACCATCTGGGAGTTCTCGGCGAGTCCGTCCAGTGTACCCAGTCTCTACTGAGCACCCGTATATCATCTCTGATGTCAAACACCAATGGATATGGGATCATCCATCGCCCATCTGTATGGGTCGAGAAGGTATACGCTAGTCTACTCTGGTATATCAATGCCCCGTCTCGATACACCCACGACTAGGGACTTTGAAGGATGTACTTATAGACTATCTGTCCCCACTAGTATGATCTGCATCATAGTCCCGGTAGTCATGTACACATCCTAAGGGCTTTACCAACATGTAACAGAGAGACAGTCAGTGTACACGTTAAGGTAAAGTGTAACCAGATAGCAAACTATCATGTCGAGCAAGAAAGTCCTCCCTATATACGTCCTAGCATCCACTACAATATACATCATATGTACAGTAATGGCCTCTAGGGCATACATATAACTAACAATCTCCCACTTGCACTAGGGCCATCTGTAGCAGTGGTTGTAGTATCTCATACTCAACCATCCCATAAAAGTCTCTCTCTGGAAACAGGCCTTTGTGAGTGGATCCGCTGTGTTGTCCTCTGAGTCTTCTCTCCTAACCTCGATCTCCCTGGAGATCAACCATCTCCATGATCAAGTGATACTGCCATAGAATATGTCTGGATCACTGATGGGACCGGCGTTCCTTGGCATATGCCACAACTCCATTGTCTCACAATGGGAGGAACAAAGTTCATCTCATGAACAAATATACATCCAGACTTGCCTCTTTGGTAGCATCTTAAGTAGCGATGTATCAAGCCTTTATCGTCTAGTATGTCACGGTATCTAGCTTGGAACTCCTCCAACATACCGTCCCTTTACTAAGGGTATAGACAATGCCTGTGACTGACACTCAGTCGTCATTATCAGCCTGGAACACTTCCAGTGATTCTCCCCAGGATCGGTTGATACCATCCCACTACAACTAGTGAATATCCTAACATCCAATTAGGTCTATCTCATAGATCCAAAATCCAGGATTTAGGAGGTATCATTTTGATCCTATATGGAGAATCATTGTGATAAGCGGAGATTGATCGAGCGTAGCATAGGAAACTCCTTCCCTATCAAGAGTATGACATCCACGTACTCTACGAGGATCGTGACCATACTCCTTACTACCTTTTTGTTTATACAAGGTTCATCTACCATTTTGATGATGTCAAACTCTTTGACTAACTCATCAAAACAGACGTTCCAACTCCGCGATGCCTGCTTTATCCTATAAAACATCTTGCACACGTTTCCGCTGCTCCCACTGTCTACGAAGCCCTCTGGCTGTGAACTTATAGACGCTCTCTTCTAAAATATCATTTAGAAAAGCAGTCATGACACCCAACCACCAGATATCGTAGTCATGGTATGTAGCCGTGGCAAGTAGGATCTGGATGGACTTAAGCATAGATCCTTAGAAAAAGTTTCATCATGATCCACACCTGGTCAATGATGTAAACCTTTAACAAGTCTAGCTTTGAAAGTCTCAACCTTTCCATGTACACCAAGTAATCTTCTCAAGATATACTTGCTCCTGACGGGGATTTAACCCTTCAGATATTGCAACCAAAGTCCATACTTTGTTGGTGTATAAGGATTCCATTTCAGATCACTAAGCATCCAGCCATTCTTACAGAGTCCCACTCCTGATGGCTAGCTCGAAACTAGTTGGGTCATCATCTTATGATGTAATCCTCGCTCCCACTGTCATAGAGAAACCGAAGTATCTCTCAGGTGGGTGAGGAACCCTACTAGATCGGCGGAGAGGCTGAGGTTCATTGGTAACTATTGAATCCTTTGGTTCTTTCAAATCATCAGCTGCAGCTTGTATAACTGGAACATTTCCAGTTCTACATTACAGACCTTGCCTCGAGCTTGTCCGGATTTTGCTTTTAGACATCAGTCGGACAATCCCAAATCTTAACTAGCTTAAGACATGGGCTCTTCCCTTTCCATATCACATATGAAATGGTAGGCAACTGATTTGATTGGAACCCTATTCAATAGGTATGCAACTTCATAAGTGCATAACTCCCAAAAAGGAAATAGGTAACTCAGTAGTACTCATCATAGAGCACACCATATCAAATAGGGTGTATCTGCTCCGCCCCGACATACCATCGTGCAATGGTGTATACGGAGGAGTAATGCTGAGAGAGAACCTTATTCTCCTTTAGAATAGTCCAGAAATTCTATGCACAAGTATTCTCCTCCTTGATCTCATCAAAGGACATAATACTTATACCCTTATATTGGTTCTCTACTTCTAAATCATATTCTGTGAATATCTCAAAAGGTTCGGACTTGTGTTTCAACAGGAACATATGTCTGAATCTTGAGAGATTATCAGAGAATGTAACGAAGTATAAAGAACCAGTCCTGGCATGTGTAGACAGGGGACCTACATACATCAACATGTATCATCCTAAGAGTTTACTAACTCCTTCTCTGTTTCCAATAAACAGAGCTATGGTCATATTATCTTTGTGACATGACTGGCAAGTTTCACAATATGTAAATTCAAACTGATTTAAATATACATCTAAATGTAACATCAGCTAGTCGGGTCACATTGATCTGACCTAGTCTACAATACCTCAAGAAGAGTCTGTTCATTTCTGAACTTTTCCTCTTGTGTGTGTTCCATATACTAAGAACTGTAGTTTGATTTAGAACATCAATGCTTTTAGATAACGTGCCTGAACCGATCAACTTTTGATATAGGAAATGTTCAAAACATTATCCATCAATACAAAATTATATCCTTTCTTTTCTAACAAAGAGAGTGATATGATTTGGTATATCAGGTTCGGTATCTAATAACATTCGTTCAGAATCAATGTATTGGTAATACAGGGTGACAGTGACCAACAGACTTGGCTGCAACACTTGCCCCGTTTTCTGCCTCATGAAACTTATCACCCGTTCTCAGTTCTCTACCTTTCTGTAGCCCTATGTAACATATTACATATTTGGGATCCTGATCTGGTATCACATACCCAGGACGTAAAGGATACTGAGAAACAGTTCTCTGTAATGAACACACCCGAAGATGATGCATCAGCATGCACTCTCTTCGTTTGGGCGGCACGGGAATTCTGGTAATCCCCTATTTCCTGCTCTGTCTTATAACAATTATAAGTTGGAGCGGGACCAACGTTCCCCAGCTCAGTATAACAAGCGGGTTCGGTCAATATTCCGTATTATTATCTTGATTAAGGCGTGACATGGTCGCTACCTGGAGAGAGAGAGAAGAAAACACTCAGCGTGCGCTCTGTCAAGAATAGATTGGTTATTATTTTATCTAATCAGGATGGCTCCCACTGCTTTTTATCAAATCTTCCTTCAAACCCTAAAAGGAAAGACTAGCCGGGATTAATTACACACTACAAGTTCGCCAATCTTTCAGCCAGGCCAATGTCGGTACTTTGAGGAAGGTCCCCCGTGCTTTCGCACGAACCTAATTACTGTAAACCTCGTTTTCCCAGAGGCGTAACCCCGTTGACACCTTTCTAGACACCTACTTGATCGGCTAATTGTAATGTATAAAACTCTCCCAGGAGTAACTCTTACTCGCAGCGGGTATCGGGATCCAACTATCTCATAGAAGGTATGCAATCTCATTGCAAATTTCAACACTTGAAATTCCCGATAATATTTTGCCCCTAGCGTCCTATGACCTTGACGGAGGCCAAACAACCCATAGTCCGCTAGTCAAGTTCAACCCGTCATTTCCTGATTGAATTAAACCTACCCGCACGACCCTTGACAGAGGCCAAACAATGCCGTACGAATACCCTAATCCAATCGCATCATATGCTAGCAGATAAGCACTAGTTAGCTACCGTACACTACGCCTTGACGGAGGCCAAACAACCGCAGCACGAATACTAACTAGTACGTATCTGAAATGACGGAGGGCTACGACAGGTTTTTCTGAAAACCTATTGCGTAATGAACTTGATATCGTTGTAGAATCAAATGATTTTAAAAATGGAGTGCTTTTGAGGCTTTTCTAGTTTTGCTAAAGGAGTCACTCCCGGTGAAGGGATCGTCGGTCCTTTCCTCGTCGAATGAGGTGTGGAATATATCATATATATCACTGTGCAAAGCAAAAACTCTTTAAAAGAAACCAAAAGACAAACCGAGTGTGTAGCATCTACCAGTTATTGCGAAAGGAGTCACTCCCGGTGAAGGGATCTCGGTCCTTTCCTCATCGAATAAGGTGCAGGATATATCGCATATACCGCTGTGCAAAGCAAGAACTGTAGCTACCTGTTTTATTTTGAAATTCAATTCTACAACATCTTTATGTTTCTTTTATTTCATTAATCACATTAATGAAGTCCCATCATTTAAGTACCTAAACATCACAGATAAATACGACGTACACTTATGCCATCCGCATTCGCCTCGATGTCCCCTCGTGCACCGTTAGGTTAGGTAACTAACGGCAGAGCGGGGCTGGGCTAGCGCGGGTGTAAAACATAAGTAACGCCTATATAATATATCATATATACTATATACTGTATGTATCACAGAACATCACATGATCACATCACAGATATAGCAGCAGAAGAATCATATGAAATATTGGATATACTAGGACGTCCGTGTTTTCAATACGAGCCAGTAATAAAACACGGATTCCACGGTCGTGATGAATAGCCAAACCCACACCCCTAGACCCCTACGAGAGCCGCAAGCAACCCTGCCAATTCTAGAGTTAGGAGACCCGGACTCGACTCCTCGAGTTGGTCTCCCACTGGACTCCAGAACCCGGTTACTTGTGCTCCCCTCCTTGGGTCTATCCTAGTGCGGAAAAGTAAATAATATACAAACGGTGACAACTTCCGCAACCTGGAAGTGCCCCAATAAAAGAATATTACATACAAGTTTTTACATGAATGAAAATGAAAAACACTCATCTCACATAAAAAACCCAGGCTATTCAAACACAACGATCCAATATAACATATCCAGCAATACATAACATCACATGTCATCAACGTAAGTAAACATGCGTATCCCAATTGTCGTTGATATATAGCAACGAAACCGGCGATATCACATATTACACTTACGGTCACAGAAAAGAAAGTGTAAAACTACAACAGTTGGAATCCGCAACCACCTCAGACATCGCATGCCTGACCAAATGAATTACTTAGACATCACATGCCTAACAATTATAAACCCCGCATTTCAGTCTCATTATCGAAAACACTTTTCAATATCGAGTCGGGCAATTCAACAAGATTCCTGACATCCTGATCGAATGCTCGTCGCAAACTTCAGTAGACGGCCGCACCCCCGACGCCGTCGACGAAGTGCACCAAGGCGGAACACCGCTACCGCGAGCACCCGAATGGATGCTTTCGGCGATGGGGTTCTCCTACAGTCACTTGGTCGGGGCTATGGGGTGTAGCTGTCTATTAAGTTTACCCGGCGAGTATCCGCGTACGCTACGTGATTGCGACGGACTTTTGATCACATCAAAATTCTGTGGCAACCGATCAAGTGAGACTAAACCGCTAGATTTATAACATTCATTCAGTTATCACATAACTTTTGTGAATTCCAATTATTGTATCCCATTCCAGATAAACAGAAAACGTTAAACTTTTCGATCGAACAATCGAACACCCAAGTTTTCCCGATACAGCTCAACACATGAAATAAGTCTAACAACATTCCGTTCGTGCCTCAGTACCAACGGTCCAGCCGTAGAAGGGTCAAGCCAACGCCTCACATGTGGCACGCCGTACTGCCCCAAACCCGAAGGTTCAAAGGGCAGTTCAAGACGGTCACATAATTGAGTTAAGGTTTGTTGTCTTCTAGAGGGTCCATCGCATTACTTGCACTACTTAGAACGTCGTTAAACTACGGAAAAATCCAACACTTGGAAATTTCCCGACAGGGGAAAAATTGGGTATTTATATCCGGTCGAACTTTTTAACATATTCTAAAATTTATCCGGAAAGACACATAGACAAAATCAGATAATCCGATCGAACATTTGAATCCCCAAAACAACCCCAGAAAATTCAACTCTTGATTAAATTTTAAAAATACCCAGAGAACTCAGCACCTGAAACAATGAATTACTGTGCAAACAGTTACTGCTGACGTCACACTTCTGCCGCGGAATCGCCGCATAAGCTAGGCTTATGCCGCGGTTCCGCCGCCGATTACACTGTTCATGCAAAACTTTTTGCGCCGTAATTCTTATATTTCCCTGCTGAGTCTTCTGCATATTTTTAATTTGGAAAAATCTACGATTTTAGAAAAAGTACAGAGAGCAATTTTTGGGGTTGGGTTTCGGTTCGATCGGGTTTCAAATTCCGTCTAGACTTCGCCTAAGGCTCTAGCTAGACTCTGATACCACTGTAGGGTTCCTAGGCATCCTAATGAGGTCTCACAAGGCATCAACCATGCCAATTTCAAATTTAAACGGTGCCGAGAAACCCTAGAACGGATCGTTGGCTAGATTTCTAGGCGAAAAGTAAACTAGTTAACACTTAACTATAAGAATACGGAAATACAACCTTTGTAGATCTGGTGCTCCACCTCCACGGCTCCACAATGAAGTCCTCTCCGCTGTCCAAATCGAACCATGACTCGCACGGTGGTTTCATCGGAGAAAAGACCGGGCTAGGTCGTCGACAACGTGCCGAAGATGATCTACGTCGAAGCATCACTAGATCAAGCTCCACCTTCACCAAGCCCCGAAAACATGTGAAGGAAACACACTCTACTACTTGGCAAGAGGTAGAGGATGAAGAAATAGGAAGTGGATAGACTTTAGAATTGGATTTCTCACTCTAATTCATCAATCACCATTTATGGAATCTAGTTTCTCTTCTTGAAGAAGAAGAAGAAGAAGAAGATGAAGCAAATAGAATATGATAAGTATTATAAAAAAGAATAATAAAATCAAATACTTATCATGTTCTAATCTAGGTTAAGTGTAGAGAATAAACCATGGTCACTTGGATGGGTTAGGGTTAAGCATGATAACAAGAATGGTTACTAAAGTCAAAGCTTCATGAAGCTTCAACTTAAAACAAAAAAGGCCACCATTCTTATCTTAATCCTTTTCAAATAAATAAATAAATAAATAAATGAAAATGCAAAACCCTAATCAACACTTAACCATGGTTTAATTCTTTATACTTAACAACAAGATCATGTATCATCAAACATGATACAAATATGTGCACAAAAGTATATCACATATACTTCTTGCACATCAAGTGAGAAAATCCATTTAAAGTGAACCAATACTAGTTAATGCAATGCAATATATCAAATATATAATTATGCATTAAATCATTAAATCAACATTTGATTCAATGATCCGGTCATGTCGCACATAACCGACTAGAATCCAATGTATCGATTTATCGAATCAATGATTCGATAACTAGGTCATATCGAATGTAACCAATCGAAACATATATCGCGAGAATGAAATGCGGTATCACATACACGCATTATTCTCGGTCCTGCACATATCTCATATGCGCTCCTATTTCGTTTCGCTTGAGCCAGGAAACCTCTGTGTAGGACTCTAAAGACTCGTCAATACGCCGGCAGTAGATGATGATCATATCAAACATCCACAAGCCGCAAGCGGTCTGCTAAACGTAACGGCCACCCGGGTATTGAGCGATCTGAAGATCGACGAGCAAGCCCGCTCACACTCCAGTGAATCCAACCAGTAACACTACCGTATAGTCCGGTCTGATCGTCTGATATGTCGCACATGTCGCCTAGGGGTGGTAAACGTCATACCCCAATAGCTCGATAAGTCGTGTCGATATGAGGTCTATAACTATTCGAGAAACTACTGGTATCACTTACCAGTAAATCTCAGCAACCCTGGCCAGGGATTTCCTGTTATAGCCAATCGAACACAGCGCAACATCAACCCCCTATACCGGGAGAGACGAATCCCCTCCTATCGCTCATTGCCTCCATGTGACTCGGGACTGTACCCAAAAACCACCGTTTTGCATGCCCTCTTGGACGTGGTAAGATGGAAATCAAAGCACAGTGGGAACCACACAAGACTCTATGACGATCTCGGGTCAACAGACTACTCTGTACCAGTGTCACCAGAGAACTGCCATCTGACGCAAGGTATAATACCATCTGGGAGTTCTCGGCGAGTCCGTCCAGTGTACCCAGTCTCTACTGAGCACCCGTATATCATCTCTGATGTCAAACACCAATGGATATGGGATCATCCATCGCCCATCTGTATGGGTCGAGAAGGTATACGCTAGTCTACTCTGGTATATCGATGCCCCGTCTCGATACACCCACGACTAGGGACTTTGAAGGATGTACTTATAGACTATCTGTCCCCACTAGTATGATCTGCATCATAGTCCCGGTAGTCAAGTACACATCCTAAGGGCTTTACCAACATGTAACAGAGAGACAGTCAGTGTACACGTTAAGGTAAAGTGTAACCAGATAGCATACTATCATGTCGAGCAAGAAAGTCCTCCCTATATACGTCCTAGCATCCACTACAATATACATCATATGTACAGTAATGGCCTCTAGGGCATACATATAACTAACATGACTTATGACATTTTGACCAACGCCAAGGTCATAAGAGCATGGGGCAGAAATTTATATCGAGAATTTCTAAAGAAACTGAAATTTGCAAAGAGATGCATACCATTTGCAGTGTGATAATTTTGGTAGAATTCCTTCAGCTTTATCACATGATGATATTTGGATCCCGATCCTACTGTGAGTATCCGCTACTCATCAGGAGATTCGTCACTTAACGATCAATGCTATAAACTAAGTAGGTGCGGGGAAAGGTGTCAGCGGGGCTACGCCCCCAGAGAAAAGATGTTATTTAATTAAGGAACTTCGAGAAAGCATCGGAAAGCCTCCCTCGAAGTACCGACACCGGCCTGGCTGAACGGTTAAGCAAGTATTGTACGGTGAGAATAGTCCTGGCTAGTTTTTCCTTTTTGGTTTGAAGAGGGATTCGAGAAACAGTGGAAGCCATCCAGTTTAGATAAACTAAAAACCACTCTAAACATGCAAGAGCATCATGCTAAAGTGTTCCCTCTCTCTCTCAATTGCAGCGACCCAGAACATGACAGGCCTTAAGTTACTATTAGAAAAAAATATTCTGACAGGGCCAAACTATAAAGATTGGTTGCAAAATGTCAAAATGGCTTTAACTTATGACAAATTGGGGTATGTCCTTACTGCTAAGGCACCTGTTGTCCCTGATCCAAAATTCAGTATTGCGGATAAAGAAATCCACAAGACCTGGGAGTTAGATTGCACGAAGGCCAAATGCATCGTGCTTGCCTCTATGAATAATGAATATCAGAGGAGGCATGAGGATATGGATCTTGAATCCATATTTCTCCATACAAAAGATCTGTATGGAGAGCAATCTCGTATAGCTAGATATGAGACCTCGAAGAACCTGTTTCAGTCGAGGCTAGCCGTCGGATCATCTGTAGGAGAATATGTCCTAAAGATGATTGGCTATATAGAAGAGCTCGCGGACCTCGGGACGACTTTGGAGAACGAGCTCTATACAGACTTGATTCTTTAGTCCCTTCCTTCCACCTACGCCTAGTTTATTCTGAATTTCAACATTTAAAGAAAAGAAATTGAACTTCCAGAACTCCTTAACATGTTGAGGAGTGCAGAGGGCACCTTGCAGAAGGCAAGAGAAACACCCGCTATGTTTGTTCGCAGTGTTTCCTCTTCTGGTTCCAAGGCTAGGGCCGATGGAAGGAAGAAGAAGGCCGCTACCAAACCAAGAAGAGGTGTTGGTAAGGTGGGAGCTAAGGGAAAGACAAAGGTTGCGGTGCCAGTAGTGGAAAAGGACGAGTGCTTCCTGTAGGGTTCCTAGGCACACTAATGAGGTCTCACAAGGCATCAACCATGCCAAATTCAAAACATTCCGGTGCCGAGAAACCCTAATACGGATC
Organism: Agapanthus africanus; assembly: GCA_030015575.1. Classification (NCBI taxonomy): domain Eukaryota; kingdom Viridiplantae; phylum Streptophyta; class Magnoliopsida; order Asparagales; family Amaryllidaceae; genus Agapanthus; species Agapanthus africanus. Next base: position 683,910,111 of record JASDDO010000019.1, read on the forward strand.
GTTAACTAGATAATAAGGCGATGCAAGAAAGTAAACAACACTATTGCTAAAGGAAAGGGGGCTACAACCATTGTAGATCCGGTCCTCCACCTCCATAGCTCCGTGATGAAGTCCCCTCGCAGCGATCATCGGATCCCGGGCTCTAGCGTCGGCTTCATCGGAGAAATGGGCGGGCTAGGTCGTCGACTTTGATGCCGAAGATGATCTACGTCGAGGCAACACAAGATCAAGCTCCAACTTCACCAAGCCATGAAACTTATGAAGAAAACACCCTATACTACTTGGCAAGAGGTAGAGGATGAAGAAATAGGAAGTGGGTTCACTTTAGAATTGGATTTCTCACTCTTTTTCTCATGTTGCCATTGATGGAGGCAAGGTTTCTTCTTTGTTGAAGAAGAAGAAGAAGAAGAAAGAATATGTTGAGTATTATTTTAAAATAGAAAACAAAATGATACTTATCATAATCTCAACCATGGTTTAGTGTAGAGAATTAACTAGGGTTTAGTTGAATGGTTAGGGTTAGGACATGAAGACAAAATGGACACTTAGTCAAAGCTTCATGAAGCTTCAACAACAAAACAAATTAAGCCACCATTTCATTTTTTTTTGCCCAAAATGAATTAATGAATAAATGAATAAGTAAGTAAATCAAAACCCTAACCATTAACATAACCATGGGTTAATTCTTTACACAAACCCAAGTTTGCATGTATCATCAAACATGATACAAACAAGTGCACAAAAGTATATCACATATACAACTTGTGTACATTTAGTGAGAAAATCCAATTTAAATGAACCAATACTAGTTAATGCAAAGTAATATATCAAATGTATAATTATGCATTAAATCATTAAATCAATACTTGATTTAACGATCCGGTCATATCGCATATAACCGACTAATATCCAATGTATCGGCTTATCGAATCAATCCTTGATTCGATAACTAGGTTATATCGCATACAACCAACCGATACATTCATTGCGAGAATGGAATACGGTATCACATACACGCATTATTCTCGGTCCCGCACATATCTCATATGTGCTCCTATTTCGTTTCGCTTGAGCCAGGAAACCTCTATGTAGGACTCTAAAGACTCGTCAATACGCCGGCAGCAGGAGATGATCATATGAAACACCCACAAGCCGCAAGCGATCTGCTAAACTTAACGGCCACCTGGGTATTGAGCGATCAGAAGTTCGACGAGCAAGCCCGCTCATACTCCTATGAATCCAACCAGTAACACTTACCGTACAGTCCGGTCTCGTCGTCTGATATGTCGCATATCTCGCCTAGGGGTGGTAAATGTCAGACCCCAATAGCTCGATAAGTTGTGTCGATATGAGGTCTATAACAGTTCGAGAAACTACAGGTAACACTTACCAGTAAATCTCAGCAACCCTGGCCAGGGATTTCCGGTTATAGCCAATCGAACACAGCGCAACATCAACTCCCTATACCGGGAGAGACGAATCCCCTCCTATCGCTCATTGCCTCCATGTGATTCGGAACTGTACCCAAAAACCACCGTTTTGCACGCCCTCTTAGACATGGTAAGGTGGAAATCAAAGCACAGTGGGAATCACACAAGACTCTTTGACGATCTCGGGTCAACAGACTACTCTGTACCAGTGTCATAAAAGAACTGCCATCTGACGTAAGGTATAATACCATCTGGGAGTTCTCGGCAAGTCCGTCCAGTGTACCCAGTCTCCACTGAGCACCCGTATATCATCTCTGATGTCAAACACCAATGGATATGGGATCATCCATCGCCCATCTGTATGGGTCGAGAAGGTATACGCTAGTCTACTCTGGTATATCGATGCCCCGTCTCGATACACCCACGACTAGGGACCTTGAAGGATGTACTTATGGACTACCATGTCCCCACTAGTATGATCTGCATCATTGTCCAGGTAGTCAAGTACACATCCTAAGGGCTTTACCAACATGTGATAGAGAGACAATCAGTATACACGTTAAGGTAAAGAGTAACCAGATAGCATACTATCATGTCGAGCAAGAAAGTCCTCCCTATATATGTCCCAGCATCCACTACAATATACATCCTATCTACAGTAATGGCCTGTAGGGCATACATATAACTAACAATCTCCCACTTTCACTAGGGCCATCTGTAGCGGTGGTTGCAGTATCTCATACTCAACCATCCCATAAAAGTCTCTCTCTGGGAATAGGCCTTCGTGAGTGGATTCGCCGTGTTATCCTCTGAGTCTGCTCTCCTAAGCTCGATCACCTTGGAGATCAGCCATCTCCATGATCAGGTGATACTGCCTTAGAATATGTCTGGATCACTGATGGGACGGACGTTCCTTGGCATAAGCCACATCTCTATTGTCACACAATGGGAGGAACTAAGTTCATCTCATGAACAAATATACATCCAGACTGCCTCTTTGGTAGCATCATAAGTAGCGATGTATCCAGCCTTTATCGTCTAGTTTGCCACGGTATCTTGCTTGGAACTCTTCCAACATACCGTCCCTTTACTGAGGGTAAAGACAATGCCTGCGACTGACATTCAGTCGTCCTTATCACCCTGGAACCTTTCCAGTGATTCTCCCCAGGACCAATTGATACCATCTCACTACAACTAGTGAGTCTCCTAACATCCAATTAGATCTATCTCATAGATCTAAAATCCAGGATTTAGGAGGTATCACTTTGATCCTATACGGAGAATCCTTGTGATAAGCGGAGATTGACCGAGCGTAGCATAAGAAACTCCTTTCTTATCAAGAGTATGTCATCCACGTACTCTACGAGGATCACCACCATACTCCATACAACCTTTTTGTTTATACAAGGTTCATCTACCATTTTGATGATGTCAAACTTTTTGACAAGTACATCAAAACAGACGTTCCAACTCCGCGATGTCTGCTTTATCCTATAAAGCATCTTGTACACGTTTCCGCTGCTCCCACTGTCTACGAAGCCCTCTGGCTGTGTACTTATAGATGCTCTCTTCTAAAACAACACTTTAGAAAAAGCTGTCATGACACCCAAACACCAGATATCGTAGTCATGGTATGTAGCCGTGGTAAGTAGGATCTGGATGGACTTAAGCATAGATCCTTAGAAAAGGTTTCATCATTATCCACGCCTGGTCGATGACGAAAACCTTTAACAAGTCTAGCTTTGAAAGTCTCAACTTTTCCATCTACACCAAGTAATCTTCTCAAGATATACTTGCTCCTGATGGGGATTTAACCCTTCAGATATAGCAACCAAAGTCCATACTTTGTTGGTGTATAAGGATTCCATCTCAGATCACTAAGCATCCAGCTATTCTTACAGAGTCCCACTCCTTATGGCCAGCTCGAAACTAGTTGGGTCATCATCTCATGATGCAATCCTCTCTCCCACTGTCATAGAGAAACCGAAGTATCTCTCAGGTGGGTGAGGAACCCTGCTAGATCGGCGGAGAGGCTGAGGTTCATTGGTTACTATTGAATCCTTTGGTTCTATCAAATCATCTGTTGTATTTTGTATAGCTGGAACCTTTCCAGTAGTACATTACAGACCTTGCCTCGAGCTTGTCCAGATTATGCTTTTAGACATAGCCCGGACAACCCCAAATCTTAACTGACATAAGAGAAGGGCTCTTCCCTTTCCATATCACATATGAAGTGGTAGGCAACTGATTTGATTGGAACGCTATTCAATAGGTATGCAACTTCATAAGTGCATAACTCCCAAAAAGGAAATAGGAAACTCAGTAGTACTCATCATAGAGCACACCATATCATATAGGGTGCTATTGCTCCGCCCCGATATACCATCGTGCTATGGTGGATACGGAGGAGTAATGCTGAGAGAGAATCTCATTCTCCTTTAGAAAAGTCCAAGAATTTCGTGCTCAAGTATTCTCCTCCTTGATCTCATCAAAGGACATAATACTTATACCCGTATTGGTTCTCTACTTCTAACCTATATTCTGAGAATACCTCAAAAGGTTCTGACTTGTGTTTCAACAGGAACATATGTCTGAATCTTGAGAGATCATCAGAGAACGTAATGAAGTATAAAGAATCAGTCCTGGCATGTGTAGACAGGGGACCTTACATACATCATCATGTATCAGCCCCAAGAGTTCACTAACTCTTTCTTTGTTTCCAATAAACAGAGCTATGGTCATCTTATCTCTGTGACATGACTGGCAAGTTTCACAAGATGTAAATTCAAACAGATTTAAATATGCATCTATGTGCAACTTAGCTAGTCGGGTTGCATTGATATGACCTAGTCTACAATACCTTAAGAAGGATCCGTTCATTTCTGAACTCTTCCTTTTGTGTGTGTTCCGTATACTAAGAACTATAGTTTGATTTAGAACATCAATGCTTTTAGATAACGTGCCTGACCCGATCAACTTTTTATATAGGAAATGTTCAAAACATTATCCATCAATACAAAATTTTATCATTTCTTTACTAATAAAGAGACAGATATGATTTTGTATATCAGGTTCGGTATCTAATAACATTCGTTCAGAATCAATGTATTGGTAATACAGGGTGACAGTGACCAACAGACTTGGCTGCAACACTTGCTCCGTTTTCTGTCTCATGAAACTTATCACCCGTTCTCAGTTCTTTACCTATCTGTAGCCCATGTAACAGATTACATATGCGGGATCCTGATCCGGTATCTCATACCCAGGACATAAAGGATACTGAGAAACAGTTCTTTGTAACGAACACACCTGAAGATGATGCATCATATGCACTTTCTTCGTTTGGGCGGCACGGGAAATCTGGTATTCCCCAATTTCCTGCTCTGTCTTATAACAATTATAAGTTGGAGCAGGACCAACGTTCCCCAGCTCAGTATAACAAGCGGGTTCGGTCAATAATCCGTATTATTATCTTGATTAAGGCGTGATATGGTCGCTACCTGGAGAGAGAGAGAAGAAAACACTCAGCGTGCGCTCTTGCAAGAATAGATTGGTTATTATTTTATCTAATCAGGATGGCTCCGACTGTTTTTATCAAATCTTCCTTCAAACCCTAAAAGGAAAGACTAGCCGGGATTAATTATACACTACAAGTTCGCCAATCTTTCTGCCAGGCCAGTGTCGGTACTTTGAGGGAGGTCCCCCGTGCTTTCGCACGAACCTAATTACAGTAAACCTCGTTTTCCCAGAGGCATAACCCCGTTGACACCATTCTAGACACCTACTTGATCGGCTAATTGTAATGTGTAAAAATCTCCCAGGAGTAACTCTTACTCGCAGTGGGTATCGGGATCCAACTATCTCATAGAAGGTATGCAATCTCATTGCAAATTTCAACACTTGAAATTCCCGATAATTTTGCCCCTAGCGTCCTATGACCTTGACGCAGGCCAACAAACCATGGTGCGCTATTCAAGTTCAACCCGTCATTTCCTGATTGAATTAAACCCACCCGCACGACCCTTGATGCAGGCCAACAAAGTCGCACGACTACCCTAATCCAATCTGCATCATATGCAAAAGCAGATAAATACTAGTTAGCTACCGCACACTACGCCTTGACGCAGGCCAACAAACGTAGCCCGAATACTAACTACCACTTATCTGAAATGATGGAGGGCTACGACAGGTTTTTCTGAAAACCTATTGCGTAATGATCTTGACATCGTTGTAGGATCGAATGAATTTTGAAATGGAGTGTTTTTTTAGGCTTTTCTAGTTTTGCTAAAGGAGTCACTCCCGGTGAAGGGATCATCGGTCCTTTCCTCGTCGAATGAGGTGCGGGATATATCATATATATCACTGTGCAAAGCAGAAACTATAGAAGCTATCAAAAGACAAACCGAGTGTGTAGCATCTGCCGGTTATTTCTAAAGGAGTCACTCCCGGTGAAGGGATCTCGGTCCTTTCCTCATCGAATAAGGTGCAGGATATATCATATATACCGCTGTGCAAAGAAAGAACGGTAGCTACCTGTTTTATTTTTGAAATTCGATTCTACAACATCTTAGGTTTCTTTTACTTTCATTAATCATATTAATGAAGTCCCATCATTTAAGTACCTAAACATCATAGATAAATACGACGTACACTTATGCCATCCGGATTCGCCTCGATGTCCCCTCGTGCACCGTTAGGTTAGGTAACTAACGGCAGAGCAGGGCAGGGCTAGCGCGGGTGTAAAACATAAGTAACGTCTATATAATATATCGTATATACTATATACAGTATTTATCACAGAACATATCACAGATAACGCAGCAGAAAATATCATATGAAATATTGGATATACTAGGACGTCCGTGTTTTTGATACGAGCCAGTATAAAACACGGATTCCACGGTCGTGGTGAATAGCCAAACCCACACCCCTCGACCCCTACGAGAGCGGCAAGCAACCCTACCAATTATAGAGTTAGGAGACCCGAACTCGACTCCTCGAGTTGGTCTCCCACTGGACTCCAAAACCCGGTTACTTGTGCCCTCCTCCTTGGGTCTATCCTAGTGCGGAAAAGTAAATAATATACAAACGGTGACAGCTTCCGCAACCTGGAAATGCCCCAATAAAAGAATATTACATACAAGTTTTTTACATGAATGAAAAAGAAAAACACTCATCTCACATAAAAAAAAACCCCGGCTATTCAAACACGACGATCCAATATAACATATCCAGCAACACATAACATCACATGTCATCAACGTAAGTAAATATGCCCATCCCAATTGTCGTTGACATATAGCAACGAAACCGGCGATATCACATATTACACTTACGGTCGCAGAAAAGAAAGTGTAAAACTACAACAGTTGGAATCCGCAACCTGCATAGACATCGCATGCCGAATCAAATGAATTCCTTAGACATCGCATGCCTAACAATTATAAACCCCGCATTTTAGTCTCATTATCGAATACTCTTTTCAATATCAAGTCGGGCAATTCGACAAGATTCCCGACATCCTGATCGAATGCTCGTCGCAAACTTTAGTAGGAGGCCGCACCCCCGACGCCGTCGACGAAGTGCACCAAGGCGGAACACCGCTGCCGCGAGCACCCGAACGGATGCTTTCGGCGACGGGGTTCTCCTACAGTCACTTGGTCGGGGCTATGGGGCGTGGCTGTCTATTAAGTTTACCCGGCGAGTATCCGCGTACGCTACGTGATTGCGACGGACTTTTGATCGCATCAAAATTCCGTGGCAACCGATCAAGTGAGACTAAAGTGCTTTGCTTATAACATTCAAATCAGTTATCTCATAACTGCTTGTGGATTCCAAGTATTGTATCACATTCCGGATAAATAGAAAATGTTAAACTTTCCGATCAAACAATCGAACACCCAAGTTTTCCCGAAACAGCTCAACACATGAAATAAGTTTAAAAACATCCAGTTCATGCCTCAGTACCAACGGTCCAGCCGTAGAAGGGTCAAGCCAACGCCTCACATGTGGCACGCGTACTGCCCCAAACCCGAAGGTTCAAAGGGCAGTTCAAGACGGTCATATAATCGAGTTAAGGTTTGTTGTCTTCTAGAGGGTCCATCGCGTTACTTGCACTACTTAGAACGTCTTTAAACTACGGAAAGATCCAACACTTGGAAATTTCCCGGCAGGGGAAAAAGTGGGTATTTATATCCGGTCGAACTTTCTAACCTATTCAAAAATTACCCGGAAAAGCACATAGACAAAGTTTGAAAATCCGATCGAATCTACGAACTCCCAATACAACCCAGAAAACTAAACTCTTGAGTAAATATTAAAAATTCCCACAAAACTCAGCAATGAAAGATAGAAGTTACTGTGCAAAAAGAACTGACTGAGGAGACTAAGTGGCCGCGGAACCGCCGCATTAGCCATGCTAATGCCGCGGTTCCGCCGCAGTTTAATTGAATCAGGTGCTCGAATTTCACAGTAACTCCTATAAACGCCTGCTGATTTTTCTGCAAATTTTTAATCACGAAAATTACATAGTTTTAAAAATTGTACAGAGAGTGGATGAAATGTAGGGTTTCGGGTTCGATCGGGTTTGTAACTTCGTCTACTCATCGCCTAAGGATCCAGCTAGGCTCTGATACCACTGTAGGGTTCCTAGGCACACTAATGAGGTCTCACAAGGTATCAACCATGCCAAATTCAAAAAATTCCGGTGCCCAGAAACACTAATACGGATCGTTAACTAGATAATATGGCGATGCAAGCAAGTAAACAACTCTATTGCTAAAGGAAAGGGGGCTACAACCTTTGTAGATCCGGTCCTCCACCTCCATAGCTCCGTGATGAAGTCCCCTCGCTGCGATCATCGGATCCCGGGCTCTAGCGTCGGCTTCATCGGAGAAATGGGCGGGCTAGGTCGTCGACTTCGATGCTGAAGATGATCTACGTCGAGGCAACACAAGATCAAGCTCCAACTTCACCAAGCCATGAAACTTGTGAAGAAAACACCCTATACTACTTGGCAAGTGGTAGAGGATGAAGAAATAGGAAGTGGGTGTAGGGTGTTTTTCGTCACCCCATTGAGATGGGAATACGCGCGCGCTTGTCAGGCGTACTACAGATTCCCCCTGCCTAGGGTAGACGGGGGTTTATTGATTGTGGGGATCCGAATCTCCGGCAGCCGCGGACTAAGCTGCCGTTAATTACCCCTCGCCTTTGGAGCGAGGGAACCTCCGATTGACGGGTTAAACTGGTCATGCGAACTCAATGTGCAGTGTACGTGTGTTGTGTTTTGAAAGGGGGGTTTTGGATATATCGGGAGCCACGCAGAGTTTTTACGGGGGTCCCGCTACCCGGATAGCGGGCTGGGGGTCAAGGGGGCTAGCAGCCCCCTTGCGGGGTGCGGGGCAGCGCCCCGTTAGAATTTTTTTTCTAACAGGGACAGTGTCGTGGAGCACGTGTGTGTGCAAATATGTATACATATGTATATATGTATATATATAAAAGAAAGAAATGGGGAAAAGGCATCCAAAGGAAGTGTGGGGGCAACACCTTGGGCGCTGTGCGCCTAGGTGCTGTGCGCTCAGGTGCTAGAGTGCCACGTGTCGGCACATGGGCGCTCTGCGCTTGAGCGCTTGGCGCTTGAGCGCAAGCGCACCACGTGTCGGCACGTAGGCGCTTTGCGCTTGAGCGCAAGCGCGCCACGTGTCGGCACGGGGGAGACTTGCGCTCGAGCGCTTGCGCTTGGGCGCAAGCGCGCCACGTGTCGGCACGTGGGCGACTTGCGCTTGAGCGCTTGCGTTTGAACGCAAGCGCGCCACGTGTCGGCACCGGGACGACTTGCGCTCGGGCGCTTGCGCTTGAGCGCAAGCGCGCCACGTGTCGGCACGTGGGCGACTTGCGCTCGGGCGCTTGCGCTTGAGCGCAAGCGCGCCACGTGTCGGCACGTGGGCGACTTGCGCTCGGGCGCTTGCGCATGAGCGCAAGCGTGCCACGTGTCGGCACGTGGGCGCTCTGCGCTTGAGCGCCGGCGAGAAAAAGTGGCTTTGAGCCTAAGAAACAGAAGCTATGCTTCAGAAAGGAAATATTTGTTATGTATATATGTATGGAGTTAAACTCCTGGGATGTTTTGAAGCTGATGAAGGGGGTTCTTCTTCTTCCTTCTGTTGTTTGGCCGGATCTTAAAGATCAAGAAGTAGGAGATTTTAAAAATCACTCCTTTTTGAGATCTGATGGGAGATCTATGTTCCCCTTTGTAGGTTTTGTAGTGGAAAACTACTCCGTTTTCGAAAAGAAAGAGTAAAACTCTTGATTTAATTCAAAAGAATTAAGAAGGTTTAGAACCTTGGAGAAGGAGCAGGAGGCACAAAGAACCTTAGTTTTTGGGGGAATGAAAAAGTCTTCTTTTATTCATCATCATGTTGCCTTATATAGGCTTACATATTTACATATAGCCCCTTGGGCTTCACAAAATGGCATTTTAGCCATCCAATGGCTCATGTGTCATTTCTTTTTGCATATAAGCCATGGGCTTACAAAATATTGGCTTTATGCCCATTTTGTTTACATTCATGCATAAACAATTACATAAAAATTATTTATTACATGATTTTGTTGTTGGCATGGGGAGGCTGGCCACGGGCTCGACTTGGGCATGGGCCCGCTTGACCTGGGCTTGGGCCCACCTGGCTTGGGGTTGACTTTGATTTTGACTTGGTCAACCGGGGTGTAAATTTTTACCCCAACAAATTGCCCCCATCAATAAATGCATACCACACATGTGGGTCGTGTGCATGAAATTGATGGATCTTCTTTCACGTGGAGGCGACTTGCTTTGGTTCCCACTTTTTGGGATGCACCGCCCTTTTTATGACATGGACGGTCGACGCTTGACGCGTCTCCGAGATGGAGTGTCCGTGGTAGACGTTTCCCTGGCCCGGAGCGATCTGGTTCCTGCTTTGTAGGAAGCCTGCACTGCCCTTTTTGCGACGTGGACGGTCGACGCTTGACGCGTCTCCGAGACGGAGTGTCCATGGTAGACGTTTCCCTGGCCCGGAGCGATCTGGTTCCTGCATTGTAGGAACCGTGCACTGCCCTTTTTACGACGTGGACGGTCGACGCTCTGATCCGGAGCGATTTGGTTGACGTGTCCCTGGCACGGAGTGTCGCTGGCTGACGTTTCCCTGAGGCGGAGTGTCGCTGGTTGACTTATCTCCGGCGCGGAGTGTCGGGTTGACTTTTCCCCGGCACGGAGTGTCGCTGATGGACTTTTTCCTCGGCGCGGAGTGTCGCTGATGGACTTTTCCCCGGCGCGGAGTGTCGCTGATCGACTTTTCCCCGGTGCGGAGTGTCGGTGGTTGACTTTTCCCCGGCATGGAGTGTCGCTGATGGACTTTTCCCCGGCGTGGAGTGTCGGGTAGACTTTTCCCCGGCACGGAGTGTCGCTGATGGACTTTTCCCCGGCGCGGAGTGTCGGGTTGACTTTTCCCCGGCACGGAGTGTCGCTGATCGACTTTTCCCCGGCGTGGAGTGTCGGGTTGACTTTTCCCTGGCACGGAGTGTCGCTGATCGACTTTTCCCCGGTGCGGAGTGTCGGTGGTTGACTTTTCCCCATCACGGAGTGTCGCTGATCGACTTTTCCCCCGGCACGGAGTGTCGGGTTGACTTTTCCCCGGCGCGGAGTGTCGCTGGTGGACTTTTCCCCGGCACGGAGTGTCGCCGGTTGACTTTTCCCCGGCGCGGAGTGTCGGGTTGACCTTTCCCCGGCACGGAGTATCGCTGATGGACTTTTCCGAGGCGCGGAGTGTCGTTGGTTGACTTTTCCCCGGCGCGGAGTGTCGGGTTGACTTTTCCCCGGCACGGAGTGTCGCTGATCGACTTTTCCCCGGTGCGGAGTGTCGGTGGTTGACTTTTCCCCGGCACGGAGTGTCGCTGATCGACCTTTCCCCGGCACGGAGTGTCGGGTTGACTTTTCCCCGGCGCGGAGTGTCGCTGGTGGACTTTTCCCCGGCGCGGAGTGTCGCTGGTTGACTTTTCCCCGACGTGGAGTGTCGGGTTGACTTTTCCCCGGCACGGAGTGTCGCTGATGGACTTTTCCCCGGCGCGGAGTGTCGCTGGTTGACTTTTCCCCGGCGCGGAGTGTCGGGTTGACTTTTCCCCGGCACGGAGTGTCGCTGATGGACTTTTTCCCCGGCGCGGAGTGTCGCTGATCGACTTTTCCCCGGTGCGGAGTGTCGGTGGTTGACTTTTCCCCGGCATGGAGTGTCGCTGATGGACTTTTCCCCGGCGCGGAGTGTCGGGTTGACTTTTCCCCGGCACGGAGTGTCGCTGATCGACTTTTCCCCGGCGCGGAGAGTCGGGTTGACTTTTCCCTGGCACGGAGTGTCGCTGATCGACTTTTCACCGGTGCGGAGTGTCGGTGGTTGACTTTTCCCCGGTACGGAGTGTCGCTGATCGACTTTTCCCCGGCGCGGAGTGTCGGGTTGACTTCTCCCCGGCGCGGAGTGTCGCTGGTGGACTTTTCCCCGGCGCGGAGTGTCGCTAGTTGACTTTTCCCCGGTGCGGAGTGTCGGGTTGACTTTTCCCCGGCACGGAGTGTCGCTGATGGACTTTTCCCCGGCGTGGAGTGTCGGGTTGACTTTTCCCCGGCCCGGAGTGTCGCTGATGGATTTTTCCCCGGCGCGGAGTGTCGCTGATCGACTTTTCCCCGGCGGGGAGTGTCGGGTTGACTTTTCCCCATCACGGAGTGTCGCTGATCGACTTTTCCCCGGCGCGGAGTGTCGGGTTGACTTGATTTCGAGGCGGAGCATAAATCCGGCAGGGAAGGTAGATATCCCGAGGCGATGCATGATTTCGACACGGGGTAAATTCTGGGACGGAGCATGATTCCGCCATAGAGGTTGGTTTGATTTGATTTGGGTTGACATCAGCATCGCTACACTGGAATATGGTACCAGGAGCGAATCATCATCTGTCTTAAGAGGATTTGGGAATTGGTTTTCTGTCGGCATCTGCATTGCTGCACTGGAATAATGCCAGGAGCAACTCATCATGTGCCCCGGAAGGATTTGGGAATTGGTTTTTGTTTGGCATCTGCATTGCTGCACTGGAATAATGCCAGGAGCAACTCATCATCTGCTCCGAGAGGATTTGGGAATTGGTTTTTGTTTGACATCTGCATTGCTGTACTGGAATAATGCCAGGAGCAACTCATCATTTGCCCCGAGAGGATTTGGGAATTGGTGGCTTAGGAGACAGGTTTAGATCCCTTATTACCTAAGGCTTTTCAATTTTATGGGCCATGAGGGTCCCATAAAAGCATTTTCTCCCTACGGGTCGTAAGGATCCCGTAGGTGTATTTTCTCCCTAGGAGTCGTGAGGACTCCTAAGTGTGTGGCTCCTTTGTGAGTCGTAGGGATCTCACGCGGGAATTTTCTCCTCACAAAGTCGAGAGGACTTTGCGAGTGCATTTCATCTCTTTTTCACGAGTTTGCGCCCTTTCGGGTTTTCACAAACTCGCCGGCAGTCCTGCTGTTTTTACTCACGGAGCCCTTTCGGGTTTTCATCCGTGCCCATTTTCCTTTTGGACATACCTTCTTCTTTTTTTCTTCTCCTCTTTTTTTTTCTTTTTTTTTTAATCTTCCCTGCCGGTGGGACCTTGAATGTGGTCTCGCCGGTAGGACTTGGGAGAGATTGGGATCGTTTTACGCCCGTGGATTGTATACGGTTTTGCAGGATGTATGATCCAGACCGTAGGGCCAAAAACATTTTGGGACTTTGTTGGCGTCTGCATCGCTGCACTGGAATATGGTACCAGGAGCGACTCATCATTCGCCGTTGGGGTATGGGAGTTGGAATTTAGTTGGCGTCTGCATCACTGCACTGGAATATGGTACCAGGAGCGACTCATCATTCGCCGCTTGGGAATTTGAGTTTGGAATTTGGTTGGCGTCTGCATCGCTGCACTGGAATATGGTACCAGGAGCGACTCATCATTCGCCGCTTGGGGACTGGGGAGCGATGGCTTAGGAGACAGGTTTAGATCCCTATCGCCTAAGGCTTTTCAATTTTATGGGCCGTGAGGTTCCCATAAAGGTATTTTCTCCCTGCGAGTCGTAAGGATCCCACAGGTGTATGTTCTCCTCAGGAGTCGTGAGGACTCCTAAGTGTGATATTCCTTTGTGAGTCGTAAGAATTCCACAAAGGTTTGTTCTCCTCATGTATCGTGAGGACACATAAGTGGATTTCCCTCGTTCCCAGTTTAATGACTTAGAGGTCGACTGTTTCCAGTTTAACGACTTAGAGGTCATCTGTTTCCAGTTTAAAGACGTAGAGGTCATCTATTTCCAGTTTAACGACGTAGAGGTCTGCTGTTTCCAGTTTAACGACGTAGAGGTCATCTGTTTCCAGTTTAACGACTTGGAGGTCATCTGTTTTCAGTTTAACGACTTGGTGGTCATCTGTTTCCGGTTTAACGACGTAGAGGTCATCTGTTTCTAGTTTAACGACTTGGTGGTCATCTATTTCCAGTTTAACGACGTAGAGGTCATTTGTTTCCAGTTTAACGACTTGGTGGTCATCTGTTTCCAGTTTAACGACTTAGAGGTCATCTGTTTCCAGTTTAACGACTTGGTGGTCATCTGTTTCCAGTTTAACGACGTGGTGGTCATCTGTTTCCAGTTTAACGACTTAGAGGTCATCTGTTTCTAGTTTAAAGACGTAGAGGTCATCTGTTTCCAGTTTAACGACGTAGAGGTCATCTTTTTCCAGTTTAACGACTTGGAGGTCATCTATTTCCAGTTTAACGACATAGAGGTCATCTGTTTCCAGTTTAACGACTTGGTGGTCATCTGTTTCCAGTTTAAAGACTTAGAGGTCATATGTTTCCAGTTTAACGACTTAGTGGTCATCTGTTTCCAGTTTAACGACGTAGAGGTCATCTGTTTCTAGTTTAACGACTTGGTGGTCATCTGTTTCCAGTTTAACGACGTAGAGGTCATCTGTTTCCAGTTTAACGACTTGGTGGTCATCTGTTTCCAGTTTAACGACTTGGAGGTCATCTGTTTCCAGTTTAACGACTTGGTGGTCATCTGTTTCCAGTTTAACGACGTGGTGGTCATCTGTTTCCAGTTTAACGACTTGGTGGTCATTTGTTTCCAGTTTAAAGACGTAGAGATCATCTGTTTCCAGTTTAACGACGTAGAGGTCATCTTTTTCCAGTTTAACGACTTTCTGTTTCCAGTTTAACGACTTAGAGGTCATCTGTTTCCAGTTTAAAGACGTAGAGATCATCTGTTTCCAGTTTAAAGACGTAGAGGTCATCTGTTTCCAGTTTAACGACTTGGTGGTCATCTATTTCCAGTTTAACGACTTGGTGGTCATCTGTTTCCAGTTTAACGACTTGGTGGTCATCTGTTTCCAGTTTAAAGACTTAGAGGTCATCTGTTTCCAGTTTAAAGACTTGGTGGTCATCTGTTTCCAGTTTAACGACTTGGTGGTCATCTGTTTCCAGTTTAACGACTTGGGGGTCTAATGTTTCCAGTTTAACGACTTAGAGTTCATCTGTTTCTAGTTTAACGACTTGGTGGTCATCTGTTTCCAGTTTAACGACTTGGGGGTTTATTGATGGCGAGCTTGGAATTTTGGGGTGGGGGCCGGCATCAACGTTAATAACACTAAAGCAAAGGTGCTAGGAGCAATTCATCATTTGCCTACTCTTGTTGGCGGAGCGATGGCTTAGGAGACGGGTTTAAGTCCCTATCGCCTAAGGCTTTTCAATTTTATGGGCCGTGAGGGTCCCATAAAAGCATTTTCTCCCTGCGAGTCGTGAGGATCCCGCAGGTGTATTTTCTCCTTAGGAGTCGTGAGGACTCCTAAGTGTGTTTTTCCTTTGTGAGTCGTGCCTAAGGCTTTTCAATTTTATGGGCCGTGAGGGTCCCATAAAAGCATTTTCTCCCTGCGAGTCGTGAGGATCCCGCAGGTGTATTTTCTCCTTAGGAGTCGTGAGGACTCCTAAGTGTGTTTTTCCTTTGTGAGTCGTAAGGATCCCACAGAGGTTTGTTTTCCTCATGTATCGTGAGGACACATGAGTGGATTTCCTTAATGGAGCATAATTCCAAAGGTGGAGACCAGCCGCGTAACTGGTGATTACGGTGGGGCATGGGTATGATGAGAATTATTTGAGCCCGTGGATTGTATACGGTAGTCAACTTGGGGACCAACCGTAGGGCCGGGAGAATTTTGAAAAATTGGATTTTGGTTGGCATCTGCATCGCTACACTGGAATATGGTACCAGGAGCGACTCATCATTCGCCGTTGTTTTTTTTTTTTTGTTTTTTTGTTTTTACCGCGATTGCTCTATCATTTCAGCTTTTCTTATCGCGAAGGTCGCGATTGCCCTATCATTTCGGCTTTTATTCGCGGTTGCCCCATCATTTCGGCTTTTATTTCATCTTTATTTTACTCGCTGATTTATATTGCGAGTTGCCCCATCATTTCGGCTTTTAATTTTTTCTTTTATTTACACCTTTTTTTTATTTACATTTTTTTTACATTCCCAGTTTAACGACTTGGAGGTCGATTGTTCCCAGTTTAATGACGTGGTGGTCGATTGCTTCCAGTTTAAAGACTTGGTGGTCTGTCATTCCCAGTTTAACGACGTGGTGGTCCTTTTTGCTTATCCCAGCTCCTTGAACTTTGTTCTTGGCGGAGCTATGTTGATGACCTAGCCCCATGGCTTGCCGATACATCCGCGGATTGTGAGGTTTTTCCAAGCTTATATTGGTCCTCTGCCCAATCTTTGAAAATATAGCAGTCTTCGATGGTATGACCCACCACTCTATGATATGGGCAGTACACGGGATTGCCGGTCATGTTCATTTCCTGTGGCCTCTTTGGAACAGGCAGTTGCAGACCGTTGTTCAAGGCGTCCATGAATATTTTGCGGACTTCGTCCCTCCTGAAGGAGTATACCTTCTTCTTTCCCTCAATTGGAGTAGGTGCCTTTACTGATGCTGGTCCTCGAGGCACATGTCTGGGAGGATTAGGTTCCCGAAAGGTTTCAGTCTCCATTTGCATGAAATCGGCGATCGTAGCTTGACTGTTTGCTAACACGCCTTTAGAAAGTTCTATCTCTCCCATCTTGTATTGCCTTTCGACCCAATCTTTGAAGACGAAGCAGTCCTCAATGGCATGACCTATCACCCTGTGATAGGGGCAATATTTTGGGTCGTCGGTCATATTCTCTTCTTGCGGTCTCTTAGATTCTGGCAGTTGTAGACCGTTTCTTAGGGCGTCCCTGAATATCTTGTGGACTTTTTCCCTTTTGAAGGAATAGATCTTTTCCAGCTTCTCTTTCAGAGGCGATTCCCCCCCGGCGTATGTATCAGGGGGACTGGAGGCTGATTGCGGCCGTTTTTCGCGAAGGCGCTCCTCTTTTAGGTTGAAAGGGATATCAGCTTGAGCGCAAGTGCGCCACGTGTCGGCACCGGGACGACTTGCGCTCGGGCGCTTGCGCTTGAGCGCAAGCGCGCCACGTGTCGGCACGTGGGCGACTTGCGCTCGGGCGCTTGCGCTTGAGCGCAAGCGTGCCACGTGTCGGCACGTGGGCGCTCTGCGCTTGAGCGCCGGCGAGAAAAAGTGGCTTTGAGCCTAAGAAACAGAAGCTATGCTTCAGAAAGGAAATATTTGTTATGTATATATGTATGGAGTTAAACTCCTGGGATGTTTTGAAGCTGATGAAGGGGGTTCTTCTTCTTCCTTCTGTTGTTTGGCCGGATCTTGAAGATCAAGAAGTAGGAGATTTTAAAAATCACTCCTTTTTGAGATCTGATGGGAGATCTATGTTCCCCTTTGTAGGTTTTGTAGTGGAAAACTACTTAGTTTTGGAAAAGAAAGAGTAAAACTCTTGATTTAATTCAAAAGAATTAAGAAGGTTTAGAACCTTGGAGAAGGAGCAGGAGGCACAAAGAACCCTAGTTTTTGGGGGAATGAAAAAGTCTTCTTTTATTCATCATCATGTTGCCTTATATAGGCTTACATATTTACATATAGCCCCTTGGGCTTCACAAAATGACATTTTAGCCATCCAATGGCTCATGTGTCATTTCTTTTTGCATATAAGCCATGGGCTTACAAAATATTGGCTTTATGCCCATTTTGTTTACATTCATGCATAAACAATTACATAAAAATTATTTATTACATGATTTTGTTGTTGGCATGGGGAGGCTGGCCACGGGCTCGACTTGGGCATGGGCCCGCTTGACCTGGGCTTAGGCCCACCTGGCTTGGGGTTGACTTTGATTTTGACTTGGTCAACCGGGGTGTAAATTTTTACCCCAACAGTGGGTTCACTTTAGAATTGGATTTCTCACTCTTTTTCTCATGTTGCCATTGATGGAGGCAAGGTTTCTTCTTTGTTGAAGAAGAAGAAGAAGAAGAAGAAGAAGAAGAAGAAGAAAGAATATGATGAGTATTATTTTAAAATAGAAAACAAAAAAATACTTATCATAATCTCAACCATGGTTTAGTGTAGAGAATTAACTAGGGTTTAGTTGAATGGTTAGGGTTAGGACATGAAGACAAAATGGTCACTGAGTCAAAGCTTCATGAAGCTTCAACAACAAAACAAATTAAGCCACCATTTCATTTTTTTTTGCCCAAAATGAATTAATGAATAAATAAGTAAGTAAATCAAAACCTTAACCATTAACATAACCATGGTTTAATTCTTTACACAAACCCAAGTTTGCATGTATCATCAAACATGATACAAACAAGTGCACAAAAGTATATGACATATACAACTTGTGTACATTTAGTGAGAAAATCCAATTTAAATGAACCAATACTAGTTAATGCAAATTAATATATCAAATATATAATTATTCATTAAATCATTAAATCAATACTTGATTTAACTATCCGGTCATATCGCATATAACCGACTAATATCCAATGTATCGGCTTATCGAATCAATCCTCGATTCGATAACTAGGTTATATCGCATACAACCAACCGATACATTCATCACGAGAATAGAATACGGTATCACATACATGCATTATTCTCGGTCCCGCACATATCTCATATGCGCTCCTATTTCGTTTCGCTTAAGCCAGGAAACCTCTGTGTAGGACTCTAAAGACTCGTCAATACGCCGGCAGCAGGTGATGATCATATCGAACACCCATAAGCCACAAGCGGTCTGCTAAACGTAACGGCCACCCGGATATTGAGTGATCAGAAGTTCGACGAGCAAGCCCGCTCATACTCCAGTGAATCCAACCAGTAACACTTACCGTACAGTCCGGTCTCGTCGTCGGATATGTCGCATATCTCGCCTAGGGGTGGTAAACGTCAGACCCCAATAGCTCGATAAGTCGTGTCGATATGAGGTTTATAACAGTTCGAGAAACTACAGGTAACACTTACCAGTAAATCTCAGCAACCCTGGCCAGGGATTTCCGGTTATAGCCAATCGGACACAGCGCAACATCAACTCCCTATACCGGGAGAGACGAATCCCCTCCTATCGTTCATTGCCTCCATGTGATTCGGGACTGTACCCAAAAACCACCGTTTTGCATGCCCTCTTGGACGTGGTAAGGTGGAAATCAAAGCACAGTGGGAATCACACAAGACTCTATGACGATCTCGGGTCAACAGACTACTCTGTACCAGTGTCACCAGAGAACTGCCATCTGAAGTAAGGTATAATACCATCTGGGAGTTCTCGGCGAGTCCGTCCAGTGTACCCAGTCTCCACTGAGCACCCGTATATCATCTCTGATGTCAAACACCAATGGATATGGGATCATCCATCGCCCATTTGTATGGGTCGAGAAGGTATACGCAAGTCTACTCTGGTATATCGATGCCCCGTCTCGAAACACCCACGACTAGGGACCTTGAATGATGTACTTATGGACTACCATGTCCCCACTAATATGATCCGCATCATAGTCCAGGTAGTCAAGTGTTAGTTATATGTATGCCCAAGAGGCCATTACTATACATAGGATGTATATTGTAGTGGATGCTGGGACATATATAGGGAGGACTTTCTTGCTCGACATGATAGTATGCTATCTGGTTGATCTTTACCTTAACGTGTATACTGATTGTCTCTCTGTTACATGTTGGTAAAGCCCATAGGATGTGTACTTGACTACCTGGATTATGCTGCGGATCATACTAGTGGGGACATGGTAGTCCATAAGTACATCCTTCAAAGTCCCTAGTCGAGGGTGTATCGAGACGGGGCATCGATATACCAGAGTAGACTAGCGTGTACCTTCTCGACC
This sequence comes from Agapanthus africanus, assembly GCA_030015575.1. NCBI lineage: Eukaryota > Viridiplantae > Streptophyta > Magnoliopsida > Asparagales > Amaryllidaceae > Agapanthus > Agapanthus africanus. The sequence goes on from JASDDO010000019.1 coordinate 683,929,842, forward strand.
CATGCAGATGGGCGATGGATGATCCCATATCCATTGGTGTTTGACATCCGAGATGATATACGGGTGCTCAGTGGAGACTGGGTACACTGGACGGACTCGCCGAGAACTCCCAGATGGTATTATACCTCACGTCAGATGGCAGTTCTCTGGTGACACTGGTACTGAGTAGTCTGTTGACCCGAGATCGTCATAGAGTCTTGTGTGGTTCCCACTGTGCTTTGATTTCTATCTTACCACGTCCAAGAGGGCGTGCAAAACGGTGGTTTTTGGGTACAGTCCCGAGTCACATGGAAGCAATGAGCGATAGGAGGGGATTCGTCTCTCCCGGTATAGGGGGTTGATGTTGCACTGTGTTCGATTGGCTATAACAGGAAGTCCCTGGCCAGGGCTGATCAAAGAATTGCTGGTAAGTGTTACCAGTAGTTTCTCGACCCGTTATGAGCCTCATATCGACACGACTTATCGAGCTATTGGGGTCTGACGTTTACCACCCCTAGGCAAGATATGCGACATATCAGACGATCAGACCGGACTGTACGGTAGTGTTACTGGTTGGATTCACTGGAGTGTGAGCGGGCTTGCTCGTCGATCTTCAGATCGCTCAATACCCGGGTGGCCGTTACGTTTAGCAGACCGTTTGCGGCTTGTGGGTGTTTGATATGATCATCATCTGCTGCCGGCGTATTGACGAGTCTTTAGAGTCCTACACAGAGGTTTCCTGGCTCAAGCGAAACGAAATAGGAGTGCATATGAGATATGTGCGGGACCGAGAATAATGCATGTATGTGATACCGTATTTCATTCTCGCGATCAATGTGTCGGTTGGTTGTATGCGATATAACCTAGTTATCGATTCAAGCGTTGAATCGATAAGCCGATACATTGAATACTAGTCGGTTGTGTGCGACATGACCGGATCATTGAATCAAGTGTTGATTTAATGATTTAATGCATAATTATATATTTGATATATTACTTTGCATTAACTAGTATTGGTTCACTTTAAATGGATTTTCTCACTTGGATTGTGCACATTGTATATGTGATATACATTTGTACATTTGATTGTATCATGTTTGATGATACATGATAGTTTGGTGTATGGATTAAACCATGGTTGGTCAATGGTTAGGGTTTCTTTTGCTTCATTTATTCATTTATTTATGCATTTTGTTTATTTTAGCAAAAGAAAATAATGAAGAGATAATGGTGGCTTTCTTTGTTTGTTTATGAACCTTCATGATGGTTTGACCAAAGTGACCATTTTGTCTTCATGTCTTAACCCAACCATTCACTAACCCTTGTTAATTCTCTACACCTAACTATGGTTTGATTATGATAAGGATGATTATTCTTTTCTATTATTTAATTCTTATCATAACAATTATCATCATCTTCTTCTTCTTCTTGAAGATGAAAGCTTACTTCATCAATGGTGATTTGAGCATAAGTGTGAGAAATCCAAATCTAAAGTGAACCCACTTCCTATTTCTTCATCCTATACCTCTTGCCAAGTAGTAGAGTGTGTTTCCTTCACAAGTTTTCATGGCTTGGTGAAGGTGGAGCTTGATCTAGCGATGCCTCGACGTAGATCATCTTCGGCACGTCGTCGATGACCTAGCCCGCTTTTTCTCCGATGAAGCCGACGCTAGAGCCCGGACTTTGATTTGGACAGCGGAGAGGACTTCATCACGGAGCCGTGGAGGCGGAGGACCGGATCTACAAAGGTTGTATTTCCGTTTACTTGTAGTTAAGTGTTAACTAGTTTCATTTATCGCCTAGAAATCTAGCCAACGATCCGTATTAGGGTTTCTCGGCACCTATATTTTTGAAATTGGCATGGTTGATGCCTTGTGAGACCTCTAGGGAGTGCCTAGGAACCCTACAGTGGTATCAGAGCCTAGCTAGAGCCTTAGGCGAAGTCTAGACGGAGTTTGAAGTCCGAACGAACCCGAAAACCCATTTCAAAATTGCTCTCTGTCCTTTTTTCAAAAACTGGGATTTTTCCAAATTAAAAATTGCTAAAAAATTCAGCAGGGAAATCTAAGAATTACGGCGCAAAAAGTTTCTGATGAACAGTACAACTTGCGGCGGAACCGCGGCATAAGCTTGGCTTCTGCGGTGGTTCCGCGGCCATATGGTGACATCATCAATTACTGTTCGCACAGTAACTCCTATTTTATTATGCTGGATTTTCTGGGAATTTTTAATATTTATTCAAGAGTTGAATTTTCTGGGTTGTTTTGGGATTCGAATGTTCGATCGGATTATCAGATTTTGTCTATGTGGCTTTCCGGATAAATTTTAGAATATGTTAAAAAGTTCGACCGGATATAAATACCCAATTTTTCCCCTGTCGGGAAATTTCCAAGTGTTGGATTTTTCCGTAGTTTAACGACGTTCTAAGTAGTGCAAGTAACTCGATGGACCCTCTAGAAGACAACAAACCTTAACTCGATTATGTGACCGTCTTGAACTGGCCTTTGAACCTTCGGGTTTGGGGCAGTACGGCGTGCCACATGTGAGGCGTTGGCTTGACCCTTCTACGGCTGGACCGTTGGTACTGAGGCACGAACTGAATGTTTTTAGACTTGTTTCTGTAAGTCCATATTGCGACCCCCGGTGCTTACGGGGAGGCGGAAACGGTATAAAAAACAAATTTTTATCGCAAGAGGCAACATGGACTAAAACAATGTCGGGATCGTGTCTAAACTAAACTAGCAAACTTGCTAAAGAGAGTTAGCTACTATGGAAGATGGTTATACCTAAACTTGAACCCCTTCTTCTTTAAACTTTTGTAGAGGTTGATGGTTCTCTTCTTGTCGCCTTCTTCCGTCGAAAATGGATCCACCTCGAAGGTTCGACCTTTGGGCTCTTCCTCGATCTTTGAGTGAACTAGGGTTTCCGGCTTGCTAAACCTTGAACCTAGAATGAGTAGAGAGTGACTAAGGGTTGCTTTTCTTTTTAAAGAGAAGGATTCTCAACACATGAGAAGGGTTCTCTTTTGCTAGAGGAAGAAGAAGATGAAGTGAGGAGAGAGAGTTGTTATGATCAAGTGAGCTCTTTTTCTTTTGCAACCATAACATAAAGCAAAAGAATTATCAAATAATAATAATAATGAAAATGAAAAGGTTGATGGAAAGTTTAAGAATGACCATTATCATTTCAAACATTAAATGAATTTGCTAGAATCAAAGAGCATCTTTCTTTTGTAATGATGATGGTCAAAACTTCAACCATGGTCAACAAGTCAACCATGGTCAACAAGTCAACATAAAAACCAACCATGACACAATTTCATTTTATTATATATTATTAATTGATATAACATAAATCCATTAGGGTTTGGAAAAAAAAAGACGACTGTCAACTGTGCATACGCACCCGTTCCGAAACCCTAATGAAAGCCCTCTTCCTCTTCCTCAAATAACCGTGCATACACACCTGCATCCTTGTTCCGAGGAACATGAATACTGAGAGATAAAAGCAACCCCAAAACATATACCAGCATCTGACTCAAACCAGAGCCAGCCAGTAATATCCGTCCGGACTCCAAACGTGCACAAGTGCGCGGATGAGAACGAACCTTGTCGCAAAACCATGCGACCTCTACTCTGTTTTGCCCAGAGGTGAATACCCTCTGTGTGGGACTCTAAAGACTCGACACTACGCTGGCAGTGGGTTTAACCACAGACCGTAAGCGGCACTAGCTGTGCGTAACGGTCCCCAGGTAGATGCCGACAAGAAGGCTGACGAGGTGAAACCCCATCTGAACTCCTACTGAGTCTGAATGTGACATTCTCCGCACAGTCCGGTCTGTTCGTCTGATACATCGCATGTCGGGCCTAGGGGGCGGTAAAACGTCAGTCCCCCAATAGCGGTACAAGTCGTGTCGGAGTGAAGCACAAAACACCCTGAGATAACACTGGACGCCTACCAGTATATCTCGCTTGCCCTGGCCAGGGACTACTTGTGTAATGGCTCTCCTAGACACAGCGCGATGTCAACCCCCAATACCGGGAGAGACGAATCCTGTCTAACCGGCACTGCCTCCAAGTGCTTCGGGACTGCACCCAACCACTACCTGTTTGCACGACTCCTTTGAGCCGTGGTAGGGTAGTGATCAAAGTGTAATGGGAACACACTCGAGGCGAAGTGCCAGTGTCAAGTCAGCGGACTAAGCTGTACTCATGTCACCTGGGAACTGATAACTGACGATAGGTATAATACCAACCTTTCAGTTCCCGACGAGTCCTGTCCAGTGTACCCGTAACCTAACGAGCACCCGTATACTATCTCCAGTACGACATACTGATGGCTGCGGGACAGACCATCTCCCATACTGGGATGAGAAGCGCATACGCTAGTCTACTCCGGAGTATCGATGCCCTGTCTCGATAGTCCTGCGACTAGAGACCTGTACAAGGATGTGCTTATAGATTACCCAGCCCCCACTAGTGTGACTGCCATCACAACGCTGGTAATCAAGCAAAGATCCTAAGGGCTCCACTAATGCGTATAAGTGATATACTGAAATAAACACAAGTACACATTGAAGTAGAAACAAACCAAGTAGCATACTACTATATTGAGCAAGATCGTTTATACAAGGTGAATATCCCAAGCTTCCATCAAGTAATATACAAACTAGTATGATACAGTAATGGCCTCTAGGGCATATACACTAACAGTTTCATGTGTTGATCTGTATCGGGAAAACTTGGGTGTTTGACTGTTCGATCGAAAAGTTTAACATTTTCTATTATTCTGGAATGGGATACAATAATTGGAATTCACAATAAGTTATGAGATAACTGAATGAATGTTATAAACATAGCAGTTTAGTCTCACTTGATCGGTTGCCACGGAATTTTGATGTGATCAAAAGTCCGTCGCAATCACGTAGCGTACGCGGATACTCGCCGGGTAAACTTAATAGACAGCCTCGCTCCATAGCCCCGACCAAGTGACTGTAGGAGAACCCCGTCGCCGAAAGCATCCGTCCGGGTGCTCACGGTAGCGGTGTTCCGCCTTGGTGCACTTCGTCGACGGTATCGGGGGTGCGGCCGCCTACTGAAGTTTGCGACGAGCATTCGATCAGGATGTCGGGAATCTTGTTGAATTGCCCGACTTGATATTGAAAAGAGTTTTCGATAATGAGACTAAAATGCGGGGTTTATAATTGTTAGGCATGCGATGTCTAAGGAATTCATTTGATCAGGCATGTGATGTCTGAGGTGGTTGCGGATTCCAACTGTTGTAGTTTTACACTTTCTTTTCTGTGACCGTAAGTGTAATATGTGATATCGCCGGTTTCGTTGCTATATGACAACGACAATTGGGATGCGCATATTTACTTACGTTGATGACATGTGATGTTATGTGTTGCTGGATATGTTATATTGGATCGTCGAGTATGAATAGCCGGGGGTTTTTATGTGAGATGAGTGTTTTTCATTTTCATTCATGTAAAAACTTGTATGTAATATTCTTTTATTGGGGCACTTCCAGGTTGCGGAAGATGTCACCGTTTGTATATTATTTACTTTTCTGCACTAGGATAGACCCAAGGAGGAGAGCATAAGTAACCGGGTTCTGGAGTCCAGTGGGAGACCAACTCGAGGAGTCGAGTCCGGGTCTCCTAACTCCAGAATTGGTAGGGTTGCTTGCCGCTCTCGTAGGGGTCTAGGGGTGTGGGTTTGGCTATTCATCGCGACCGTGGAATCCGTGTTTTATACTGGCTCGTATTGAAAACACGGACGTCCTAGTATATCCAATATTTCATATGATTCTTCTGCCGCGATATCTGTGATGTGATCATGTGATGTTCTGTGATAGATACAGTATATAGTATATATGATATATTATATAGGCGTTACTTATGTTTTACACCCGTGCTAGCCCTGCCCCGCTCTGCCGTTAGTTACCTAACCTAACGGTGCACGAGGGGACATCGAGGCGAATGCGGATGGCATAAGTGTACGTCGTATTTATCTGTGATGTTTAGGTACTTAAATGTTGGGACTTCATTAATGTGATTAATGAAATAAAAGAAACCTAAGATGTTGTAGAATCGAATTTCAAAATAAAACAGGTAGCTACAGTACTTGCTTTGCACAGTGGTATATATGATATATCCTGCACCTTATTCGATGAGGAAAGGACCGAGATCCCTTCACCGGGAGTGACTCCTTTAGCAATAACTGGCAGATGCTACACATTCGGTTTGTCTTTTGATTGCTTTTAAGAGTTTTTGCTTTGCACAGTGATATATATGATATATCCTGCACCTCATTCGACGAGGAAAGGACCGACGATCCCTTCACCGGGAGTGACTCCTTTAGCAAAACTAGAAAAGCCTCAAAAACACTCCATTTCAAAATTCATTCGATCCTACAACGATATCAAGTTCATTACGCAATAGGTTTTCAGAAAAACCTGTCGTAGCCCTCCGTCATTTCAGATACGTACTAGTTAGTATTCGTGCTGCGGTTGTTTGGCCTCCGTCAAGGCGTAGTGTACGGTAGCTAACTAGTGCTTATCTGCTAGCATATGATGCGATTGGATTAGGGTATTCGTACGGCGTTGTTTGGCCTCCGTCAAGGGTCGTGCGGGTGGGTTTAATTCAATCAGGAAATGACGGGTTGAACTTGACTAGCGGACTATGGGTTGTTTGGCCTCCGTCAAGGTCATAGGACGCTAGGGGCAAAATATTATCGGGAATTTCAAGTGTTGAAATTTGCAATGAGATTGCATACCTTCTATAAGATAGTTGGATCCCGATACCCGCTGTGAGTAAGAGTTACTCCTGGGAGAGTTTTACATATTACAATTAGCCGATTAAGTAGGTGTCTAGAAAGGCGTCAACGGGGTTACGCATCTGGGAAAACGAGGTTTACATTAATTAGGTTCGTGCGAAAGCACGGGGGACCTCCCTCAAAGTACCGACACCAGCCTGGCTGAAAGATTGGCGAACTTGTAGTGCGTAATTAATCCCGGCTAGTCTTTCCTTTTAGGGTTTGAAGGAAGATTTGATAAAAAGCAGTGGGAGCCATCCTGATTAGATAAAATAATAACCAATCTATTTTTGCAAGAGCGCACGCTGAGTGTTTTCTTCTCTCTCTCTCCAGGTAGCGACCATATCACTCCTTAATCAAGATAATAATACGGAATATTGACCGAACCCGCTTGTTATACTGAGCTGGGGAACGTTGGTCCCGCTCCAACTTATAATTGTTATAAGACAGAGCAGGAAACTGGGGAATACCAGAATTCCGGTGCCACCCAAACGAAGAGAGTGCATGATGATGCATCATCTTCGGGTGTGTTCATTACAGAGAACTGTTTCTCAGTATCCTTTACGTCCTGGGTATGTGATACCAGATCAGGATCCCAGATATGTAATATGTTACATAGGGCTACAGGAAGGTAAAGAACTGAGAACGGGTGATAAGTTTCATGAGGCAGAAAACGGGGCAAGTGTTGCAGCCATGTCTGTTGGTCACTGTCACCCTGTATTACCAATACATTGATTCTGAACGAATGTTATTAGATACCGAACCTGATATACAAAATCATATCTATCTCTTTATTAGTAAAGAAATGATAAAATTTTGTATAGATGGATAATGTTTTAAACATTTCCTATATCAAAAGTTGATCGGTTCAGGCACGTTATCTAAAAGCATTAATGTTCTAAATCAAACTACAGTTCTTAGTATACGGAACACACAAAAGAGGAAGAGTTCAGAAATGAACGAATTCTTCTTGAGGTATTGTAGACTAGGTCATATCAATGCGACCCGACTAGCTGAAGTTACATTTAGATGCATATTTAAATCTGTTTGAATTTACATCTTATGAAACTTGCCAGTCATGTCACAAAGATAAGATGACCATAGCTCCGTTTAATGGAAACAGAGAAAGAGTTAGTTAACTCTTGGGATTGATACATGTTGATGTATGTAAGGTCCCCTGTCTACACATGCCAGGACTGGTTCTTTGTACTTCGTTACATTCTCTGATAATCTTTCAAGATTCAGACATATGTTCCTGTTGAAACACAAGTCCGAACCTTTTGAGATATTCACAGAATATGATTTAGAAGTAGAGAACCAATATAAGGGTATAAGTATTATGTCCTTTGATGAGATCAAGAAGGAGAATACTTGTGCACGGAAATCCTGGATTATTCTAAAGGAGAATGAGATTCTCTCTCAGCATTACTCCTCCGTATATACCATAGCACGATGGTATATCGGGGCGGAGCAATCACACCCTATATGATAAGGTGTGCTCTATGATGAGTACTACTGAGTTACCTATTTCCTTTTGGGAGTTATGCGCTTGAGAAGCTGCATACCTATTGAACAGGGTTCAAATCAAATCAGTTGCTTACCACTTCATATGTGATATGGAATGGGAAGAGCCCATGTCTTAAGCTAGTTAAGATTTGGGGTTGTCCGGCCTACGTCAAAAAGTAAAATCCGGACAAGCTCGAGGCAAGGTCTGTAATGTAGAACTGGAAAAGTTCCAGCTATACAAACTACAGCAGATGATTTGATAGAACCAAAGGATTCAATAGTTACCAACGAACCTCAGCCTCTCCGCCGATCTAGTGAGGTTCCTCACCCGCCTGAGAGATACTTCGGTTACTCTATGACAGTGGGAGCGAGGATTGCATCATGAGATGATGACCCAACTAGCTTCGAGCAGGCCATCGAGAGTAAGACTCTGTAAGAATGGCTGGATGCTTAGTGATCTGAGATGGAATCCTCATACACCAACAAAGTATAGACTTTGGTTGCTATATCTGAAGGGTTAAATCCCCATCAGGAGCAAGTATATCTTGAGAAGATTACTTGGTGTAGATGGAAAGGTTGAGACTTTCAAAGCTTGACTTGTTAAAGGTTTTCGTCTTCGACCAGGAGTGGATAATGATGAAACCTTTTCTAGTACCTATGCTTAAGTCCATCTAGATACTACTTGCCACGGCTACATACCATGACTACGATATCTGGTGGTTGGGTGTCATGACTGCTTTTCTAAATGATGAATTGGAAGAAAGCGTCTATAAGTACACAGCCAGAGGGCTTCGTAAACAGTGGGAGCAGCGGAAACGTGTGCAAGATGCTTTATAGGATAAAGCAGGCATCGCGGAGTTGGAACATCTGTTTTGATGGATTAGTCAAAGAGTTTGACATCATCAAAATGGTAGATGAACCTTGTATAAACAAAAAGGTAGTAGGGAGTATGGTGTTGATCCTCGTAGAGTACGTGGATAACATACTCTTGATAAGAAAGGAGTTTCCTATGCTACGCTCGGTCAATCTCCGTTTATCACAATGATTCTCCATATTGGATAAAGGTGATACCTCCTAAATCCTGGGTTTTGGATCTATGAGATAGATCTAATTGGAAGTTAGGATTCTCACTAGTTGTAGTGAGATCGTATCAACCGATCCTGGGGGGAATCACTGGAAGGGTTCCAGGGTGATAAAGACGACTGAATGTCAGTCGCAGGCATTGCCTTTACCCTCAGTAAAGGGATGGTATGTTGGAAGAGTTCCAAGCTAGATACCGTGGCATACTAGATGATAAAGGCATGATACATCGCTACTTAAGATGCTACCAAGGAGGATGTTTGGGTGTATATTGGTTCATGAGATGAACTACGTTCCAACCATTGTGTGACAATGGAGTTATGGCTTATGCCAAGGAACGCAGGTCCCATTAGTGATCTAGACATATTCTAAGGCAGTATCACCTGATCATGGAGATGGTTGATCTCCAGGGTGATCGAGGTCAGGAGAGTAGACTCAGAGGACAACACAGCGGATCCACTCACAAAGGCCTGTTCCCAGAGAGAGATTTTTAAGGGATGGTTGAGTATGAGATACTACAACCACTGCTATCAGATGGCCCTAGTGCAAGTGGGAGATTGTTAGTTATATGTATGCCCTAGGTGCCATTACTATAAATAGGATGTATATTGTAGTGGATGCTGGGACATATATAGGGAGGACTTTCTTGCTCGACATGATAGTATGCTATCTGGTTGATCTTTACCTTAACGTGTATACTGATTGTCTCTCTGTTACATGTTTGTAAAGCCCTTAGGATGTGTACTTGACTACCTGGATTATGCTGCGGATCATACTAGTGGGGACATGGTAGTCCATAAGTACATCCTTCAAAGTCCCTAGTCGAGGGTGTATCGATACGGGGCATCGATATACTAGAGTAGACTAGCGTGTACCTTCTCGACCCATGCAAATGGGCGATGGATGATCCCATATCCATTGGTGTTTGACATCAGAGATGATATACGGGTGCTCAGTGGAGACTGGGTACACTGGACGGACTCACCGAGAACTCCCAGATGGTATTATACCTCACGTTAGATGGCAGTTCTCTGGTGACACTGGTACAGAGTAGTCTGTTGACCCGAGATCGTCATAGAGTCTTGTGTGGTTCCCACTGTGCTTTGATTTCCATCTTACCACGTCCAAGAGGGCGTGCAAAACGGTGGTTTTTGGGTACAGTCCCGAGTCACATGGAGGCAATGAGCGATAGGAGGGGATTCGTCTCTCCCGGTATAGGGGGTTGATGTTGCACTGTGTTCGATTGGCTATAACAGGAAGTCCCTGGCCAGGGCTGATCAGAGAATTGCTGGTAAGTGTTACCAGTAGTTTCTCGACCCGTTATGAGCCTCATATCGACACGAATTATCGAGCTATTGGGGTCTGACGTTTACCACCCCTAGGCAAGATATGCGACATATCAGACGATCAGACCGGACTGTACGGTAGTGTTACTGGTTGGATTCACTGGAGTGTGAGCGGGCTTGCTCGTCGATCTTCAGATCGCTCAATACCCGGGTGGCCGTTACGTTTAGCAGACCGCTTGCGGCTTGTGGGTGTTTGATATGATCATCATCTGCTGCCGGCGTATTGACGAGTCTTTAGAGTCCTACATAGAGGTTTCCTGGCTCAAGCGAAACGAAATAAGAGCGCATATGAGATATGTGCGGGACCGAGAATAATGCGTGTATGTGATACCGTATTTCATTCTCGCGATCAATGTGTCGGTTGGTTGTATGCGATATAACCTAGTTATCGATTCAAGCGTTGAATCGATAAGCCGATACATTGAATACTAGTCGGTTGTGTGCGACATGACCGGATCATTGAATCAAGTGTTGATTTAATGATTTAATGCATAATTATATTTTTGATATATTACTTTGCATTAACTAGTATTGGTTCACTTTAAATGGATTTTCTCACTTGGATTGTGCACATTGTATATGTGATATACATTTGTACATTTGATTGTATCATGTTTGATGATACATGATAGTTTGCTGTATGGATTAAACCATGGTTGGTCAATGGTTAGGGTTTCTTTTGCTTCATTTATTCATTTATTTATCTATTTTGTTTATTTTAGCAAAAGAAAATAATGAAGAGATAATGGTGGCTTTCTTTGTTTGTTTATGAACCTTCATGAAGGTTTGACCAAAGTGACCATTTTGTCTTCATGTCTTAACCCAACCATTCACTAACCCTTGTTAATTCTCTACACTTAACTATGGTTTGATTATGATAAGGATGATTATTCTTTTCTATTCTTTAATTCTTATCATCATCTTCTTCTTCTTCTTGAAGATGAAAGCTTACTTCATCAATGGTGATTTGAGCATAAGTGTGAGAAATCCAAATCTAAAGTGAACCCACTTCCTATTTCTTCATCCTCTACCTCTTGCCAAGTAGTAGAGTGTGTTTCCTTCATAAGTTTTCATGGCTTGGTGAAGGTGGAGCTTGATCTAGCGATGCCTCGACGTAGATCATCTTCGGCACGTCGTCGATGACCTAGCCCGCTTTTTCTCCGATGAAGCCGACGCTAGAGCCCAGACTTTGATTTGGACAGCGGAGAGGACTTCATCACGGAGCCGTGGAGGCGGAGGACCGGATCTACAAAGGTTGTATTTCCGTTTACTTGTAGTTAAGTGTTAACTAGTTTCATTTATCGCCTAGAAATCTAGCCAACGATCCGTATTAGGGTTTCTCGGCACCTATATTTTTGAAATTGGCATGGTTGATGCCTTGTGAGACCTCTAGGGAGTGCCTAGGAACCCTACATCAAGTACACATCCTAAGGGCTTTACCAACATGTAACAGAGAGACAATCAGTATACACGTTAAGGTAATGAGTAACCAGATAGCATACAATCATGTCGAGCAAGAAAGTCCTCCCTATATATGTCCCAGCATCCACTACAATATACATCCTATGTACAGTAATGGCCTCTAGGGCATACATATAACTAACACTTCCACTGTCGTACGAAAGGGCACTGGAAGAAAGATTGCAAAGCTTGGAATGCCAAGAACCAGGAACTGAAGCAAGCTGTGGCTTCGACTTCAGGTGTGTTTGTAATTGAAAATTGTCTATCAATCAACTCTACTTCCTGGGTATTGGATACCGGATCAGGATCTCATATATGCAATTCATTGCAGGCACTGAGAAACCGTAGAGTGCTGAAGGTTGGTGATATGACCCTCCAGGTTGCTAACGGAGTTAGCGTGGGTGCTGTGTCCGTAGGGGATTATCACCTTGGATTGACGAGTGAAAATATTTTGGTTTTGCATAACTGTTTTTGTGTACCCAGTTTAACTTGTAATATCATATCAGTATCGTTGTTATCAAAAGAAGGTTATGATTTCACGTTTGTAAGCGATGTTGTTAACATCCACCTTAATCATGGTTTGATTGGGTCCGGTACACTAGATAACGGTATATATGTCTTAAACCAATTACAGATTTTCAATGTACAGAACACACTAAAAAGAAAGTCTCCAGATATAAATAAGGCTTTCTTATGGCATTGTAGACTAGGTCACATTAATGAGACAGGATTAACTAAGTTACATAGAGAAGGATATTTGGATCCGTTCGAATATCAATCTTATGCCACTTGTCAATCATGTCTCAAAGGAAAGATGACAAAGACTCCATTCACTGGACATGGAGTAAGAGCGAGCGAGCTCTTAGGACTCATACAAAGCGATGTATGTGGTCCAATGTGTACACATGCAAGAGGTGGTTTATATTTCATTACTTTTACGGATGATTAATCTAGGTACGGATTCATTTTCTTGATGAAACATAAATTCGAGGCTTTTGAGAAATTCCAAGAATACAAGAATGAAGTAGAAAACCAAACCGGCAAAAGTATCAAGACACTGAGATCTGATCGAGGTGGTGAATACTTAAGTGCCGAGTTCCTAGGTTACCTAAAAGAGAAAGGAATTCTCTCTCAGCTTACTCCTCCATGCACTCCACAACATAACGGTGTTTCGGAGAGACGGAATCGAACCCTATTGTTTATGGTACGTTCCATGATGAGTAATGATGAGTTACCGCGATCTTTCTGGGGTTATGCGGTAGAATCAACTGCATATCTTCTAAACAGGGCTCCTACCAAGACTGTGCCTACCACGCCATATCAGATGTGGAGTGGGAAGAAACCCTATCTTCAGTATCTGAAGATATGGGGATGTCCAGCTTTTGTTAAAAAGCAGCATGCGGACACACTCGAGGTACGATCAGTACAGTGTAAGTTTGTGGGATATCCAAAGAACTCCAAAGGGTATTTCTTCTATTACACAGAGGAACAAAAGGTTATTGTTTCTCGTCATGCCTATTTTCTAGAACATCAATTTTTAGAAAAGGAAACAAGTGGGAGCGCAATAGAACTGGAAGAAATTCCAGAACCACAAACTACTACTGAAAGTTTGGTAGAACCAGTAGTTCAAGAAGAACAGGACATTACCGCACCCCTCCGCAGGAGTAGTAGGCCGTCTCATCCGCCTGAGAGATACTACGGTTTTCTCATAGATGGGAATAGAGAGGATTGCGTCATTGATGATGATAACCTACTAGCTTCCAGCAGGCCATCCAGAGTGGCGACTCGGTACGATGGCTAGATGCAATGCGGGCCGAAATGGAGTCCATGTACACCAACAAAGTATGGACTTTGGACTTTGCACCAGGTGGGGTAAAACCCATAGGATGCAAATGGATCTTCAAGAAAAAGATTGGTGTAGATGGACAGGTGGAAACCTATAAAGCTAGACTTGTTGCAAAGGGTTTTCGTCAAAGACCTGGTTTGGACTATGACGAAACTTTTTCTCCAGTAGCTATGCTCAAATCCATTTGGATCCTTCTTGCCATTGCTGCCTTCCATGATTATGAGATCTAGAAGATGGATGTAAAGACGGCTTTTCTAAAGGGTAATTTAGAAGAATGCTTCTATATGGATCAGCCAGAAGGTTTCAATCAGAGTGGGAGCAGCGGGAAAGTGTGCAATTTGCTTAAGTCCATTTATGGACTAAAGCGAGCATCGCGAAGTTGGAACATCTGTTTTGATGAAACGGTCAAAGAATATGACTTTATCAAAAATTCAGATGAACCATGTATATATAGTAAAATTGTAGCATGAACTGTCGTATTCCTCGTCTTGTACGTGGATGACATTCTCTTAATAGGAAATGACATTCCTATGCTACAATCTGTCAAAGGATTCTTGTCACACAGGTTCTCCATGAAAGACATGGGTGATGCCTTTTACATTCAGGGGATCCGGATCTATCGTGATAGATCCAAGAGGATGTTGGGACTTTGACAGTCCAGGTATATCAACACTATACTGAAAAGATTCAGTATGGAAGATTCTAAGCGCGGTAGTTTACCGGCTTGTCACGGAATCACCCTCTCCAAAGAGATGTCTTTCAAGACTGATTTGGAAAGGGATCGCATGTCGATTATACCCTACACTTCTGCGGTAGGCTCTATAATGTATGCGATGTTGTGCACCAGACCAGATGTAGCTTAAGCACTGAGCGTGGTAAGCTGGTATCAGTAAGGCCCAGGGGAGAAGCACTGGATAGCAGTAAAGAACATTCTCGAGTACCTGAGAAGGACTAAGGAGATGTTCTTGGTTTACGGCGGAATAGATCTCAAGATCGAGGCCTTTGCTGATTCCAGCTTCCAGAGTGACAAGGATGACTCCAAGTCCATGTCAGGTTATGTCTTTACCCTCAATGGAGGGGCGATGTGCTGGAAGAGTTCCAAGCAGGACACCGTTGCTGACTCGACGATGGAAGCGGAGTATATTGCCGCTTGCGATGCCGCAAAAGAAGCGTTCTGGATGAAGAAGTTCCTAACAGAACATCAGGTGGTTCCTACCATTGCTGATCCAATACCGCTGTATTGTGACAACAACGGAGCTATAGCTTTAGCAAAGGATCCCAGGTCCCATCCGAAGTCCAGACATATCTTAAGGCGGTATCACCTGATCAGGAAGATTATAGATTGCCAGGAGATCGAGGTCCGGAGAGTTTCTGCAAAGGAGAACACTGCAGATCCATTCACAAAGGCTATACCTCAGATTCAGTTCGAGAGGCTACTCGAGATGATAGGTCTTCGATACGCAGTACATGGCCCTAGTGCAAGTGGGAGATTGTTAGTGTATATGCCCTAGGGGCCATTATTGTATCATACTAGCTTGTATATTACTTAATGGAAGCTTGGGATATTCACAGTTATATTAACAGTCTTGCTAAATATGGTAGTATGCTACTTGGTTTATATCTATCTTAATATGTGTGTATGTATTGATAGAGCCCTTAGGATCTTGCTTGACTACCAGCGTTGTGATGGCAGTCACACTAGTGGGGGCTGGGTAGTCTACAAGCACATCCTTTTTCAGGTCACTAGTCGCAGGATTATCGAAACAGGACATTGATACTCCATAGTAGACTAGTGTGTACGCTTCTCATCCCAGTTGGGGAGATGGTATGTCCCACAGCCATCAGTACGTCGTACTGGAGATAGTATACAGGTGCTCGTTGGGTTACGGGTACACCGGACAGGACTCCCAGGGTACTGTTGGTTGGTATTATACCTGTCGTCAGTTAACAGTTCCCAGGTGACATGAGTACAGCATAGTCCGCAGACTTGACACTGGTGCTTTGCCTCTAGTGTGTTCCCACTGTTCTTAGATTGCTACCCTACCACGGCTCAAAGGAGTCGTGCAAACAGATAGCAGTTGGGTGCAGTCCTGAAGCACTTGGAGGCAGTGGCGGTTAGATAGGATTCGTCTCTCCCGGTATTGGGAGTTGATATCGCATTGTGTTTGGAGAGCCATTACGAAAAGTCTCTGTCCTGGGCAAGCGAGATTTACTGGTAGGATTTCCAGTAGTTTCTCAAGGTGTAATGGGCTTCACTCCGACATGACTTATACCGCTTTTAGGGGACTGACGTTTGCCGCCCCCTAAGCCCGATATGCGATAGTCCTAGACGAACAGACCGGACTGTACGGAGATTGTCACATCAGGCTCAGTAGGAGTTCGGATGGGTTTCCTCATAGGCCTTCTTATCGACATCTACGTGGGGACCGTTACATACAGCTAGTGCCACTTGCGGTCTGTGGTTAAACCCACTGCCTGCGTAGTAGTCGAGTCTTTAGAGTCCCACACAGAGAGTTTCCCTGCTTCGGGCGAAACGATATAGAGGTCGTATGGTTTTGTGACAGGGTTCGGACACATACGTGTTGTCACGCACGTACGATGTTCGGACAGTTTTTACTAGCGGGCTTTGGTTTATGCAAGATTCTAGTATTGGATTATTGGATTTATACAGTCTCAGTATTTCCGTGTTTTCACAGATAGGAGGGGAGTTCTCGTAAATTGTCGAGAAGCTTCTAGAAGGTTGATGAGGTGGAGAGCTTAGGTGTTATATGCATTAAATGGTTTTGTGACTCATGGAGATGGTTCATCAAGAGAGTGAATGAAGAATTAATGCTTCTAATGACTCACTAGATGATTCATTATGTATAAAGTGAAGCATATTTATGCAAAGATATTTGTGTGCAAGATATATTATGCTTCATATATATACACAAATGAGTTAATTTCCATATGATAATTACTTTCACATTCTCTCTCCTCAAGCTCTCTCTCTCTCTTCAAACCCTAACCCTAACCCTAACCTCTCATGTGTTGAGATCCAAGGGTTAGCAAGACTAATTGATCCCTAATCCTATTCTATATCCTCTAGGTTGCTTTGATGAGCACTCTTAGTTACCTAGTTACCTCATGTTTGAGGTCAAGCTTGGAGAAGTAGCTCTCGGGTGGATCTTCTATCACAAAGAGGAGGCCGACGAGGAGGTGGTCAACGAGAACAAGAAGGACTTGGTTCATTAGGTATAATCTTCTTTCATAGTAGCTAATCCCTCCTATGTTGTCGTTAGTTAGGGTTTGGCAAAGATCCGTAAAGTTAGTCGATGTTAGTTTAAACAAAATGATTGTTTTACCTATTCCACATCCCCGCATCATGTGAGGTGTCTAACGTCGACTTACAATACACCACAACACGTTGGTATATCGGGTGGAGCAATCGCATCCTATGTGATAAGGTGTGCTCTATGATGAGTACTACTGAGTTGCCAATTTCCTTTTGGGGGTTATGCTCAAGTAAAGTTGCATACCTATTAAATAGGGTTCCAACCAAATTAGGTGCCTACCACTCTATATGCGATATGGTATGAGAAGAGCCCATCTCTTAAGTAAGTTAAGATTTGGGGTTGTCCGGCCTATGCCAAAAGCAAAATCCGGACAATCTCGAGGCAAGGTTAGTTCTGTGGAAGTTTGTTGGATATCCTAAGCATTCGCAAGGGAATATCTTCTACCACACCGAGGAAAAAAAAGTGTTTTATTTCACTGCATGCCACCTTTTCGAAAGGGAATTTCTTATGAAGAAATCAGTGGTCATGAGGTAGAACTGGAAGAAGTTCCAGCTATATAAACTACAGCTGATGATTTGGAAGAACCGGAGGATTCAATAGTTCCTAATGAACCTCAGCCTCTCCGCCGATCTAGTAGGGTTCCTCATCCACCTGAGAGATTCTTCAGTTTCCTCTATGACAGTGGGAGCGAGGATTGAATCATGAGATGATGACCTAACTAGTTTCGAGCAGGCCATCAAGGGTGGGGACTCTGTGAGAATGGCTGGATGCTAAGCGATCTGAGATGGAATCCATATACACCAAGTATGGACTTTGGTTGCTATTTCTGAAGGGTTAAATCCCCATCAGGATCAAGCATATCTTGAGAAGATTACTTGGTGTACATGGAAAAGTTGAGACTTTCAAAGCTAAGGCTTGTTGCAAAAGGTTCTCGTCATCGACCTGGTGTGGATAATGATGAAACCTTTTCTAGTGCCTATGCTTTCCATCCGGATCCTACTTGCCATTGCTACATACCATGACTACGATATCTGGCAGTTGGGTGTCATGACTGCTTTTCTAAATAGCGATTTAGAAGATAGCGTCTATAAGTACACAGCCAGAAGGCTTCGTAGACAGTGGGAGCGGCGGAAACGTATGCAAGTTGCTTTATGTGTTAA
Source organism: Agapanthus africanus (assembly GCA_030015575.1). Taxonomy (NCBI): domain Eukaryota; kingdom Viridiplantae; phylum Streptophyta; class Magnoliopsida; order Asparagales; family Amaryllidaceae; genus Agapanthus; species Agapanthus africanus. Next base: position 683,948,313 of record JASDDO010000019.1, read on the forward strand.
AGCAGGCATCGTGGAGTTGGAACATCTGTTTTGATGTGGCAGTCAAAGAGTTTGACTTCATCAAAATGGTAGATGAACCTTATATATACAAAAAGGTAGTAGGGAGTATGGTGGTGATCCTCGTATTGTACGTGGATGACATACTCTTGATAGGAAAAGAGTTTCCTATGCTACGCTCGGTCAATCTCCTCTTATCACAAAGATTCTCCATATAGGATCAAGGTGATACCTCCTAAATCCTGGGTTTTGGATCTATGAGATGGATCTAAATGGATGTTAGGATTCTCACTAGGTGTAGTGAGATGGTATCAATCGATCCTAGGGAGAATCACTGGATAGCTTCCGGCATGGTAAGGTCGACTGAATGTCAGTCACGGGCATTGTCTTTACCCTCAGTGGTGGGACGGTATGTTGGAAGAGTTCCAAGCTAGATACCGTGACAAACTAGACGATAAAGGCTGGATACATTGCTACCAAGGATGCTACCAAAGAGGCAGTCTGGATATATATTAGTTCATGAGATGAACTTCGTTCCTACCATTGTGTGACAATGTTGTTGTGGCTTATGCCTAGGATCCCCCGTCCCATCAGTGATCCAGACATATTCTTAGGCAGTATCACCTGATCATGGAGATGGATGATCTCCAGGGATATCGAGGTAAGGAGAGTAGACACAGAGGACAACACGGCGGATCCACTCACAAAGGCCTATTCCCAGGAGAGACTTTTATTGGATGGTTGAGTATGAGATACTTCAACCACTGCTGATTGTTGGGTATTGGATACTACAACAGATGGTTCTAGTGCAAGTGGGAGATTGTTAGTTATATGTATGCCCTAGATGCCATTACTGTACATACGATGCATATTGTAGTGGATGCTTGGACATATATAGGGAGGACTTTCTTGCTCGACATGATAGTATGCTATCTGGTTGCACTTTATCTTAACATGTACACTGATTGTCTCTATGTTACATGTTGATAAAGCCCTTAGGATGAGTACTTGACTACCAGGACTATGATACAGATCATACTAATGGGGACAGAGTAGTCGTTAAATACATCCTTCAAATGTTCCTAGTCGTGGGTGTATCGAGACAGGGCATCGATATACCAGAGTAGACGAGCGTATAGCTTCTCGACCCATGTAAGATAGGCGATGGATGATCCCATATCCATTGGTGTTTGACATCAGAGACAGTATACGGGTGCTCAGTGGAGACTGGGTACACTGGACCGACTCGCCGAGAACTCCCAGATGGTATTATACCTCATGTCAGATGGCAGTTCTCTGGTGACACTGGTACAGGTTAGTCTGTAGACCCAAGATCGTCATAGAGTCTTGCGTGATTCCCACCGTGCTTTGATTTCCACCTTACCACGTTCAAGAGAACGTGCAAAATGGTGGCTTTTGGGTACATTCCCGAGTCACATGGAGGCAATGAGCGATAGGAGGAGTTTCGTGTCTCCCGGTATTGGGGGTTGATGTTGCGCTGTGCTCGATTGGCTATAACAGGAAGTCCCTGGCCAGGGCTGCTTCAGAGATATACTGGAAGTGTTATCGGTAGTTTCTCGACCCGTTATAAGCCTCATATTGGCATGACTTATCGAGTTACTGGGGTCTGACGTTTACCACCCCTAGACGAGATATGTGACATATCAGGCGAAGACACCGGACTGAACGGTAGTGTTACTGATTGGATTCGCAGGAGTATGGACAGCTTGCTTGTTGATTTTCTGATCGCACAATACCTTGGTGGCCGTTACGTTTAGATGACCGCTTGCGGCTTGTGGGTGTTTGATATAATCGTCACCTACTACCGGCGTATTGACGGGTCTTTAGAGTCCTACACAGTGGTTTCCTGGCTCAAGCGAAACGGAGTAGAAGCGCATATCTTATATGTGCGGGACCGAGATTAATGCGTGTATGTGATACCGTATTCTATTCTCGCGATTTGTAACATCGGTCGGTTATATGTGATATAGCCGGCTTATCGGATCAAGTGTTGATTCGATAAGTTGTTACATTTGATATTAGTCGGTTATATGTGATATAGCCGGATTATTAAATCAATTGTTGATTTAATAATTTAATGTATAATTATATATTTGATATATTAATTTACATTAACTAGTATTAGCTCACTTAAGATTTCATTTCTCACTAGTTTTGTGCATGTGTATATATGTGATATATATTAGTGTACAAAGTATTGTGTCATGTTTGATGATACATGCAACTTGGGTGTGTGTGTGCGACTTACACCATGCTAGTGATTATCTAGGGTTTTATTTAGTTAAAGTTATTCTGAAATTAGTTAGACTTTGTCGTGGCACAAAGCCTGTAGAAGCTTTTGGATTCTTTGACTTAGTCTTCTATTTTTGTTTAGCTTAAAATATTTATAAACCCAACCATCATTCCTAGACTTGGTTAAGTCTCTACAAAGGTTAAGTATATAATACTTAACTCGCCTAAGGTTGCAATAATCTTTTGGATAATGATCAAGAGATCTTTCTTCTTCTTCTTCCTCACAAAAGCTTTCTAGCTTCAATGGAGTTGATAAAAAAGTGTGAGAAAATCAAATCTAAAGTGAGCCCACTTCCTACTTCATCATCCTCTACTACTTGCCATTTAGTATAGGGTGTTTGCTTCACTAATTCCATAATTAGTGAAGAGATAGCTTGGGTTAGTGTCTCCTCGACGTAGATCATCTTCGGCCTCGAAGACTTCGAAGCAAGCGTGTTCGTTTCTTCATGGGAGCCTCTCTAGAGTCCGGGAGTTCATGATCGCAGCGAAGGGACGACTACACGGAGCTAATGAAGTGAAGGACCGATCTACAAGGTTTGTATTCCTTGTTCACTTGCTTGCAAAGTTGTTTGCAATTTATTCCGTCAGCTTTTCTAGTATACGATTCGAGGGTTAGGGTTAGCTATAACGGAAAATTTTTAATTTGGCATGGACGATGCCTCCCGAAACCTTGCTGCCGTGCTAGGGAACCCTGCACCCCAGTAGAAGTGAACTCAACTGTACTCTACTGTCGCACAAGTTCTGCCTGTCACGTCCCGAAAGTACGGAACATGACCGGCACTTAAACTACGAAACGTCTCGAGGCGTACGTAATCTAATTAAGCCGAAAACCCAGAAATCCAAAACAAGAAAAGTAGTAGAGTGAAGGAGAACCAATTTAAATCAAGTAGTTTTAATAGCATAAGCCAAATTATGCGTCTTTTTAAAAACATCAAATATTTCCTGAAAATTTCGGCAGAGTCTCCTTTGTAAATACTGGCCCCCAAACGGGATACAACATGAATAGTATACGAAATCAATAAAAGGCATCCCCAAGCGGGAGCTAGCTCTTCGTCAATCGACGATCACAACCACACAAGAAATATAATATACAACACCAAGGGCGGGGATCAAAACTCAAAGGAAACTCAACAACAAGAAATCCACAGAAATATAACGCACGAATCTAAGGTCGAAAGAATAACATCATTGGTCTCTATCTCAAAAATAAATACATGTTTGGTTGATGGAATTTACTAGATACAACTGAATAATATTATACAAAGTATAATGATGGGTACGATACCAATAAACCCACCTACTAGAAAAATCACCCGAAGGAAGCAGTGCTAGCAAAGCCGTAATGAAACCTGTACGGCAAAACCTGCAAGAACTGTGGCACAACGGGGTTGAGTTGCCAACTCGTGAATAGAATACATCTACGAACAGGAATCGCATGTATGACGCAATCCTAGGTCATACGATCATAATATATAATCCTCAAATATAAAACCTGCAGCCTATAACAATGGCTAGGGTAAATATCTAACCCAAGTGTAATCCAATGTGCCCGTGTCAGTGCCTCAGGTAGCAATATATCATATGGATGATGTATGAATGCATGAAAACAGAATACATGTTCTGAAGAAACTGCTTTCATAACTCGGTAAGATTTCTGTATTTTTAAAATGAGGTATCATAATGAAATAGGCATAAACAGTGTCTAGCATCGACACAAAACATAAATCCCAATATCTCAAAATCTCAGGCTCTGGCTATCCGAACTGGCCTGTATCATCAAATCTCAGTACCTCAATATCTCGAAATCTCAATGTCTCAATCTCAATATCTAGGGCGCCGTCAGTCCAGACCGGCCCCTACCATCCATCTCAAGACCGCGACGGTATCCTTCGGATATCCGATGCGTCGGGTAAAATCACCGGTCGGTAGTGCTCCCCTGCCAGGCTCAACGCCATCATTTGCGATTCTCTTACCCCGGAGTACCGTACCGGGTCCACCATGTACCCGAAACGGTTCCTCCACTCCACGAACTCGGGTCTTGAAATCCATCAGCAAACTCATGGTGGACGACTCATACATCATGGAAAAACCGCACTTTTTATTTTAAAAAGAGAAAAGAAGTTTATATAAGTTTTGCGGTTTTCCCCCAAATGCAGAAAATCTCATGGAAATCCGAATCCAAATCCTCAATAGCATGTAAACAGTGAATATAGGCATAAAAATCGATGAATGAGGCATAACAATGAATAATAACATCCATGAAGTAACAAGTAATAACTACAATGTCTAAACTAGCATATAAGGCAAGTACACTAATATCATGTCTAAACTATTAGTTAACAAGCTATGTCAATGTAATAGTATTTTCTAAGTGTACGTGACATGGCAATTACCGATGAAGATGTGTGTGAGCCGGCTGTTAGTTATATGTATGCCATAGAGGCCATTACTATATATAGGATGTATATTGTAGTGGATGCTTGGACATATATAGGGAGGACTTTCTTGCTCGACATGATAATATGCTATCTGGTTGCTCTTTACCTTAACGTGTACACTGATTGTCTCTCTGTTACATGTTGGTAAAGCCCTTAGGATATGTACTTGACTATCTGGACTATGATGCGGATCATACTAGTGAGGACATGGTAGTCCACAAGTACATCCTTCCAGGTCCCTAGTCGTGGGTATATCGAGACGGGGCATCGATATACCAGAGTAGACTAGCGTATACCTTCTCGACCCATACAGATGGGCGATGGATGATCCCATATCCATTGGTGTTTGACATCAGAGAAGATATACGGGTGCTCAGTAGAGACTGGGTACACTGGACGGACTCGCCGAGAACTCCCAGATGGTATTATACCTTACGTCAGATGGCAGTTCTCTGGTGACACTGGTACAGAGTAGTCTGTTGACCCAAGATCGTCATAGAGTCTTGTGTGGTTCCCACTGTGCTTTGATTTCCATCTTACCACGTCCAAGAGGGCGTGCAAAACGGTGGTTTTTGGGTACAATCCCGAGTCACATGGAGGCAATGAGCGATAGGAGGGGATTCGTCTCTCCCGGTATAGGGGGTTGATGTTGCGCTGTGTTCGATTGGCTATAACAGGAAATCCCTGGCCAGGGTTGCTGAGATTTACTGGTAAGTGTTACCAGTAGTTTCTCGAATTGTTATAGACCTCATATCGACACGACTTATCGAGCTATTGGGGTCTTACGTTTACCACCCCTAGGCGAGATATGCGACATATCAGACGATCAGACCGGACTGTACGGTAGTGTTACTGGTTGGATTCACTGGAGTGTGAGCGGGCTTGCTCGTCGATCTTCTGATCGCTCAATACCCGAGTGGCCGTTACGTTTAGCAGACCGCTTGCGGCTTGTGGGTGTTTGATATGATCATCACCTGCTGCCGGCGTATTGACGAGTCTTTAGAGTCCTACACAGAGGTTTCCTGGCTCAAGCGAAACGAAATAGGAGCGCATATGAGATATGTGCGGGACCGAGAATGATACCAGTATGTGATACCGTATTCTATTCTCGCGATGAATGTATCGATTGGTTGTATACGATATAACCTAGTTATCGAATCAAGTATTGATTCGATAAGCCGATACATTGAATATTAGTCGGTTATATGCGATATGACCGGGTCGTTAGATCAAGTGTTGATTTAATGATTTAATGTATAATTATATATTTGATATATTACTTTGCATTAACTAGTATTGGTTCACTTTAAATGGATTTTCTCACTTGGTTTGTGCACATTATATATGTGATATACTTTTGTACACAAGTTTGTATCATGTTTGATGATGCATGCTAACTAGGGTTTGTGTAAAGATTAAACCATGGTTGTGTAATGGTTAGGGTTTTCATTTGCTTAATCATTTATTTATTTATTTTTATTTATATTGCAAAATAAATGAATGGTGGCTTTCTTTGGATGCTAGTTGAAGTTTCATGAAGCTTTGCCTTTGTGACCATTTTTTCTCATGCTTAACCCTAACCACTTCACTTAACCTTGGTTCACTCTCTACACTTAACCATGGTAACTATTATGATAAGAATGAATGGGATTATCTTTTCAATTTAATTTTTTATTCCATCATAATATTATCTTCATCTTCTTCTTCTTCTTCACTTGAAGAAAACCTTTCTTCATCAATGGTGATTGATGAAAATGAGTGAGAAATCCAATTCTAAAGTATACCCACTTCCTATTTCTTCATCCTCTACCTCTTGCCAAGTAGTAGAGTGTGTTTCCTTCACAAGTTTTCTTGACTTGGTGAAGTTGGAGCTTGATCTAGCGATGCCTTGACGTAGATCATCTTCGGCACGTCGTCGATGACCTAGCCCGCTTCTTCTCCGATGAAGCCGACGCTAGAGCCCGGGATTGCATGAGGACAGCGGATAGGACTTCATCACGGAGCCATGAAGGTGGAGGACCGGATCTACAAAGGTTGTATATCCGTATTCTTGTAGTTAAGTGTTAACTAGTTTCTTTTTCGCCTATATATCTAGCAAAACGATCCGTATTAGGGTTTCTCGGCACCGTTAAAATTTGAAATTGGCATGGTTGATGCCTTGTGAGACCTCTTGAGAGTGCCTAGGAACCCTACAGTGGTATTAGAGCCTAGCTAGAGCCTTAGGCGTAGTCTAGACGGAGTTTGAAATCCGAACGAACCGAAACCCCAACCCAAAAATTGCTCTCTGGAAATTTTCTGAATTTTTTGATTTTTGTGAATTAAAAATTGCTAAAAAATTCAGCAGGGAATATGATGAATTACTGTGAAGCACGTGCAATTGATTCGATAGAAGAGCCGCGGAACCGCGGCCCCACCTTGGCTTGAGCGGCGGTTCCGCGGCCATAATACTGAATCAATGCACGTGGTTTACACAGTAATTAGTTTCTGTATGTGCTGGATTTTTTGGGAATTTTTAATATTTTATTCAAGAGTTGAATTTTCTGGGGTTGTTTTGGGGATTCGGTGTTTCGATCGGGGTATCAGATTTTGTCTATGTGGCTTTCCGGATAAATTTTAGAATATGTTAAAAAGTTCGACTGGATATAAATACCCAACTTTTCCCCTGCCGGAAAATTTCCAAGTGTTGGATTTTTCCGTGGTTTAAAGACGTTCTAAGTAGTGCAAGTAACGCTATGGTCCCTCTAGAAGATAACAAACCTTAACTCGATTATGTGACCATCTTGAACTGCCCTTTGAACCTTCGGGTTTGGGGCAGTACGGCGTGCCACATGTGAGGCGTTGGCTTGACCCTTCTACGGCTGGACCGTTGGTACTGAGGCACGAAGTGAATGTCTTTGAACTTATTTCATGAGTTGAGCTGTTTCAGGAAAACTTGGGTGTTCGATTGTTCGATCGGAAAGTTTAACATTTTCTATTTTATCCGGAATGTGATACAACAATTGGAATTCACAAGAAGTTATGAGATAACTGAATGAATGTTATAAATCTAGCAATTTAGTCTCACTTGATCGGTTGCTACGGAATTTTGATGCGATCAAAAGTCCGTCGCAATCACGTAGCGTACGCGGATACTCGCCGGATAAACTTAATAGACAGCCTCACTCCATAGCCCCGACCAAGTGACTGTAGGAGAACCCCGTCGCCGAAAGCATCCGTTCGGGTGCTCGCGGCAGCGGTGTTCCGCCTTGGTGCACTTCGTCGATGGTATCAGGGTTGCGGCCGTCTACTGAAGTTTGCGACGAGCATTCGATCAGGATGACGGGAATCTTGTTGAATTGCCCGACTTCATATTGAAAAGTGTTTTCGATAATGAGACTAAAATGCGGGGTTTATAATTGTTAGGCATGCGATGTCTAAGGAATTCATTTGATTAGGCATGCGATGTCTATGGAGGTTGCGGATTCCAACTGTTGTAGTTTTACACTTTCTTTTCTGTGACCGTAAGTGTAATATGTGATATCGCCGTTTTCGTTGCTATAGGTCAACGACAATTGGGATAGACATATTTACTTACGTTGATGACATGTGATGTTATGTGTTGCTGGATATGTTATATTGGATCGTCGTGTTTGAATAGCCGGGGTTTTTTTATGTGAGATGAGTGTTTTTCATTTTCATTCATGTAAAAACTTGTATGTAATATTCTTTTATTGGGGCACTTCCAGGTTGCGGAAGTTGTCACCCTTTGTATATTATTTACTTTTCCGCACTAGGATAGACCCAAGGAGGGGAGCACAAGTAACCGGGTTCTGGAGTCCAGTGGGAGACCAACTCGAGGTGTCGAGTCCTGGTCTCCTAACTCTAGAATTGGCAGGGTTGCTTGCCGCTCTCGTAGGGGTCTAGGGGTGTGGGTTTGGCTATTCATCGCGACCGTGGAATCTGTGTTTTATACTGGCTCGTATTGAAAACACGGACGTCCTAGTATATCCAATGTTTCATATGTTTCTTCTGCTGCAATATCTGTGATGTGATCATGTGATGTTCTGTGATAGATACAGTATATAGTATATATGATATATTATATAGACGTTACTTATGTTTTACACCCGCGCTAGCCCTGCCCCGCTCTGCCGTTAGTTACCTAACCTAACGGTGCACGAGGGGACATCGAGGCGAATGCGGATGGCATAAGTGTACGTCGTATTTATCTGTGATGTTTAGGTACTTAAATGATGGGACTTCATTAATGTGATTAATGAAATAAAAGAAACCTAAGATGTTGTAGAATCGAATTTCAAAATAAAACAGGTAGCTACAGTTCTTGCTTTGCATAGCGGTATATGTGATATATCCTGCACCTTATTCGATAAGGAAAGGACCGAGATCCCTTCGCCGGGAGTGACTCCTTTAGCAATAACCGGCAGATGCTACACACTCAGTTTGTCTTTTGATTACTTTTAAGAGTTTTTGCTTTGCATAGCGATATATATGATATATCCCGCCCCTCATTCGACGAGGAAAGGACCGACGATCCCTTCACCGGGAGTGACTCCTTTAGCAAAACTAGAAAAGCCTCAAAAACATTCCATTTTTAAAATCATTTGATTCTACAACGATATCAAGTTCATTACGCAATAGGTTTTCCGAAAAACCTGTCGTAGCCCTCCGTCATTTCAGATAAGTCCTATTTAGTATTCGTGCTACGTTTGTTGACCTCCGTCAAGGCGTAGTGTGCGGTAGCTAACTAGTATTTATCTGCTTATGCATATGATGCAGATTGGATTAGGGTAGTCGTGCGGCCTTGTTGACCTCCGTCAAGGGTCGTGCAGGTGGGTTTAATTCGATCAAGAAATGACGGGTTGAACTTGACTAGTAGCCTATGGTTTGTTGACCTCCGTCAAGGTCATAGGACGCTAGGGGCAAAATATTATCGGGAATTTCAAGTGTTGAAATTTGCAATGAGATTGCATACCTTCTATGAGATAGTTGGATCCCGATACCCGCTGTGAGTAAGAGTTACTCCTGGGAGAGTTTTATACATTACAATTAGCCGATCAAGTAGGTGTCTAGAAAGGTGTCAATGAGGTTACGCCTCTCGGAAAACGAGGTTTACATTAATTAGGTTCATGCGAAAGCACGGGGGACCTCCCTCAAAGTACCGACACTGGCTTGGCTGAAAGATTGGCGAACTTGTAGTGTGTAATTAATCCCGGCTAGTCTTTCCTTTTAGGGTTTGAAGGAAGATTTGATAAAAAGCAGTGGGAGCCATCCTGATTAGATAAAATAATAACCAATCTATTCTTGCAAGAGCGCACGCTGAGTGTTTTCTTCTCTCTCTCTCCAGGTAGCGACCATATCACGCCTTAATCAAGATAATAATACGGATTATTGACCGAACCCGCTTGTTATACTATGCTGGGGAACGTTGGTCCCGCTCCAACTTATAATTGTTATAAGACAAAGCAGGAAATTGGGGATTACCAGAATTCCCGTGCCGCCCAAACGAGGAGAGTGCATGATGATGCATCATCTTCGGGTGTGTTCATTACTGAGAACTGTTTCTCAGTATCCTTTACGTCCTGGGTATGTGATACCAGATCAGGATCCCAGATATGTAATCTGTTACATAGGACTACAGAAAGGTAGAGGACTGAGAACGGGTGATAAGTTTCATGAGGCAGAAAACGGGGCAAGAGTTGTAGCCAAGTCTGTTGGTCACTGTCACCCTGTATTACCAATACACTGGTTCTGAACGAATGTTATTAGATACCGAACCTGATATACAAAATCATATCAGTCTCTTTATTAGTAAAGAAATGATAAAATTTTGTATTGTTGGATAATGTTTTGAACATTTCCTATATCAAAAGTTGATCGGATCAGGCATGTTATCTAAAAGCGTTGATGTTCTAAATCAAACTACAGTTCTTAGTACACGGAACACACACAAGAGGAAGAGTTCAGAAATGAACAAATTCTTCTTGAGGTATTGTAGACTGGGTCATATCAATGCGACCCGACTAGCTTAAGTTACATATAGATGCATATTTAAATAAGTTTGAATTTACATCTTGTGAAACTTGCCAGTCATGTCACAGAGATAAGATGACCACAGCTCTGTTTATTGGAAACAGAGAAAGAGTTAGTAAACTCTTGGGATGATACATGTTGATGTAAGGTCCCCTGTCTACACATGCCAGGACTGATTCTTTATACTTCATTACATTCTCTGATGATCTTTCGAGTTTCAGACCTATGTTCCTGTTGAAACACAAGTCCGAACCTTTTGAGATATTCACAGAATATAAGTTAGAAGTAGAGAATCAAAATACGGGTATAAGTATTATGTCCTATGATGAGATCAGGGAGGAGAATACTTGTGCACGAAATTCCTGGACAATTCTAAAGGAGAATGAGATTCTCTCTCGGCATTACTCCTCAGAATACACCATAGCACGATGGTATATCGGGGTGGAGCAGATACACCCTATTCGATATGGTGCGCTCTATGATGAGTAATACTGAGTTACCTATTTCCTTTTTGGGAGTTATGCACTTGAGAAGCTGCAATACCTATTGAATAGGGTTCGAATCAAATCAGTTGCCTACCACTTCATATATGATATGGAAAGGGAAGAGCCTATGTCTTAAGTTAGTTAAGATTTGGGGTTGTCCGGCCTATGTCTAAAAGCAAAATCCGGACAATCTCGAGGCAAGGTTAGTTATGTAGAACTGGAAAGGTTCCAGCTATGCAAACTACAGAAGATGATTTGATAGAACCAAACGATTCAGTAGATTCCAACGAACCTCAGCCTCTCCGCCGATCTAGTAAGGTTCCTCACCCACCTGAGAGATACTTCGGTTTCTCTATGACAGTGGGAGCGAGGATTGCATCATGAGATGATGACCCAACTAGCTTCGAGCTGGCCATCAGGAGTGGGACTCTGTAAGAATGGCTGGATGCTTAGTGATCTGAGATGGAATCCATGTACACCAACAAAGTATGGACTTTGGTTGCTATATCTGAAGGGTTAAATCCCCATCAGGAGCAAGTATATCTTGAGAAGATTACTTGGTGTGGATGGAAGAGTTGAGACTTTCAAAGCTAGACTTGTTAAAGCTTTTCGTCATCGACCAGGCGTGGATAATGATGAAACCTTTTCAAGTAGCTATGCTTAAGTCCATCCAGATCCTACTTGCCACGGCTACATACCATGACTACGATATCTGGCGGTTGGGTGCCATGACTGCTTTTCTAAAATGATGTTTTGGAATAGAGCGTCTATAAGTACACCGCCAGAGGGCTTCGTAGACAGTGGGAGCAGCGGAAACGTGTGCAAGATGCTTTATAGGATAAAGCAGGCATCGCGGAGTTGGAACATCTGTTTTGATGAATTAGTCAAAGAAGTTGACATCATCAAAATGATAGATGAACCTTGTATAAACAGAAAGGTAGTAGGGAGTATGGTGACGATCCTCGTAGAGTATGTGGATGACATGCTCTTGATAGGGAAGGAGTTTCCTATGCTACGCTCGGTCAATCTACGCTTATCACAATGATTCTCTACATAGGATCAAAATGATACCTCCTAAATCCTGGGTTTTGGATCTATGAGATAGATCTAAATGGATGTTAGGATTCTCACTAGTTGTTGTGAGATGGTATCAATCGATCCTGGGGAGAATCACTGGAAGTGTTCCAGGGTGATAAAGACGACTGAGTGTCAGTCATAGGCATTGTCTTTACCCTCAGTAAAGGGACGGTATGTTGGAAGAGTTCCAAACTAGATACCGTGACATACTAGACGATAAAGGCTGGATACATCGCTACTAAAGATGCTACCAAAGAGGCTGTTTGGGTGTATATTGGTTCATGAGATGAACTATGTTCCTCCCATTGTGTGACAATGGAGTCGTGGCTTATGCCAAGGAACGCAGGTCCCATCGGTGATCCAGACATATTCCAAGGCAGTATCACTTGATCATGGAGATGGTTGATCTCTAAGGGATCGAGGTTAGGAGAGTAGACTCAGAGGACAACACGGCGGATCCACTCACGAAGGCCTATTCCTAGAGAGAGACTTTTATGGGATGGTTGAGTATGAGATACTACAACCACTGCTATCAGATGGTCCTAGTGCAAGTGGGAGATTGTTAGTTATATGTATGCCCTGGAGGCCATTACTATACATAGGATGTATATTGTAGTGGATGCTTGGACATATATAGGGAGGACTTTCTTCCTCGACATGATAGTATGCTATCTGGTTGCTCTTTACCTTAACGTGTACACTGATTGTCTCTCTGTTACATGTTGGTAAAGCCCTTAGGATATGTACTTGACTATCTGGACTATGATGCGGATCATACTAGTGGGGACATGGTAGTCCACAAGTACATCCTTCAAGGTCCCTAGTCCTGGGTATATCGAGACGGGGCATCGATATACCAGAGTAGACTAGCGTATACCTTCTCGACCCATACAGATGGGCGATTGATGATCCCATATACATTGGTGTTTGACATCAGAGATGATATACGGGTGCTCAGTAGAGACTGGGTACACTGGACGGACTCGCCGAGAACTCCCAGATGGTATTATACCTTACGTCAGATGGCAGTTCTCTTGTGACACTGGTACAGAGTAGTCTGTTGACCCGAGATCGTCATAGAGTCTTGTGTGGTTCCCACTGTGCTTTGATTTCCATCTTACCACGTCCAAGAGGGCGTGCAAAACGGTGGTTTTTGGGTACAGTCCCGAGTCACATGGAGGCAATGAGCGATAGGAGGGGATTCGTCTCTCCCGGTATAGGGGGTTGATGTTGCGCTGCGTTCGATTGGCTATAACAGGAAATCCCTGGCCAGGGTTGCTGAGATTTACTGGTAAGTGTTACCAGTAGTTTCTCGAATTGTTATAGACCTCATATCGACACGACTTATCGAGCTATTGGGGTCTGACGTTTACCACCCCTAGGCGAGATATGCGACATATCAGACGATCAGACCGGACTGTACGGTAGTGTTACTGGTTGGATTCACTGGAGTGTGAGCGGGCTTGCTCGTCGATCTTCTGATCGCTCAATACCCGGGTGGCCGTTACGTTTAGCAGACCGCTTGCGGCTTGTGGGTGTTTGATATGATCATCACCTGCTGCCGGCGTATTGACGAGTCTTTAGAGTCCTACACAGAGGTTTCCTGGCTCAAGCGAAACGAAATAGGAGCGCATATGAGATATGTGCAGGACGGAGAATGATACCATTATGTGATACCGTATTCTATTCTCGGGATGAATGTATCGATTGGTTGTATACGATATAACCAAGTTATCGAATCAAGTATTGATTCGATAAGCCGATACATTGAATATTAGTCGGTTATATGCGATATGACCGGGTCGTTAGATCAAGTGTTGATTTAATGATTTAATGTATAATTATATATTTGATATATTACTTTGCATTAACTAGTATTGGTTCACTTTAAATGGATTTTCTCACTTGGTTTGTGCACATTATATACGTGATATACTTTTGTACACAAGTTTGTATCATGTTTGATGATGCATGCTAACTAGGGTTTGTGTAAAGATTAAACCATGGTTGTGTAATGGTTAGGGTTTTCATTTGCTTAATCATTTATTTATTTTGTTTATTTATTTTGCAAAATAAATGATTGGTGGCTTTCTTTGGATGCTAGTTGAAGTTTCATGAAGCTTTGACTTTGTGACCATTTTGTCTCATGCTTAACCCTAACCACTTTACTTAACCTTGGTTCACTCTCTACACTTAACCATGGTAACTATTATGATAAGAATGAATGGGATTATCTTTACAATTTAATTTTTTATTCTATCATAATATTATCTTCATCTTCTTCTTCTTCTTCACTTGAAGAAAACCTTTCTTCATCAATGGTGATTGATGAAAATGAGTGAGAAATCCAATTCTAAAGTCTACCCACTTCCTATTTCTTCATCCTCTACCTCTTGCCAAGTAGTAGAGTGTGTTTCCTTCACAAGTTTTCTTGACTTGGTGAAGTTGGAGCTTGATCTAGCGATGCCTCGACGTAGATCATCTTCGGCATGTCGTTGATGACCTAGCCCGCTTCTTCTCCGATGAAGCCGACGCTAGAGCCCGGGATTGCATGAGGACAGTGGAGAGGACTTCATCATGGAGCCATGAAGGTGGAGGACCGGATCTACAAAGGTTGTATTTCCGTATTCTTGTAGTTAAGTGTTAACTAGTTTCTTTTTCGCCTATATATCTAGCCAACGATCCGTATTAGGGTTTCTCGGCACCGTTAAAATTTGAAATTGGCATGGTTGATGCCTTGTGAGAACTCTTGAGAGTGCCTAGGAACCCTACACCGGCAAGTAAGTGTATGTGGTACATACGCATCATCGGTAATGGTGCTGGTGTCCTAACAACATGATATCAACAATGGAATATGAAATCACAAAATAAGTATACGATGCGGAGCGAACAGCAATAATGTGCGGGAGCTGAATACTAGATACAACGATAACTAATCTGCATTTAATAAAATATGAGTTCTACAGTGGTGCCATTTGAATATAACCCGAATGCTTTGTTTTGAAAATAAGGGCTACGGTGTTTTTAAGAAAAGATAAGTCCTTTGAATTATCCGTAGAATCCCTTGACCTGTCTTTAAAAATACCCGCGATCCGTTAGTTTTTGAAATAGGTAGGAATCTAATCTAGTCTGACAACTACATTAAACTATACGGCTGAACTAACAAGCTGAATTAATGGTAAGGAAACCGCCTAACATCTGAGTCGATATATATATATAAACATATATATTAGTCGGTGATCCCGCCTCGATAATATCACATATGATAACATATCTATAATCAGATATTCTCAAGTCAAGAGTGCGGATCTATAATCAATATATAGCTCGTACGTAAATCCGTCGTACTGTGTCCCCAAATCTGGGTACGGGTCAATATCATGTTCATCACATTATTCATCTGGTATCTTCTTTATCAAAGATCCTAATCCGGGTACTGATCTTTGTCTAGTACAATACTGATACCGCTTAAGTATGCATGCACGTGTGTGAAAACTACGTCAAAGGACCCGCTAAAACATCAGGTCGTATACCAAATACGAACCCTGTCATATCACCGATCTCACGGACTCAAATCGAATCTCATCGACTCATCTCAAAACCCAAATACTATCCTCAATTCCAGTATATGAACACATAGTCCCATACCCATGTGAACAAATAAAAATATATTCCCATATATGCACATATGAAAGAAGAATGTATGCAAGTATGGGTGTGTGTGTCTACGTGTGGTGCAACCACTACTCTAGGGTTTCGTAACACTAAACCAATCTAAACACACCAAATATCCATCTTTAACATTAATAATCTCAAACAATATATAATCAATATATGTGTGTATACGTATTCGTATACATCACCACGAACTGCGGGGGTGCTATACGCCATCCACCCGACTTCTCCCCATAGATATAAATCTACTCACCTGGTCCTCGCTCGTCGGTGCCGACGTCGCCACGCGCTAGCTTGTCGTCTTGAAGTCCACATGGGGTATCTACATATCATAACACACCGTATCACATTAAAATCCGACTCATGACCAAAAGGACACACGAATCCGACATAGGTCAAAACCTATGGTTGCTTTCACAAATCAACCCAAAAACCCTCGACGTCGGCGTACAAACGCCAAACCATCGAGAAAAACCCAAACACACTCATTTACACAATCACAAGCACTAATTATAATATAAAATAGCTTAAAATTCTCAAAAACCTCAAACTCACTTTAAAAGCTATTTTTCCGAAAATCTAGCAAGCAAAATTACCCGTTTTAGTACAAAACTCGACGTTTAAACAAATCTAACGGCCATAATACTTATTAAATAACTTAAATAAGCCATACAAACCATTTCCACGATTTAATTTTACCAAACCACATACGTTCAAAAAAACTAGTGTGCAAAAATACCGACTTTAACTTTTTTTAAAGTAAAATTAACAATTTTACAAATAAGCTTGGTTTTGCATGATCCAAAGGCATTAAACCGCTTATTATAATATTAATAATGACATGAAACCATAATTATATTTTAATTTAAGGCATTTAATAATTTTCCATAAACCATAGTTAGCAAAATAGCTTAATTAGGATATGTACATATAACAATTTGCAATTTAACACCCAAACTAGGTTTTACATATTTTAAGATGTCAAACTATACATTTCAACCTTGATGATATAATAAAAACCCTAATTTAAAACACAACCCTCACTAGATTTTTAATTTCATCTAATGCAATAATAAAAATCTAGTAAGCAAAATAGCTTAAATATTACAATTCCAACTTAACAATTTGCAAACTAACAATTGATTATGTTTCACATTCCACAAAAAGAAGAATTCCACTTGCAAACATAATCATACAACAAAACCCTAACTATAATCCAAAACCATCCACTTGAATTTCCAAACTTGAATTCAAAACCCCTTTATTTATATTTTTAAAACACCTAATCAAGTTTGATTAAACATTCAACTAACAACTATTAAATATGGATGAATCTTTATACCTCATGATCAAGAGATCAACATGAAGATCATAGCCTCCAAAATGCCAAATTTCCTCCAAGATCCATGCTAGCTTGCGCTAAGAAATAATGGGTAGAGATTGGATTTGGACTTTATGGGGTTTTTGATTTGGATTTTGATGAAAATACTTTGGGGTTTTGCAAGAAATGAAGGAGAACAAAGGAAAGGGGGCTGCTGGAAATTTCGGCTGAGATGGAGGGAATGGGAGTGTGGGTGTTGGTGTGGGGTGAGAAAATGTAAAAGTCAAAGAAACCCAAGGTCAAAGCCCATACTTATATATTCTTTTATCCTCTCATTTCCTTTTCTTTTCTTTCGAAATTCAAGTGGGGAAAATTGAGGGGGGGTGCTGAATTCAGCAAAGGGAAGAGAAAAAATGGGGGGGGGTGAGTGTGGGTATGGGTGTGGGGTTGATGGAAAATGATAAATACTGTACCCCAAACATCCATTTACACTAAATTCACTAAAAAAGCCTTTTTTCTTCAATAATTTCTAAACCGTTTTGGCAAACCATTTCATTTCAAAAACAACATGTTAAATTTTTTTTTAATGTGTTATGATACAAAAAATTTGTTTCAACTCATTCCAGTTTGTAATTTTCCCTAATTAAATGTATTAGGGACGGCTTAAAATAATATTAAAATAATTAATTTCGGAAAAATTTTCAGAAAATTTGAAATTTCACCAGTGGCTCAATAAACATTAAATACTAGCAATTACATAGCTAGAATATGTATATTTAGTTTTATAATAAAAATATTTGTATTTTGACTTTTTACAGAAAACTCCCTAATTTTACCGATTTCCCGAAATTTCACCGAAATGATTTTCAAAACGCTACAATCTTCCCCCCTTAAAGAAATTCTGTCCCCGAATTTAAATTAAAACTCCCCACAAATACTAAAACTTCTAAGCAAAACCATCAAGTCACCGGGGCTCCGAAATCATAAATACATAAAACAAATCGTAGCGCAGCGCATGCGCATGAAAAATGAGCATATAACTCAAAATCAAAAGTCCGTCAAGCATCCCACAATCATCGGAGTTATGGTGAAGACATAATGTCTAAATCCTAAATTAAAAATCAATATGATATAAATCATTAAAACATCTGGAAGCAATGCATGCCAAATCTTCTTCAAATCGCTATGCGATGCTCGCAGCACTGCACAGTGGCGGACGTCTATTGTAAGAAAATAACTACATATATATATATATATATACCTTGTTTAATATGCACGTCCCGCCGTTTTTGAAAGCAATTTCCGAAGGGTTTCCTTTATAAAATGTTTCGTGTCAGCTTGGACACGTAGGTAAATACTGAGACTATAGCTTTTCTTTGGAAATCCCTTCGATAAGTATCAATGCATGCAAAAATATACTCAGGTATTGTCCTGTAACTAGTCCTGCTCAGTACTAAACCAACTAGCAAACATCATAAAATATACTGCTCCAACATAAATCAGTCCCAAATATATATATGAATGCCATGTGCGTCTGGTACGCACGGAAATCGAAATCCATGAATATGCCATACATATGCACATAAATAACATCTGAGTGCATCGGGTGTGCATGAAACATTTGTCAAGGGCAACAGGTGTGCCTGACAGCAAAACAGGTGCATCTGACATGCACGAAAAATCTCGATTTAGTGCATCTGGTGTGCACCAAAATCGTATCTCATAACATGCGCCCAACATGCGCGAAAACCCAAATCAGGAGCATCCATCATGCACGAAATCATGAAATCCAATATCAAGTGCCGAACGTGTGCAAAATCCAATCAGGTGCACAAGGGCACAAAACAAATATCGAACATCACCATCGAAATCGAACTCCAGTGCAACTGTAGTGCACAAAATGCGTATCACTGCACCGCAAGCATATGTGAACTATAACGAGTGCAAGAACCAAATCGTGTGCGTACATATGCACAAAATCCACTCCACTGTATAAATCATAAACATGAGAAACCACGGCACGAAAACGATATCAAGTGCAACAACTGTGCAAAAATCGTAAATACTCAGTAGGTGCAACCATAGTGCATGAAAACAAATATCATGAAACCCCATCATCAAAATCAATCATGCAAATAGACCGCCCAAAATACCGAAATCAAATATGGCGGAATAGTCCCACTCAAGCACATCCTCCAAGAATCTTTGGCCAACTGTCGTGGTCACTCATAGCATGTCTCGTCGATGATCCTGAACTCTGGCCTGCCGGTGTGCGTAACATGACCACTCCTGGGTCCAAGTCTTCTCGTAATTCATCCCAGAAAGGTACTGTCGAGATCTCTCCCAAATCTCGTCTCTGCCGAACTGTCCGGAAGTCATCGTCCCTTACTAGATCTGTCCTCGTTCCAGAACGGCTGCATACTCATCGCGACTCCTTCTGGAAGGTATATCCAAGTACAATGCCTCGGCATGCGTATCGCATCTCTGATGTCGGCGGAGTGGAACGTCGTCTCATCAAGATCTCGTACGAACCTCTTACTCCACTTTCTCTAATGTCGACTGTTTCGGACTCATCTCGTCGTGGCTGCATGGACTGAGCTCCAACGGCTATCCTCGTATCTGGAGTCTCCCAAGAAATGCATCTCACCACCTAGCATCCGAATGAAGTCGAACCATCCGATCGATTCGTCAAAACCTCATAATCCCCTAAGAGCTCAACATCTTGGGTACAGTTTAACAGTATCGAGTACGTACCACAGCATCGATGGTCCAGCCGTAGAAGAGCAAACCCAAGCCTCACTAATGGCGCCGCGGAACTGCCGCAAACCCTAAGGTTCAAAGGCTTTCACACGGTCATTAAGTTGAGTTAGGGTTTCATTCTTCTAGAAGGTCCATAGAATTGCCTGCATGTCTTGCCGAATACTTTAAACTTGGAATAATAGGTTTTCGACATTCGATTGTCTCTGTCGACTCTATACGTCTCCGCGTGAAGTCGTCTCTAGCTGGAATCAATCTATCTGATGACCTCGCATCGGGGTAGGCGAACGAACCACATGTCCTAGTCATTTATCCTCGGGTGACTAGATACCTTCTATCATTTCTTAGTACAACCCGTACTGCAATAGCTCCAACATCTGGGGCGATATCTCGTCGTTCGCAGCCACAACTGGCTCATTCGTCTGCACGCTGAACAGTTCCTCAATCATCATGAATAAGCAATACATCAACGGTCATCAAAATCCGGTTGGCCTCTATCAGTGGCGCAATCCTCTTGTGCCGATCAGCACAACCGAGTAATCTCATACAGCGATCCATCAAACGCTCGTGGCGCGAAAACATAATAAAAAGACACGTCTCTACAATCGTGTGTCGCCGGAATTACGCCCTGGTCAGTCCTCGTCCGTAACGAGCTCGTGCTGACAGCAACTCTACCCGTAGCTCTCCCTGCCCGTAATCGTGGCAGCAAAACCATAACTGGTACCGATGAGGCTAGATCAGGAATGAATATAATACTGAACAAAGAAATGTACATCCTAAGGCTTCTTAAGTGGAGTAGCGTATTGTAAGTATGCCGCGGAACATACCCACGGTTCGTCACTCTACTTTAGTCACCTATTCCATCAACCAAGGGTCATCCTACGCTCCGAAGGTAAAACCTAACGCTCTGATACCAACTTTGTCACGTCCCGAAAGTACGGAACATGACCGGCACTTAAACTACGAAACGTCTGGAGGCGTACATAATCTAAGTAAGCCGAAAACCCAGAAATCCAAACCAAGAAAACTAGTAGAGTGAAGGAGAAACAATTTAAATCAAGTAGTTTTAATAGCATAAGCCGAATTATACGTCTTTTTAAAAACATCAAATATTTCCTAAAAATTTCGGCAGAGTCTCCTTTGTAAATACTGGCCGCCAAACGGGATACAACATGAATAGTATACGAAATCAATAAAAGGAATCCCCAAGTGGGAGCTAGCTCTTCGTCAATCGACGGTCACAACCACACAAGCAATATAATATACAACGCCAAGGGCGAGGATCAAAACTCAAAGGAAAATCAACAACAAGAAATCCACAAAAGTATAACGCGCGACTCTAAGGTCGAAAGAATAACATCACTGGTCTCTATCTCAAAAATAAATACATGTTTGGCTGATGGAATATACTAGATACAACTGAATAATATTATACAAATTATAATGATGGGTACGATACCAATAAACCCGCCTACTAGCAAAAACACCCGAAGGAAGCAGTGCCAGCAAAGCCGTAATGAAACCTGTACGGCAAAACCTGCAAGAACCCATGCACAACGGGGGTAAGTTGCCAACTCATGAATAGAATACATCTACGAACAGGAATCGCATGTATGACGCAATCCTAGGTCATACGATCATAATATATAATCCTCAAATATAAAAGCTGCAGCCTATAACAATGGCTAGGGTAAATATCTAACCCAAGTGTAATCCCATGTGCTAGTGTCAGTGCCTCAGGTAGCAATATAACATATGGATGATGTATGAATGCATGAAAACAGAATACATGTACTGAAGAAACTGCTTTCATAACTCAATGAAATTTCTGTATTTTTAAAATGAGGTATCATAATGAAATCGGCATAAACATTGTCTAGCATCGAGACAAAACATAAATCCCAAAATCTCAAAATCTCAGGCTCCGGCTATCCGGTTTGGCCTGTATCATCAAATCTCAGTACCTCAATATTTCGAAATCTCAATGTCTCAATCTCAATATCTAGGACGCCGTCAGTCCAGACCGGCCCCTACCATCCATCTCAAGACCGCGACGGTATCCTCCGGATATCCGAAGCGTCGGGTAAAATCACAGGTCGGTAGTGCTCCCTTGCTAGGCTCAACGCCATCATTTGCGATCCTCTTACCCCAGGGTACCGCACCGGGTCCACCATGTACCCGAAACGATTCCTCCACTCCTCGTACTCGGGTCTCGAAATCCATCAGCAAACTCATGGTGGACGACTCATACATCATAGGAAAACTGCACTTTTATTTTAAAGAGAGAAAAGAAGTTTATATAAGTTTTGCGGTTTTCCCCCAAATCCAGAAAATCTCATGGAAATCTGAATCCAAATCCTCAATAGCATGTAAACAGCGAATATAGGCATAAAAATTCATGAATGGGGCATAACAATGAATAAAAACATGCATGAAGTAACAAGTAATAACTGCAATGTCTAAACTAGCATATAAGGCAAGTACACTAATATCATGTCTAAATTATTAGTTAACAAGCTATGTCAATGTAATAGTATTTTCTAAGTGTACGTGACATGGCAATTACCGATGAAGATGTGTGTGAGCCGGCAAGTAAGTGTACGTGGTACATACGCATCATCGGTAATGGTGCTGGTGTCCTAACAGCTTGATATCAACAATGGAATAAAAAATAACAAAATAAGTATGCGATGCGGAGCGAACAACAATAATGTGCGGGAGCTGAATACTAGACACAACGATAACTAATCTGCATTTAATAAAATATGAGTTCTACGGTGGTGCCATTTGAATATAACCCGAATTGCGGTGTTTTGAAAATAAGGGCTACGGTGTTTTTAAGAAAAGATAAGTCCTTTGAAATATCCGTAGAATCCCTTGACCTGTCTTTAAAAATACCCGCGATCCGTTAGTTTTTGAAATAGGTAGGAATCTAATCTAGTCTGACAACTACATTAAACTATACGGCTGAACTAACAAGCTGAATTAAGGGTAAGGAAACCGCCTAACATCTGAGTCGATATATATATAAACATATATATTAGTCGGTGATCCCGCCTCGATAATATCACATCTGAAACCATATCTATAATCAGATATTCCCAAGTCAAGAGTGTGGATCTATCATCAATATATAGCTCGTACGTAAATCCGTCGTACGGCATCCCCAAATCTGGGTACGGGTCAATATCATGTTCATCACATTATTCATCTGGTTTCATCTTTATCAATGATCCTAATCCGGGTACTGATCTCTGTCTAGTACAATACTGATACCACCTAAGTATGCATGCACGTGTGTGAAAACTACGTCAAAGGACCCGCTAAAACATCAGGTCGTATATCAAATACGACCCTTGTCATATCACCGATCTCACGGCCTCAAATCGAATCTCATCGACTTATCTCAAATCCCAAATACTATCCTCAATTCCAGTATAAGAACACGTAGTCCCATACCCATGTGAACATATATTCCTATATATGCACATATGAAAGAAGAATGTATGCAAGTATGGGTGTGTGTGTGTACGTATGGTGCAACCACTGCTCTAGGGTTTCACAACACTAAACCAATCCAAACACAGCAAATATCCATCTTTAACATTAATAATCTCAAACAATATATAATCAATATATGTGTCTATACGTATTCGTATACATCACCACGAACTGCGGGGGTGCTATACGCCATCCACCCGACTTCTCCTCGTAGATATAAATCTACTCACCTGGTCCTCGCTCGCCGGTGCCGACGTCGCCACGCGCTTGCTTGTCGTCTCGAAGTCCATATGGGGTACCTACATATTATAACGCACCGTATCGCATTAAAATCCGACTCATGACCAAAACGACACACGAATCACACATAGGTCAAAACCTACTGTTGCTTTCACAAATCAATCCAAAAACCCCCGACGTCGGCGTACAAACTCCAAACCATCGAGAAAAATCCAAACACACTCATTTACATAATCACAAGTACTAATTATAATATAAAATAGCTTAAAATTCACAAAAACCTCAAACTCACTTTAAAAGTTATTTTTCCGAAAATCTAGCAAGCAAAATTACCCGTTTTAGTACAAAACTCGACGTTTAAACAAATCTAGCGGCCATAATACTTATTAAATAACTTAAATAAGCCATACAAACCATTTACACGATTTAATTTCACCAAACCACATACGTTCAAAAAAACTAGTTTGCAAAAATACCGACTTTAACTCTTTTTAAAATAAAATTCACAATTTTACAAATAAGCTTGGTTATGCATGGTCCAAAGGTATTAAACTACTTATTATAATATTAATAATGACATGAAACCATAATTATATTTTAATCTAAGGCATTTAATAATTTTCCAAAACCCTAGTTAGCAAAATAGCTTACTTAGGACATGTACATATAACAATTTGCAATTTAACACCCAAGCTAGGTTTTACATATTTTAAGATGTAAAACTATACATTTCAACCTTGATGATATAATAAAAACCCTAATTTAAAACACAACCCTCACTAGATTTTTAATTTCATCTAATGCAATAATAAAAATCTATTAAGCAAAATAGCTTAAATATTACAATTCCAACTTAACAATTTGCAAACTAACAATTTGATTATCTTTCACATTCCACAAAAAGAAGAATTCCACTTGCAATCATAATCTTACAACAAAACCCTAACTATAATCCAAAACCATCCACTTGAATTTCCAAACTTGAATTCAAAACCCCTTTATTTATATTTTTAAAACACCTAATCAAGTTTGATTAAACATTCAACTAACAACTAACAAATATGGATGAATCTTTATACCTCATGATCAAGAGATCAACATGAAGATCATAGCCTCCAAAATGCCAAATTTCCTCCAAGATCCATGCTAGCTTGGGCAAAGAAATAATGGGTAGAGATTGGACATGGAGTTTATGTGGTTTTTGATTTGGATTTTGGTGAAAATACTTTGGGGTTTTGCAAGAAATGAAGCAGAACAAAGGAAAGGGGGCTGCTGGAAATTTCGGCTGAGATGGGGGGGATGGGAGTGTGTGTGTGGGTGTGGGGAGAGAAAATGTCAAAGTCTAAGAAACCCAAGGTCAAAGCCCATACTTATATATTCTTTTATCCTCTCATTTCCTTATCTTTTCTTTTGAAATTCAAGTGGGGAAAATTGTGGGGGCTGCTGAATTCAGCCAAGGGAAGAAAAAAATGGGGGTGTGTGAGTGTGGGTATGGGTGTGGGGTGATGGAAAATGGTAAATACTATACCCCAAACAACCATTCACACTAAATTCACCAAAAAAGCTTTTTTCTTCAATAATTTCTAAACCGTTTTGGCAAACCATTTCATTTCAAAAACAACATGTTAAAATTTTGTTTAATATGTTATGATGCACAAAATTTGTTTCAACTCAATCCAGTTTGTAATTGTCCCTAATTAAATGTATTAGGGACGACTTAAAATAACATAAAAATAATTAATATCGGAAATTTTTTCAGAAAATTTGAAATTTCACCAGTGGCTCAATAAACACTAAATACTAGAAATTACATAGCTAGAATACGTATATTTAATTTTATAATAAAAATATTTGTATTTTGACTTTTTACAGAAAACCCCCTAATTTTACCGATTTCCCGAAATTTCACCGAAACGATTTTCAAAACGCTACAATTCCAATCTGCAGAAGACTGTCTCTGAACTGCGCTCAACTGGGACAAGCTTCCCCCGGGCCTACGAGTCAAAGTATCGGCTACCACATTCGCCTTGCCCGGGTGATAAAGGATCTCACAATCATAATCATTCACATGCTCCATCCAACGGCGCTGTCTCAAATTTTGATCCCGCTGCTGGAAGATGTACTTTAAGCTCTGGTGGTCTGTGAAAATCTGATACGACTCCTCGTACAAGTAGTGTCTCCAAATCTTAAGCGCTAAGACCACCGCGGCCATCTTAAGATCATGAGTGGAATAATTCTGCTCGTGCTTCTTCAACTGCCAGGAAGCATAAGAGATAACTCTATCATGCTTCATCAATACACAACCGAGCCCTACTCGAGAAGCAACACAGAAAACGACAAAGCTGCCTGATACAGAAGGCAAAGATAAAACCGGTGCAGTTGTCAACCGAGTCTTCAACTGCTGAAAACTCTGCTCGCATGACTCAGTCCAAAGAAAAGAAACCCCCTTCCTGGTCAGTCCGGTCAGCGGTGCAGTGATACTCGAGAAGTCCTGCATGAAACGGCGGTAATAACCGGCTAAGCCCAAAAAGCTGCGGACTTCTGTCAGTGATACAGGTCTGGGCAAAAGCTGTACGGCCTCGATCTTCCTCGGGTCCACACGAATACCGTCTCCCGTAACCACATGACCTAGGAAGTCAACACTATCAATCCAGAAGGCACACTTCGAGAATTTAGCAAACAGCTGGTGCTCTCTCAATATCTGCAAAGCAATCCTCAAGTGCTGCACATGCTCCTCATAACTCTTGGAATAAACCAGAATGTCATCAATAAACACAATAATAAACTGGTCGAGGAACGGCCTAAAAATCTGGTTCATCAAATCCATGAACGCTGCTGGGGCATTGGTGAGTCCGAACGACATCACCAAAATCTCATAATGCCTGTAGCGCGTACAAAAAGCAGTTTTCGGAATGTCATCATTCCGAACCCGCAACTGATGATAACCTGATCTCAAATCAATCTTAAAAAAATGTCCCGCACCGTGGAGCTGATTAAACAAATCGTCAATGCGAGGTAAAGGATACCTATTGCGCACCGTCACTCGGTTCAATTGACAATAATCAATGCACAATCTCGAACTGCCGTCCTTCTTCTTGACGAACAGAACAGGAGCTCCCCAAGGAGAAACACTCAGACGTACAAGTCCCCTATCAAGCAATTCTTGCAACTGATCCTTAAACTCCCTAAGCTCCGCCGGGGACATCCGGTAAGGCGGTATAGAAATAGGCCCCGTGCCGGGGATCAGATCAATGCAAAACTCAATCTCGTGCTATGGCGGCAATCCAGGTAACTCATCGGGAAAAACGTTTGGAAAATCTCTCACGATAGGAACCTGGTCCAACGAATCTACTGTGGTTCCAGTATCTCGTATGAAAGCCAAGAATCCCGGACATCCCCTCCTCAAAAGCCGACTAGTGCAAAGGGATGAAATCAAACTGTGAGGGGTGGCACTACGGTCCCCCTGCATAACAAGAACTGACTCGCTGGGAAAACAAAACCTAACTGTCTTCTCGCGACAGTCCACGGACGCATAGCAAGTAGCTAACCAGTCCATGCCAAGGAGAACGTCGAAGTCCAACATCTCAAGAAGGATTAAGTCGACGGACGAATCTCTATCTCCAATACGGACGGCACACGACCGAAAAAAGTGTCGCGCAACAAACGACTCGCCAACAGGAATAGTCACATCATGCGGTTGATCTAGCAAACACGACTCTCGGCGCAATCTCGGTACGAAGTGTGTAGAAACATACGAGTGCGTAGATTCCGGATCAAACAACACGTGTGCATCGAAGAAACATACAGAAAGAGTACATGAAACCACTGCATTGGACGCCTGCGCGTCCTGATGAGTCAAAGCTAAAACTCGAGCCTGCCCTCTACCGGCAACTCGCTGTCCTCCACCTCTGCCACCCCGTCCTCTCTGAACAAACCCTCCACGACCATGACCTCTCTGAGCATAAGTCTGACGCGGAGCAACAACAAGCGCAAGAGGCAACGCCTTCTGAGGTGGAGAAGGTGGTAAGGTAACATGTAGTACGACTGCCTCGTCCTCACGTGGCTTAGTAAAATCTCGAACACGATGATAAAAACTCCCGCACAGGAAACATCCAGACGATGACTGTTGACCCTCCTTGGGATAAGAGCTAAATAACTAGCCTCGTCCCAAGCCTCTACTACTCCCACGACCTGAACGAAAACTGTCGCGGCGTCTAAACATCCGTCTCCGAGCTGATATACCAGTACGAACTCTCTTCGGTTCCGGAACGACCGACGTCTCGGAAAGACGCTCCTTAACTAATAGGGATAAGTCCACTGCTGCTACATATGTATTACAATGCTGTGCGTTGATAGCGAGGAACAACTGGTAAATAGGGCTCGAACAAATCTCTTGATCCGCATCTCCTCAGTGTCCACCAAATATGGAACATACATCGATAGCTGGGTAAACTGAACATCATACTTTGCTACCGTCATGTTAGTTATATGTATGCCCTAGAGGCCATTACTGTACATTGGATGTATATTGTAGTGGATGCTGGGACATATATAGGGAGGACTTTCTTGCTCGACATGATAATATGCTATCTGGTTACTCTTTACCTTAACGTGCACACTGATTGTCTCTCTGTTACATGTTGGTAAAGCCCTTAGGATGTGTACTTGACTATCTGGACTATGATGCGGATCATACTAGTGTGGACATGGCAGTCCATAAGTACATCCTTCAAGGTCCCTAGTCATGGGTGTATCGAGACGGGGCATCGATATACCAGAGTAGACTAGCGTATACCTTCTCGACCCATACAGATGGGCGATGGATGATCCCATATCCATTGGTGTTTGACATCCGAGATGATATACGGGTGCTCAGTGGAGACTGGGTACACTGGACGGACTCGCCGAGAACTCCCAGATGGTATTATACCTTACGTCAGATGGCAGTTCTCTGGTGACACTGGTACAGAGTAGTCTGTTGACCCGAGATCGTCATAGAGTCTTGTGTGGTTCCCACTGTGCTTTGATTTCCATCTTACCATGTCCAAGAGGGCGTGCAAAATGGTGGTTTTTGGGTACAGTCCCGAATCACATGGAGGCAATGAGCGATAGGAGGGGATTCGTCTCTCCCGGTATAGGGAGTTGATGTTGCACTGTGTTCGATTGGCTATAACCGGAAATCCCTGGCCAGGGTTGCTGAGATTTACTGGTAAGTGTTACCTGTAGTTTCTCGAATTGTTATAGACCTCATATCGACACGACTTATCGAGCTATTGGGGTCTGACGTTTACCACCCCTAGGCGAGATATGCGACATATCAGACGATCAGACCGGACTGTACGGTAGTGTTACTGGTTGGATTCACTGGAGTGTGAGCGGGCTTGCTCGTCGATCTTCTGATCGCTCAATACCCGGGTGGCCGTTACGTTTAGCAGACCGCTTGCGGCTTGTGGGTGTTTGATATGATCATCATCTGCTACCGGCGTATTGACGAGTCTTTAGAGTCCTACACAGAGGTTTCCTGGCTCAAGCGAAACGAAATAGGAGCGCATATGAGATATGTGCGGGACCGAGAATAATGCGTGTATGTGATACCATATTCCATTCTCGCGATGAATGTATCGAATGGTTGTATGCGATATAACCTAGTTATCGAATCAAGGATTGATTCGGTAAGCCGATACATAGGATACTAGTCGGTTGTGTGCGACATGACCGGATCATTGAATCAAGAGTTGATTTAATGATTTAATGCATAATTATATATTTGATATATTACTTTGCATTAACTAGTATTGGTTCACTTTAAATGGATTTTCTCACTCGGATGTGTACATTGTATATGTGATATATTTTTTTGTGCACTTGATTGTATCATGTTTGATGATACATGCTTGCTAGGGTTTTTGTGTAAAGAATTAAACCATGGTTATTTAAATGGTTAGGGTTTTGATTATCTTAACTCATTATTTAGGTTATTTCCTTTTTAGGCATGTAAAGAGAAAATGTTTTCTTTTCATTCACGAAGCTTGATGAAGCTTCATGAAGACTTTGACCAAGTGACCATTTTGTCTCATGCTTAACCCTAACCATTCCATTCAACCATGATTAACTCTCTACACATTACCATGGTTAATATTATGATAAGAATGATTTTATTATTCTTTTTCATAATAACTGATCATAAGATTATCATCATCTTCTTCTTCTTCTTCAAGATGAAGAACCTTGATTCCATCAACGGTGATTGATGAAAATGAATGAGAAATCCAATTCTAAAGTGAACCCACTTCCTATTTCTTCATCCTCTACCTCTTCCCAAGTAGTAAAGGGTGTTTCCTTCACAAGTTTTCATGGCTTGGTGAAGGTGGAGCTTGATCTAGTGATGCCTCGACGTAGATCATCTTCGGCATCGTCGTCGATGACCTAGCCCGCTTTTTCTCCGTTGAAGCCGATGCTAGAGTCATGGTTCGATTTGGACAGCGGAGAGGACTTCATCATGGAGCTATGGAGGTGGAGAAACGGATCTACAAAGGTTGTATTTCCGTTCTTTTAGTTTAGTTGTAAACTAGTTGCTTTGGTCGCCTAGATTTCTAGTTAACGATCCGTATTAGGGTTTCTCGGCACCCGTAAAATTTTAAATTCGCGTGGTTGATGCCTTGTGAGACCTCTTGAGAGTGCCTAGGAACCCTACAGTGGTATCAGATCCTAGCTAGAGCCTTAGGCGATGCGTAGACGATGTTAGAAACCCGATCGAACCCCGAAACCCTAACTTTTAACTCTCTCTGGACTTTTTCTGAAAAAGTGGTTTTTTCCAAATTAAAAATGCTTAAAAAATTCAGCAGGAAATTCTCAGAATTACGGTGCAAAAATTACCTAATGATCTTTCTAAAGCGCGGCGGAACCGCGGTATTAGTCGCTTATTGCGGCGGTTCCGCGTCCATTTAGTCTCTTCACTCAACCATTTTTGAACAGTAACTTCTTTATTTAAATGCTGAGTTTTATGGGAATTTTTAAAATTTATTCAAGAGTTGAATTTTCTGGGGTTGTTTTGGGGATTTGATGATTCGATCGGATTATCAGATTTTGTCTATATGGATTCCGGATAATTTTTGAATATGTTAAAAAGTTCGACCGGATATAAATACCCAACTTTTCCCCTGCCGGAAAATTTCCAAGTGTTGGATTTTTCCGAGGTTTAAAGACGTTCTAAGTAGTGCAAGTAACGCGATGGTCCCTCTAGAAGACAACAAACCATAACTCGATTATGTGACCGTCTTGAACTGCCCTTTGAACCTTAGGGTTTGGGGCAGTACGGCGTGCCACATGTGAGGCGTTGGCTTGACCCTTCTACGGCTGGACCGTTGGTACTGAGGCACGAAGTGAATGTTTTTAAACTTGTTTCATGTGTTGATCTGTTTCGGGAAAACTTGGGTGTTTAAATGTTCGATCGGAAAGTTTAACATTTTCTATTTATCTAGAATGTGATACAATAATTGGAATTCACAATAAGTTATGAGATAACTGAATGAATGTTATAAACATAGCATTTTAGTCTCACTTGATCGGTTGCCACGGAATTTTAATGTGATCAAAAGTCCGTCGCAATCACGTAGCGTACGCGGATACTCGCCGGGTAAACTTAATAGACAGCTACATCCCTTAGCCCCGACCAAGTGACTGTAGGAGAACCCCATCGCCGAAAGCATCCGTTCGGGTGCTCCCGGTAGCGGTGTTCCACCTTGGTGCACTTCGTCGACGGCGTCAGGGGTGCGGCCGCATACTAAAGTTTGCGACGAGCATTCGATCGGGTGTCGGGAATCTTGTTGAATTGCCCGACTTGATATTGAAAAGTGTTTTCGATAATGGGACTAAAATGCGGGGTTTATAATTGTTAGGCATGCGATGTCTAAGTAATTCATTTGGTCAGGCATGCGATGTCTGAGGTGGTTGCGGATTCCAACTATTGTAGTTTTACACTTTCTTTTCTGTGACCGTAAGTGTAATATGTGATATCGCCGGTTTCGTTGCTATATGTCAACGACAATTGGGATGCGCATATTTACTTATGTTGATGACATGTGATGTTATGTGTTGCTGGATATGTTATATTGGATCGTCGTGTTTGAATAGCCGGGGGTTTTTATGTGAGATGAGTGTTTTTCATTTTCATTCATGTAAAAACTTGTATGTAATATTCTTTTATTGGGGACTTCCAGGTTGCGGAAGATGTCACCCTTTGTTTATTATTTACTTTTCCGCACTAGGATAAACCCTAGGAGGGGAGCACAAGTAACCGGGTTCTGGAGTCTAGTGGGAGACCAACTCGAGGAGTCGAGTCAGGGTCTCCTAACTTTAGAATTGGTAGGGTTGCTTGCCGCTCTCGTAGGGGTCTAGGGTGTGGGTTTGGCTATTCATCGCGACCGTGGAATCCGTGTTTTATACTGGCTCGTATTGAAAACACGGACGTCCTAGAATATCCAATATTTCATATGATTCTTCTGCTGCGATATCTGTGATGTGATCATGTGATGTTCTGTGATAGATACAGTATATAGTATATATTATATATTATATAGACGTTACTTATGTTTTACACCCGCGCTAGCCCTGCCGCGCTCTGCCGTTAGTTACCTAACCTAACGGTGCACGAGGGGACATCGAGGCGAATGCGGATGGCATAAGTGTACGTCGTATTTATCTGTGATGTTTAGGTTTTTAAAAGATGGGACTTCATTAATGTGATTAATGAAAGTAAATAGAAAACTAAAGATGTTGTAGAATCGAATTTCAAAATAAAACAGGTAGCTACAGTTCTTGCTTTGCACAGCGATATATATGATATATCCTGCACCTTATTCGATAAGGAAAGGACCGAGATCCCTTCACCGGGAGTGACTCCTTTAGCAATAACTGGCATATGCTACACACTCGGTTTGTCTTTTGATTGCTTTTAAGTGTTTTTGCTTTGCACAGTGATATATATGATATATCCCGCACCTCATTCGACGAGGAAAGGGCCGACGATCCCTTCACCGGGAGTGACCCCTTTAGCAAAACTAGAAAAGCCTCGAAAACACTCCATTTTAAAAACATTTGATTCTACAACGATATCAAGTTCTTTACGCAATAGGTTTTAAGAAAAACCTGTCGTAGCCCTCCCTCATTTCAGATAAGTACTAGTTAGTATTCGTGCTGCGGTAGTTTGGCATTCGTCAAGGCGTAGTGTGCGGTAGCTAACTAGTATTTATCTGCTTATGCATATGATGCAGATTGGATTAGGGTATTCATACGGCGTTGTTTGGCATTCGTCAAGGGTCGTGCGGGTGGGTTTAATTCAATCAAGAAATGTACGGGTTGAACTTGACTAGTGGACTATGGGTTGTTTGGCATTCGTCAAGGTCATAGAACACTAGGGGCAAAATATTATCGGGAATTTCAAGTGTTGAAATTTGCAATGAGATTGCATACCTTCTATGAGATAGTTGGATCCCGATACCCGCTGCGAGTAATTGTTACTCCTGGGAGAGTTTTACACATTACAATTAGCCGATCAAGTAGGTGTCTAGAAAGGTGTCAACGGGGTTACGCCTCTGGGAATACGAGGTTTACATTAATTAGGTTCGTGCGAAAGCACGGGGGACCTCCCTCAAAATACCGACACTGGCCTGGCTGAAAGATTGGCGAACTTGTAGTGTGTAATTAATCCCGGCTAGTCTTTCCTTTTAGGGTTTGAAGGAAGATTTGATAAAAAGCAGTGGGAGCCATCCTGATTAGATAAAACAATAACCAATCTATTCTTGCAAGAGCGCACGCTGAGTGTTTTCTTCTCTCTCTCTCCAGGTAGCGACCATATCACGCCTTAATCAAGATAATAAAACGTATTATTGACCGAACCCGCTTGTTATACTGAGCTGGGGAACGTTGGTCCCGCTCCAACTTATAATTGTTATAAGACAAAGCAGGAAATAGGGGTTTACCAGAATTCTCGTGCCACCCAAACGAAAAGAGTGCATGCTGATGCATCATCTTCGGGTGTGTTCATTACAAAGAACTGTTTCTCTGTATCCTCTACGTCCTGAGTATGTGATACCAGATCAGGATCCAGGATCCCAGATATGTAATCTGTTACATAGGGCTACAGAAAGGTAGAGAACTGAGAACGGGTGATAAGTTTCATGAGGCAGAAAACGGGGCAAGAGTTGCAGTCAAGTCTTTTGGTCACTGTCACCCTGTATTCCAAATACATTGATTCTGAACGAATGTTATTAGATACCGAACCTGATATACAAAATCATATCAGTCTCTTTATTAGTAAAGAAATGATAAAATTCTGTATTGTTGGATAATGTTTTGAACATTTCCTATATCAAAAGTTGATCGGTTCAGGCACGTTATCTAAAAGCATTAATGTTCTAAATCAAACTACAGTTCTTAGTATACGGAACACACACAAGAGGAAGAGTTCAGAAATGAACAAATTCTTCTTGAGGTATTGTAGACTAGGTCATATCAATGCGACCCGACTAGCTGAAGTTACATAAAGATGCATATTTAAATGAGTTTGAATTTACATCTTGTGAAACTTGCCAGTCATGTCACAGAGATAAGATGACCACAGCTCTGTTTATTGGAAACAGAGAAAGAGTTAGTGAACTCTTGGGATGATACATGTTGATGTATGTAGGTCCCCTGTCTACACATGCCAGGACTGGTTCTTTGTACTTCGTTACATTCTCTGATAATCTCTCAAGATTCAGAAATATGTTCCTGTTGAAACATAAGTCCGAACCTTTTGAGATATTCACAGAATATGATTTAGAAGTAGAGAACCAAAATACGGGTTAAAGTATTATGTCCTATGATGAGATCAAGGAGGAGAATACTTGAGCACAGAATTCCTGGACTATTCTATAGGAGAATGAGATTCTCTCTCAGCATTATTCCTCCGTATACACCATAGCACGATGGTATATCGGGGCGGAGCAATTGCACCCTATTCGATATGGTGCGCTCTATGATGAGTAATACTGAGTTACCTGTTTCCTTTTGGGAGTTATGCGCTTGAGAAGCTGCATACCTATTGAATAGGGTTCGAATCAGATCACAGCTTACCACTCCATATGAGATATGGTATGGGAAGAGCCCATGTCTTAAGCTAGTTAAGATTTGGGGTTGTCCGGCCTATGTCTAAAAGCAAAATCCGGACAAGCTCGAGGCAAGGTCAGTTATGTAGAACTGGAAAGGTTCCAGCTATACAAACTGCAGCTGATGATTTGAAAGAACCAAACGATTCAGTAGATTCCAACGAACCTCGGCCTCTCCGCCGATCTAGTAGGGTTCCTCACCCACCTGAGAGATACTTCGGTTTCTCTATGACAGTGGGAGAGAGGATGGCATCATGAGATGATGACCCAACTAGTTTCGAGCTGGCTATCAGGAGTGGGAGTCTGTAAGAATGGCTGGATGTTTAGTGATCTGAGATGGAATCCATATACACCAACAAAGTATGGACTTTGGTTGCTATATCTGAAGGGTTAAATCTCCATCAGGAGCAAGTATATCTTGAGAAGATTACTTGGTGTAGATGGAAAAGTTGAGACTTTCAAAGCTAGACTTGTTAAAGCTTTTCGTCATCGACCAGGTGTGGATAATGATGAAACCTTTTCAAGTGACTATGCTTAAGTCCATCCAGATCCTACTTGCCACGGCTACATGACTACGATATCTGGCGGTTGGGTGCCATGACTGCTTTTCTAAATGCTCTTTTAGAAGAGAACGTCTGTAAGTACACAGCCAGAGGGCTTCGTAGACAGTGGGAGCAGCGGAAACGTGTACAAGATGCTTTATAAGATAAAGCAGGCATCGCGGGGTTGGAACATATGTTTTGATGTGGTAGTCAAAGAGTTTGACTTCATCAAAATGGTAGATGAACCCTGTATATACAAAAAGGTAGTAGGGAGTATAGTGACGATCATCGTAGAGTACGTGGATGACATGCTCTTGATAGGGAAAGAGTTTCCTATGCTACGCTCGGTCAATCTCTGCTTATCACAATGATTCTCCATATAGGATCAAAGTGATACCTCCTAAATCCTGGGTTTTGGATCTATGAGATAGATCTAATTGGATGTTAGGATTCTCACTAGTAGTAGTGAGATGGTATCAACCGATCCTGGAGAGAATCACTGGAATGGTTCCAGGGTGATAAAGACGACTGAATGTCAGTCACAGGCATTGTCTTTACCCTCAGTGGAGGGACGGTATGTTGGAAAGGTTCCAAGCTAGATACCGTGGCATACTAGACGATAAAGGCTGGATACATCGCTACTTAAGATGCTACCAAAGAGGCTGTTTGGGTGTATATTGGTTCATGAGATGAACATCGTTCCTGCCATTGTGTGACAATGGAGTTGTGGCTTATGCCAAGGAACGTCCGTCCCATCAGTGATCCAGACATATTCTAAGGCAGTGTCACCTGATCATGGTGATGGTTGATCTCCAGGGTGATCGAGGTTTGGGGAGTAGACTCAGAGGAAAACACAGCGGATCCACTCACAAAGGCCTGTTCCCAAAGAGAGATTTTTATGGGATGGTTGAGTATGAGATACTACAACCACTGCTATCAGATGGCCCTAGTGCAAGTGGGAGATTGTTAGTTATATGTATGCCCTAGAGGCCATTACTGTACATTGGATGTATATTGTAGTGGATGCTGGGACATATATAGGGAGGACTTTCTTGCTCGACATGATAGTATGCTATCTGGTTACTCTTTACCTTAACGTGCACACTGATTGTCTCTCTGTTACATGTTGGTAAAGCCCTTAGGATGTGTACTTGACTATCTGGACTATGATGCGGATCATACTAGTGGGGACATGGTAGTCCATAAGTACATCCTTCAAGGTCCCTAGTCGTGGGTGTATCGAGACGGGCATCGATATACCAGAGTAGACTAGCGTATACCTTCTCGACCAATACAGATGGGGCGATGGATGATCCTATATCCATTGGTGTTTGACATCAGAGATGATATACGGGTGCTCAGTGGAGACTGGGTACACTGGACGGACTCGCCGAGAACTCCCAGATGGTATTATACCTTACATCAGATGGCAGTTCTCTGGTGACACTGGTACAGAGTAGTCTGTTGACCCGAGATCGTCATAGAGTCTTGTGTGGTTCCCACTGTGCTTTGATTTCCATCTTACCACGTCCAAGAGGGCGTGCAAAACTGTGGTTTTTGGGTACAGTCCCGAATCACATGGAGGCAATGAGCGATAGGAGGGGATTCGTCTCTCCCGGTATAGGGAGTTGATGTTGTGCTGTGTTCGATTGGCTATAACCGGAAATCCCTGGCCAGGGTTGCTGAGATTTACTGGTAAGTGTTACCTGTAGTTTCTCGAATTGTTATAGACCTCATATCGACACGACTTATCGAGCTATTGGGGTCTAACGTTTACCACCCCTAGGCGAGATATGCGACATATCAGACGATCAGACCGGACTGTACGGTAGTGTTACTGGTTGGATTCACTGGAGTGTGAGCGGGCTTGCTCGTCGATCTTCTGATCGGTCAATACCCGGGTGGCCGTTACGTTTAGCAGACCACTTGAGGCTTGTGGGTGTTTGATATGATCATCATCTGCTACCGGCGTATTGACGAGTCTTTAGAGTCCTACATAGAGATTTCCTGGCTCAAGCGAAACGAAATAGGAGCGCATATGAGATATGTGCGGGACCGAGAATAATGTGTGTATGTGATACCGTATTCCATTCTCGCGATGAATGTATCGAATGGTTGTATGCGATATAACCTAGTTATCGAATCAAGGATTGATTCGGTAAGCCGATACATAGGATACTAGTCTGTTGTGTGCGACATGACCGGATCATTGAATCAAGAGTTGATTTAATGATTTAATTCATAATTATATATTTGATATATTACTTTGCATTAACTAGTATTGGTTCACTTTAAATGGATTTTCTCACTCGGATGTGCACATTGTATATGTGATATATTTTTTTGTGCACTTGATTGTATCATGTTTGATGATACATGCTTGCTAGGTTTTTGTGTAAAGAATTAAACCGTGGTTATTTAAATGGTTAGGGTTTTGATTATCTTAACTCATTATTTAGATTATTTCCTTTTTAGGCATGTAAAGAGAAAATGGTTTCTTTTCATTCATGAAGCTTGATGAAGCTTCATGAAGACTTTGACCAAGTGACCATTTTGTCTCATGCTTAACCCTAACCATTCCATTCAACCATGATTAACTCTCTACACATTACCATGGTTAATATTATGATAAGAATGATTTTATTATTCTTTTTCATAATAACTGATCATAAGATTATCATCTTCTTCTTCTTCTTCTTCAAGATGAAGAACCTTGATTCCATCAATGGTGATTGATGAAAATGAATGAGAAATCCTATTCTAAAGTGAACCCACTTCCTATTTCTTCATCCTCTACCTCTTGCCAAGTAGTATAGGGTGTTTCCTTCACAAGTTTTCATGGCTTGGTGAAGGTGGAGCTTGATCTAGTGATGCCTCGACGTAGATCATCTTCGGCATCGTCGTCGATGACCTAGCCCGCTTTTTCTCCGTTGAAGCCGATGCTAGAGTCATGGTTCGATTTGGAAAGCGGAGAGGACTTCATCATGGAGCTATGGAGGTGGAGAAACGGATCTACAAAGGTTGTATTTCCGTTCTTTTAGTTTAGTTCTAAACTAGTTGCTTTGGTCGCCTAGATTTCTAGTTAACGATCCGTATTAGGGTTTCTCGGCACCCGTAAAATTTGAAATTGGCATGGTTGATGCCTTGTGAGACCTCTTAAGAGTGCCTAGGAACCCTACACGTCATACCCGCAGTCTTGCGTAAGGACTCAAAACTGCGCACTCGAGCATCCCTGACGCTCTGCAGAAGAAAACGGGAAAGAAACACCGTCACGAGCTCAGCCCAGGTCATAGGAGAAAGATCTGCGGCTCTTCGCCTCTATAAAGACTCGCACCACTTCTGGGAAAGACCTTCCAGACGAAAACTCGTGAACTGTACCCATCTCGTGTCGGAGCATCTCAGCTAACGACATATCCTGGCCGTCCAATCGATAAATGACTGCGGATCCTCAGCTGCATCAGTGCCGTTGAAAACCAGAGGTTTCAGCCTCATGAACTCAGATAAAGATTGTCACGACCCGAAATTAGCACGTGACGGCCCGAATACTACGCAACGTCTACAGGCGTAACGCAATAAAAGAAAGCCAAAACCCAAAAATATAAACCATTAAAAGACAAGAAAAGATAAGAAAAATTGTTTAAAAGTCTTTGAAATCACAACCCAAATTCTTTAAAATTTCAACTTTATTTCCTTTAAAATATTAGCAGCACCTCCTTTGTAAAAGCTAGCCCCAAAAATGGGTACAACATAAATATAAAGTAAAGCATCCCCAAACGGGAGCAAATACACGCCCAAAGGCGGAAAACAACCACCACAACAAATATACGATACCGTAGCGAAGAAATAAAAGACGATAGAAAGAAAACTGTATAAAAGACAACAAGTCACAAATAATATACAATATCGTCCTCACCAAGTCTCTAAGTCAATAAGAAAATATAGTAGATGGAGAGTACAAGGATACAACGAATATACAATACAACAAACGAATAACCACAAAACCCACCTAAGCAAACTGCACACTGTGAGCTGATGCGGTATCCATAGCAAAAGATGATAGAAGAATAGCCTGGCTCGACTACTCTGGGGAACACCCTGCAAAACAAACTGTGGCACAACGGGGGTGAGTTTCCAACTCGTGAATAGTAAATAACATATGCAGGTAATCGCAAGTATGCACATACAGCGTGAATCTAACATGTGCAATTAATAGTAATAAAAAGTCATATGAATACAATAATCATGAAAGGTACACTAGCGGGTACAACTAATACATGAAGCAATGCATATAAATAAAGGTATGTAAATGCAACCGTCATGAAAGGTACTCTAACAGATACTACTAATACATGAAGCAGTGCATAAACCATAAATATGGAGTATGGAATAAAATATGTCATTTCCACGGAATCCTGATATTGTGGTAGGATCAAAATCCAACAAGACAATCCAAATCCAATTCCTCAAATCATCCCCTAAATTGGTTCTCATATCATATAAATCTCACAAATCCTGAATGTACAATATCGAATAAATCTCATATATCATGAATGTACAAATCAGCAATCTCATATATATCCTATATCCAAATCAAATGAATCACCTATATCTCAAATTCAATATCAAATGAATCACCTATATATCAAATCCAATATCAAGTAAAATTCTAACACCCTAAATATATTTGCATGAAATAATATGATGATGGATATAAATTAAAGTCAATACACATATATTAGCGTCCCATTCCACTAATATTGGTGTAAGGGCATATATAACAGCGTCCTAACCCATACAAAGAAGTAAAAAATGTCAATACACATATATCAGCGTCCCATTCCACTAATAATGGTGTAAGGGCTTATATAACAGCGTCCTAACCCACTGTTATATATACAAAGGAGTAAAAAGAAATATCATGAAACCAAAGTGTCAAGCTGTTAGTGTATATTCCCTAGAGGCCATTACTGTATCATACTAGTTTGTATATTACTTAATGGAAGCTTGGGATATTCACAGTTGTATAACAATCTTGCTCAAAATGGTAGTATGCTACTTGGTTTGTTTCTACTTTAATGTGTACATGTGTTTCTTTTAGCATATCGCCTATACACATTAGTGGAGCCCTTAGGATCTTTGATTGATTACCAGCGTTGTGATGGCAGTCACACTTGTGGGGGCTGGGTAATCTATAAGCACATCCTTATACAGGTCCCTAGTCATAGGACTATCGAGACAGGGCATCGATACTCCGGAGTAGACTAGCGTATACGCTTCTCATCCCAGCATGGGAGACGGTCTGTCCCACAGCCGTCAGTACGTCGTACTTGAGATAGTATGCGGGTGCTCGTTAGGTTACGAGTACACTAGACAGAACTCATCGGGAACTATTGGTTGGTATTATACCTATCGTCAGTTATCAGTTCCCAGGTGACATGAGTACATCTTAGTCCGTTGACTTGACACTGTCACTTCTCCTCGAGTGTGTTCCCACTGTTCTTAGATTGTTACCCTACCACGGCTCAAAGGAGTCGTGCAAACAGGTAGCAGTTGGGTGCAGTCCTGAAGCACTTGGAGGCAGTGATGGTTAGACAAGATTCGTCTCTCCCGGTATTGGGGGTTGATATCGTGCTGTGTGTCTAGGAGAGCCATTACACAAAGTCCCTGGCCAGGGCAAGCGAGATATACTAGTAGGTTTCCAGTATTATCTCAGGGTGTTCTGGGCTACACTCCGACACGACTTGTACCACTATTAGAGGACTGACGTTTACCGCCCCCTAGGCCCGCCATGCGATATTCTCAGACGAACAGACCGGACTGTATGGAGATTGTCACATTCCGGCTCAGTAGGAGTTCAGATGGGTTCACCTCGTCAGTCTTCTTATCGGCATCTACCTGGGGACCGTTACGTACAGCTAGTACCGCTTGCGGCCTGTGGTTAAACACACTGCCAGCGTAGTGTCGAGTCTTTAGAGTCCCACACAGAAGGTTATTCGCCTTTGGGAAAAACAGAGTTGAGGTCGCATGGTTTTGCGACAGGGTTCGTTTACATCCGCGCACTTGTGCACGTTTGGTGTCCGGACAGTCATTACTAGCGGGCTATGGTTTGAGCTAGATCCTAGTATATGCTTTAGGGTTAGTTTTATCTCTTTGTATTCATGCTCCTCGGAACACAAATGCGGGTGTGTATGCACAGTAGACTGAGGCAGAGGAAGAGGATTCTCATTAGGGTTTTGGTACGGGTGTGTATGCACAGTTGACGGTTGTCGTTTACCAAACCCTAATGAATAAATGAAATATCAATTAATAATATTAATTAAAGGAAATTGAGTTATGATTAGGGTTGTTGACTTATTGACCAAGGTTGACTTGTTGACCAAGGTTGAAACATTGACCATCATCATTTCACTCCAAAGATACTCTTTGATCTTTGCAAAAACATTTAATTTGAAATGATAATGGTCTTATCAAACCAACCATCACCTTTTTCATTTTGATTAATATTATTAATTAGATTAATTCACATATATTGGTTATGGTTGCAAAACTATTATCATTCTCTCATAATCATTTGTAAGCCCGCGGGGGCGCCCCGGCCGTCGATCCGACGCCGGAAACGCGGAAAACAAAAACTTTGCGAACTTTGCAAAACGGCACCGCCGCGGACTTTTCACCCGGATCGGGCCATTAACCTAGCAGCTAGCAAAATAGAAAAGAGTAGAGATGCTATACCAAGCGATCCGTGTCCTTCGGTCTTCGTCTCCACTCCGATCTCCCGCGGAATCTCCGTCACCTCCTCGCTCGTCGGAAAGGGCACCACGTAGCCGGAATCTTTTACGGGCTCCCGCCTCTTGACCGAGGCAACTCGGGCGCGAAGTTGGCTAGCCGACGCGTCCAAGGCTTGCTATAGAAATAGTGTAGAAGGCATGTCTCTTGGGGTTCTTGAAGTTGCCTAGATGGAAGGATGTGAGGAGGAGAAGAAAAGCAACTCAAGAAAATGTGCTTATGAACTTGGTAGCATGAAAAAGGATATGAAACATTTTTCCTCACTCAAAAGGAAATGATCCTCTCCCTCACTCTAAAGTGGCCGGCCCCCCTTATGCAAGAATGAGATTGGAGAGAGAAAAAGAATGGCACCACAATATGTATCATAATAGAATGGAAAAACCAAATCAAAAAGAAAATGGTCACAACCATTTCCTTATCAATCCACTCACTAACCATCAAGTGAAAAGCCATCAAATGGACAAGAAAGGAATATCATGATGATGCAAGTCTCATCAAAAGCAACATATGCAAGAAAGCCCCTCACAACAAAGTTAATTGCAAACTTGCAATTAACCCCCTTCCAACGAAAAAGTCCGGCCGAGAAGGAAAAAAGGAAAACCGGCCGGAACGGAATACAAACTGGCAACTTCATAAAACCGATCCCGTAATAAATTACAGGAAAACCCCACTACTGCAAATACATGCCCGCATTTGTATTCGCACTGAACACAAATGCAAAGAGACAAAACTACACTATCTAATACTAGTATCCGGCTTAAGCCAAAGCCGACTAGTAAAATCTGTCCGATCACGATCCGTGCAATACCGCACGTATCTGATCGAACCCTGCCATATCTCCATACGGCCTCTACAGCGTTTCTCCCGAAACTTGAGTAACTGTCTGTGGTGGACTCTAAAGACTCGTCAATACCTTGGCTGTGGATTTAACCACTAGCACGTCAGAGGTATAAGCCAATACGTGACGGGCCACCAGGTATTGACCAAATGGGACGTCGATGAGGAAGCTCACCCCGACACCCAACTGAGCCTGTCAGTGACAATATCCGTACAGTCCGGTCCGTTCGTCTATGAGCATCGCATGGCGGGCCTAGGGGGTTGGTAAAAGTCAGACCCCCAAAAG
Organism: Agapanthus africanus; assembly: GCA_030015575.1. Taxonomy (NCBI): domain Eukaryota; kingdom Viridiplantae; phylum Streptophyta; class Magnoliopsida; order Asparagales; family Amaryllidaceae; genus Agapanthus; species Agapanthus africanus. The sequence continues at coordinate 683,991,745 of JASDDO010000019.1, forward strand.
CGGTACAAGTCGTGTCGGAGTGTAGCCCAGAACACCCTGAGATACTACTGGAATACCTACCAGCAAATCTCCTGCCTTGGCCAAGGACTTTTCATGTTCTGGCTCTCCTAGACACAGCACGACCTCACCCCCAATACCGGGAGAGACGAACCCCTGCAGATCCGCTCACTGCCTCCATGTGGCTCGGGACTGTACCCAACTAAAACCTGTTTGCACGACTCCTTTGAGCCGTGGTAGGGTAGTAATCAAAGTACAGTGGGAACTCACACGAGACAAATGACGATCCCAGGTCGATGAACTAACCTGTACACATGTCACCTGGGAACTGCTATCTGACGTCTGGTATATCCCAACTAGCAGGTTCCCGGCGAGTCCTGTCCGGTGTACTCATAACCCAATGAGCACCTGTATACATCTTAGGTGAACCAACTGACACCAGTGGCTTGTGAGACCGGCCACCGCCCCTCGTCGGGGTCTCGACTGTATACACTAGTCTACTCTGGAGAAACGATGCCCTGTCTCGAATCTCCCACGACTAGGGACCTTTTAAGGATATGCTTGTAGACCCCCAGCTCCCACTTATATGATCGCCCTCATACTGCTGGTGGTCAAGCAAGAATCCAAGGGGCTTTATCAACGTGTAATAGCGACTCGTAAGGTCACCTAAAGCAGTACACGATGATAAAGATAAACCAGATAGCATACTATCATCTCGAGTAAGACTGTCTTACCGGGATAGGTCCTCCCCTCAATCATTGCAATCACGTGCCTGTGACCCAATAATTGACTCTGAGGGCACTATCTCCAACAATCTCCCACTTTCACTCAAGGCTAATTATTGCGATGTCGCATACTCACAGCCCGTGTGATACCGAACACCCAACTCCTCTACTAGTCAGTCTCACAAAGCTCGTTTGCGAAACTATTGCGTTCGAGGAATAGCCTCAGTGAGTGGATCCGCTTTGATGTTTCTTTCTATGTCTCTCTTTATCTCAAGTTCGCGGAGAAAGCCATCTCCCGAAATGAGCAATACCTGTCTTAGAATGTCTGGATGTCTGATGGGACCTAGTTCATAAATGAACTCCAAATCCAAACTTCTTGGACTGTATCGTCAACTGAACTTAATCAGTATCCTGCACCATGCCTTCCCTCAGTATCCACCTGGACCACCTGTCCAAAATACTGCCCCTCGTTAGAGGGAAAACTATAACTCTGACAGCCACTCTGCCATCCAGGTCACCTTGGAAGCCTGGAATGATAACTGTCTCCCGAAGAAGACTGCCGTTATCATATCCTTAGAACATCAACTTATGTTCTAAAACTGCTTCCGATTGTTTCTCCAGGATTGGATCAATATCAACTTATTGCACCTACTGCAAGAACAACATCTGGTGTGGTACTTGACATCTCATGATTGACTCAATTGCCTAAGCAAGTGATCTGTCAATCATGCGTATCCCTCTCCCCTTTAGTCTGTAAAACACCTTTAGAGAGGGTGACCCCATTACCTGCAGGTACACTACCGTGCCAGGAGTCGTCCATTCTAAATACTTATAGAATGCGGTCAAAGTACCCAGATTGGGAAACCACCCAAATCTAGATCTAAAACCATAAATCTAGTAACCAGAATGTCTGATATAATATCCAAGTCCTATGTGGAGAAACCACCGTGTGACGACCAAAGTATAACCGATCGTAGTATAGGAATATCACTTCCTACTCTGTGTATGTCATCAAACACCAGGACATCACACCCTACGACCTTCTTAACAGATCCATCTCCTATTCTGATGAAGTCAAACCTATGACTGTCACATCAGAAATAGATGATCTATCTCCGTTATATCTGCTTTAGTCTATAAATAGACATAAGCCTGATGTCCACCAATGCTTCCGCTGCTCCCACTGACTACGACAACCCTCTGGCAGAGTCATATAGACGTGCACTTCTAAAACCAGTTTAGAACGACGCTATACTCATCCTCCTGCCGAGTCTCACAGTCTGGAACAACAGCAATGGCAAGTCTGGGTAAACAAGAACCTCCCTGCCACCGTCCTTGAGCATACCGAAGTATCTCTCGGGTGCCTGAGGTTACCCACCTTATCTGCGGAGTGGCCAATGGAATGTCAAACCAGATTGAATTTTTAGGTTCTTTATCAAATCTTCAGTAATCGTTTGTGGTTCTGGAATCACTTCCAGTCCTACCATACTCCCACTACTGTTTTTCTGAAAAAATCATTTTTGATAAAACTGTAGCGAGTCAAGAACAATATCACTATTGATCTTCCAGATGGTAGAAAGTCAACCCTCGTCATAGCCCGGGTCAACCCACAAACAGCCATTACTGAAACGTGCCTTGAGTTGTCCAGTGTCTGGTTTTAAGCATAAGCCGGACAACTCCCCGTATCTTAACAATGTCAAGATATGAACTGTTCTATATCCAAGAAACAGAGGCACTGATTTAATTGAACCAGATTCAAATCATGCAGCTGTCTCCAGTGCATGTCAAGTAAATGGAGGAGAGGCCGATCAGCGTTACTCAACTTAGGAGTACTTCCAATTATGAGTAACCTGAAAGAGAAGCTAGTTCTCTTAATCATTACTATCAACTGAATACCATTCACAAATATCTACTCTTCGATCACCTTGAAGAATCCCGATACTTGCAATGCTTGGTTCTCTACTTTACTCTTATACCTATAACTCCTCAAAACTTAGACCCTGTGTTTCTACGAAACACATGTCTAAGAACTAGAGAAGTTAAAAGTAAACAGAATATAGTACGAGGACCTACCCCTCTGTCCTAATGGACACTGGACAATATACAATACTCTGTATAAGTCCCCTGAGTCTAGTGACTCATTCACTGTGAGTCGTAGGTTGAAAACTGTACTTTTGGTTAAGAAGAATTACACCGTTGTTCAATGCTCCTTACCTAACCATCCACTGGTATAGGTAAATGTCATAGACATAATTTCAAAAAGATATGTCTCACTCTATAAAAATAGACGTACAGATATATCAATTTGAAATTGGTGCACAACAACGGATATTCAAAACCAAATATTTGCCGACCGGCAAACAACCCAGATGGCTTCCTCAAATATCACCAATTCCAACGAATCCCGATATAATGAGGATGGTCACCTAATTCCCAATAACTTACTCCCACTCATCATCTGTAAAACCATACAGATGTGAGAATCATGCCTGGTAAATACATACCCTGGAGCAAGTGTCTAATCGGGAAATCAGTTTTCCTTTAACTGTACACAGTGAAACTGAAACATTGAAATGTTTCGATGGGGTATCCTGGTATTCCTAGTAATGCCTCTTCCATTATCCAGATTCACAACTATAACTGTATAATTCTTTGCCACCTCTCCAAATCCCTTTACATGTCTTTAGTCATTACCTTCTGTACACCCCTTCAGGCCAAATGGTTTTCTTCCTTCCCTACCGTTCGGCACCAGCCTATGGTTTGGAAGAAGACTATCCAAAAGGCATAAAGGGTGTACTGTCCTAGTCCTAGGAGCACTCGCAATGCGAGAGAAGGTGAGGATAAAAGACAACCGAATGTACTTAATTCATAGGTGATTTAGGATTGACAAAGAAGTACATGGTTTGGTCGTGAATAGCAGTCGCAATTTACTTTGCCCTCTTACTAATCCCTTGCTTTGTCTGAACTTAATACCTTCTGTACACCGTTTAGGCTAATTGGCTTTCTTCATTCCCCACCGTTCGGCACCAGCCTAAGGTTTGGAAGAAGACTATCCAATTTGCATAATAGGTGTACTATCTCCTAAACCAAGGAGTACTCGCAACCTGAGAGAAGGTAAAAGGTAAAGACAACTGAATAGTCCTATTCGTTTTCTCCAGAACCGGAAACCATCCTCGAAGTCCTTCGAGTTCGTATATAACCATACGATGGTTTTGTCCAATGGAAGTGGACGTTCGTAGCAATACGGGGTGTCCCGGAGAAAAGGGTAAAAGTAGGAGTGGCAAAGAGGTCTGCAACTCTGACAATCCAAAAGCCAGTGTTAAGAAGGTTCGGTCAACTTGGTCACTGAGTCATAGTCTAGGGTCAGGTCAATGGTCGCTGCCAGAGAGAGAGAAAAGAAACACTCAGCGTGCACTCTAACCTAGATCAGAATGGTTACCAATTTATCTAATCTGGAAACCTCCCACTGTAACGTCAAATTCTTCCCCAAACCTGAAAGAAGAATTAGCCGGGATCACCCGAGGAGTAAACCAACTCATCAGTGGGAATCGGGATCCAACTATCATCGCATGACAACGTGACGGAATCCGCTCACGCTATCACACTCCAGAAGGTATGCGCATATCTGGTAAGTTTCAGTACTTTTGAAACTCCCGATGTGATTTCTGCCCCATGCTCTTATGACCTTGACTTTGGCCAACATATCATAAGTCACATGTCAAGTTCTACCCGTCATTTTCCTGGTTAATTTGAACCCACCCGTACCTACCCTTGACTTTGGCCAAAATGGCAGTACGACTGTCCCAAACCAACGCATCTATCTATGCTGCATATGAATACCCAACAGCTACCAAACACTGTGCCTTGACTTTGGCCAAAATACACAGCTTGAATACTATTGACCATCCATATGAAACGACGGAGGGCTACGAATGGTTTCTGGCGAAAACCTTTAACGTAGTGAACTTGATATCGTTGAAGGAACTGATAGCTTTATAAAAATATAGTGACGAAAACCTTTGCTAAAGAGGTCACTCCCGGTGAAGGGATCTCGGCTCTTTCCTCGTAGAATGAGGTGCAGGATATTCCAACTGAATATCACGGTGCAAAGCAAAAGCAATCGGCTATAGTGAAGTTAATGCTCTGACGCAAACTTTTGTCCAAGGGGTCACTCCCGGTGAAGGGATCTCGGCCCTTGCCTCGTCGACTGAGGAGCAGGATATTCCAACTGAATATCACTGTGCAAAACAAAAGAGAACGCCCTTGCAATAACAGCTTTTTGAAAAAGTGTTCCAACAACATCAGATTAGGTTTGTTTTACTTGCATTGATCCAAATCAATGCAGTCCCATCAATTGATCACACCACAAAGAACGAAAATATACTGACGTACGTATATGCCATCCGCATTCGCCACTGGGTCCCGTCATCACCCGTTAGGTTAGCTAACTAACGACAGAGCGGGGACTGGACTAGCGCGGATGCATAACATATACAACATCTACTAATATTTATATAATATATAATTTTCGCTCATGGCGTGATAAAAGCAACACAGAAATGTATAGCAACACAGATCAATACAGATATCTGGGATCCCCGGGTTTCACAGAGCCGCTGAAACCCGACGTTCCCCTGGTCGTGTGGATAGCCTGTGCAATGAAAAACCTAGACCCCTACGGGTGCGGCAAGTTACCCGCCAAAACCTGAAGCGAGGCAGCCCCCTTCAGCAACGTGAATGGACCACCCAGCACTTCACGGAATCCGGTAACTTGGGCACCCCTCCTGGGTCAATCCTATACCCCCTACGAGTGCGGCGAATAGCCCGCCAATCCTAGAGTGAAGCCCCCTCCGTCTCAATGCCATGAGATGCGGGCTTGTTGCCCTCTAGAACCCGGCTATCCGTGCACCCCTCCGCGGGGTAATCCTAGTACAGAAAGTAAAATATACATACAACGGGTACATCGACCGCAACCAGGTCGTGCCCCAAAAGAATAATACAAACAGGCAGTGACGGCAGTCCACATGTCGGACGCTCGCCCCGCAATATCAAATGTACATAAATACAACATAACTGTACTACCACTGCAATCAGGCTATCCCCACGACCGATCCGCAACAACACAGTACAATCACAGAACATCAACGTGAAAATCACGTTCGCAAATCCGTCTAACCGGGCTATAGCAGTTAGACGGGATTTACCGATCAAGTGACATTCACGGTCGCAGATATAATGTAAAAACTGTGAACTAGCATGTTTAAAATATCCGATCGAACAAATTTATCAAAGTGGGCCCCCAAAAAGAACTGTAGCACTTACAGAAAACCTGGGCCCAAATAAAATATCCCAAAAGCCCTATTTCTATACCACAAGCTTACTGGGAAAATTTGGTGCCACAATTCCTCTTATCCGCCGCGCAAGCGCGGCCAAACCAGGGTTTTGGCCGCGCTTCCGCGGTGGAACTGAGGAATTGGTGGATCGTATTTTCCCAGATTTCTTATAATTGCTTGTACATGCCTCTGCAACAACCTGAAAAATTTTAGGAGCTCAAAAAATTTCAACAGAGAACACATGTGCACAAAAATACGGTTTTTGGGGATTTTGTTCGATCGGGTTCTAAACGCGCTAGAGCAAGCTAAGCGAGGTTAATGGCGTGGCTCTGATACCATTGTAAGCCCGCGGGGGCGCCCCGGCCGTCGATCCGACGCCGGAAACGCGGAAAACAAAAACTTTGCGAACTTTGCAAAACGGCACCGCCGCGGACTTTTCACCCGGATCGGGCCATTAACCTAGCAGCTAGCAAAATAGAAAAGAGTAGAGATGCTATACCAAGCGATCCGTGTCCTTCGGTCTTCGTCTCCACTCCGATCTCCCGCGGAATCTCCGTCACCTCCTCGCTCGTCGGAAAGGGCACCACGTAGCCGGAATCTTTTACGGGCTCCCGCCTCTTGACCGAGGCAACTCGGGCGCGAAGTTGGCTAGCCGACGCGTCCAAGGCTTGCTATAGAAATAGTGTAGAAGGCATGTCTCTTGGGGTTCTTGAAGTTGCCTAGATGGAAGGATGTGAGGAGGAGAAGAAAAGCAACTCAAGAAAATGTGCTTATGAACTTGGTAGCATGAAAAAGGATATGAAACATTTTTCCTCACTCAAAAGGAAATGATCCTCTCCCTCACTCTAAAGTGGCCGGCCCCCCTTATGCAAGAATGAGATTGGAGAGAGAAAAAGAATGGCACCACAATATGTATCATAATAGAATGGAAAAACCAAATCAAAAAGAAAATGGTCACAACCATTTCCTTATCAATCCACTCACTAACCATCAAGTGAAAAGCCATCAAATGGACAAGAAAGGAATATCATGATGATGCAAGTCTCATCAAAAGCAACATATGCAAGAAAGCCCCTCACAACAAAGTTAATTGCAAACTTGCAATTAACCCCCTTCCAACGAAAAAGTCCGGCCGAGAAGGAAAAAAGGAAAACCGGCCGGAACGGAATACAAACTGGCAACTTCATAAAACCGATCCCGTAATAAATTACAGGAAAACCCCACTACTGCAAATACATGCCCGCATTTGTATTCGCACTGAACACAAATGCAAAGAGACAAAACTACACTATCTAATACTAGTATCCGGCTTAAGCCAAAGCCGACTAGTAAAATCTGTCCGATCACGATCCGTGCAATACCGCACGTATCTGATCGAACCCTGCCATATCTCCATACGGCCTCTACAGCGTTTCGCCCGAAACTTGAGTAACTGTCTGTGGTGGACTCTAAAGACTCGTCAATACCTTGGCTGTGGATTTAACCACTAGCACGTCAGAGGTATAAGCCAATACGTGACGGGCCACCAGGTATTGACCAAATGGGACGTCGATGAGGAAGCTCACCCCGACACCCAACTGAGCCTGTCAGTGACAATATCCGTACAGTCCGGTCCGTTCGTCTATGAGCATCGCATGGCGGGCCTAGGGGGTTGGTAAAAGTCAGACCCCCAAAAGCGGTACAAGTCGTGTCGGAGCGTAGCCCAGAACACCCTGAGATACTACTGGAATACCTACCAGCAAATCTCCTGCCTTGGCCAAGGACTTTTCATGTTCTGGCTCTCCTAGACACAGCACGACCTCACCCCCAATACCGGGAGAGACGAACCCCTGCAGATCCGCTCACTGCCTCCATGTGGCTCGGGACTGTACCCAACTAAAACCTGTTTGCACGACTCCTTTGAGCCGTGGTAGGGTAGTAATCAAAGTACAGTGGGAACTCACACGAGACAAATGACGATCCCAGGTCGATGAACTAACCTGTACACATGTCACCTGGGAACTGCTATCTGACGTCTGGTATATCCCAACTAGCAGGTTCCCGGCGAGTCCTGTCCGGTGTACTCATAATCCAATGAGCACCTGTATACATCTTAGGTGAACCAACTGACACCAGTGGCTTGTGAGACCGGCCACCGCCCCTCGTCGGGGTCTCGACTGTATACACTAGTCTACTCTGGAGAAACGATGCCCTGTCTCGAATCTCCCACGACTAGGGACCTTTTAAGGATATGCTTGTAGACCCCCAGCTCCCACTTATATGATCGCCCTCATACTGCTGGTGGTCAAGCAAGAATCCAAGGGGCTTTATCAACGTGTAATAGCGACTCGTAAGGTCACCTAAAGCAGTACACGATGATAAAGATAAACCAGATAGCATACTATCATCTCGAGTAAGACTGTCTTACCGGGATAGGTCCTCCCCTCAATCATTGCAATCACGTGCCTGTGACCCAATAATTGACTCTGAGGGCACTATCTCCAACATCATTCTCTCATATTCATTCTCTCTCATCCATTGCTCTTCCTCTTCCTCTAGCTCAAGGAAAATCCTTCTCATGAGTCGAGAACCATTTCCTTTGAGATAAAACACCAAAGCCACTCTCTACTCATCCTAAGGTTGAAGGTCTAGCAAGCCTAACACTTTAGTTTCCTCAAGTTCGACGAAGGAGCTCAAGGTAGAGACCCTCAGGTGGATCCATCTTCGGCAAGAGAAGGCGACGAGGAGAGAACCATCCGACCACCACAAGGAGTCCAAGAGAAGGAGTTCAAGTTGAGGTATAACCCACTAACCAAGTAGGTAAAGCTCTTGTTAGTTGCTAGTGTGTAGTTTAGCAAAAATCCAGGTTTTCTAGTCCATGTTACCATGACCCGAAAAATCGTTTTTCACCGTTTCCGCAAGCCCGAAAGAACCGGGAGAGGTAAGATGGACTTACAGTGGTATCAGAGCCTAGCTAAACACACCCTATCATGTTAGCAAAGTATCTAGAATTTCTATAGGGCAAAAAACCGCAAAACACGTTAAAAATTTCAACTTTCTGCCGATTTTTATTTCTGCTCAAAAAATAATAAATCATGTACTAAAAATCGGCTCAGGGTTTTTAAAGAACACCCAAGAAAAACGATCCAGCGAGTCGACCAACTCACCGCGGATCCGCGGCCCAGTTGACTCGGCCGTGGGTCGTTTCTCCTGCAGTGTTCTTATATTGATGTTTTGGGATTTTTAGGATGGTTTGTTTCTGCCCAGATTTTCCAGAGAACAAATTTGTTTTTGGGGTGGTTACAAATCCGTATTTTGATCGAACTTCTCTAGACTTTGGCTAATGGGTTATATCTGTGATGTGATATATGTATTGAATGTTTGCTAATCGCTATACGTCGATTAGTGGGGGTTATACATATCTGTGATCTGTAATGTTGATGGTTTGTGTATATGAATTCGTTGGATTGTCGCGGATGAATAGCCGGGGGGTTGTGAGATGAGAGTTTTCTTTTTCTTTCAATTCATGTAATTATGTAATTGATGTAATATTATTTGTATGGCCGCACAACCGGGATGGGGTTGTAGCCGTCATTGTATAATTTCTTTTACTGTTTTTGATCCTAGGATAGACCCAAGTTGGGGTGCACAAACTACCAGGTACCTCGAAGTGCCGAGTGGCCTACTCACGTTGTTGAGGGTGGTTGCTTCGCTTCGGGTACTTGGCGGGTAGTTTGCCGCACCCGTAGGGGTCTAGGGTGGGGTATTTGCTATTCATCGCGACCGTGTAATCCGCTTTTCATTGCAGGCTTGAACGAAACGCGGATTCCTAGTATATCCAATGTATTCATCTATGATCCGGAATGGCTATCATTACATCTGACGAATGTATATATCTATATGTAGATATCTATTTAGGCGTTGCTTATATTTTGCATCCGCGCTAGTCCAACCCCCGCTCTGTCGTTAGTTAAGTAACCTAACGGATGATGACGGGACCCCGTGGCGAATGCGGATGGCATAAGCGTACGTCATATTTTCGTTGTTTTCTGCAATGGTAGGATTAATTGATGCGACGCATTAAATTAATGCAAGAAAATAAACCAAAGTAAAAGTCGTTGGAACACTTTAAAAACCACTCGGTTCTTTTCAAAAATCAACTTTTAAATGCGGAGCTTGAACCACTTCTTTTAAAAGCTATCTCGTTCCATCAATTATATCAAGTTCACTACGTTCACGGTTTCGCCAAAACCATTCGTAGCCCTCCATCATTTCAGTTAAATATTCGGTAGTATTCAAGCTATGTATTTTGACCTCACGCCGAGGCATAGTGATTGGTAGCTGCAGGATATTTATCTGTTGCATAGATAGAATGCGTTGGTTTGAGACAGTCGTACTGCCATTTTGGCCTACGTCAAGGGTAGGTACGGGTGGGTTCAAATTAACCTGGATAATGATGGGTAGAACTTGACATGTGACTTATGATATTTTGACCTCACGCCAAGGTCATAAGAGCATGGGGCAAAAATCCACATCGGGAGTTTCAAAAGAAACTGAAACTTGCTAGCGCTGCATACCATTTGGAGTGTGATGATTCTGGTAGGATTCCTTCAGTTTTGTCACGCGATGATATTTGGATCCCGATCCTTCTGTGAGTATATGCTACTCCTCCGGAACTTTCTCACTTAACGATCAATGCTATAAACCAAGTAGGTGTCGAGAAAGGTGTCAGCGGGGCTACGCCCACAGGGAAAAGAGGTTATTTAATTAAGGAACTTCGCGAAACCGTTGGAAAACCTCCCTCGAAGTACCAGCACTGGCCTGGCTGAACGGTTAAGCAAGTATTGTACGGTGAGATTGATCCCGACTAATTCTTCCTTTTTGGTTTGAGGAGGGATTCGAGAGACAGTGGGAGCCATCCTGTTTAGACAAATTAAAAACCACTCTAAACTTGCAAGAGCATCATGCTAGAGTGTTTCTTCTTTCTCTCCTAATTGCAGCGACTAAACATCATGACTGGACTTAAGTTACTACTAGATAAAAACATACTGACAAGGCCAAACTACAAAGATTGGCTCAGGAATGTCAAAATGGCAATCACATATGACAAGTTGGGGTATCTCCTTACCACCAAAGCTCCCCCTGTCCCAGGTCCCAAAACCAGCGTCGCGGATAAGGAAATCCGTAAGACCTGGGAAATCGATTGCGTGAAGGCCAAGTGCCTCGTGCTTGCCTCTATGGACAATGAACATCAGAGGAGGCACGAGAATTTGTACCTTGAATCCATATTTCTCCATACAAAAGAACTATATGGAGAGCAATCCCGTATCGCCAGATACGAAGTCTCGAAAAAGTTGTTTTCGGCGAGATTGGCCGTCGGATCATCGGTAGAGGAACACGTGCTTAATATGATTGGCTTCATTGAGGAACTCGCGGACCTTGGGACCACGGTAGAGAACGAGCTCTGCACGGACTTGATTCTCCAGTCCCTTCCTTCCACTTACGCCCATTTATCCTGAACTTCAACTTGCAAGAAAAAGAAGTTGAACTTTCAGAATTCCTCAACATGCTGAGGAGTGCAGAGGGCATCCTACAGAAAGGTAGGGAAACATCCACTTTGTTTGTAGGAGGATCTTCCTCTTCTAGGTCCAAGGCGAAAGACAAGGGAAAGAAGAAGAAAACCCCCACCAAACCAAGGGACGGTGTTAGTAAAGTGGATACGAAAGGAAAGACAAAGGCAACAAAGGCAGCGGGAAAGCTTGTGGGGAAGGAAGAGTGCTTTTACTGTCACAAGAGTGGACACTGGAAAAAGGATTGCAGGTCATGGAAGGCCAGAAACCAGGACCCGAAGCAAGTTGCGGCTTCGGCTTCTGGTGTGTATGTTATTGAAAACTGTCTATCAATAAACTCTACTTCATGGGTATTGGATACAGGATCATGATCTCATATCTGTAATTCTTTGCAGGCACTGAGAAAACGTAGGGTTTTGAAGGCAGGTGATATGAACTTCAGAGTTGCAAACGGAGCTGGCATGGATGCTGAGTCCGTGGGGGACTATCACCTGGGATTGTCAGATGGGCACGTTTTGGTTTTGCGTGATTGTTATTTTGTACCCAATGCAACCTGTAATATCATATCTGTATCTTTATTTTCTAAAGAAGGTTATGAATTTGCATTTGTAAGTAATGTTGTGAACATTCACCTTAATCAAGTTCTGATTGGGTCAGGTACATTGAGCAATGGTATATACGTATTAAACCAACCACAGATTTTCAATGTCCAGAATACACACAAAAGAAAGTCTCCGGAAACAAATCAGCCTTCTTATGGCATTGTAGACTGGGTCACATCAATGAGAGAAGGTTGACGAAGTTACATACAGAAGAATATTTGGATCCGTTCGAATATCAATCATATGCAACTTGTCAATCCTGTCTCAAAGGAAAGATGACAAAGACTCCGTTCACTGGACACGGAGTAAGAGCGAGCGAGCTCTTGGGACTCGTACACAGCGACGTGTGCGGTCCAATGTCTACGCATGCACGAAGCGGTTATTCTTACTTCATTACTTTTACGGATGACTTTTCAAGGTACGGTTATGTCATCTTAATGAAACATAAATCCGAAGCCTTTGGAAAATTCCAGGAATACAAGAATGAAGTAGAAAAACAAACAGGCAAAAGTATCAAGACACTAAGATCTGATCGAGGTGGTGAATACTTGAGTGCCGAGTTCCTGGATTACTTAAAAGAGAATGGAATTCTCTCTCAGCTTACTCCTCCATACACTCCACAACATAACGGTGTATCGGAGAGACGGAACCGAACCCTATTGGATATGGTACGGTCCATGATGAGTAACGCTGAGTTACCGCGATCATTCTGGGGATATGCACTAGAATCAGCTGCATACCTTTTAAACCGAGTTCCAACTAAGACTGTGCCTACTACACCATATCAGATGTGGTGTGGGAAGAGACCCTATCTTAATCACATTAAGACATGAGGAGGTCCAACTTTTGTCAAAAAGCCGTATGCGGACAAGCTCGAGGCACGCTCAGTACAGTGCAAGTTTGTGGGATATCCATGGAACTCCAAGGGATATTCCTTCTATTGCGAAGAGGAACAAAAGGTTTTTGTTTCTCGTCATACCCACTTCTTGGAAACTGAGTTTTTGGAAAATCAGATAAGTGGGAGCGCGATAGAACTGGAAGAAATTCCAGAACCACGAGCTATTACTGAAAGCTTAGTAGAACCAGAGGGTTTGAAAGATCAAGACATTCCTACGCCGCTCCGCAGAAGTAGTAGGCAGTCTCATCCACCCGAGAGATACTACGGTTTTCTCATAGACGGGGATAGAGAGGATTGCATCATTGATAGTGATGAGCTGAGTAGCTTCTAGCAGGCCATTCATAGCGTTGAATCAGTAAAATGGCTGGATGCAATGCGGACCGAATGGAGTCCATGTACACCAATAAAGTATGGACGTTGGACATTGCTCCAGATGGGGTAAAACCCATAGGATGCAAGTGGATCTTCAAAAGGAAGATTGGTGTAGATGGACAGGTTGAGACCTATAAAGCTAGACTTGTTGCAAAGGGTTTCCGTCAAAGACCTAGCTTGGACTATGACGAAACCTTTTCTCCAGTGGCTATGCTGAAATCCATTCAGATCCTTCTTGCCATTGCTGCCTTCCACGATTATGAGATCTGGCAGATGGACGTAAAGACCGCTTTTCTAAATGGAAATTTAGAGGAGTGTGTCTATATGGACCAGCCAGAGGGTTTCATTCAGAGTGGGAGCAGCTGAAAGGTGTGCAAGTTGCTTAAGTCCATCTATGGACTAAAGCAGGCATCGCGAAGTTGGAACATCTGTTTTGATGAGACGGTCAAAGAATTTGGCTTTATAAAAAATCTAGATGAACCATGCATCTATAGTAGATTTGTAGCAAGAACTGTGGTATTCCTCGTTTTATACGTGGATGACATTCTCTTGATAGGAAATGACATTCCTATGCTTTAATCTGTCAAAGGGTTCTTGTCACACAGGTTCTCCATGAAAGACCTGGGTGATGCCTTATATATTCTGGGGATCCGGATCTATCGTGACAGATCCAAGAGGATATTAGGACTTTCACAGTCCAGGTATATCGACACCATACTGAAAAGATTTAGTATGGAAGATTCCAAGCGCGGTAATCTACCTGCTTGTCACGGGATCACCCTCTCCAAAGAGATGTCTCCCAAGACTGATTTGGAAAGGGATCGCATGTCTATTATACCCTACGCCTCTGCGGTAGGCTCTATAATGTATGCGATGTTGTGTACCTGACCAGATATTGCTTATGCACTGAGTGTGGTAAGCCGGTATCAGTCATACCCTGGGGTGAAACACTGGATAGCGGTAAAGAACATTCTCAAGTACCTGAGAAGGACTAAGGAGATGTTCTTGGTGTATGGCGGAAAAGACCTCCAGATCGAGGCCTTTGCTGATTCCAGCTTCCAGAGTGACAAGGATGATTCCAAGTCCATGTCGGGTTATGTCTTTACCCTCTATGGAGGGGCGGTGTGATGGAAGAGTTCCAAACAGGAAACCGTTGCTGACTCGACGATGGAAGCGGAATATATCGTTGCTGCAGATGCCGCAAAAGAAGCCGTCTGGATAAGGAAGTTCCTAACAGAACTTCAGGTGGTTCCATCCATTATTGATCCAGTACCTCTGTATTGCGACAACAACAGGGCTATAGCTTTAGCGAAGGAACCCAGGTCCCATCAGAAGTCCAGGCACATCTTGAGGCGGTATCACCTGATCAGGGAGATCGTGGGTCGCCAGGAGATCGAGGTTCGGAGAGTTGCTACGGAAGATAACACTGCTGATCCATTCACGAAGGCCTTACCCCAGACTCAGTTCGAGCGGCTGATCGAGATGATAGGTCTTCGATATGCCAGTACATGGCCTTATTGCAAATGGGAGATTGTTAGTATATATGCCCTAGAGGCCATTACTGTATCATACCAGCTTGTATATTATTTGATGGAAGCTTGGGATATTCACCTTGTATTGACAATCTTGCTCAAAATGGTAGTATGCTACTTGGTTTGTTTCTGCTTTAATGTGTGCAAGTGTTTCTTTTAGCATATCGCCTTTACACATTAGTGGAGCCCTTAGGATCTTTGCTTGATTACCAGCGTTGTGATGGCAGTCACACTCGTGGGGGCTGGGTAATCTACAAGCACATCCTTATGCAAGTCCCTAGTCATAGGACTATCGAGACAGGGCAGCGATACTCCGGAGTAGACTCGCGTATGTGCTTTTCATCCCATCTTGGGAGAGGGTCTGTCCCACAGCCGTCAGTACGTCGTACTTAGGATAGTATGCGGGTGCTCGTTAGGTTACGAGTACACTGGACCGGACTCGTCGGGAACTGTTGGTTGGTATTATACCTATCATTAGTTATCAGTTCCCAGGTGACATGAGTACAGCTTAGTCCGTTGACTTGACACTGTCACTTCGCCTCGAGTGTGTTCCTACTGTACTTTGATTACTACCCTACAACGGCTCAAAGGAGTCGTGCAAACAGGTAGTTTTTGGGTGCAGTCCCGAAGCACTTGGAGGCAGTGACGGTTAGACAGGATTCGTCTCTCCCGGTATTGGGGGTTGATATCGTGCCGTGTCTAGGAGAGCCATTACACAAAGTCCCTAACCAGGGCAAGAGAGATAGACTGGTAGGTTTCCAGTGTTATCTCAGGTATTCTGGGCTACACTCCGACACGACTTGTACCGCTAGTAGGGTACTGTCGTTTACCGCCCCCCTAGGCCCGCCATGCGATGTTCTTAGACGAACAGACCGGACTGTACGGAGACTGTCACATTCAGGCTCAATAGGAGTTCAGATGGGTTTACCTCGTTAGTCTTCTTATCGGCATCTATCTGGGGACCGTTACGTACAGCTAGTGCCGCTTGCGGTCTGTGGTTAAACCCACTGCCAGCGTAGTGTCGAGTCTTTAGAGTCCCACACAGAGGGTTATTCGCCTTTAGGCAAAATGAGTAGAGGTCGCATGGTTTTGCGACGGGGTTCGTTCACATCCGCGCACTTGTGCACGTTTGGTGTCCGGACAGCTTATACTAGCGGGCTTTGGTTTAAGCCGGATCCTAGTATATGATTTGGGATTGGTTTTATCTTTTTGTATTCGTGTTCCTCGAAACACGGATATGGGTGTGTATGCACAGTTGACTGAGGCAGAGGCAGAGGACTTTCATTAGGGTTGATGACCATTGTCATTTTCTTAAATCTAATGTTTATGTGTGAATTATGATTTATTAATATTTGTTAATTATAATTGTGCATGGTTAGGGTTGTTGACCATTTGACTATACTTGACTTGTTGAACTAGGTTGACAAGTTGACCATCATCATTCCATATGAAAGATACTCTTTGATCCTTGCAAAAGCATTTAATATGAAATGATAATGGTCATTTCTTGATTAACCATCACAATTATCTTTAGCTAATTATCTATTTTTCATAATTCACATATATGTGAGAAGGTTGTATTATTCTTCTCACTTTATCATTCTCATTCTCTCTCCTCCTCTTCCTCTCTCTCTAGCTCTCCCCTCTCATGAGTTGAGAACCCTTTGAGCTTGAGATAAATCCCTCAAAAATACTCTCTACTCTTTCTAAGGTCCTAGGTTTAGCACACCAAGCACCTTAGTTAATTCAAGTTTGAGGTTGGAGCCAAAGGTAGAGGCCCTCGGGTGGATCTTTCTTCGGCAAGAGAAGGCGACAAGGAGAACCCGTTCTTTCACTCCAAGGAGTAAGAAGAGAAGGACTGGAAGACCTAGGTATAACCCCCTTTCCGAGTAGCTAACTCCTTTGAGCTTGTTAGTTAGTTTTTGTTTAGCAAAGATCCCTCCTTTAGCATAGTCTTTGTTGCCTAGTGTTGTAAAAATCCGATTTTTCATAACGTTTCCGCCTCCCCGCAAGCACCGGGATGGCAACGTGGACTTACATTGTTGATCAAGGTTGGCTTGTTGACCAAGGTTGAAACATTGACCATCATCATTTCACTCCAAAGATGCTCTTTGATCTTTGCAAAAACATTTAATGTGAAATGATAATGGTCTTATCAAACCAACCATCACCTTTTTCATTTTGATTAATATTATTAATAAGATTAATTCGCATATATTGGTTATGGTTGCAAAACTATTATCATTCTCTCATATTCATTCTCTCTCATCCATCGCTTTTCCTCTTCCTGTAGCTCAAGGAAAATCCTTCTCATGAGTTGAGAACTATTTCCTTTGAGATAAAACACCAAAGCCACTCTCTACTCATCCTAAGGTGGAAGGTCTAGTAAGCCTAACAATTTAGTTTCCTCAAGTTCGAGGAAGGAGCTCAAGGTAGAGACCCTCAGGTGGATCCATCTTCTGCAAGAGAAGGCGACGAGGAGAGAACCATCCGACCACCACAAGGAGTCCAAGAGAAGGAGTTCAAGTTGAGGTATAACCCACTAACCGAGTAGGTAAATCTCTTGTTAGTTGCTAGTGTGTAGTTTAGCAAAGATCCAGGTTTTCTAGTCCATGTTACCATGACCCGAAAAATCGTTTTTCACCGTTTTCGCAAGCCCGAAAGAACCGGGGGAGGTAACGTGGACTTACACAAGCATCGACACAGAAATGCATGTCTATCAGGTGCTGTTACCATGACTGGAACCCTGATAGGTACGTATCACATGCTATCCGAAAAGCACGAGTGCCTAGCTCTGACCCTCGTCTTTCCACGTATCTATACGTACATGACTCCTAACGGTATCCCCATGATTACCGCCGAGTCATTGGTAATGTCACCGGATGGTATGGTTCACCTGCAACTCATCGTCTAGCACCACGACCTCATTCTTGCCTCGGGGTACCTCGGGCCCCACCATCTACCCGCACACGGACCCCTCCGTTCCTCACGTGGGGTATATATATATATATATCCGAACCGATAAATCTCATGGTGGCTGCTAAAATATCATATCAAAGGAAACTGGTTTTTTCAAACAATGCATAATTTCATGAACTCCTACGGTCCCCAAATCCAGAAAACATCATGAAAAATCCATATCACTATGCGAAAATCCATGATTATTATATATGCAACATAAAACTGTAATGAAAGCATATAATGGAAAAGCCGCTAATTAACTGCAACAAGTTAATCTAAATACCATTTGGTTCCTATTTTCTCCAATTCTAAAAAATATCAAGTAATGGTAAACATGTAGCTATAACCAGATATATGTGTAAACATAAAGGTATAGCAAGGTATATGTATCTACCTATAAGTAATGATGTAATATACCACCTGGGTATAAGTGAAGTATGTGTACAAGGTATACCTGTAGCTATGTCAAAAAGTGTGTATGTACCTAACACTAATGGTACAATACCCTATAGGTATACAGGTATCTAGCATGTAAGTATGTGACGTCATATATGTAAACATGTAAGTATACAGGTATGCAATATGTCATATGCGATAAGAAATATGAATCCATGTCACAATGTCCCTATCCAAGCAATATCCTAACTATAAGTGGTTTGTGTGTGACATGGCAATTATTGACGGTGTGTGTAGCATACAATCAGTGCTTGTGCAACATGAATCGTCAATAATATGTGCAGTGTCCTAAGGATACTAGTCCAAGCACAACAATATCAAAGTAATAGGGTAAATGCGCAATTCTAAATATGACATAGAATATGCGATAGAAATAACATCTCTAGCCCAGACGCATAACGTCATGTGGGCGATTCCCCAGTAGATGTTAAATCTACTCACCTACTCTCAAAGCTAGGTGAATCCTACCACCTGTTTTCCCTTTGTAGCAGTGTCCGTAGTCCCCGCCAGCGAACCTAAAATTTTACAAACACAACACATAAGCAAAACATCCTACAATGACAAAAAGACAACGAAACGCGATGAAAACGCCCGGAAAATTACACTGCGTGCTTAGCGCATCTATCGCGCACGACATCGGCCAAAAACCCTAACTGGGGTCGCTAAACTACAAAACACAAAGTCTAGGACCCGATCGTCCCGATCGCGCAACACAAAACAAACAATTACAATGAATAAAATAGATATAACCTCGCAACGACCAATCGAACCCATGTCGAAAAAACCCCGCAACCTAGTAAGTAACTTATCGCAATATTTCGCACTAGTTTCAAGCTAACGCATATCTAGCGATTACAAACACCTTATAATAGCTTAACTAAGCTATCTAAACCGTTTCTAAATTTTTAACACTTGCTAATTAAATTTTAGCAAAAACCTAGTAAGCAAAATTGCATAATTAAACAAAATATTCATTAGCAATAATTATCATTTTCTACTAGGTCAAGCTTTTCATAATGACAAATTAACACTTCAATAAAACATTAAACACATAAATCAAGTTTTACCCTAACTTGAATTTCAATAAAAAAAAATAATGAATTAAATCAAGAATTTAAAGCTATGAATACCATTTAATTAACTAACTTAAAGATCTAAACATAACAATTTAAGATTAGGGTTTTGAAAAATATACCTCAACAAGAACACAAAATAACAACTTGATCCATCATCTTAGCCTAAAAAAAAACATACTTTGTTGATGATCCAAGCAAACTTAGTGAAGGAATTTGATTGTTTAATTATTTAGGATTTTTGTGGATTTATTTTGGAAATTTTGAAGCATTTTTAAGTGAAAGAGAAGAAGAATGAGCTTTGAAAACAATGAGGCCAGAAATTTGGGGAGAGGGCTCGGCCAAGGAGGTGAGGGGGGTATTTTTGTGAATTTTTTGTGAAGAAATTGCTAGGAAAAAGAGTAATAAATGCTAATAAATGCCATATGCCACCTTTACACCTTTTCGTTTCTTTTTTTAAAATAAATCCTTTTCCACTCCAAAATATCTAGATATTTAAAAAGAAGTTTCCAAAATTTTCTAGTGACAAAAATTAATTTATTCTCAAGAGAAGAAATTTCCCGATTTACGTGCACAAAATACCTCTTAAAATAATATTTTATTTGGGAAAAATTCTATCTGAACCAAAACCTCCCAAATACCCCCAAAGTTCGCGCACAAGCTTTATTTTATATAAAATAGGTGCCGGCAAATTTCTACGGACGTTTGATCGAAATCGGGTTAAAACGGAAAATACCGACAATTTTGCCCTAAATCGGAAAAATTCGCAAAACGATTTCTGAAACGTTAAAATCGTCCCCTCTTAAAGAAATTCGGTCCCCGAATTAAAATTCATCTACGTTTACCTTCAAGAAGATGAGTACAAAACTCCCAAATCTCGCTCGCAGCTTGCCAAGTGATCACCTCGCTATACAGCTACGCCAAAGAACCCTCACAGACGGCAAGACTCTTGACCGAAATTCCTCCACCTGCTGATCCACTATAACTAGCGGCTGCTGGTGAACGAAAGATCGCGTGCAAGCTAATTGGTCTGATGCTGAATCTTGTGAAAAAGGTCATGAAGGTATTTGCAAAGTATCAACAAAAGGAACACGGGGTGAATACTCAATAATCTGGGCAGAAGTGCCAAATTATAGGCAATGGAACTAACTTGCTTTAAGGATCTCAAAAGGACTTACAATTCAGGGATAAGTGATTGGTACGAAAAAGTGTGTTTTGTAGTTAACCGCAATCAGAACGGTGTCGCATGTAGCTAGACCGAGATGAGTACGGATTGTCCTCTGGGAAACGTTGAATCTTTTACTCTTACTTTAGATGTGTTGAAAGAGGGGAGGAAATAAGAATTTTGTGAAAAGTTTCTAGATCTACGTTAAACAAGAATGTAAAATATAGATCTAGATTATTTTAGAGACTTAGATAATATAATAAGAAGGCTTGTAGGGTTCGTTAGGATTTAGTAGTTATGGACGATTAATTAAAAGTTACCCTTTTTATCCATTAATAGATTTAGAACTAGAACGACGGTGATGCGTGTAGATTAGGGTTTCTGGAGGGAAAAGGAATCCCACTCTTAACCCTTATCTCGACACGGAACTCTGTTCATATCTAGCCTTTACCAAAACAATCATTAATCTAATCTCTAATCGCGGTCGGAACTAGCAAAGAATTGCTAGCGCGCCCGATTAGGATGTTAATGATTCTTTTGATAAAGTTCCTAAACTTTATAGGACTTAAAAAGGGTTTAGTTATTTTCATCGTCCATTAGCCTACCATAATCCTACGAACCCTAACAAGCGGAGAATTACTCGCGCATGTTGGGAGAAGAAGAAGAAAAGAAAGAGAGGAAAAACATAATGTAAAATGCAAAAAGAATTAAATAAAATAACTACCTTTATTAATCAACTTGAACAAACTACACTTTAATCCGTAGAAAATGATTACAAACTAGTTGCTTCTCGATCTTTCCTAAGGAGGTAGTCGAACAGTCGATAATCAGCCTGGATGCGTGAGCGTCGGGAGCTTCGTGATCTCTTCGGCTTGATGGCTTTTCCAAGAGGCCTTCGGTGCCCTTTTATAGTGCAAAGCCAGAATCTTTTAGTTGTAAACTTGGTAACATTCAGCAGAGATTTACTCCACAAAATTTTAGCACACAATCTCTCTAGATTGCCGCGGATCCGCGGCCAACAGGGGGGTTTGGCCGCGGTTCCGCGGCCAATGGTGAGGATCTCTTCACCAATTTTCTTGGGCTCTCTGATTTTGACATTTGGCAATCCTATGCATCTTTAGAATTCAGAAATCTTCCCTCGGTTGCTTCCAGACTTGGTCTCCAAGTTTTGCTTCTTAATTTGGCAAGTTTTTTTCAACAAATTGATTTGTTTGATAAATTCTTCATAACAACTTGGAAATATTCTGCACAACAACTCGAATAAGATTTTAGTAGACTTTGTTCTACTAGGATTAGGTCAATAATATTTGCATACATTTTCCTACCAAATGATAATTAAAATATATTAACACATGGAAAATAATGTTTTTACACATAAACCCTCATATGTATAATATATTATAATAAAGTTCTTTTTTAATATGAAAATGGTAGGAAAAAATGTAATACAAATGTGCAGTTTTATCAACTGAACAAATACCGCCAAACTTATCTTTGATCGTCCCGAGCAAACTAGTTTATTCAAGAGGAGAAAAAGAAAGGAGAAAACTAAGCACACTTTCGTAGGCAACACGATTGCACTGAGCACGTGCAACAAGCCGTTAAACCTCTAGGTGTCCCTAGTAGGAGGAGTGTTGTCTCCTGAGGGTTTTCAGCGGATTACACCCACAAAATCCAATAACAAAAGAAAGATGGTGAAATTTACATATAAAGATAAGAACCATAAAAGAAAGGCCTTGAAAAAGAAGAGTTTTCAACTACACTAGCTTTTCAGTTGTCATGATCCCTATCTTAATAGTCATGAAAAATGTTAGAAATCACATCATCCCTCAATAAAACATCGTCTTTATTCTTCATTCCTATCTTTCATCCAAACATTGATCATATAACCCCATGTGTGTGAAATGGACATCCCTACACTCGGAGAATTCAATTCAAGCCATCATACTCTTGTCCTTCTACCTTAGTACTTTTTATTTTGATGAATATTAAGATTTGCTCACACATTTTCATGCGGCCGTTAATACTTCTTGAGGTACTAAGCAACCGATTACTTATGTGCTTGCTGATTAGGTGATAATATTTTCCTCGTCTTGCACCACCTAAGGCTCAGCAGTGACTCCCAGACCAGTTGGCCTTAGGGCACTAGGAGAAGAGGCACCCTCGCTATATTTTTTTTATTGCTGCCTTGGCGATACAAAACCAGTGTTCATTTTTTTTCTTTCACCATTTTTATATTTTCTTCATTTTTTATTTTTTTATTTCCTTCATACTTTGGCTTTTAGACAAGAGCATTTCAAGGTATCCTCTACTATCCCGAGTTTCAAGACGTGTGTAAGTGCATATAGTAGGGTATCAACATTCAAATGTTTGGCTTTCAGAATAGAAACTATTTTTCAGACTTATTTTTATTCTCAGATTAGTGACTTCCTTCATTTTACTAACCCTTGGGACAACAGCTCATAACTACTTATTACTAGTTCGTCTAAGAAAACTTCTAATTTTCTTGGTTTTCTTAAACAATTCCTATCTTTTGGATGTAATGTTTCACTTTCTATTCTTTTGTTATATAAAAAAAAATTTAATGCCCGGTGTCAAAGATAATTCAGTGAATACAAACTTCCCCCCCAAACCTGTTTTCAGCAGTGTCCTCACTGATGTAGCCTTTTGAGAACAAGGACCTGTATACTAAGGGAGAGATACAAGGGGTAAAATAATAGTTAAATAAAAAATTCACCCAAACTTATTCTTTGACACGCACAGATATTCAATCAAATCCATTTTTTACTCACCTCCATTTCTTAAAATGAGAAAATGTTACAAAAACATGGAGGTGCGGCGGAGGAAATTTAGTTTTGATAAAGCGGCTCCTGTAAAAACAGGAGCTCCTCCGTGGGGTTAGCAGAAAAATACGGTTTTAATCAATGCCCATTCACTTTAAAAATTGAACCGTTTTTCAAATTTTCGACCTCAACTGCCCCGTGCGGGTGTACATACCGCACCACAAAAGGTCCTTTCCAACGAGATTTAAGCTTACCCGGATGAAGATGGAGACGGGAATCGTAAAGAAGGACTTGTTGCCCCGATGTGAAGGTTTTTCTAAAAAGATTTTTATCGTGGAACACTTTAGTCCTATTCTTTACTATCACCGCATTATCGTAAGCTTCATCGCGGAGTTCGCTTAGCTCATTCAATTGCAGCTTCCGATAGCTGCCTGCATGATCAAGATCAAAATTAAGCTCTTTAATAGCCCACATTGCCTTATGTTCAATCTCGACAGGGAGGTGGCATGCCTTCCCAAACACAAGACGGTATGGAGACATACCAAGATCGGTCTTATAAGCGGTGCGGAATGCCCAAAGAGCATCCGTCAATTTGGTTGACCAATCCTTACGGTTTTTCGAAACCGTCTTCTCCAATATCTGTTTGATCTGCCTGTTTGAGATCTCAGCCTGCGTGCTTGTTTGGGGGTGATAGGGCGTAGAAAGCTTGTGGGTGATTGAATATTTCCGCATCAAGGCCTCGAAAGACCTATTACAGAAATGTGTCCCGTTGTCGCTAATTATAGCGCGAGGGTGTCCGAATCGTGAAAAGATATTTTCTTTAAGGAACTTAATGACAACTTTGTTGTCATTAGTGCGACACGGTACAGCTTCCACCTACTTCGAGACATAATCAACCGCTAACAAGATATATAGATTCCCAAAGGAGTTGGGAAAAGGGCCTATAAAATCAATACCCCAAACATCAAATATTTCCACAACCAATATAGGTTGGACCGGCATCTCATTCCTTCGTGAAATCCGACCCAAATGCTGACATCGCGGACAAGTTTTGCAATGTTCAAATGAATCTTTAAATAATGTTGGCCAATAAAAGCCACATTGCAAAATTTTCTCCGCCGTTTTTCGAGGTCCAAAGTGACCGCCGCATGCCTGATCATGACAAAATGATAACACGCTCTTGAATTCATCGTTAGGGACACACCTGCGAATGATTTGATCGGAACAATACTTGAATAGATATGGTTCATCCCAGTAAAAATATTTTACTTGGGATAAAAATCGAAGTTTGTCTTGTTTCGACCAATCGCTAGGTATAAGTCCCGTCGCAAGATAGTTCACGATATCCACGAACCAAGGTTCGTAAGATACATTCAAGAGCTGTTCGTCGGGAAATGAGTCATTTATCGGCACGGTCACAGTTGGCGAAGAAGTTATGCATGAAAGATGGTCGGCTACAACGTTTTCACATCCACTCTTGTCTTTGATGACAAGATCAAATTCTTGTAACAATAGGATCCAACATATTAGCCTGGCCTTCGCATCCTTCTTCGATAAAAGATGTCGTAGGGCGGAATGATCTGTGCAAACCATAATAGGCGAGCCAATCAAGTAGGGCCTGAATTTCTCTAATGCAAATACAACTGCCAAGAGTTCTTTCTCGGTAGTTGTGTAATTTATTTGTGCATCATTCAAGGTCCTACTTGCGTAGTAAATTACATGTGGCATCTTATCAATGTGCTGTCCTAAGACCGCACCAATAGCAAAATCTGATGCATCACACATAAGCTCGAACGGGTGGTTCCAATCCGGAGATGATAAAACGGGGGCTGTAGTGAGTGATTCTTTAAGTGATTCAAAAGCAGCCTCACAATCCGAATCGAAGTGAAAAGTAGTGTCCTTGGCCAATAGAAGGGTTAAGGGTCTAGCAATTTTGCTAAACTCTTTAATAAATCTCCTATAAAATCCTGCATGACCAAGGAAGGATCGTATATCTTTGACGCAATTGGGATGAGGGAGGTTTTGAATGACATCTATTTTAGCTCTGTCAACCTCAATGCCTTTATGTGAAATTATATGACCAAGTACAATACCTTCTTGGACCATAAAATGGCATTTTTCCCAATTCAAAGTCAAGTTCTTATCCTTACAGCGGGTAAGAACAGCGTCAAGATTACGAAGGCAGTCCTCAAAGGAGTCCCCAAAAATGGAGAAATCGTCCATAAAAATTTCTAGAAAATTTTCCACCATATCTGAAAATATCCCCATCATGCACCGCTGAAATGTAGCGGGAGCGTTGCATAACCCAAAGGGCATGCGTCTATAAGCAAAAGTTCCGAAAGGATAAGTAAAAGTGGTTTTATCTTGATCCTTTTCGGCGATGGAGACCTGGTTATAACCAGAGTATCCGTCCAAGAAACAGTAATATTCGTGTCCTGCTAATCGTTCCAACATCTGGTCAATGAAAGGTAGAGGGAAGTGATCTTTCCTCATCGCGGCATTGAGTTTCCTGTAATCAATACATACGCGCCACCCAGTTTGGGTGCGTGTTTGGATTAACTCATTAGCCACGTTAGTGATGACCGTGATGCCAGACTTTTTAGGGACCACATGAATTGGACTTACCCATTGACTATCAGATATGGGGTAAATTATTCCATTATCAAGACACTTGACGATTTCTTTCTTTACCGCCTGCTTCATAATGTGATTTAACCGTCTTTGTTGGTCTCGGGTTGGTTTGGCTTCATCCATCAGATGTATGTAATGTTCAACAATTAAGGGACTAATCCCTTTGATGTCAGCCATTGTCCAACCAAATGCTTCCCGATTCGATCTCAACACTGCCAAAAGTGCATTCTCTTGCTCTAAGGCTAGAGAAGCGGAAATAATCACTGGCACAGTCTCATTCTCTCCTAAATATGCATATTTAAGATGAGAAGGTAGCGGTTTGAGATCGAGAATTGGCGGAGAGACTATAGAAGGTGGGGTAAGCGAATCATATTCGGACTCCCTAAGAGGTTCAAAACTTGCATAAGATATTGACTCGGAAAGTGCTGCTGACTTTTGCAACGAGTCAACAGGTTCAATCTCAAGGTCGGACTCATTGAACATATCCTCACTGTAAAGTGGTGCAAGATCAAACGATGTCTCATTAATGTTGTCGAGAACATCAAAGCAAAGCTCCTCGTCCATGCAGCTTTTGGAAGCTATCTCGTGGATGGAACAAACATCCAGCAAATGAGTAGAAGGTTCTGATGGCTGACTTCCTAGCTTGTAAATATTAAGCTCAATTGTCATTTTCCCGAAGGATAAGTTCATAGAACCGTTACGACAATTAATTACAGCGTTAGAAGTTGCTAGGAAGGGTCGACCAAGTATCACCGGAATTTGATTGCGTGGGTTTGCCACAGGTTGTGTATCTAAAACAATAATGTCCATAGGAAATATGAATTTCTCGACTTTAATTAACACATCCTCTAGTTCGCCCCGAGGTTTGGTGATAGATCGGTCTGCCATCTGGAGAGTACAATGGGCGGGTTTTAACTCTCAAATTCCTAACTGCTCGTATACTGAATAAGGAAGCAAGTTGACGCTAGCGCCTAGATCGAGTAAAGCACGATTTATATTTTTACCCCCAATAGAAATAGAGATTGTAGGACAGCCGGGGTCCTTACGTTTCTTTGGTATTTGTTGGGTAAAAGCTGTGCTAACATTACTCGTCATGAAAACCTTTTTATGCACTTGAGTTTTTCTCTTTCTAGTGCACAAGTCTTTAAGGATTCTTGCATAAGATGGGACTTGTTGAATGGCATTTAGGAGAGGAATATTCACGCTAACTTGCTTAAACATTTCCACAATCTTCTCCATTTGCGGGTTAGGTCAGTTGGCCCTTAATCTGTTTGGAAATGGAGCTCGATCAATAAGTTTTGGGTCCAACGTTTGTGGAGAAGACTGTGGCGACGGATTCGATCCCAAAATTGGAGTGGGCATCGACTTAGATAGATTTGGTGAAATGTTTGAGCCTTGGGGAAAACGGAGAATAGGCTCGGACGAAGGTAGGAGACTAGATGAGTTAGGGGAAGAAGAAGAAGAAGAAGGGGTATCAAATGTGTCACTATCATCAAATTGCTCACCCACTCGGTTGTTCAGCACTCTCCCCGATCTCAACGTAGTGACGGCATTCACATTATGACTTTGTGAATGGCCAGGATTCGGTAGGGGTTGAGATGGGAGTTTCCCTTTCTCTCTCGCACTCATTGCGGGGTTTAATTGTGCGATTTGGTTTTCTATTGATTTGATACTCTCACCATGGGAGGAGGAGTTTTTCGTTAGGGCATCAATAGAAGACCTCATCTCAGCCGAATTTTGCATGGATTGTTTCATGAACATATCCAAAGTTTGTGCAAGTGAGTTGTCAATACTGGCCACTTGTGGTGTAGAAATGTTGGCCGGATTTTGGAAATTCTGTGACTGAAAGGGGGGCTGATTCTGTGGTTGTGGTTGCTGTGGAGGAGGTCTTTGATAATTGCTTTATTGGTTTTGATTCCAAGCAAAGTTAGGATGATTCCTCCATCCTTGATTGTACGTGGAAGAATAAGGGTCGTTTCTAGGTCGCTGCTGAAAAGCAGCATTAGCTTGAAACGATGCATTCATAGGACATTCTTCCGTTAAGTGTGAAGGATCCGAACAACAACCACAGACGGTCTTAGGAAGCATGACCTGATTTAGGGAGAAAGATGAGAACTTGTTTTCAATAGCGTCGAGTTTATTTTGTATCGCTGCCATTTCGGCTTTCACTGGGATGGAAACGTCGAGCTGGTGAATACCTCCCTTAGTTGTAGGTGGTCTTACGCTTTCCCACTGCAATGTGTGTTCAGCGAGATCTTCCAGATATTTCCATACTTCACCATCATCTTTAGACATGAAATTGCATTGACACATTGTTTCAAGCATTTGCTTTGTCGCTGGATTAATGCCCTCATATGTAATCCGACATAAATCCCATCTTTGTATTCCGTGATGGGGGGATTGGACAAGCAGATCTTTGAAACGTTCAAAGCACTTCCAAAATGGTTCATTGGGAACCTGGGTGAACTGGTTGATCTCGCTCCTAATATGTGCAGTCTTATGATTTGGGTAAAACTTCTTAAGAAATGCTACGACGAATTCATCCCAATTAGTGATAGAGTGTGCGGCAGTATTATAAAGTCATTTTTCTGCCAAGTCGCACAATGTGAATGGGAGAAGACGTAAGCGCATAGCATCTAAAGTCAATTGTGAAGTACCCATCATTGCGCATACGTTTTCGAATTTGGTGAAGAAAACGTACGCATCTTCCGACTCAAGCCCATGAAATTTTGGCAGCAGGTTGATGTAGTGGGGTTTAATTTCGAAATTATCCCCGTTAGGTGGTGGAAGAGATAGACAAGTAGGAAGAGGACCATGAATAGGATAGCATCTCTCTTGGAGAGAGATGCGCGGTGGATTCTGCGCACCTGCGGGCGGTGGCAGCGTGGTGTTATAATTAGATGGAGTGCCGTCCATCACGGTCAATGTGGTGTGTGGTGGGGGAAAAGAAGATGAAGAAGTACCGACTTCGGCGTCGATAGCAGGAACGCGGACAAGACGGGCACTAGTATCCCGTGTCCAGCCGAGCATGCACTAAGCGGGTTTAGTGCAAGTGGCAGCGTGTGTGTGATTTAAAATTGGTTTGTTTTTGAAAAAGCGGGGCTCAAGACAAATCACCCTACGATGCACAAGCAACCCTAGAACTAAGGTCACCTAGGTCAGTCTCTAGACCGCTCCTAGACTTCCAAAGGACAAGCCGCAGGATCAATCCTTTACCGCCTCCGTACTACCCTTGTAGCCAGATAAGTGCCAGGTAAGTGGGAAGGAACCACGTCGTGGGCCTAATTAAAAACCACTAGCCTTTGTCACACTTGCCTAGGCACTACAAAACTAATGCGGATAAACGATAGATTACCCACGACCTTCCTCTGTCCTTATTAAGCGCGACAGTCCTTAGAGTCTGGTCTAAATATTTTTTAAATTAATGAAGGGTTGATCTATATGCTCAGTTTGTGATTTGTGGGGCTTAGGAAGGGTGATGAAATCCCCACCTAATCTTGATTTGGTCTTTGCCCCTTAAAGTCCGTATTAAATATGCAAAACAAAACCAATCACAAAACTTTTGCAAAAAGATTTTTGAGCGGCGCAATTTTGCAAAGAATCCTGCAGAAAATAGATTTTATTAGATTTGAGGAGAGAGAGAAGGAGTTGAGAAAGATACCAGAGAAGATTGATTCCCTAATTCCTCCAAATCGCCGCGATTCCGCCGCAGAAGGGGTGCTTTTGCCGCGGTTCCGCCGCGTGGCAGAAGGAACAGTTGATGAAATTTTTTGTATAGCCTTCTGTGCTCCTCTGGATCTCTAAAAATGTCTCTGTTTCCTGTTCTCCTTAATTCTGTGACTCCAGATCTCCTTGCAAAAATTCACGCACAAATCGTTAAATATGCAATTTGCAGTTTTGTTTTAATAATGATATGGCTCGTCTAAGAATTCCACACAAATAGTAAAAATAAAAAATTACGCATGTATCCCCGGCAACGGCGCCATTTGATTGGTATGAAAAAGTGTGTTTTGTAGTTAACCGCAATCAGAACGGTGTCGCATGTAGCTAGACCGAGATGAGTACGGATCGTCCTCTGGGAAACGTTGAATCTTTTACTCTTACTTTAGATGTGTTGAAAGAGGGGAGGAAATAAGAATTTTGTGAAAAGTTTCTAGATCTACGTTAAACAAGAATGTAAAATATAGATCTAGATTATTTTAGAGACTTAGATAATATAATAAGAAGGCTTGTAGGGTTCGTTAGGATTTAGTAGTTATGGACGATTAATTAAAAGTTACCATTTTTATCCATTAATAGATTTGGAACTAGAACGACGGTGATGCGTGTAGATTAGGGTTTCTGGAGGGAAAAGGAATCCCACTCTTAACCCTTATCTCGACACGGAACTCCGTTCATATCTAGCCTTTACCAAAACAATCATTAATCTAATCTCTAATCGCGGTCGGAACTAGCAAAGAATATCTAGCGTGCCCGATTAGGATGTTAATGATTCTTTTGATAAAGTTCCTAAACTTTATAGGACTTAAAAAGGGTTTAGTTATTTTCATCGTCCATTAGCCTACCATAATCCTACGAACCCTAACAAGCGGAGAATTACTCGCGCATGTTGGGAGAAGAAGATGAAAAGAAAGAGAGGAAAAACATAATGTAAAATGCAAAAAGAATTAAATAAAATAACTACTTTTATTAATCAACTTGAACAAACTACACTTTAATCCGTAGAAAATGATTACAAACTAGTTGCTTCTCGATCTTTCCTAAGGAGGTAGTCGAACAGTCGATGATCAGCCTGGATGCGTGAGCGTCGGGAGCTTCGTGATCTCTTCGGCTTGATGGCTTTTCCAAGAGACCCTCGGTGCCCTTTTATAGTGCAAAGCCAGAATCTTTTAGTTGTAAACTTGGTAACATTCAGCAGAGATTTACTCCACAAAATTTTAGCACACAATCTCTCTAGATTGCCGCGGATCCGCGGCCAACAGGGGGGTTTGGCCGCTGTTCCGCCGCCAATGGTGAGGATCTCTTCACCAATTTTCTTGGGCTCTCTGATTTTGACATTTGGCAATCCTAGGCATCTTTAGAATTCAGAAATCTTCCCTCGGTTGCTTCCAGACTTGGTCTCCAAGTTTTGCTTCTTAATTTGGCAAGTTTTCTTCAACAAATTGATTTTTTTGATAAATTCTTCATAACAACTTGGAAATATTCTGCACAACAACTCAAATAAGATTTTAGTAGACTTTGTTCTAGTAGGATTAGGTCAATAATATTTGCATACATTTTCCTACCAAATGATAATTAAAATATATTAACACATGGAAAATAATGTTTTTACACATAAACCCTCATATGTATAATATATTATAATAAAGTCCTTTTTTAATATGAAAATGGTAGGAAAAACTGTAATACAAATGTGCAGTTTTATCAACTGAACAATAAGCTTTCCCAAACTCAACATGTCATTCATCGGAAAAGTCCGTAAGAATACATGATCTCCCACTGCGGACCCAAGTCTGCGACCATCACGGTCGGCATAAAACCTCTGTCCGCAATGGACAATTTTCATCCTGACCTAAAACAACTGGATCATCTCCGAAGTCTCTAGACTAGCTTGGGTCCAAAAATCCTACTTACGCAGAGTCAGAAAAACAACAGACTGGTGATCGACACGACCTAACACCTAAACCTAAGGTTTACCAATTGGAATGACTCCCGATAACAGCTATCGAAGAAGTATCCTAACGATGGCAAGTGGCGATCCCAACTGCCGAAAACAATTAATACGTACGCACAAACTTAACAAAGAACAACTGAGCAAACCGAGCAAAACCGGACGACAACATTCAAATGAGTCACACCCTGAGTAGACCTGGGTAGACACCATAACGAAATTCATGGAGATCTGCTCCCACTCCTACTTTGGAACAATTAAAGGTTGCAACTCTGTAGCCGGTCTCAGATGCTCAACCAAAACACACGACAAGACAGCCATCTCGAAACGAAATCCGAAACTTCTCTTTACATCCCTGCCCACCCGTAACTATCTCACAAGTCACGTCAAATGCTGGTGGAACTTGAATGAGTACAGAGAGTTGACAGATGTGCCTGCTCTAGGATTTCACATCTGTACCGAATAGTATCAGGTACACAAACGCATCCCTAAATTTAGCACACCCTTGTCACAAATCAAGGACTCCGAATCAATACCCAACCAAGTATGCTCAAGAACCTTTGACGAACGGGCATTGGCGGGCATTGCCTCGCGAAAGAGATTAAGGAATAGTGGTCTGGCGCGGACATGAGCAACCTGTCCCCTCAGTAGAGGCGAACTTAAGCTATACTCAATTATCGCACAAGAACTGTAAATCTGCAGAAGACTGTCTCAACAATCTACACCCGCTGCAGGAAGATGTATATTAAGCTCTGGTGGTCCGTGAAAATCTAACACAACTATCGAACAAGTAGTGTCTCCAAATCTCCAACGCAAAACCACCGCGGCCATCTCCAGATCATGAGTGGGATATCATGCTATTACTTCCTCCAAGTGTAGGGAAGCAAAAGCGATAACTCTATAATGTCACCTCTGTACACACTCGAGCCACACTCACGAAACATCACAGTTAAACAACAAAGTTGCCCGAACCAGAAAGCAAAGAAAGAACTGATGCAGTTGTTAAACGAGTCCTCAACTGCCGAAACTCCGCATACATGCCTCAATCCAAAGAAAAGAAACCTCCTTTCCGGTCAGTCCAGTCCACGGTACAGCACTACACTAGTAATACTGCACGAAACGGCGGTAAAAACCTGCTAAGCCCCAAAATCTGCGAACCTCCGTCCTACACACAAGTCTGGGCCTAAGCTGCAGGGCCTCGATCTTCCTCGGAACCATACGAAAACCGTCTCCCGTAACTACAAGACCTAGGAGTCAATACAAACAAGCCAGAAGAAACACTCCGAGAACCTAGCAAACCGCTGGGGCTCTCCCAGTATCTGCAAAACAAATCCTTAAGTGTTGCTCCTGTTCCTCAATACACATTAAATAGACCAGAATGTCGTCAATAACACAACAATAACTGGTCGAGGAACGGCTTGAAGAAATCTAGTTCATCATGTCTACGAATGCTGCTAGCGCATTGGTGAGTCCAATGACACCACCAAAACACACAAAGCCCATAGCACGCACAAGGCAGTCTTCGGAATGTCATCACTCCGAACCCGCAACAATGATGACTTGATCCCGAACAAACTTAGAAAATGTCTCACACTCTGGTGCTGATCGAAGCAATCGTCAATGCGAGGTAAAGGATACCTATCCGCACCGTAAGCCGGTTAAATTGACGATCAATCAATACACAACCTAAACTGCCGCCTTCCTCCTTGACGAACATATATAGGAGCTCCCTAATGCAAAACACTCAGACGCACAGGCCCCCAACAAACAACTCTGCAGCCGATCCTTAAGCTCCCTAAGTTTCGCCGGCTCATCTGGAACAACGTCGGATAACTCTCGCACGAAAGGAACCCAGTCCAACAAACCAACTGTGGCTCCGGTACCACGAATGAACGCCAAGAATCCACGACATCCTCTCCTCAAAAGCCGACTAGTGAAAAAGGCTGAATTCCAGTTGTGAGAGGTGGCACAACTATCCACCTGCACAACAAGAGCTGACTCGCCGGGGAAAACAACACCTGACTGTTTTCCCACGGTAGTCCACAGACGCCTAGCACGTAGCTAACCAGTTCGTGCCCAGGAGAACGTCAAATACAACTTCTCTAAAAGGATCAAGCGATGGATGAATCTCCTACCCGATTGGCAAACAACTGAAATACGTGTTGCGCAACAAATGAATCGCTGACAGAAATTAACACAACAAACGGCTGATATACCTAACACGACTCTCGTTCCTACCAAGACACAAGTGTGAAAAACAAATAAATACATCAAAAGAACATACGAATTAAAATACCTGAAAATTCTGCATTGGACGCTTGCGCATCCCGATGAGTAGAAGCAAACTCTCGTGTTTGCCCCCTACCCGCAACTGGCTGAACTCCTCTTCTGGTAACCTGTCCCCTCTGAACGAACCTTCCGCGTCCATGACCTCTCTGAATACGACCCTGACGCGGTGTTAGGGAACAACTCCTGATGTGGTGATGAAGGCTCCTGCACTGATAGCATCCAGAATAACGCTGCTGACCTTCCTAGGGTTGAGAGCTGAACGACTGTCCTCGTCCTAAGCCTCTGCTACTCCCGCGACGGTCACGAAATCTATCTCGATGACTAGGCCTCTGTCTTTGGGCTGATACACCGAAACGAGTCCTCCACGGTTCCAGAACTCTCAAAGTCTCTTGAAGACGTGTCTCATAAACTGGGTCTGCATCCACTGGTGCTATATAGGTGACGGACTGCTGCATGCTGATCGCAAGGAACAACTGAGTAACAGGGGTGACAACCTCCTGTCGCTACACTCGAACGATCTGAACTAAAGAACTCATCGTCTGGCGCATGTCCTGCATCTCTGCCACAGGCCTAGCGATGCTATCTGTCGAAGGAGAATCTGTCTGCTCCTGTGCAACGAGCGTGACATCCGGGTCAGTCCTCGTCTCACCCGAGTCAATCCTGACCTCGGCCCTCGCTGTATCACTCTGATTCCCCACAGTCATCGGCGGCAAGGCTATAAATGGAAAAAGGATTCAATAAGAATATGGAAATCGAATCACAAGATATGAATTATCAAGAAAGGAATTTCAAGCAATTTGTACTTAGGTCACTTTAGGCGGAGTACCGCATCGTGAGTATGCTGCAGACACACACACACTATGTTACTCTGCTTAAACTACCTACTCCATCATACCAAGTTCATCCTACTCTCCGAAAGGTAAAACCTAACGCTTTGATACCAACTTTGTCACGACCCGAAATTGGCACGTGACGGCCCTAATACTACGCAACGTCTACAGGCGTAACGCGGTAAAAGAAAGCCAAAACCCAAAAATCTAAACCATTAAAAGACAAGAAAAGATAAAAAAAAAACATTGTTTAAAAGTCTTTGAAATCACAACCCAAATTCTTTAAAAGTCCAACTTTATTTCCTTTAAAATTTTAGCAGCACCTCCTTTGTAAAAGCTAGCCCCAAAAATGGGTACAACATAAATATAAAGTAAAGCATCCCCAAACTGGAGCAAATACACGCCCAAAGGCGGAAAACAACTACCACAACAAATATACGACTCCGTAGCGAAGAAATAAAAGACGATAGAAAGGAAACTGTATAAAAGACAACAAGTCACAAATAATATACAATATCGTCCTCACCAAGTCTCTAAGTCAATAAGAAAATATAGTAGATAGAGAGTACAAGGATACAACGAATATACAATACAACAAACGAATAACCACAAAACCCACCTAAGAAAACTACACACTATGAGCTGATGCGGTATCCGTAGCAAAAGATGATAGAAGAATAGCCTGCCTCGACTACTCTGGGGAACACCCTGCAAA
Organism: Agapanthus africanus; assembly: GCA_030015575.1. Classification (NCBI taxonomy): domain Eukaryota; kingdom Viridiplantae; phylum Streptophyta; class Magnoliopsida; order Asparagales; family Amaryllidaceae; genus Agapanthus; species Agapanthus africanus. The sequence goes on from JASDDO010000019.1 coordinate 684,027,327, forward strand.
ACAAACTGTGGCACAACGGGGGTGAGTTGCCAACTCGTGAATAGTAAATAACATATGCAGGTAATCGGAAGTATGCACGTACAACGTGAATCTAACATGTGCAATTAATAGCAATAAAAAGTCATATGAATGCTATAATCATGAAAGGTACACTAGCGGGTACAACTAATACATGAAGCAATGCATATAAATAAAGGTATGTAAATGCAACAGTCATGAAAGGTAATCAAACAGGTACTACTAATACATGAAGCAATGCATAAACCATAAATATGGAGTATGGAATAAAATATGTCATTTCCACGGAATCCTGACATCGTGGTAGGATCAAAATCCAACAAGACAATCCAAATCTCAATTCCTCAAATCAGGCCCCAAATTGGCTCTCATATTATATAAGTCTCACAAATCCTGAATGTACAATATCGAATAAATCTCATATATCCTGAATGTACAAATCAGCAATCTCATATATATCCTATATCAAAATCAAATGAATCACCTATAACTCAAATCTAATATCAAATGAATCACCTATATCTCAAATCCAATATCAAGTAAAATTCTAACACCCTAAATATATTTGCATGAAATAATATGATGATGTATATAAATTAAAGTCAATACACATATATTAGCGTCCCATTCCACTAATATTGGTGTAGGGCATATATAACAGTGTCCTAACCCACTGTTATATATAAAAAGAAGTAAAAAAATGTCAATACACATATATTAGCGTCACATTCCACTAATATTGGTGTAAGAGCATATATAACAGCGTCCTAACCCACTGTTATATATACAAAGGAGTAAAAAGAAATATCATAAAACCAATGTGTCAAGCATCGACACAGAAATGCAGGTCTATCAGGTGCTGTCACCACGACTGGCACCCTGATAGGTACGTATCACACGCTATCCGAAAAGTATGAGTGCCTAGCTCTGACCCTCGTCTTTCCACGTATCTATACGTACATGACACCCAACGGTATCCCCATGATTACCGCCGAGTCATTGGTAATGTCACCAGATGGTATGGTTCCCCTGCAACTCATCGTCTAGCACCACGATCTCATTCTTGCCTCGGGGTACCTCCGGGCCCCACCATGTACCCGCACACGGACCCCTCCGTTCCTCGCGTGGGTTATATATATATCTGAACCGATAAATCTCATGGTCGCTGCGGAAATATCATATCAAGGGAAACCGGGGTTTTTCAAACTGCATAATTTCATGAACTCCCACGGTCCCCAAATCCAGAAAAAACACCATGAAAAATCTATATCACTATGCGAAAATCCATGATTATAATATATGCAACATAAAACTGTAATGAAAGCATATAAAGGAAAATCCGCTAATTAACTGCAACAAGTTAATCTAAATATCATGCGGTTCCTATTTTCTCCAATTCTAAATAATATCAAGTAAATGTAAACATGTAGTTATAACCAGATATATGTGTAAACAAAAAGGTATAACAAGGTATATGTATCTACCTATATGTAATGATGTAATATACCCCCTGGGTATAAGTGAAGTATGTGTACAAGGTATACCTGTAGCTATGTCAAAAAGTGTGTATGTACCTAACACTAATGGTACAATACCTTATAGGTATACAGGTATCTTGCATGTAAGTATGTGAAGGCATATATGTAAGCATGTAAGTATACAAGTATGCTATATGTCATATGCGATAAGAAATATGAATCAATGTCACAATGTCCCTAACCAAGCAATATCCTAACTATAAGTGGTTTGTGTGTGACATGGCAATTATTGACGGTGTGTGTAACATACAATCAGTGCTCGTGCAACATGAATCGTCAATAATATGTGCAGTGTCCTAAGGATACTAGTCCAAGCACAATAATATCTAAGTAATAGGTTAAATGCGCAATTCTAAATATGACATAGAATATGCGACAGAGATAACATCTCTAGCCCAGACGCATAACGCCATGCGGGCGATTCCCCTGTAGATGTTAAATTTACTCACCTACGCTCCAAGCTAGGTGAATCCTACCACCTGTTTTCCCTTTGTAGCAGTGTCCGTAGTCCCCGCCTGCGAACCTAAAATTTCAAAAACACAACACATAAGCAAAACATCCTACAATGACGAAAACACAACGAAACGCGATAAAAACGCCCGGAAAATTACACTGCGCGCTTAGCGCATCTATCGCGCACGATATCGGCCAAAAACTACAAAACACCAAGTCTAGACCCCGATCGTCCCGATCGCGCAACACAACACAAATAATTACGAGGAATAAAATAGATATTACCTCGCAACGACCAATCGAACCCATGTCGGAAAAACCCCGAAAACTAGTAAGCAACTTATCGCAATATTTCGTACTAGTTTCAAGCTAACGCATATCTAGCGATTACGAACACCTGATAATAGCTTAACTAAGCTATCTAAACCATTTCTAAATTTTTAACACTTGCTAATTAAATTTTGGCAAAAACCTAGTAAGCAAAATTGCATAATTAAACAAAGTATTCATTAGCAATAATTATCATTTTCTACTAGGTCAAGCTTTTCATAATCACAAATTAACACTTCAATAAAACATTAAACACATAAATCAAGTTTTAGCCTAACTTGAATTTCCAAAAAAAAATAATGAATTAAATCAAGAATTTAAAGCTATGAATACCATTTAATTAACTAACTTAAAGATCTAAACATAACAATTTAAGATTAGGGTTTTGAAAATTATACCCCCACAAGAACACAAAATAACAACTTGATCCATCATCTTAGCCTAAAAACATACTTTGTTGAAGATCCAAGCAAACTTAGTGAAGGAATTTGATGGTTTAATTATTTAGGATTTGTGTGAATTTATTTTGGAAATTTTGAAGCATTTTTGAGTTAAAGAGAAGAAGAATGAGCTTTGAAAATAATGAGGCCAGAAATTTGGGGAGAGGGCTCGGCCAAGGAGGTGAGGGGGGTATTTTTGTGAATTTTTTGTGAAGAAATTGCTAGGAAAAAAAGTAATAAATGCTAATAAATGCAATATGCCACCTTTACACCTTTTCTTTTCTTTTTTTAAAATAAATCCTTTTCCATTGCAAAATATCTAGATATTTAAAAAGAAGTTTCCAAAATCTTCTAGTAACAAAAATTAATTTATTCTCAAGAGAAGAAATTTCCCGATTTACGTGCACAAAATACCGCTTAAAATAATATTTTATTTGGGAAAAATTCTATCTGAACCAAAACCTCCCAAATACCCCCAAAGTTCGCGAACAAGCTTTATTTTAGTTAAAAAAGTGCCGGCAAGTTTCTACGGACGTTTGATCGAAATCGCCTTAAAATGGAAAATACCGACAATTTTGCCCTAAAACGGAAAAATTCGCAAAACGATTTCTGAAATGTTACAAAGATACGGTGATAACCTCCGTAGCTGCAGGTACAAATGCCGAAATAGTAGGCACCATCGCGGTCCCCATAACAGGTGGGACAACCTCCTGTCTCTGCGCTCGACTGGCATTGACTAACGATCCCATCATCTGGCGTAAATACTGCATACCGGCCTCTAGCCTAGTGATACGATCTATCGAAGGTGGATCAATCTGCTCATGTATAATGGGCGTACCGCCCTTGTTAGTCCTCATCTCCGACGAGCCAACTCTGACCACAGCTCTCGCGGCCGCTCTCTGCGCCCTCGTAGTCTTCGACGGCATAATGGCTGGAATGAAAACATGATTCGATAAGAACACGGAAATCAAATCATAAGGATGTATATAATCACGGAAGGAATATCAACCAACAAGTCCTAAGGTCACTCAGGCGGAGTACCATGTCGTAAGTATGCCGCGGAATATACACACGCTACGTCACTCTGCTTAAGCTACCTACTCCATCATACCAAGGTCATCCTACACTCTGAAAGGTAAAACCTAGAACTTTGATACCAAGTTTGTCACGACCCAAAATTAGGCACGTGACCGGCACTTAAACTATGTAACGCAATTTAAGTTAGCCGAAAACCCAGAAATCTAAACCATCAAAAGTAGTAAGTGATAAAAACATGGTTAAAACATTTGGAAATCTCAAGTAAAAATCTTTAAAGTTTAAATCACTTTCTTAAAAATTTCGGCAGCACCTCCTTTGTAAAAACTAGCCCCGAAACGGGTATAAGCATAAGATATAAGTAAAGCAACATATGATATAAATAAAGCATCCCCAAACGGGAGAAAATCATGCCCAAAGGCGGAAACAACCACCACAAGCATAATATATGACGCCGTAGCAAAAAAATAGACAATATATAGTGAAAACAGCATAAGAGATAAAACTGCATAATAAAAGACGGCTCACACGAGCTCGACATCTATAGTCACAAAATATACAATATCGTCCTCACAACTCGTCTCTAAGTCGATACATAAAGGTGGTAGATGGAGAGTACTAGATACAATGAGAGATATACAATGAACATAAACGGATAACCGCGAACCCACCTATAGGAAAAAGGCTCAAGCCGACCGTAGCGGTATCCGCTGCAAAAAGATACAATAAGAAGCCCTTCCGCGACTACTCTGAGGGTCAAACCTGCAAAACACTATGGCACAATGGGGGTGAGTTGCCAACTCGTGAATAGTAAGTAACATTGTACAGATAATCGCATGTATGCACGTATAGCTATAATCTATCACATGCAATCTGATAGTATCAATATGCTAATATGGATATGCAACAATCATGAAAGGTACACTATCAGGTATTACAAATACATGAAGCAATGCATATCGAATGAATGCTGAGTATGGTATAAAATATATCATCATCAATGAATCATCATCGTGGAAAAACCGGTGTCCATCAACGACACCCTAAATCCCAATAACTCAGCTGCCGTCACTCTGATCGGCCCTCCTATCCTGTAAATCTCATGGAACCTGAGTGCCCAACATCGGCACTCGAAAACATCATGAAATACTTGTGTCCAACATCAATACGCAAATCCACATATATCGGGCTCCGTCAGTCTGGATCGGGCCATATCCATCTCTCGACTCCGGTCGGTATCCTCCAGATAACCGCCAGGTCTAACCAATCACCGGTAGGTAGTAGTCCCTCTGCCAGGATCATCGTCTACTGCACAACATCCCTTTCTTTCCTCAGGGTACCATACTGGGTCCACCATGATCCCGCAAACGGATCATCCTGCTCCTCGAATCGGGTTTCTATCATAAGTCTCAGAACCGAGAAAACTCATGGTGGATGCACTGAAATATCATATCAAGAGAAACCGGGTTTTCAAAACAATGCATACTTTCTTGAAATAATACCACGGTTCTTAAATCCATAAATCGCATGAAATCTGTATCTTAATGCGTAAATCCATGAAATATGATATATGCAACATAAAACGGTAATATGAGCATATCAAGGGAAAATCGCTCTTTTAAACGAATCCAGTTTTTAAATAAATCATGTGGTTCCCAATTCCTCCAAAATCAAATGCAACATCATATAAGGGTGTACATGTAGCTATGCATGCACGATGCATTTCATAAGCGTAACAGAACAAGAATCAATGTATCAATATCGATAACAATACAATACCGCATATGTGTACAGGTTGTGCGTGTCATGGCAATTACCGACGGTGTGGTTGTAGCATACAATTTAGTGCTCGTGCAATATGAACCGTCAGTAATGGTGCAGTGTCCACTAGGTACTAAGTCAAGGCACAACAAGTAATGGTATGCAATGATGCTCATGCACAATCAACATATACGAATATAGACATGCGGCTATACTATCATATCAAGCCCTGATGCATAACGCCATACGGGCGATTTCACCGTAGATGTTAAATCCACTCACCGGTGATCTCAAGCTAAGTAAATCCGACCACCTGCTTCCCTTTCTTTGCAGCGTCCGATGTCCCCACCTGCGATCCTATTAACACAAAACACAATAACGCATGGATTTAGCAAACTACGCAATAACCACGAACACAACGCCAATTTAACGAATTGGTTCCCTTAGGCTACAAAAGGGTTCGCTTAGCGGCTAACGTGTGTGTCGACATCACCAAAACAAACCCACGACAGCAAGCTACCCGAAACACTAAAACTTCGTCAGAACAATCGTAACGCGCGTCGTCGAAACACTAAAAACTAGAAATTTGATCGCAGATTTTACCCACTATCAAAACATAAAAATCTAGCAGTACCAAACACCCTAAAACAACTGCAGATAGCTACCCTAAAAATTACAACACACCAGTCCCCTGTACGGCCGAGCTCGCCGGAATTTCTTCGAATGTCGCCGGCCAAAACAGGTCAGGTGGGGTTCGTGTTTCAGCTGTACACTCAGGGTCTCTAGTATAACACTACTACACTGCTAGTTTTTCCAATAATAACTCCGGGTCACAGCAGATCACAAACACCCTATAATGACACTAAAAACACGATACGTGCACAAAACTACATCTTTATCATTCTAAACAGCGATTACCAAGCTACACAACAAATTAAGAACCTAATTAACAGTTTAAAGGTCGATATCTATCCACACTTTCTCAAAACCCTAGCTTTCCATGCTCCAAGTGATCCTAGTGGCTTGATCTTGACTTATGAAGGGTTTTAGTGGGGTTTAATGAAGATTTTGTTTGGGTTTGTGAGGGTTGGGTTAGGGTTTCAGTTTGAGGGAGGTGAGGATGATGAAAAATGAGGAGGAGAAAACAAATTAGGGAATGAGAGTATGCGAGTGAGAGTGAGGGAGTGTATGAGTGAGGGTGAGGGAAAATGAGGGTGTGGGTTTAGCATAAGCCATACCTCCCTATTCTCTCTCCTCATTTAATGCATGGCATGCTTGCCCCATGCCCATCATGCTCTCTCTCTCTCTTCCTCTCTCAAGTCAACCTAATTTTAAAACCCTTTTTATTTTAAAACCAACTAATTTAATTAATTACGTATTACAAATGGCATGACATTAGGTTAGGGTGCCATGGCTACTTAAGCATGGTTAACCCTAATTATCCCTAGGTTAACATGCACATGTGTGTGCAAGTCCGAAATAAATATTAATAAAATAAATTTTATAAAATATTTAAAAACTATTTTGGTATACTTTTTACTAAAAATCCGTATTATCGCTTAATTAACACTAATCGCATTCTAAGGTGTTACAGATACTCCAAGAGTAGACCAGTGTATACGGATCGAGACCCCGACGAGGGGCGGTGGCCGGTCTCATAAGACATTGGAGTCAGTTGGTTCACCTAAGATGTATACAGGTGCTCATTGGGTTATGAGTACACCGGACGGACTCCCCAGGAACATGATAGTTGGTATTATACTTATTGTCAGATAGCATTTCCCTGGTGACATGTGTACAGGTTAGTCTATCGACCTGAGATCGTCATTTGTCTCGTGCGAGTTCCCACTGTGCTTTAATTACTACCCTACCACGGCTCAAAGAAGTCGTGAAAATAGGTTTTAGTTGGGTACAGTCCCGAGTCACATGGTGGCAGTGAGCGGATCGTCAGGGGATTCGTCCCTCCCGGTATTAGGGGTTGATGTCACGGTGTGCACGGGTGGCCATCACCAGAAATCCTTGGCCAATGTAGTCGAGAATTACTGATTCAGATTAGTAGTTTCTCAGGTCGTGATGGGCTTCATACCGACACTAAATGTCGCGTTATTAGGGGTCTGACTTTATCCACCCCCTAGACTCGATATACGATACTCATAGACGAACGGACTGGACTGTATGGATATTATGACTGTCAGGCTCAGTAGGGGTTTCAGGATGAGTTTGCTCGTCGGCCTCCCTTTCGCTCGATACCTGGGTAGCCGTTACGTACAGCTAGTGCCGCTGACATGCTTGTGGTTGAATCCACTGCAAGCGTATTGACGTGTCTTTAGAGTTCCACACAAAGGATATCCCTGCTTTGGGCAAAACGATGTAGAGGCCGTATGGTTTTATGGCAGGGTTCGATCACATACGTGTACTTGTGCATGCATGATGTTCAGACGGATAATACTAGTAGGCTTTGGTTTAAACCGGATCCTAGTATTATATTTGTTCGATTATTTTCGTCTCTTTGTATTCGTATTCTTCGGAATACGGATGCGGATATGTATATACGGTTGAGAGGTATTCTTGTAATTTATTACAAGATTACTTTTAGAAGATTACACCTTATCATGGTTTAGACCTTTTTGGATTAAAAGGTTATTGAGGTATAGGATGAGGAGTTTATTGCATATTTTGTGGCATGGATAATTAGTGACCCATGGTTACTATTCTAGCATGCTTAAGGTTTTGTTTATTGTGAGATTATTGTTGACTTGAGATTTTATGGTTGACTCTAGATATTTTGGTGGCGTGGGATATTTTCATGGACGGCATCATAATTTATTCTATAATCTCACAACAAACAAAATAGACAAGCCATTATTCATTTCACTTTCTCTTTCATGAGTTGCTCTAAACTCTCATCCTCATAGCATCTTCTTCTTCCTCTAGCTCCACCCAAACCCTCTCATGAGTTGAGAATCCTTCATAGTCTTGAGACAAAATAGTCCTTCATCACTCTCTAATTCATCTATGGTATCTAATGTAGCGATCTAGGTACCCTAGTTGCCTCGGATATGAGATTGGAGCTCGTTGCATAGACTCTCGGGTGGATCATTTTCGATGGAGGGAGACCAGAGATCAAGCTTGATCAAGGAAGCCCTTAGGAGCTTGGAATGATGGTTGAAGACCAAAGGACATGGATCTATTCGGTATAACCACTCTAAACTCCTAGTTTATAGATTGCTAGTTAAGGGTTAATGGTAGATCCGTGTAATTGGTTATGGTAGCGCCAAGTTTTATAAATTTTTGTTCCGCATTTGGTCACGGATAGATGGGCGGGGCGCTGCCGTAACCCAACACGATCGCTAGTCAAGTGTAGGATGGTGAAGTAGGGTATGTAAAAAGCTCACAAGTTTGTGTTCAAGCTTCATGGTTCACATCACATGTGAGGGTTGAAACTTGAACTATACCAATTGAGGAAGAAGAAGAAGCTAGAGAGCAACTCATGAAAAATGGCTACGTGTTTTGAATGAGCAAAGAATGAATGGCAACTCTTCACCCCAACTTATTCAAGCATGGAATTTTGCAATATAAAATTGCAACCATGCTTGAATAGTGAGTCAAGATGAATAAACAAATATAACTCCCATGCTTGCAACCATGCTCTCAATTTACACCACATATCTATTTTTCTCAAAAATAGAAAATTATGCCATGCTTCATTATATATATATATATATATCACATATATATTAATATATATATTATGAAGAATATTCAGTGAGCTAATGATATTAGTCAAGATATAATTATCACATATAATATATATCGCATTATTAAATTAACACTTCATTTAATAATCCGGTTATATCATATATGACCGACTAATATCATTTATCTGTATATCACATTATCAAATCAACACTTGATTCGACAATATGGTTATATCATATATGCCCGACTAATATCAATTATCTGTATATCACATTATCAAATCAACACTTGATTCGCATACGGTTCACATAGACGTATTTAATCAGGCCCACACACATATCACATATGTGTCCTATTTCGTTTCGCTTGAACCAGGGAACTTCTGTGTGGGGCTCTAAAGACTCGTCAATACACCAGCAGTAGGTGATGATCACATCAGTCACCTACAAGCCGTCAGCAGTACTATCTGGACGTAACGGCTACCCGGGTATTGAGCGATATGAAGATCAACAAGAAAGCATGTCCATAGTCTCCATGAAGCCTATCAGTAACACTACCATACAGTCCAGTCTCTTCGTCTGATATGTCTTATATCATGTCCAGGGGTGGTAAACGTCAGTCCCCAGTAATGTGAAAAGTCATGCAGATGTCTGTCCTATAATGGTTCGAGAAACTACTGATAACAATTATCAGTAAATCTCGGCAGCAGCCCTGGTCAGGGACTTCCAGTTATAGCCAATCGAGCATAGCGCAACATCAACCCCCAATACCGGGAGAGACAAAACCCCTCCTATCGCTTATTGCCTCTATGCGACTCGAGATTGTACCCAAAATCCACCTGTTTGCACATCTCCTTTGAGCGTGGTAGGGAGGAAATCAAAGCACAGTAGCAGCCGCACAAGAATCTATGACGATCTCGGGTCTACAGACTAACCTGTTGTCACGACCCAAAGTTTGGCCCGTGACCGGCACTTAACCACGTAACGTCTACAGGCGTAACGCGACTAAGTAAGCCGGAAACCCAGAAATCAAACCAGTAAAAGTATAGAGTGAATTAAGCATTTAATAGAACTAATTACTAAGATGTCAAGAAATCTTAAGTAGAGAATCACTAAGATAATAATATACGACGCCGTAGCGAAGAAAAAGAGCAACAGGTGGAAACATCACAGATGGAATGAACTGCATAAGGAAAGTCGGCTCACAACGAGCTCGACACCAGAATACAAAATAATATACATCGTCCTCACAACTGGTCTCTAAGTCAATACATAAGTGGTAGATGGAGAGTGCTAGATACAACAATGTACATAACTGAGAGATAACCAGATACCGTACAAAACCCACCTATCAGCAAAAGAGCTAGTACACCAACTGTAGGGGTATCTGTGTCAAAAGATGCAAGAGCGCAGCCTGCCGCGACTATTCCGAAGGGCAACCTGCAAACACTGTGGCACAACGGGGGTGAGTTGCCAACTCGTGAATAGAAGATAACATATAAAGGTAATCGCGAGTATGCACGTGCTACAATACTCTAACCTCTATCAACCGGTAACATCTATATGATGAACTGGATGCTCGAACATGCAACAAGTGCGATCTAATAACATCTCCATGTGATGTGCAAGAAATGTGATGATCAGGTATAACAATGCAATCTAACAACCCTATATAGAATGAACAGGGTATGCAATGATCAGGTATAGCAATGCAATCTAACAACCCTATATACAATGAACAGGGTATGCAATGATCAGGTATAGCAATGCAATCTAACAACCCTATATAGAATGAACAGGGTATTCAATGATCAGGTATAGCAATGCAATCTAACAACCCTATATGGAATGAACAGGGTATGCAATGATCAGGTATAGCAATGCAATCTAACAACCCTATATAGAATGAACAGGGTATGCAATGATTAGGTATAGCAATGTGTACTATATCAGGTATAATAGGTACAGGATGGGATATCAATTACTACATACTGAGCATGGGAAATATAACATCTACACGGAATGTCATCGTGGAAAGTATAATCGGTACTCATCAATGTACCCAAATCCCAATACTACTCAGGCGTCGTCATCCTCCTCGATCCTCCAATCCTGTAAATCTCATATAACCGTGAGTGCCCAACATCGGCACCCAAAATATCAAGAAATACTCGTGCCGAGCATCGACACGCAAATCCTCCTGTATAGGGCATCCGTCAGTCCGGATCAGCCCACGGGCTCTGTCTGCGGTATCGGCTCTCGGCCCCGGCAGTACGAGTCATCCCGTATCCATCCATCGTCTCTGGTCGGTATCCTCCGGATAACCGCCAGGTTCAACCAATCATCGGTAGGTAGTAGTCCCTCTGCCAGGCTCACCGTCTACTACACAGCGAAACCGTTCTCGCCCCGGGGTACCATACCGGGTCCACCATGTACCCGTAATCGGCCTCATCCAACTCCTCTATTCGGGTTCACATATATCACTCTAGTACCGAGAAAACACATGGTGGACGCACCGAAATATCATATCAAGGGAAACCGGGGTTTTTAAATAATTAACTATTCTCTTTGAAATATCCACGGTTCCCCAAATCCAGAATTAACATCGAAACAACATATCTCAATGCGTAATCTAAGCAAGTATGAAGATATCAATATATGTGTGCACTGGTATGAATATACAGTGTGCATATGCGCAGGAATGAAGATATCAATATATGTGTGCACTGGTACGAATATACAGTGTGCATGTGCGCAGGTATGAAGATATCAATATATGTGTGCACTGGTACGAATATACAGTGTGCATGTGCGCAGGTATGAAGATATCAATATATGTGTGCACTGGTACGAATATACAGTGTGCATGTGCGCAGGTATGAACATCTCAATATGTGTGCACGTAGTACCAGTAGGGGTATGTGATGCATATGTGCCCAAATATGGATATAACATATGATGTGATGCGGCAAATCATGACAACATCAATAAGGTAGAATCAGTATGATATATGCTTTATAGCAATCCTATAATGTGTGTGTCATGGAAATCACTAACGGTGTGAGTGTAGCATATCAATCGTGCTCGTGCGACTTGAACCGTTAGTGACAGTGCAGTGTTCTGTGCTATCATTTCTATATGCAACAATAATGTATGCTACTACAGTCCATATGAACATCTACAATCTAATATCCTAACTCGCCCTGACGCTTAACGCCATACGGGCGATTTCCCCGTAGATGTTAAATCTACTCACCTGGTCGTGCACTACTCGTAGCCGACCACCTGCTTTCCTTTCTTAGCTTCGTCCGACGTACCCGCCTGCGAACCTGGAATTACACAAGAATCCATATATAAGCAACTATCTCGCAAAACGTGATATCGACGTCAAACGATACGCTCGCGTCGCGAACTAAACGCGCGTGTATACGATAAGCTAAACGTGTGCACGCGTCTAAAACTAACCCCGATACGCCGCGATACGCTGAATCATGGAACCCTCTCGTGTATCACGCGTATCGCGCGAACCAAACGTACTAGAAATACGATATAACGTCCCAGATTCTACCCAGGCTAACAACATACAAAACTATACATACCACTGGACTAGAAATAACAACAGACTCCTACCCATCCAAACATCACCCAAAAATTCTCCTGTCTGGCCGCAAATTGCGGCCAGAAAGATTAAATTGGCGGCCTCGCTATGGGGTGGGTGTCTCGGGCTCTGGTGGTGTGGTCTATGTCTTGTATACAAGCTCTAGTCAACTCAATTTCAACCTGAACAACCCGGGCCTATAGCAGATCACAGAAATCCAAAAGGTTCACTTAAAAATACTAAATTTGCACAATTTGAAACCCTCTGGTATTTTGGTGTAATCTGGGGTTTAACTAGGTTTACATGGCCTTAATAACACCTAATTAGGCTAGGTTAACCAATATTATCAGCACTAAACCACAAGTCCACACAAATCACCATTTCAAGCGCAAAATCTCACTTTTTGCACAAACCGAAGCTAATCTACGCATGCGTTAAACAAACACGAAGTTGGGCTCGGATTCTATACCTTGCAAGACCCTAGTGTTAGTGTATATGCCCTAGAGGCCATTACTGTATCATACTAGTTTGTATATTACTTAATGGAAGCTTGGGATATTCACCTTGTATATACAATCTTGCTCAAAATAGTAGTATGCTACTTGGTTTGTTTCTACTTCAATGTGTACATGTGTTTATTTTAGTATATCGCCTATACACATTAGTGGAGCCCTTAGGATCTTTTCTTGATTACCAGCGTTGTGATGGCAGTCACACTAGTGGGGCGGGGTAATCTATAAGCACATCCTTATGCAGGTCCCTGGTCGCAGGACTATCGAGACAGGGCATCGATACTCCGGAGTAGACTAGCGCATGCGCTTCTCATCCCAGTGTGGGAGACAGTCTGTCCCACAGCCGTCGGTACGTCGTACTTGAGATAGTATGCGGGTGCTCGTTGGGTTACGAGTACACTGGACAGGACTCGACGGGAACTGACTAGTTGGTATTATGCCTATCGTCAGTTATCAGTTCCCAGGTGACATGAGTACAGCTTAGTCCGCTGACTTGACACTGTCACTTCGCCTCGAGTGTGTTCCCACTGTACTTTGATTACTACCCTACCACGGCTCAAAGGAGTCGTGCAAACAGGTGGTAGTTGGGTGCAGTCCCGAAGAACTTGGAGGCAGTGACGGTTAGACAGGATTCGTCTCTCCCGGTATTGGGGGTTGACATCGCGCTGTGTCTAGGAGAGCCATTACACGAGTAGTCCCTGGCCAGGGCAGACGAGATATACTGGTAGGCTTCCAGTGTTATCTCAGGGTGTTTTGGGCTTCACTCCGACACGACTTGTACCGCTATTGGGGGACTGACGTTTACCGCCCCCTAGGCCTGCCATGCGATGTATCAGACGAACAGACCGGACTGTACGGAGAATGTCACATTCAGGCTCAGTAGGAGTTCAGATGGGTTTCGCCTCGTCAGTCTTCTTGTCGGCATCTACCTGGGGACCGTTACGCACAGCTAGTGCCGCTTGCGGTCTGTGGTTAAACCCACTGCCAGCGTAGTGTCGAGTCTTTAGGGTCCCACACAAAAAGCTATTCGCCTTTAGGCAAAAGAGTAGAGGTCGCATGGTTTTGCGACAGGGTTCGGTCACATCCATACACTTGTGCACGTACAGTGTCCGGACAGTTTACACTAGCGGGCTTTGGTTTAAGCCAGATCCTAGTGTACCTTTTGGGATTGGTTTTATCCAGTATGCATTCGTGTTCCTCGGAACGCAGATGCGGGTGTGTATGCACAGTTGACGGAGAGACAGAGGCAGAGGATTCTCATTAGGGTTGTTGACCGTTGACAGTTGACTATTGACTTTTTGCTCAACCCTAATGAGAATATGATATGTGATTAACAATTATATTAATTGAGTATTATGGTGACATGGTTGTTGAGGGATTGACTTTGTTGACTTGTTGACTTTTGTTGACTTGTTGACTTTGTTGACCGGTTGACTAGTTGACCATCATGATAACTATAGCTATCATTTCATGGCAAAGACTTTTGCTTGCTTGCTCTTTTGTGCAAAATGAGTGCATGAAATGATATGGCTATGGTTGCTTAAACCATCACATAATACTTGATTGATATGAGGTGTTATGATTGTTTTAGATTATGAGAGCCAAATGAGAAAAGTCTTCTCTCATTCTTTCATGCTCATTCTCTCTCTTGTTCTTGAGCTCTCATCTTCCTCCTCTTGCTCTCCCTCTCTTGATTCTATGGTTCACTTGTCTTATGAGTTGAGAACCAAGAACCATAGATAAAATCCCATACAAACTCTTCTCTACTCACTTTAGTTCACAAGGTTTAGCAAACCGAGTGAACTAGTTTCTTCAAAGTTCGAAGAAGGAGCCAAAGGTTGAAGCTTTCAGGTGGATCTATCTTCGACGCAAGGAAACGACAGGGAGAAGCTGATTCGGACGACCATCGAAGCTTGAAGACGAAGGAGTTCGAGAAAAAGAAAGGTATAACCCCCTAACCGAGTAGTTAGCAACTCGTAGTTAGGTTGTTAGTTAGATGTTTAGCAAAGATCCGGTTTTGAGTCCATGTTACCACCTCTAAGAAAATTGTTTTTCACTAAATTCCGCATGCCCGAAAGTACCGGGAGAGGTAGAATGGACTTACAGTGGTATCAGAGCCTAGTTAAACTCTATCTAACATGTTAGCAAAGTAGCTAGAAGATCGATCAAAGAAAAGTCACGAAACGAACCCGAGATTTTCAAGTTTCTACCGATTTTTATTTTGTTCAAAAGTTGATAAATTTCATCTTAAAAATCGGCTCAGGCTTTTGTTAGAATAACCACAAAATTTGGTCCCACGAACCGTTCAAAGCGCGGCGGAAACGCGGCGGGAGCACGCTCCCGCCGCGGTTCCGCGGCCGAGTTGACTCGGCCGAGGTCCAAATTTGGTGCAGTGTATTTCTGGGGTTGTTTTGGGATTTTTGGAATATATATTTTCTGCCCAGATTTTCCAGAACGAAAATTTTATTTTTGGGGTCCTGAAAATCCGTATTTTTGATCGAACTTCTAAAAGACTTAAGCTGACGGGTTTTTCTGTGATGTGATATTTGTATTGAACGTCTGCTAATGCTATATGTCGATTAGTGGGGGTTATACAAATCTGTGATCTGTAATGTTGTTGGAATGTGTATATGAATTCATTGGATTGTCGCGGGTGAATAGCCGGGGGTTGTGAGACGAGAGTTTTCTTTTCTTTCAATTCATGTAAATTTGTAAATTGATGTAATAATTATTTGTATGGCCGCACAACCGGGTCGGGGTTGTAGCCGTCATTGTATAATTTCTTTTTACTGTTTTTGCTCCTAGGATAGACCCATGGAGGGGGTGCACAAACTACCGGGTATGCCGAAGTGCCGAGTGGCCTACTCACGGGGATGAGGGAGGTTGCTTCGCTTCGGGTACTTGGCGGGTAGTTTGCCGCACCCGTAGGGGTCTTGGGTAGGTTATTGGCTATTCACCACGACCGTGTAATCTGCTTTTCATTACAGGCTCGTACGAATTGCAGCTTCTTAGTATATCCAATGTGTTCATCTGTGATCTGAAATGGCTATCATTGCAGTATATCTATATATGATATTATTTAGGCGTTGCTTATGTTTTACAGCCGCGCTAGCCCAGCCCCCGCTCTGTCGTTAGTTAAGTAACCTAACGGGTAATGACGGGGCTCCGTGGCGAATGCGAATGGCATAAGCGTACGTCATATTTTGGTTGTTTTCTGCAATGGTAGGATTAAATGATGGGACGCATTAAAAGAACTAATGCAAGAATATCACGCATTAAAAGAACTAATGCAAGAAAATAAACCAAGTTAAAATCGTTGGAACACTTTCGTAAAACCACTCGGTTCTTTTCAAAACTAACTTTTAAATGCAGAGCTTGAGCCACTCCTTTTAAAAGCTATCTCGTTCCATCGATTATATCAAGTTCTCTACGTTCACGGTTTCGCCAAAACCATTCGTAGCCCTCCGTCGTTTCACATGAATAGTCAGTAGTATTCAAGCTGTGTTTGTTGGCCAAAGTCAAGGCATAGTGATTGGTAGCTATTGGGTATTCATGTGCAGCATAGATAGATGCGTTGGTTTGGAACAGTCGTACTGCCTTGTTGGCCAAAGTCAAGGGTAGGTACGGGTGGATTCAAATTAACCTGGAGAACGACGGGTAGAACTTGACATGTGACTTATGATTTGTTGGCCAAAGTCAAGGTCATACGAGCATGGGGCAAAAAATCCACATCGGGAGTTTCAAAAGAACTGAAACTTGCTAGTGTTGCATACCATTTGGAGTGTGATGATTCCGGTAGGATTCCTTCAGTTTCGTCACGCGATGATATTTGGATCCCGATCCTACTGTGAGTATATGCTACTCCTCGGGAAATTTCTCACTTAACGATCAATGCTATAAACCAAGTAGGTGTCTAGAAAGGTGTTAGCGGGGCTACGCCCCCAGGGAAAAGAGGTTATTTAATTAAGGAACTTCACGAAAGCATTGGAAAACCTCCCTCGAAGTACCGACACTGGCCTGGCTGAACGGTTAAGCAAGTATTGTACGGTGAGATTGATCCTGACTAATTCTTCCTTTTTGGTTTGAGGAGGGATTTGAGAAACAGTGGGAGCCATCCTGTTTAGACAAACTAAAAACCATTCTAAACTTGCAAGAGCATCATGCTGAGTGTTTCTTCTTTTCTCTCCTAATTGCAGCGACCAATCGACATGACTGGACTTAAGTTACTCCTAGATAAAAACATACTGACAGGGCCAAACTACAAAGATTGGCTCAGGAATGTCAAGATGGAAATCACTTACGACAAGCTGGGGTATCTTCTTACCACCAAAGCTCCCCATGTCCCTGGTCCCACTTCCAGCGTCGCGGATAAGGAAATCAGTAAGACTTGGGAGATTGATAGCGTGAAGGCCAAGTGCCTCGTACTTGCCTCTATGGACAATGAACATCAGAGGAGGCACGAGAATATGGACTTGGAATCCATATTTCTTCATACAAAAGAACTGTATGGAGAGCAATCTCGTATCGCAAGATACGAAGCGTCGAAAATGTTATTTTCGGCAAGGATGGCCGTCGGATCATCAGTAGCAGAACACGTGCTTAAGATGATCGGCTACATTGAGGAGCTCGCGGACCTAGGGACCATATTGGAGAGTGAGCTCTATACGGACTTAGTTCTCCAGTCCCTTCCTTCCACTTACGCCCAGTTCATACTGAACTTCAACTTACAAGAAAAAGAAGTTGAACTTTCAGAGCTCCTTAACATGCTGAGGAGCGCAGAGGGCACCCTACAGAAAGGTAGGGAAACATCCACTTTGTTTGTAGGAGGATCATCTTCTTCTAGGTCCAAGGCGAAAGCCAAGGGAAAGAAGAAGAAAGCCCCCGCCAAACCAAGAGGCGGTGTTAGTAAAGTGGATACGAAGGGAAAAGCTAAAGCAACAAAGAAAGCGGGGAAGCTTGTGGATAAGGAAGAATGCTTCTATTGTCATAAGAAAGGACACTGGAAGAATGATTGCAGGGCCTGGAAGGCCAGAACACAGGAATTGAAGCAGGTTGCAGCTTCAGCTTCAGGTGTGTATGTTATTGAAAACTGTCTTTCAATAAACCCTACTTCTTGGGTATTGGATACCGGAACAGGATCTCATATCTGTAATTCTTTACAGGCGTTGAGAAACCGTAGTGTTTTGAAAGAAGGTGACATGACCCTCAGAGTTGCGAACGGAGCTAGCATGGATGCTAAGGCCGTGGGGGACTATCACCTGGGAATGTCAGATGGACATGTTTTGGTTTTGCGTAATTGCTTTTTTGTACCCAACGCAACTTGTAATATCATTTCTGTATCTTTGGTTTCTAAAGAAGGTTATGAATTTGCGTTTGTAAGCAATGTTGTAAACATTCACCTCAATCAAGTTCTGATTGGGTCAGGTACATTGAGCAATGGTATATACGTATTAAACCAACCACAGATTTTCAATGTCCAGAATACACACAAAAGGAAGTCTCCGGAAATAAATCAGACTTTCTTGTGGCATTGTAGACTGGGTCACATCAATGAGAGAAGGTTGACGAAGTTACATACAGAAGGATATTTGAATGCGTTCGAATATCAATCGTATGCCACTTGTCAATCTTGTCTCAAAGGAAAGATGACAAAGACTCCGTTCACTGGACATGGAGTAAGAGCGAGCGAGCTCTTGGGACTCGTACACAGCGACGTGTGCGGTCCAATGTCTACACATGCGCGAAGCGGTTTTTCTTACTTCATTACTTTTACGGATGACTTTTCAAGGTATGGTTATGTCTTCTTAATGAAACATAAGTCCGAAGCCTTTGGAAAATTCCAGGAATATAAGAATGAAGTAGAAAAACAAACCGGCAAAAGTATCAAGATCCTAAGATCGGATCGAGGTGGTGAATACTTGAGTGCCGAGTTCCTGGACTATTTAAAAGAGAACGGAATTCTCTCTCAGCTTACCATACACTCCGCAACATAACGGTGTATCGGAGAGACGGAACCGAACCCTATTGGATATGGTACGGTCCATGATGAGTAACACTGAGTTACCGCGATCATTCTAGGGGTATGCGCTAGAATCAGCTGCATACCTTTTGAACCGAGTTCCAACTAAGACTGTGCCTACTACACCATATGAGATGTGGTGTGGGAAGAGACCCTATCTTAAGCACATTAAGACATGGGGATGTCCAGCTTTTGTTAAAAAGCAGCATGCGGACAAGCTCGAGGCACGCTCAGTACAGTGTAAGTTCATGGGATATCCAAAGATCTCCAAGGGATATTTCTTCTACTGCGAAGAGGAACAAAAAGTTCTTGTTTCTCGTCATGCCTACTTCTTGGAAACTGAGTTTTTAGAAACCTAGATAAGTGGGAGCACAGTAGAACTAGAAGAAATTCCAGAACCTCGAGCTATTACTGAAAGCTAAGTGGAACCAGAGGGTTCAAAAGAACAGGACATTCCTACGCCGCTCCGCAGGAGTAGTAGGCAGTCTCATCCGCCTGAGAGATACTACGGTTTTCTCATAGACGGGGATAGAGAGGATTGCATCATAGATTATGATGAGCCTACTAGCTTCTAGCAGGCCATTCAGAGCGTTGACTCAGTAAAATGGCAGGATGCAATGAAGACCGAAATGGAGTCCATGTACACCAACAAAGTATGGACGTTGGACATTGCTCCAGACGGGGTAAAACCCGTAGGATGCAAGTGGATCTTCAAAAGGAAGATTGGTGTAGATGGACAGGTTGAGACCTATAAAGCTAGACTTGTTGCAGAGGGTTTCCGTCAAAGGCCTGGCTTGGACTATGACGAAACCTTTTCTCCAGTGGCTATGCTGAAATCCATTCGGATCCTTCTTGCCATTGCTGCCTTCCATGATTATGAGATCTGGCAAATCGATGTAAAGACCGCTTTTCTAAATGGAAATTTAGAAGAGTGTGTCTATATGGACCAACCAGAGGGTTTCATTCAAAGTGGGAGCAGCGGAAAGGTGTGCAAGTTGCTTAAGTCCATCTATGGACTAAAGCAGGCATCGCGGAGTTGGAACATCTGTTTTGATGAGACGGTCTAGGAATTTGGCTTTATCAAAAATCCAGATGAACCATGCATCTATTGTAGATTTGTAGCGAGAACTGTAGTATTCCTCGTTTTGTACGTGGATAACATTCTCTTAATAAGAAATGACATTCCTATGCTACAATCTGTCAAGGGGTTCTTGTCACACAGGTTCTCCATGAAAGACCTGGGTGATGCCTCATATATCCTGGGGATCCGGATCCATCGTGATAGATCCAAGAGGATATTAGGACTTTCACAGTCCAGGTGCATCGACACCATACTGAAGAGATTCAGTATGGAAGATTCCAAGCGCGGTAACCTACCGTCTTGTCACGGGATCACCCTCTCTAAAGTGATGTCTCCCAAGACTGATTTGGAGAGGGATCGCATGTCTATTATACCCTACGCTTCTGCGGTAGGCTCTATAATGTATGCGATGTTGTGTACCAGACCGGATGTAGCTTATGCACTGAGTGTGGTAAGCCGGTATCAGTCAAACCCTAGGGAGAAACACTGGATAGCAGTAAAGAACATTCTCAAGTACCTGAGAAGGACTAAGGAGATGTTCTTGGTGTATGGCGGAAAAGACCTCCAGATCGAGGCCTTTGCTGACTCCAGCTTCCAGAGTGACAAGGATGATTCCAAGTCCATGTCGGGTTTTGTCTTTACCCTCAATGGAGGGGCGGTGTGTTGGAAGAGTTCCAAACAGGAAACCGTTGCAGACTCGACGATGGAAGCGGAATACATCGCTGCATCTGATGCCGCAAAAGAAGCTGTCTGGATGAGGAAGTTCTTGAAAGAGCTTCAGGTGGTTCCGTCCATTGTTGATCCAATACCTCTGTATTGCGACAACAATGGGGCTATAGCTTTAGCGAAGGAACCCAGGTCCCATCAGAGATCCAGACACATCTTGAGGCGGTATCACCTGATCAGGGAGATCGTGGATTGCCAGGAGATCGAGGTTTGGAGAGTCGCTTCAGAAGATAACACTGTAGATCCATTCACCAAGGCCTTGCCCCAGACTGAGTTCGAGCGGCTGATCGAGATGATAGGTCTTCGATACTCCAGTACATGGCCTTAGTGCAAGTGGGAGATTGTTAGTGTATATGCCCTAGAGGCCATTACTGTATCATACTAGTTTGTATATTACTTAATGGAAGCTTGGGATATTCACGTTGTATATACAATCTTGCTCAAAATAGTAGTATGCTACTTGGTTTGTTTCTACTTCAATGTGTAGATTTGTTTATTTTACTATATCGCCTATACACATTAGTGGAGCCCTTAGGATCTTTGCTTGATTACCAGCGTTGTGATGGCAGTCACACTAGTGGGGCTGGGTAATCTATAAGCACATCCTTATGCAAGTCCCTGGTCGCAGGACTATCGAGACAGGGCATCGATACTCCGGAGTAGACTAGCGCATGCGCTTCTCATCCCAGTGTGGGAGACGGTCTGTCCCACAGCCGTCGGTACGTCGTACTTGAGATAGTATGCGGGTGCTCGTTGGGTTACAAGTACACTGGACAGGACTCGTCGGGAACTGACTAGTTGGATTATGCCTATCGTCAGTTATCAGTTCCCAGGTGACATGAGTACAGCTTAGTCCGCTGACTTGACACTGTCACTTCGCCTCGAGTGTGTTCCCACTGTACTTTGATTACTACCCTACCACGGCTCAAAGGAGTCGTGCAAACAGGTGGTAGTTGGGTGCAGTCCCGAAGCACTTGGAGGCAGTGACGGTTAGACAGGATTCGTCTCTCCGGATATTAGGGGTTGACATCGCGCTGTGTCTAGGAGAGCCATTACACGAGTAGTCTCTGGCCAGGGCAGACGAGATATACTGGTAGGCTTCCAGTGTTATCTCAGGGTGTTTTGGGCTTCACTCCGACACGACTTGTACCGCTATTGGGGGACTGACGTTTACCGCCCCCTAGGCCCGCCATGCGATGTATCAGACGAACAGACCGGACTGTACGGAGAATGTCACATTCAGGCTCAGTAGGAGTTTAGATGGGTTTCGCCTCGTCAGTCTTCTTGTCGGCATCTACCTGGGGACCGTTACGCATAGCTAGTACAGCTTGCGGTCTGTGGTTAAACCCACTGCAAGCGTAGTGTCGAGTCTTTAGAGCCCCACACAGAAAGCTATTCGCCTTTAGGCAAAAGAGTAGAGGTCGCATGGTTTTGCGACAGGTCGCATGGTTTTGCGACAGGGTTCGGTCACATCCGTGCACTTGTGCACGTACAGTGTCCGGACTGTTTACACTAGCGGGCTTTGGTTTAAGCCAGATCCTAGTGTACCTTTTGGGATTGGTTTTATCCAGTATGCATTCGTGTTCCTCGGAACGCAGATGCGGGTGTGTATGCACAGTTGACGGAGAGACAGAGGCAGAGGATTCTCATTAGGGTTGTTGACCGTTGACAGTTGACTATTGACTTTTTGCTCAACCCTAATGAGAATATGATATGTGATTAACAATTATATTAATTGAGTATTATGGTGACATGGTTGTTGAGGGATTGACTTTGTTGACTTGTTGACTTTTGTTGACGTGTTGACTTTGTTGACCGGTTGACTAGGCTTGACTAGTTGACCATCATGATAACTATAGCTATCATTTCATGGCAAAGACTTTCGCTTGCTTGCTCTTTTGTGCAAAATGAGTGCATGAAATGATATGGCTATAGTTGCTTAAACCATCACATAATACTTGATTGATATGAGGTGTTATGATTGTTTTGGATTATGAGAGCCAAATGAGAAAAGTCTTCTCTCATTCTTTCATGCTCATTCTCTCTTGATTCTATGGTTCACTTGTCTCATGAGTTGAGAACCAAGAACCATAGATAAAATCCCATACAAACTCTTCTCTACTCACTCTAGTTCACAAGGTTTAGCAAACCGAGTGAACTAGTTTCTTGAAAGTTTGAAGAAGGAGCCAAAGGTTGAAGCTTTCAGGTGGATCTATCTTCGGCGCAAGGAGACGACGGGGAGAAGCCGATTCGGACGACCATCGAAGCTTGAAGGCGAAGGAGTTCGAGAAAAAGAAAGGTATAACCCCCTAACCGAGTAGTTAGCAACTCGTAGTTAGGTTGTTAGTTAGATGTTTAACAAAGATCCGGTTTTGAGTCCATGTTACCACCTCTAAGAAAATTGTTTTTCACCAAATTCCGCATGCCCGAAAGTACCGGGAGAGGTAGCATGGACTTACACCTAGGTGTAAGGAGAAAGGAGGTGGAGAGGATGGGAAGTGCTGCTGCAGCTGCTGGGGGCTGCTGTTGGTGTTGCTGCTGCTGCCACTGCCTGCTGCTGCTGATGTTGCTGCTTGCTTCCTCTGCTGCTGCTGCTTCTCTCTCTCTCTCTCTCAGCTGAGTGTGTGTGTGTGTGTGAGAGTTGTGAGAATGAGAATGAGGAGGGAAATGAGAGCACAAGTCAAAGACCCCCCTCTCTCTCTCTCTTTCTTCATTTAATGAGCATGGCTCAACCATGAAGCCCATACTCTTTCTCTCTCACCAAGTCAACAAGGTCCACATCATTTCTCATAAAAGAAAAGAACAACACAAAAATAAATAAAACCCAATTAAATCTCAAAACACTTAATACAATAGGTTAACCCTTCATGGTTGCTAATCATGGTTTTAACCCCAATTCTAAACCCTAGTTTACATGCACAAGTGTGTGTGCGCCTAGAAAAATCCTAATAAAATATTCATTAACTAGAATAAAATATCTGAAACTTAATTTGGTAAACTTTTTACCAAAAACTATCTATTAAAATATAATTAACCCCTAAATACGACCCAAGGTGTTACAATCTTCCCCCCTTAAAGAAAATTCGTCCCCGAATTTTAAAATACAAAGCTACGCATACCTTCAGAGGGATGAGGGAACTTCTTCCTCATCTCGCCCTCAGCCTCCCAAGTGATTCCCTTACCGTTTAGGATGCACCAAAATACCTTCACTGATGGCAAGACCTTCGATCGAAGTTTCTTCACCTGCCGGTCCAAAATTTCAACTGGTTGTTGGGTGAACGAAGGGTCACGCTCGAACTAAATGGTCTGGCGCTGAATCCAATGAGAAAGGTCATGAAGGTAAATGCAAGGTATCGACATAGGGAATACGGGGTGAATACTCAATAATCTGGGTGGAAGTGCCCAACTTAAGGCAACGAACCAATTCGCCTTAGGGATCCTAAAAAGACTTACTATCCTGGAAAGCTTCCCAAAACTCAACATGTCATCTATCGGAAATTTCCGTGGGAATACATGATCAGCCATTGTGAACTCGAATCTGCGACCCTCTTGGTCAGCATCTGATCTCTATCCGCAATAGACCATTCTCATCCTGACCCAAAACAACCGGGTCATTTCCGAAAATTCTAAACTAGCTGAGGTCCAATAATCCTATAACACGGAGTTAGGAAAAACAGACTGGTGATCGACATAACCTAACCTCTAATCCTAAAGGTTACCAATTGGAGTGTCTCCTGATAACTGCTATCAAAGGAGAACCCTATCGATGGCAAACGACGATCCCCAACCGCCGACAACAATTTCTACATACGCACAACTTAACAAGAACAACTGAGTATCACTGGATGACAAGCATCCGAATGGAGTCACATCCTGACAACTCCTGGGTGGATACCATAATGAAAATTCGGGGAGATCTGCTCTCGTTCCCTCTTCGGAATGGTTAAAGGTTGCACTCTCCCGTCAGTCTCTGCTGCTCAACTCAAGCACACAATAAGACAGACACTTGAAACGAATCCAAAGACTTCTCTTTCTATCCCTGCCCACCCGTAACTACCTTACAAATCACGTTAACAGTTGGTGGGGCTTGAATGAGTACAGAGAGTTGACCGATGTGCCTGCCCTAGGATTCCTCGTCTTTCCCCTATAATACTAGGTACACAAGTGTCTCTCTAGCCTAGCACACCCTTGCCACAAGTCAAGGATTCCAAAACATTACCCAGCCGAGTAGGCTCCAATATCCCTGACGAACGAGCGTCGGCGGGCAGTGTCTCGCGAAAGCGATTTAAGAAAAAGTGGTCGGGCGCGGACATGAGCAAGCTGTCTCCTCAGAAGAGGCAAACTTATGCCGTACTCAACGATCACACAAGAACTGTGAATCTGCGGAGGATTATCACAATAATCAAATTCCGCCGCAGGAAGAGGTACCTTTAACTCTGGTGGTCCGTGAAAATCTGATACGACTCTCAAACAAGTGGTGTCTCTAATCTCCAACGCAAAACCATCGCGGCCATCTCCAGATCAGGAGTGGGATATCCTTCTCGTACTTCCTCCAAATGTAAGGAAGCAAAAGCGATAACTCCATTGTGTCACCTCAGTACACATTCGAGTCCTACTCACGAAACATCACAGTTAAACCACAAAGTCGCCCGAACCAAACGCAAACAAGGAGCTGATGCAGTTGTTAACCGAGTCTTCAACTGCGGAAATTCCCTACAGAAGCCTCAGTCCAAGGAAAGAACCCTCCAATCCGGTCAATTTAGTCAACGGGGTAGCATTACACTATCAATCCTGCATGAGACGGCGGTAACTCCTGCTAAGCCAAAAATCCGCGGGCCTCCGTCCTGCTCACAAATTGGGCCTAAGCTGTACGGCCACGATCTTCCTCGAAACCATACCAATTCGTCTCCGTAACTACAAAACCTAGGAGTCAACACAACAAGCTTGAAAGGAACACTCCGAGAATCTAGTAAACCGCTGGGGCTCTCCCAATATCCGTATAACAGATCCTCAAGTGCTACCCTAACCCTCAAGGCACACTTAAAGAGACTAGGATGTCGTAAATAGCACAACAATAACTGGTCGAGGAATGGCCCGAAGAAAACCAGTTCATCATACCTACGAATGCTGCTAAAGCATTGATTAGTCCAGCGACACACCCAAAACACACAAAACCTGTAGCACGCACAAGGCAGTCTTCGGAATGTCATCACTCCAGACCCGCAACAATGATGACCTGATCCCTAACGAACTTAGACAAGGTCTCGCACTCTGGTGCTGATCGAAGAATTCATCAGTGCGAGGTACAGGATACTTATCCGCACCGTAAGCCGATTCAGAAGACGATCCATCAAAACAACCTCAATTTGTCGTTTTCCTCCTGGACGAACAGAAATAGGAGCTCCCTAAATGCGAAACACTCAGACGCACAACTCCCTCAACAACCACTCCGCAGTAGATCCTTAGCTCCTTAAGCTTCGCCGGCTCATCTTGGAACGACGTCGGGAAAATTCTCGCACGAAGGAAAACCGGTGCAACAACCCAACTGTGGCTACAGCATCAAGAAAAACGCCAAGAATTCCCGACATCTCCTCAGGGCCGACTAGCGAACAAGGCTAAATTCAAGCTATAAGAAGCGGCACCACTATCCACCTGCACAACAAGAACTGACTTGCCCGGGAAAACAAAACCTAACCGTTTCCTCACGGTAGCCTACAATGCCTAGCACGTAGCTAACCAGTCCGTGCCCAGGAGATTTCCAAATCCAACATCTTTAGGAGGTTCAAAATGACAGACGAATCTCATGTAAGTGCACGGCGGCGCCCCGGCCGTCAATCCGACGCCGGAATGCGGAAACGGTGGTAAACTTAAATTTTTGCGGACTTAGCAACCGGCACCACCGCGCACTAAACACCCGGATCGAACCATTAACTAGTCTAAGCTAACTACAAGAAAGGGAATAGAGATATACCGACGATCCAAGTCCTCCGGTCTTCTCGTCATGGTCCCGATCTCCTGCGAAAAGTCCCGTCTCCTCCTCGTCGCCGGAAGTGCACCACATCGCCTACTTTGTTTACGGCTCCCACCTCAATGCCGAGGCAACTCGGGCACGAAGCGGCTACTCGACGTGCCCAAGATTCGCTGTAGAATGTGTGAAGAACCATGTCTCATTTTTGGGGATTGTGGAATTGCCATTGGTGAAGGAAAAGAGAGCTTGGAGAGAGGTGGGGAAAAAATAGCATACTAAAGAAATGAATGTATCATATTTTTCTCCACTCCAAATGAATCAAACAACCATACCACCAAAGTGGCCGGCCCCACCATTTTCTTTTTGTGTGATTGGAGAGAGAAAAAGAAAGGTCAAGGGGGTGGGTGGAATGCAAAAGGAATCCAAAGGAATCATGAAAGAACATGATTACAAACACAACCACACTCCTACACAACCATCATCTCATGCATGATGACACCAAAGTCAAGCTATCATGAAAAGGAAAGTCAAGCAAGTCAATGGATGGTGCACCATCATGAAGACTATCATGATGCTACAAAAAGCAAAGAACCCCTTCCACTAATGTCTATTTGCAACAATGCAAATAAACCCTCCTCCACCAATCTTCGGCCAATGAACGGAACAATGGAAATTGGCCGAAACGGAAAGCAAACTGGCAACTCCAGAAAACTGGTCCCGTAATAAATTACAGGAAAACCCAATACTGTGCACACACCCGCATCTGTATTTCGACCGAAATACAAATGCAATGAGACAAAATCTCCACTGTACTATACTAGAATCCGGCTTATACCAAAACCGGCTAGTAATATCTGTTCGATCCTGATCCGTGCAATACCGCACGTATCTGATCGAACCCTGCTATATACCAATACAGCCCTATAGTACAAACTGTCCGATCCTGATCCGTGCAATACCGCACGTGTCTGATCGGACCTTGCCATATCTCCATACGGTCTCTACAACCTTTCGCCCGAAAGCTGAGTAACTGAATGTGGGGAACTCTAAAGACTCGTCAACACCTTGGTTGTGGATTTAACCACTAGCACGTCAGAGGTATAAGCCAATACGTAACGGGCTACCAGGTACTGACTAAAAGGGACGTCTGTGAGCGAACTCAGCCTGACACCCTACTGACGCTGTCAGTGACAATATCCGTGCAGTCCGGTCCGTTCGTCTATGAGTATCGCATGGCGGGCCTAGGGGGTTGGTAAAAGTCAGACCCCCAAAAGCGGTACAAGTCGTGTCGGAGTGTAGCCCAGAACACCCTGAGATACTACTGGAATACCTACCAGTAAATCTCCTTGCCTTGGCCAAGGACTTTGTGTAATGGCTCTCCTAGACACAGCACGACCTCACCCCCAATACCGGGAGAGACGAACCCCTGAAGATACGCTCACTGCCTCCATGTGGCTCGGGACTGTACCCAACTAAAACCTGTTTGCACGACTCCTTTGAGCCGTGGTAGGGTAGTAATCAAAGTACAGTGGGAACTCACACGAGACAAATGACGATCCCCAGGTCGATGAACTAACCTGCACACATGTCACCAGGGAACTGCCATCTGACGTCTGGTATATGACCAACTAGCATGTTCCCGGCGAGTCCTGTCCGGTGTACTCATAACCCAATGAGCACCTGTATACATCTTAGGTGATCCAACTGACACCAGTGGCTTGTGAGACCGGCCACCGCCCCTCGTCGGGGTCTCGACTGTATACACTAGTCTACTAATGGAGTATCGATGCCCGGTCTCGAAACTCCCACGACTAGGGACCTTTTAAGGATATGCTTGTAGACCCCCAGCTCCCACTTATATGATCGCCCTCATACTGCTGGTGGTCAAGCAAGAATCCTAGGGGCTCTATCAACGTGTAATAGCGACATGTCAGTCACTTAAAGCAGTACACGATGATAAAGGTAAACCAGATAGCATACTATCATCTCGAGTAAGACTGTCCTACCGGGATAGGTCCTCCCTCAATCATTACAATCACGTACCTGTGACCTAATAATTGACTCTGAGGGCACTATCTCCAACAATCTCCCACTTGCACTCAAGGCTAATTATTGCGATGTCGCCTACTCACAGCCCGTGTGATACCGAACATCCAACTCCTCTACTAGTCAGTCTCACAAAGCTCGTTTGCGGAACTATTGCGTTCGAGGAATAGCCTCAGTGAGTGGATCCGCTTAGTTGTTTCTTTCTATGTCTCTCTCAAAATCTCAAGTTCGCGGAGAAAACCATCTCCCGAAAAGAGCAATACCTGTCTCAGAATATGTCTGGATGTCTGATGGACCTAGCTCATAAATGAACTTCAAATCCAAACTTCTTAGACTGTATCGTCAACTGAACTTAATCAGTATCCTGCGCCATGCCACCCTCAGTATTGCCTTGGACCACCTGTCCAAAATACTGCCCCTCATCAGAAGGAAAACTATAACTCTGACAACCTCCTTGTCGTCCATGTCACCTTGGAAGCCTGGAATGATAACTGTCTCCTGAATGAGGCTGTCGTTATCATATCCCTAGAACATCCACTTATGTTCTAAAACTGCTTCCGACTGTTTCTCCAGGATTGGATTAATGTCAACTTATTGCATCTAGTGCAAGAACAACATCCGGTGTGGTACTTGACATCTCATGATTGACTCAATTGCCTGAGCAAGTGATCTGCCAATCATGCACGTCCCTCTCCCCTTTAGTCTGTAAGACACCTTTGGAGAGGGTGACTCCATTACCTGCAGGTACACTACCGTGCCAGGAGTCGTCCATCCCAAATACTCTTAGAATGCTGTCAAGTACCCTGATTGGGAAACCACCCAAATCTAGATCTAAAACCATAGATCTAGTAACCAGTATGTCTGATGTAAAATCCAAGTCCCATGTGGAGAAACCACTGTGTGACGACCAAAGTATGACCGATTGTAGTATAGAAGTTTCTTTTCCTATTCTGTGTATGTCATCCAAATACCAGGATATCACACCCTACTACCTTCTCAACAGATCCATCCCCTATTCTGATGAAGTCAAACCTATGACTGTCACGTCAGAAATAGATGATCTATCTCCGCTACATCTGCTTTAGTCTATGAATAGACATAAGCTACCTGTCCACCAATGCTTCCGCTGCTCCCACTGACTACGACAACCCTCTGGCAGAGTCATATAGACGTACACTTCTAAAACTGGTTTAGAACGACGCTATACTCATCCTCCCGCC
Organism: Agapanthus africanus; assembly: GCA_030015575.1. NCBI lineage: Eukaryota > Viridiplantae > Streptophyta > Magnoliopsida > Asparagales > Amaryllidaceae > Agapanthus > Agapanthus africanus. Next base: position 684,057,770 of record JASDDO010000019.1, read on the forward strand.
GGGTCTCGCACCCTGGAACAACAGCAATGGTAATTGTGGGTAAACAAGAACTTCCCTGTCACCGTCCTTGAGGCTACCGTAGTACCTCTCGGGTGCCTGAAGTTACCCACCTTATCTGCGGAGTGGCCAATGGAATGTCAATCCAGATTGAATCTTTAGGTTCCTTATCAAATCTTCAGTAATCGTTTGTGGTTCTGGAATCACTTCCAGTTCTACCATACTCCACTACTGTTTTCTGAAAAAATCCATTTTTATTAAAACTGTGGCGAGTCTAGAACAATATCGCTATTGTTCATCCAGATGGTAGAAAGTCAACCCTCGTCATAGCCTGGGTCAACCCACAAACAGCCATTACAGAAACGTGCCTTGAGTTGTCCAGTGTCTGGTTTTAATCATAAACCGGACAACTCCCGTACCTTAACATCGTTAAGATATGAACTGTTCTATATCCCATATAGGACCAGAGGCACTGATTTAATTGAACCAGATTCAAATCATGCAGCTGTCCCCAGCGCATGTCAACTAAATGGAAGGAGGCCGATCAGCGTTACTCAACTTAGGAATACTTCCAATTATGAGTAACCTGAAAGAGAAGAAAGATCTCTTTATCATTACTATCAACTGAATACCATACACAAGTATCTACATCTTCGATCTCTTTGAAGAATCCCGATACTTGCTATACCTGGTTCTCTACTCTATTCAAATACCTATAACTTCTCAAAATTCAGATCCTGTGTTTCCACGAAACACCTGTCTAAAAACTAGAGAAGTCATAAGTAAACTGAATGTAGTACGAGGACCAACCCCTCTGTCCTGATGGACCCTGGACAACATACAATCCTTTGTATAAGTCCCTTGAGTCTGATTACTCATTCACTGTGTGTCGTAGGTTGAAAACTGTACTTATGGTAATGCTCCTTACCTACCATCCACTGATATAGGTAAATGTCGTAGACATAATTTCAGAAAGGTATATCTCACTCTATGAAAATAGACGATACAGATATATCAATTTGAAATTGGTGCATAACAGCGGATATTCAAAACCAAATATTTGCCGACCGGCAAACAGCCCAGGTGATTTTCCTCAAATATCACTGATTACAACGAATCCCGATATAATGAGGATAATCACCCAATTCCCAATAACTTACTCCCACTCATCATCTGTAAAACCATCCAAGATGTGAGAATCGTACCTGGTAAATACATACCTGGAGTAAGTTATCTAATCGGGAAATCAGTTTTCCTTTAACATTACACAGTGAAACTGAAACATTGAAATGTTCCGATGGGGTATTCTGGTATTCCTAGTAATGCCTCTTCCAGATTCACGACTGTAACCGTATAGTTCTTTGCCACCTCTCCAAATCCCTTCATATGTCTTTAGTCTTTACCTTCTGCACACCCTTTTAGGCCAAATGGTTTTCTTCCTTCCCTACCGTTCGGCACCAAGCCTATGGTTTGGAAGAAGACCTATCCAATAAGCATAATGGGTGTACTGTCCCAATCCTAGGAACACTCGCAATGAGAGAGGGTGAAGATAAAAGACACCGAATAAACCCTTATTCCTATTTCTCCTGAACCAGAATCCATCCCCGAACTGGAACAAGTTCCATTCGAGTTCGTATATAACCATACGATGGAGTATCCAAATAAACTGTGGATCTTCGTAGTGATACGGAGTGTCCTGGAGAAATACAAAGGGTGATGTGGGAGTGGTAACGAAATATTTGGTTTGGTCGTGAATATCTGTTGCAATTTACTTTGCCCTCTTACTAATCCCTTGCTTTGTCTGAACTTAATACCTTCTGCACACCATCGTTATGCTAATTGGTTTTCTTCATTCCCTACCGGTCGGCACCAGCCTAAGGTTTGGGAAGAAGACAATCCAATTTGCGTAATAGGTGTACTACCCCTAAACCAAGGAGTACTCGTAACCTGAGAGAGGGTAAAGGAAAAGACAACTGAATAATCCTATCCGTTTTCTCCAGAACCGGAAACCATCCTCTGAATAATTCTTTCGAGTTCGTATCTAACCATACGATGGTTTTTGTCCAATGGAAGTGGACGTTTCGTAGTAATACGGGGTGTCTGGAGAAAAGGGTAAAAGTAGGAGTGGCAATGAGGTCTGCAACTCTGACAATCAAAAGCCAGTGTTAAGTAAGTTCGGTCAACTTGGTCACGGAGTCATAGTCTAGGGTCGGGTCAATGGTCGCTGCCAGAGAGAGAGAGAGAAGAAAACACTCAGCGTGCACTCTATCCTAGATCAGAATGGTAACCAATTTATCTAATCTGGAATCCTCCCACTGTACCTCAAATTCTCCTCCAAACGCTGAAAGAAGAATTAGTCGGGGTCACCCGAGGAGTAAACTAACTCATCAGTGGGAATCGGGATCCAACTATCATCGCATGATAACGAGACGGAATCCGCTCACGGTATCACACTCCTGAAGGTATGCGCATATCTGGCAAGTTTCAGTTCTTTTGAACTCCCGATGTGATTTCTGCCCCATGCTCTTATGACCTTGGCGTGAGGTCAAAATATCATAAGTCACATGTCAAGTTCTGCCGTCATTATCCAGGTTAATCTGAACCCACCCGTAACATACCCTTGACGTAGGCCAAAATAGTAGTACGACTGTCCCAAACCAACGCATCTATCTATGCAAACAGTTAAATACCCTGCAGCTACCAATCACTATGCCTTGGCGTGAGGTCAAAATACATAGCTTGAATACTACCGAATGTTTTAACTGAAATGACGGAGGGCTACGAATGGTTTCTGGCGAAAACCTTTAACGTAATGAACTTGATATCGTCGAAGGAACGGATAGCTTTTTTGAAAATATAGTGACGAAAAACCGTTTGCTAAAGAGGTCACTCCCGGTGAAGGGATCTCGGCTCTTTCCCGTAGAATGGGTGTGCAGGATATTCCAACTGAATACCACGGTGCAAAGCAAAAGTAATCGGCTATATTGAAGTTAATGCCCTGACGCAAACTTTTTGTCCAAGGGGTCACTCCGGTGAAGGGATCTCGGCCCTTGCCTCGTCGACTGAGGAGCAGGATATTCTAATGAATACCACGATGCAAAACAAAAGTAAACGTCCTTGCAATAACAGCTTTTGAAAAGTGTTCCAACAACATCAGATTAGGTTTGTTTTTAACTGCATTGATCTGAATCAATGCAATCCCATCAATTGATCACACCACAAAGAACGAAAATATACTGATGTACGTATATGCCATCCGCATTCGCCACTGGGTCCCGTCATTACCCGTTAGGTTAGCTAAACTAACGACAGGTGCGGGGACTGGACTAGCGCGGATGCAAAACATATACAATATCTACTAATATAATATACCAATATATTATATCCGCTCAAGGCGTGAATAGAATGCAACATCACAGAGTAATGAACAGCATCACAGAAACAATACAGATATCCGGGATCCCCGTGTTTCACAGAGCCACTGCTGAAACCCGACGTTCCCCTGGTCGTGTGGATAGCCTGTGCAATGAAATCCTAGACCCCTACGGGCGCGGCAAGTCACCCGCCAAAAACCTGAAGCGAGGCAGCCCCCTTCAGCGCCGTGAATGGACCACCCAGCACTTCACGGAATCCGGCAACTTGGGCACCCCTCCTGGGTCAACCTGTACCCCCTACGAGTGCGGCGAATAGCCCGCCAATCCTAGAGTGAAGCCCCCTCCGTCTCAATGCCATGAGATGCGGGCTTGTTGCCCTCCAGAACCCGGCTATCCGTGCACCCCTCCGCGGGGCAATTCCTAGTACAGAAAGTAAAATATACATACACCGGGTACATCGACCGCAACCAGGTCGTGCCCCAAAATAATAATACAATCAGGCAGTGACGGCAGTCCACATGTCGGACGCTCGCCCCGCAATATCAAATGTATCATAATACAACAGCACAGTACTAGCATTGCATCCAGGCTATCCCCCACGACCGATCCGCAACATCACAGCAAATACATAGAACATCAACGTGAAAGTCACGTTCGCAAATTCCGTCTAACCGGGCTATAGCAGTTAGACTGGATTTACCGATCGAGTGACATTCACGTCGCAGATATAATGTAAATACTGTGAAAAATGTGTTTTAAAAAATTTCCGATTGATCAAACAATTAACAAGTGGGCCCCAAAGAAAACTGTAGCACTCACAGAAACAATTGGCCCAACTTTAATATTCCAAAGCCCTTATTTTAAGCCCAGAAGGCCTCTGTAAAAAATGTGAAGTGATGTGAATAGTGCGCGGGCGGAAGGGCCGCACAAAAGGGGTTTTCGCGGCGGTTCCGCGCTCCAACTGTGGAGTTACTTCATCAAATTTTTACAGAACTCTTAGATTATCCAGTACATCAATATTCTACAACCTGAAAATTTTTCGAGACCAAAAATTTTCAACAGAAACTGATGCGACAAAATACGGGTTTTTGGACTTTTTGATCGATCGGAAATGCAAACACATTACACAAAGCTAGACTAAGTTAATGGCGAGGCTCTGATACCACTGTAAGTGCACGGCGGCGCCCCGGCCGTCAATCCGACGCCGGAATGCGGAAACGGTGGTAAACTTAAATTTTTGCGGACTTAGCAACCGGCACCACCGCGCACTAAACACCCGGATCGAACCATTAACTAGTCTAAGCTAACTACAAGAAAGGGAATAGAGATATACCGACGATCCAAGTCCTCCGGTCTTCTCGTCATGGTCCCGATCTCCTGCGGAAAAGTCCCGTCTCCTCCTCGTCGCCGGAAGTGCACTACATCGCCTACTTTGTTTACGGGCTCCCACCTCAATGCCGAGGCAACTCGGGCACGAAGCCGGCTACTCGACGTGCCCAAGATTCGCTGTAGAATGTGTGAAGAACCATGTCTCATTTTTGGGGATTGTGGAATTGCCATTGGTGAAGGAAAAGAGAGCTTGGAGAGAGGTGGGGAAAAAATAGCATACTAAAGAAATGAATGTATCATATTTTTCTCCACTCCCAAATGAATCAAACAACCATACCACCAAAGTGGCCGGCCCCCCATTTTCTTTTTGTGTGATTGGAGAGAGAAAAAGAAAGGTCAAGGGGGTGGGTGGAATGCAAAAGGAATCCAAAGGAATCATGAAAGAACATGATTACAAACACAACCACACTCCTACACAACCATCATCTCATGCATGATGACACCAAAGTCAAGCTATCATGAAAAGGAAAGTCAAGCAAGTCAATGGATGGTGCACCATCATGAAGACTATCATGATGCTACAAAAAGCAAAGAACCCCTTCCACTAATGTCTATTTGCAACAATGCAAATAAACCCTCCTCCACCAATCTTCGGCCAATGAACGGAACAATGGAAATTGGCCGAAACGGAAAGCAAACTGGCAACTCCAGAAAACTGGTCCCGTAATAAATTACAGGAAAACCCCAATACTGTGCATACACACCCGCATCTGTATTTCGACCGAAATACAAATGCAATGAGACAAAATCTCCACTGTACTATACTAGAATCCGGCTTATACCAAAACCGGCTAGTAATATCTGTTCGATCCTGATCCGTGCAATACCGCACGTATCTGATCGAACCCTGCTATATACCAATACAGCCTATAGTACAAACTGTCCGATCCTGATCCGTGCAATACCGCACGTGTCTGATCGGACCTTGCCATATCTCCATACGGTCTCTACAACCTTTCGCCCGAAAGCTGAGTAACTGAATGTGGGGAACTCTAAAGACTCGTCAACACCTTGGTTGTGGATTTAACCACTAGCACGTCAGAGGTATAAGCCAATACGTAACGGGCTACCAGGTACTGACTAAAAGGGACGTCTGTGAGCGAACTCAGCCTGACACCCTACTGAGCCTGTCAGTGACAATATCCGTGCAGTCCGGTCCGTTCGTCTATGAGTATCGCATGGCGGGCCTAGGGGGTTGGTAAAAGTCAGACCCCCAAAAGCGGTACAAGTCGTGTCGGAGTGTAGCCCAGAACACCCTGAGATACTACTGGAATACCTACCAGTAAATCTCCTTGCCTTGGCCAAGGACTTTGTGTAATGGCTCTCCTAGACACAGCACGACCTCACCCCCAATACCGGGAGAGACGAACCCCTGAAGATACGCTCACTGCCTCCATGTGGCTCGGGACTGTACCCAACTAAAACCTGTTTGCACGACTCCTTTGAGCCGTGGTAGGGTAGTAATCAAAGTACAGTGGGAACTCACACGAGACAAATGACGATCCCCAGGTCGATGAACTAACCTGCACACATGTCACCAGGGAACTGCCATCTGACGTCTGGTATATGACCAACTAGCATGTTCCCGGCGAGTCCTGTCCGGTGTACTCATAACCCAATGAGCACCTGTATACATCTTAGGTGATCCAACTGACACCAGTGGCTTGTGAGACCGGCCACCGCCCCTCGTCGGGGTCTCGACTGTATACACTAGTCTACTAATGGAGTATCGATGCCCGGTCTCGAAACTCCCACGACTAGGGACCTTTTAAGGATATGCTTGTAGACCCCCAGCTCCCACTTATATGATCGCCCTCATACTGCTGGTGGTCAAGCAAGAATCCTAGGGGCTCTATCAACGTGTAATAGCGACATGTCAGGTCACTTAAAGCAGTACACGATGATAAAGGTAAACCAGATAGCATACTATCATCTCGAGTAAGACTGTCCTACCGGGATAGGTCCTCCCTCAATCATTACAATCACGTACCTGTGACCTAATAATTGACTCTGAGGGCACTATCTCCAACATCTCAATCTCCTATCCGCTGGGCACACGACCGAAGTACGTGTCGCGCAACAAAAGGATTGCTGACAGAAGTTAACACAACAAACAGCTAATCTACCCAGCACGACTCTCGTCCTAAACTCGGCACGAAGTGTATAAACATACGAGTGCAACAAAAAGGACATACTGAAAGAGTACCTGTAGGCTCCGCATTGGACACCTGCGCGTCTCGATGAGTCGAAGCGAAAACGTGTGCCTGTCCTTCATCTGCGACTGATCGAACTCCTCCTCTACTAGCCTGACCCCTCTGTGCAAACCCTCCGCGTCCACGACGTCTCAGAGCACGACCCTGATGTGCTGTGAAGGAACACTGCCTGATGAGTGTTAGTTATATGTATGCCCTAGAGGCCATTACTATACATAGGATGTATATTGTAGTGGATGCTGGGACATATATAGGGAGGACTTTCTTGCTCGACATGATAGTATGCTATCTGGTTGATCTTTACCTTAACGTGTACACTGATAGTCTCTCTGTTACATGTTGGTAAAGCCCTTAGGATGTGTGCATAACTACCTGGACTATGATGCGGATCATACTAGTGGGGACATGGTAGTCCATAAGTACATCCTTCAAAGTCCCTAGTCGTGGGTGTATCGAGACGGGGCATCGATATACCAGAGTAGACTAGCGTATACCTTCTCGACCCATACAGATGGGCGATGGATGATCCCATATCCATTGGTGTTTGACATCAGAGATGATATACGGGTGCTCAGTAGAGACTGGGTACACTGGACGGACTCGCCGAGAACTCCCAGATGGTATTATACCTCACGTCAGATGGTAGTTCTCTGGTGACACTGGTACAGAGTAGTCTGTTGACCCGAGATCGTCATAGAGTCTTGTGTGGTTCCCACTGTGCTTTGATTTCCATCTTACCACGTCCAAGAGGGCGTGCAAAACGGTGGTTTTTGGGTACAGTCCCGAATCACATAGAGGCAATGAGCGATAGGAGGGGATTCGTCTCTCCCGGTATAGGGAGTTGATGTTGCGCTGTGTTCGATTGGCTATAACAGGAAATCCCTGGCCAGGGTTGCTGAGATTTACTGGTAAGTGTTACCAGTAGTTTCTCGAATTGTTATAGACCTCATATCGACACGACTTATCGAGCTATTGGGGTCTGACGTTTACCACCCCTAGGCGAGATATGCGACATATCAGACGATCAGACCGGACTGTATGGTAGTGTTGCTGGTTGGATTCACTGGAGTGTGAGCGGGCTTGCTCGTCGATCTTCAGATCGCTCAATACCCGGGTGGCCATTACGTTTAGCAGACCGCTTGCGGCTTGTGGGTGCTTGATATGATCATCATCTGCTGCCGGCGTATTGACGAGTCTTTAGAGTCCTACACGGAGGTTTCCTGGCTCAAGCGAAACGAAATAGGAGCGCATATGAGATATGTGCGGGACCGAGAATAATGTGTGTATGTGATACCGTATTTCATTCTCGCAATGAATGTGTCGAATGGTTGTATGCGATATAACCTAGTTATCAAATCAAGGATTGATTCGATCAGCCGATACATTGTATACTAGTCGGTTGTGTGCGACATGACCGGATCATTGAATCAAGTGTTGATTTAATGATTTAATGCATAATTATATATTTGATATATTACTTTGCATTAACTAGTATTGGTTCACTTTAAATGGATTTTCTCACTTTTTGTGCACATTGTATATGTGATATACTTTTGTACACAAGATTGTATCATGTTTGATGATACATGCTAGTTTGGGTTTGTGTAAAGAATTAAACCATGGTTACTTAAGTGGTTAGGGTTTCATTTCCTTTTCTCATTTATTTATTTCATTTATCCATTTTGAAATAAATAAGAATAAAGAGAAAGAATGGTGGCTTTATTTGTAGTTTAGTTGAAGCTTCATGAAGCTTTGACCAAAGTCCACCATTCTTATCTCATTCTTAACCCTAACCATTCAACTAACTTTGGTTAATTCTCTACACATTACCATGGTTAGATTATGATAAACATTCTTTTTATTTTTCCATTTTTGGAATAACTTATGATAACTTTCATCATCTTCTTCTTCTTCACTTCAAAAAGAAAGCTTACCTCATCAATAGTGATTGATGAATTAGAGTGAGAAATCCAATTCTAAAGTCTACCCACTTCCTATTTCTTCATCCTCTACCTCTTGCCAAGTAGTAGAGTGTGTTTTCTTCACAAGTTTCTTGACTTGGTGAAGTCGGAGCTTGATTTAGCGATGCCTCGACGTAGATCATCTTCGGCATGGACATCGATGACCTAGCCCGTCCATTCTCCGATGAAGCCGACGCTAGAGCCCGGGACTTGTTATGGACAGCGAGGAGACTTCATTGCGGAGCTATGGAGGTGGAGAACCGGATCTACAAAGGTTGTATTTCCGTATCTCTTAGTTAAGTGTTAACTAGTTTCATTTTCGCCTAGACATCTAGCTAACGATCCGTAGTCTAGGGTTTCTCGGCACCGTATTTTTGAAATTGGCATGGTTGATGCCTTGTGAGACCTCATTAGGGTGCCTAGGAACCCTACAGTGGTATCAGAGCCTAGCTAGAGCCTTAGGCGAAGTCTAGACGGAGTTTGAAAGCCGGACGAACCGAAAACCCATTCCCAAAATAGCTCTCTGGACTTTTTCCAAATTCTGGGATTTTCCTAAATTAAAAATTGCTAAAAAATTCAGCAGGAATATCTAAGAGTTACTGTGAAATTCGTGGGCCCAATTCCACTATTCCACCGCGGTTCCGCGGCATGAGCAAGGCTCATGCGGCGGTTCCGCGGCCGTACGGTCCTATATCACTGTCATCTTTGCACAGTAACTCCTCTTTTCTGATACTGGATTTTATGGGAATTTTTAAATTTTATTCAACAGTTGAATTTTCTGGGGTTGTTTTGGGGACTCGGTGTTTCGATCGGATTGTCAAATTTTGTCTATGTGGCTTTCCGGATAAATTTTAGAATATGTTAAAAAGTTCGACCGGATATAAATACCCAATTTTTCCCCTGTCGGGAAATTTCCAAGTGTTGGATTTTTCCGTAGTTTAACGAAGTTCTAATTAGTGCAAGTAACTCGATGGACCCTCTAGAAGACAACAAACCTTAACTCGATTATGTGACCGTCTTGAACTGCCCTTTGAACCTTCGGGTTTGGGGCAGTACGGCGTGCCACATATGAGGCGTTGGCTTGACCATTCTACGGCTGGACCGTTGGTACTGAGGCACGAACTGAATGTTGTTAGACTTATTTCATGTGTTGATCTGTATTGGGAAAACTTGGGTGTTTGAATGTTCGATCGAAAAGTTTAACATTTTCTGTTTATCTGGAATGGGATACAATAATTGGAATTCACAAAAGTTATGAGATAAATAAATGAATGTTATAAACATAGCACTTTAGTCTCACTTGATCGGTTGCCACGGAATTTTGATGTGATCAAAAGTCCGTCGCAATCACGTAGCGTACGTGGATACTCGCCAGGTAAACTTAATAGACAGCCTCACTCCATAGCCCCGACCAAGTGACTGTAGGAGAACCCCGTCGCCGAAAGCATCCGTTTGGGTGCTCGCGGCAGCGGTGTTCCGCCTTGGTGCACTTCGTCGACGGTATCGGGGGTGCGGCCGTCTACTGAAGTTTGCGACGAGCATTCGATCAGGATGTCGGGAATCTTGTTGAATTGCCCGACTTGATATTGAAAAGTGTTTTCGATTTGGAGACTAAAATGCGGGGTTTATAATTGTTAGGCATGCGATGTCTAAAGAATTCATTTGATCAGGCATGCGATGTCTATGCAGGTTGCGGATTCCAATTGTTGTAGTTTTACACTTTCTTTTCTGTGACCGTAAGTGTAATATGTGATATCGCCGGTTTCGTTGCTATATGTCAACGACAATTGGGATACGCATGTTTACTTACGTTGATGACATGTGATATTATGTGTTGCTGGATATGTTATATTGGATCGTCGTGTTTGAATAGCCGGGGGTTTTTATGTGAGATGAGTGTTTTTCATTTTCATTCTTGTAAAAACTTGTATGTAATATTCTTTTATTGGGGAGCTTCCAGGTTGCGGGAGTTGTCACCTGTTGTATATTATTTACTTTTCCGCACTAGGATAGACCCAAGGAGGAGGGCACAAGTAACCAGGTTCTGGGGTCCAGTGGGAGACCAACTCGAGGAGTCGAGTCCGGGTCTCCTAACTATAGAATTGGTAGGGTTGCTTGCCGCTCTCGTAGGGGTCTAGGGGTGTGGGTTTGGCTATTCATCGCGACCGTGGAATCCGTGTTTTATACTGGCTCGTATTGAAAACACGGACGTCCTAGTATATCCAATATTTCATATGATTCTTCTGCTGCGATATCTGTGATGTGATCATGTGATGTTCTGTGATAGATACAGTATATAGTATATATGATATATTATATAGATGTTACTTATGTTTTACACCCACGCTAGCACTGCCGTGCTCTGCCGTTAGTTACCTAACCTAACGGTGCATGAGGGGACATCGAGGCGAATGCGGATGGCATAAGTGTACGTCATATTTATCTGTGATGTTTAGGTACTTGAATGATGGGACTTCATTAATGTGATTAATGAAATAAAAGAAACCTAAGATGTTGTAGAATCAAATTTCAAAATAAAACAGGTAGCTACAGTTCTTGCTTTGCACAGAGGTATATGTGATATATCCTGCACCTTATTCGATGAGGAAAGGACCGAGATCCCTTCACCGGGAGTGACTCCTTTAGCAATAACTGGCAGATGCTACACACTCGGTTTGTCTTTTGATTGCTTTTAAGTATTTTTGCTTTGCACAGTGATATGTATGATATATCCCGCACCTCATTCGACGAGGAAAGGACCGACGATCCCTTCGCCGGGAGTGACTCCTTTAGCAAAACTAGAAAAGCCTCAAAAGCACTCCATTTTAAAAATTCATTCGATCCTACAATGATATCAAGTTCATTACGCAATAGGTTTTCAGAAAAACCTGTCGTAGCCCTCCGTCATTTCAGATATGTACTAGTTAGTATTCGTGCTGCGGTAGTTTGGCATTCGTCAAGGCGTAGTGTACGGTAGCTAACTAGTATTTATCTGCTTGAGCATATGATGCGATTGGATTAGGGTATTCGTACGGCGTTGTTTGGCATTCGTCAAGGGTCGTGCGGGTGGGTTTAATTCGATCAAGAAATGTACGGGTTGAACTTGACTAGTGGACTATGGGTTGTTTGGCATTCGTCAAGATCATAGAACACTAGGGACAAAACATTATCGGGAATTTCAAGTGTTGAAATTTGCAATGAGATTGCATACCTTCTATGAGATAGTTGGATCCCGATACCCGCTGCGAGTAAGTGTTACTCCTGGGAGAGTTTTACACATTACAATTAGCCGATCAAGTAGATGTCTAGAAAGGTGTCAACGGGGTTACGACTCTGGGAAAACGAGGTTTACAGTAATTAGGTTCGTGCGAAAGCACGGGGGACCTCCCTCAAAGTACCGACACTGGCCTGGCTGAAAGATTGGCGAACTTGTAGTGTGTAATTAATCCCGGCTAGTCTTTCCTTTTAGGGTTTGAAAGAAGATTTGATAAAAAGCAGTGGGAGCCATCCTGATTAGATAAAATAATAACCAATCTATTCTTGACAGAGCGCACGCTGAGTGTTTTCTTCTCTCTCTCTCCAGGTAGCGACCATATCACGCCTTAATCAAGATAATAATACGGAATATTGACCGAACCCGCTTGTTATACTGAGCTGGGGAACGTTGGTCCCGCTCCACCTTATAATTGTTATAAGACAGAGCAGGAAATTGGGGATTATCAGAATTCCCGTGCCGCCCAAACGAAGAGAGTGCATGATGATGCATCATCTTCGGGTGTGTTCATTACAGAGAACTGTTTCTCAGTATCCTTTACGTCCTGGGTATGTGATACCAGATCAGGATCCCAGTTATGTAATCTATTACATAGGGCTACAGAAAGGTAGAGAACTGAGAACGGGTGATAAGTTTCATGAGGCAGAAAACGGGGCAAGTGTTGCAGCCAAGTCTGTCGGTCACTGTCACCCTGTATTACCACTACATTGATTCTGAACGAATGTTGTTAGATACCGAACCTGATATACAAAATCATATCAGTCTCTTTATAAGTAAAGAAATGATAAAATTTTGTATTGTTGGATAATGTTTTGAACATTTCCTATATCAAAAGTTGATCGGTTCAGGCACGTTATCTAAAAGCATTGATGTTCTAAATCAAACTGCAGTTCTTAGTATACGGATCACACACAAAAGGAAGAGTTCAGAAATGAACGAATTCTTCTTGAGGCATTGTAGACTAGGTCAGATCAATGTGACCCGACTAGCAAGAGTTACATAAAGATGCATATTTAAATCAGTTTGAATTTACATCTTGTGAAACTCGCCAGTCATGTCACAAAGATAAGATGACCATAGCTCCGTTTACTGGAAACAGAGAAAGAGTTAGTGAACTCTTGGGATGATACATGTTGATGTATGTTAGGTCCCCTGTCTACATATGCCAGGACTGGTTCTTTATACTTCATTACGTTCTCTGATAATCTCTCAAGATTCAGACATATGTTCCTGTTGAAACACAAGTCTGAACCTTTTGAGATATTCACAGAATATAAGTTAGAAGTAGAGAACCAATGAGGGTACAAGTATTATGTCCTTTGATGTGATCAGGGAGGAGAATACTTGAGCACGGAATTCCTGGACTATTCTAAAGGAGAATGAGATTCTCTCTCAGCATTACTCCTCCGAATACACCATGGCACGATGGTATATCGGGGCGGAGCAGATACACCCTATTTGATATGGTATGCTCTATGATGAGTACTGCTGAGTTACCTTTTTCCTTTTTGGGAGTTATGCGCTTGAGAAGCCGCATACCTATTGAATAGGGTTCGAATCAAATCAGATGCCTACCACTTCATATGTGATATGGAAAGGGAAGAGCCCATGTCTTAAGCTAGTTAAGATTTGGGGTTGTCCGGCCTATGTCTGAAAAGCAAAATCCGGATAAGCTCGAGGCAAGGTTTGTTATGTACAACTGGAAAGGTTCCAGCTATACAAACTACAGCTGATGATTTGACAGAACCAAAGGATTCAATAGTAACCAACGAACCTTAGCCTCTCCGCCGATCTAGTAGGGTTTCTCACCCACCTGAGAGATATTTCGGTTTCTCTATGACAGTGGGAGCGAGGATTGCATCATGAGATGATGACCCAACTAGTTTCGAGCTGGCCATCACGAGTGAGACTCTGTAAGAATGGCTGGATGTTTAGTGATCTGAGATGGAATCCTTATACACCAACAAAGTATGGACTTTGGTTGCTATATCTGAAGGGTTAAATCCCCATCAGGAGCAAGTATATCTTGAGAAGATTACTTGGTGTACATGGAAAAGTTGAGACTTTCAAATCTAGACTTGTTAAAGGTTTGCATCATTGACCAGGTGTGGATCATGATGAAACTTTTTCTCAGGATCTATGCTTAAGTCCATCCAGATCCTACTTACCACGGCTACATACCATAACTACGATATCTGGTGGTTGGGTGTCATGACTGCTTTTCTAAATGATATTTTGGAAGAGAGCGTCTATAAGTACACAGCCAGAGGGCTTCGTAGACAGTGGGAGCAGCGGAAACGTGTGCAAGATGCTTTATAGGATAAAGCAGGCATCGCGGAGTTGGAACATCTGTTTTGATGTGTTAGTCAAAGAGTTTGACATCATCAAAATGGTAGATGAACCTTGTATGAACAAAAAGGTAGTAGGGAGTATGGTGACGATCCTCGTAGAGTACGTGGATCACATACTCTTGATAGGGAAGGAGTTTCCTATGCTACGATCGATCAATCTCCGCTTATCACAATGACTCTCCACATAGGATCAAAGTGATACCTACTAAATCCTGGATTTTTGGATCTATGAGATAGATCTAAATGGATGTTAGGCTACTCACTAGTTATAGTGAGATGGTATCAATCGATCCTGGGGAGAATCACTGGAAGTGTTCCAGGGTGATAAAGACGACCGAGTGTCAGTCACAGGCATTGTCTTTACCCTCAGTGGAGGGACGGTATGTTGGAAAAGTCCCAAGCTAGATACCGTGACATACTAGACGATAAAGGCAGGATACATCGCTACTTAAGATGCTACCAAAGAGGCTGTTTGGGTGTATATTGGTTCATGAGATGAACTACGTTCCTACCATTGTGAGACAATGGAGTTGTGGCTTATGCCAAGGAACGACGGTCCCATCAGTGATCCAGACATATTCTAAGGCAGTATCACCTGATCATGGAGATGATTGATCTCAAGGGGATCGAGGACAGGAGAGTAGACTCAGAGGACAACACAGCGGATCCACTCACAAAGGCCTTTTCCCAGAGAGAGACTTTTATGGGATGGTTGAGTATGAGATACTACAACCACTGCTACAGATGGCCCTAGTGCAAGTGGGAGATTGTTAGTTATATGTATGCCCTAGAGGCCATTACTATACATAGGATGTATATTGTAGTGGATGCTGGGACATATATAGGGAGGACTTTCTTGCTCGACATGATAGTATGCTATCTGGTTGATCTTTACCTTAACGTGTACACTGATAGTCTCTCTGTTACATGTTGGTAAAGCCCTTAGGATGTGTGCTTAACTACCTGGACTATGATGCGGATCATACTAGTGGGGACATGGTAGTCCATAAGTACATCCTTCAAAGTCCCTAGTCGTGGGTGTATCGAGACGGGGCATCGATATACCAGAGTAGACTAGCGTATACCTTCTCGACCCATACAGATGGGCGATGGATGATCCCATATCCATTGGTGTTTGACATCAGAGATGATATACGGGTGCTCAGTAGAGACCGGGTACACTGGACGGACTCGCCGAGAACTCCCAGATGGTATTATACCTCACGTCAGATGGCAGTTCTCTGGTGACACTGGTACAGAGTAGTCTGTTGACCCGAGATCGTCATAGAGTCTTGTGTGGTTCCCACTGTGCTTTGATTTCCATCTTACCACGTCCAAGAGGGCATGCAAAACGGTGGATTTTGGGTACAGTCCCGAATCACATGGAGGCAATGAGCGATAGGAGGGGATTCGTCTCTCCCGGTATAGGGAGTTGATGTTGCGCTGTGTTCGATTGGCTATAACAGGAAATCCCTGGCCAGGGTTGCTGAGATTTACTGGTAAGTGTTACCAGTAGTTTCTCGAATTGTTATAGACCTCATATCGACACGACTTATCGAGCTATTGGGGTCTGACGTTTACCACCCCTAGGCGAGATATGCGACATATCAGACGATCAGACCGGACTGTACGGTAGTGTTGCTGGTTGGATTCACTGGTGTGTGAGCGGGCTTGCTCGTCGATCTTCAGATCGCTCAATACCCGGGTGGCCGTTACGTTTAGCAGACCGCTTGCGGCTTGTGGGTGCTTGATATGATCATCATCTGCTGCCGGCGTATTGACGAGTCTTTAGAGTCCTACACAGAGATTTCCTGGCTCAAGCGAAACGAAATAGGAGCGCTTATGAGATATGTGCGGGACCGAGAATAATGCGTGTATGTGATACCGTATTTCATTCTCGCGATGAATGTGTCGAATGGTTGTATGCGATATAACCTAGTTATCGAATCAAGGATTGATTCGATCAGCCGATACATTGTATACTAGTCGGTTGTGTGCGACATGACCGGATCATTGAATCAAGTGTTGATTTAATGATTTAATGCATAATTATATATTTGATATATTACTTTGCATTAACTAGTATTGGTTCACTTTAAATGGATTTTCTCACTTTTTGTGCACATTGTATATGTGATATACTTTTGTACACAAGATTGTATCATGTTTGATGATACATGCTAGTTTGGGTTTGTGTAAAGAATTAAACCATGGTTACTTAAGTGGTTAGGGTTTCATTTCCTTTTCTCATTTATTTATTTCATTTATTCATTTTGAAATAAATAAGAATAAAGAGAAAGAATGGTGGCTGTATTTGTAGTTTAGTTGAAGCTTCATGAAGCTTTGACCAAAGTCCACCATTCTTATCTCATTCTTAACCCTAACCATTCAACTAACTTTGGTTAATTCTCTACACATTACCATGGTTAGATTATGATAAACATTCTTTTTATTTTTCCATTTTTGGAATAACTTATGATAACTTTCATCATCTTCTTCTTCTTCACTTCAAGAAGAAAGCTTACCTCATCAATGGTGATTGATGAATTAGAGTGAGAAATCCAATTCTAAAGTCTACCCACTTCCTATTTCTTCATCCTCTACCTCTTGCCAAGTAGTAGAGTGTGTTTTCTTCACAAGTTTCTTGACTTGGTGAAGTCGGAGCTTGATTTAGCGATAACTCGACGTAGATCATCTTCGGCATGGACATCGATGACCTAGCCCGTCCATTCTCCGATGAAGCCGACGCTAGAGCCCGGGACTTGTTATGGACAGCGAGGAGACTTCATTGAGGAGCTATGGAGGTGGAGAACCGGATCTACAAAGGTTGTATTTCCGTATCTCTTAGTTAAGTGTTAACTAGTTTCATTTTCTCCTAGACATCTAGCTAACGATCCGTAGTCTAGGGTTTCTCGGCACCGTATTTTTGAAATTGGCATGGTTGATGCCTTGTGAGACCTCATTAGGGTGCCTAGGAACCCTACAATGAGGTGTTGAAGGCTTCCGCATCGTAAACACCTACGCGCTGAATGCTGTCCTGCCTGGGGATGGAAGCCAAACGACTGTCCTCGTCCTAAGCCTCTGCTCTGGGCTGGTACACCAGTACGATTCCACAACTGTTCCGGAACTCTCACGGTCTCTGGAAGACGTGTCTCGTAAACTGGGGCTGCCTCTACCGGTGCTATGTAGGGGACGGAATACTGCTTGATGATCGCAAGAAACAACTGGGAAACAGGGGTGGCAACCATCTGTCGTTGCGCTCGAACGACCTCTACCAATGAGCTCATTGTCTGGCGCAAGCTCTGCATCTCTGCCACTAGTCTAGCGATCTGACCTGTCGTAGGAGAAATAATCTATCCTGGTACAACATGGGTACTACTCGGATCAATCCTCGTCTCAGATAAATCAACTCGAACCTCGGCTCTGCTGGCCTCTCTCTGCACCCTCGTAGTCCTTGGCGGCATAATGGCTGGAAAGAAGGTAGGATTCGATGAAGATACGAAAATCGAATCACAAGGATATATATACGATCATAAAGGAAATTCAATCAATAAATCCTAAGGTCGCTTAGGCGGAGTACCGAGTCGTGAGTATGCCGCGGAACATACGCACGCTACGCCACTCTGCTGCAGCTACCTACTCCATCATACCAGGGTCATCCTACACTCCGAAGGTAAAACCTACGCTCTGATACCAACTTTGTCACGACCCAAAGTTTGGCCCGTGACCGGCACTTAACCACGTAACGTCTACAGGCGTAACGCGACTAAGTAAGCCGGAAACCCAGAAATCAAACCAGTAAAAGTATAGAGTGAATTAAGCATTTAATAGAACTAATTACTAAGATGTCAAGAAATCTTAAGTAGAGAATCACTAAGATAACAATATACGACGCCGTAGTGAAGAAAAAGAGAAACAGGTGGAAACATCACAGATGGAATGAACTGCATAAGTAAAGTCGGCTCACAACGAGCTCGACGCCAGAATACAAAATAATATACATCGTCCTCACAACTGGTCTCTAAGTCAATACATAAGTGGTAGATGGAGAGTACAAGATACAACAATGTACATAACTAAGAGATAACCAGATATCGTACACAACCCACCTATCAGCAAAAGAGCTAGTACACCAACTGTAGGGGTATCTGTGTCAAAAGATGCAAGAGCGCAGCCTGCCGCGACTATTCCGAAGGGCAACCTGCAAACACTGTGGCACAACGGGGGTGAGTTGCCAACTCGTGAATAGAAGATAACATATAAAGGTAATCGCGAGTATGCACGTGCTACGATACTCTAACCTCTATCAACCGGTAACATCTATATGATGAACTGGATGCTCGAACATGCAACAAGTGCGATCTAATAACATCTCCATGTGATGAGCAAGAAATGTGATGATCAGGTATAACAATGCAATCTAACAACCCTATATAGAATGAACAGGGTATGCAATGATCAGGTATAGCAATGCAATCTAACAACCCTATATAGAATGAACAGGGTATGCAATGATCAGGTATAGCAATGCAATCTAACAACCCTATATGGAATGAACAGGGTATGCAATGATCAGGTATAGCAATGCAATCTAACAACCCTATATAGAATGAACAGGGTATGCAATGATCAGGTATAGCAATGTGTACTATATCAGGTACAATAGGTACAGGATGAGATATCAATTACTACATACTGAGCATGGGAAATATAACATCTAAACGGAATGTCATCGTGGAAAGTATAATCGGTACTCATCAATGTACCCAAATCCCAATACTACTCAGGCGTCGTCATCCTCCTCGATCCTCCAATCCTGTAAATCTCATATAATCGTGAGTGCCCAACATCGACACCCAAAATATCAAGAAATTCTCGTGCCAAGCATCGACACGCAAATCCTCCTGTATAGGGCATCCGTCAGTCCGGATCAGCCCACGGGCTCTGTCTGCGGTATCGGCCCTCGGCCCCGGCAGTACGAGTCGTCCCGTATCCATCCATCGTCTCTGGTCGGTATCCTCCGGATAACCGCCAGGTTCAACCAATCACCGGTAGGTAGTAGTCCCTCTGCCAGGCTCACCATCTACTACACAACGAAACCGTTCTCGCCGTGGGGTACCATACCGGGTCCACCATGTACCCGTAATCGGCCTCATCCAACTCCTCGATTCGGGTTCACATATATCACTCTAGTACCGAGAAAACACATGGTGGACGCACCGAAATATCATATCAAAGGAAACCGGGGTTTTTAAATAATTAACTATTCTCTTTGAAATATCCACGGTTCCCCAAATCCAGAATTAACATGGAAACAACATATCTCAATGCGTAATCTAAGAAAGTATGAAGATATCAATATATGTGTGCACTGGTATGAATATACAGTGTGCATGTGCGCAGGTATGAAGATATCAATATATGTGTGCACTGGTACGAATATACAGTGTGCATGTGCGCAGGTATGAAGATATCAATATATGTGTGCACTTGTACGAATATACAGTGTGCATGTGCGTAGGTATGAAGATATCAATATATGTGTGCACTGGTACGAATATACAGTGTGCATGTGCGCAGGTATGAAGATATCAATATATGTGTGCACTGGTACGAATATACAGTGTGCATGTGCGCAGGTATGAACATCTCAATATGTGTGCACGTAGTACCAGTAGGGGTATGTGATGCATATGTGCCCAAATATGGATATAACATATGATGTGATGCGGCAAATCATGACAACATCAATAAGGTAGAATCAATATGATATATGATTTATAGCAATCCTATAATGTGTGTGTCATGGCAATCACTAACGGTGTGAGTGTAGCATATCAATCGTTCTCGTGCAACTTGAACCGTTAGTGACAGTGCAGTGTTCTGTGCTATCATTTCTATATGCAACAATAATGTATGCTACTACAGTCCATATGAACATCTACAATCTAATATCCTAACTCACCCTGACGCTTAACGCCATACGGGCGATTTTCCCGTAGATGTTAAATCTACTCACCTGGTCGTGCACTACTCGTAGCCGACCACCTGCTTCCCTTTCTTAGCTTCGTCCGACGTACCCGCCTGCGAACCTGGAATTACACAAGAATCCATATATAAGCAACTATCTCGCAAAACGTGATATTGACGTCAAACGATACGCTCGCGTCGCGAACTAAACGCGCGTGTATACGATACGCTAAACGTGTGCACGCGTCTAAAACTAACCCCGATACGCCGCGATACGCTGAATCATGGAACCCTCTCGCGTATCGCGCGAACCAAACGTACTAGAAATACGATATAACGTCCCAGATTCTACCCAGGCTAACAACTTACAAAACTATACATACCACTAGACTAGAAATAACAACAGACTCCTACCCATCCAAACATCACCCAAAAATTCTCGTGTCTGGCCGCAAATTGCGGCCAGAAAGATTAAATTGGCGGCCTTGCTATGGGGTGGGGGTCTCGGGCTCTGGTGGTGTGGTCTATGTCTTGTATACAAGCTCTAGTCAACTCAATTTCAACCTGAACAACCCGGGCCTATAGCAGATCACAGAAATCCAAAAAGTTCACTTAAAAATACTAAATTTTTACAATTTGAAACCCTATGGTATTTTGGTGTAATCTGGGGTTTAACTAGGTTTACATGGCCTTAATAACACCTAATTAGGCTAGGTTAACCAATATTATCAGCACTAAACCACAAGTCCACACAAATCACCATTTCAAGCACAAAATCTCACTTTTTACACAAACCGAAGCTAATCTACGCATGCGTTAATCAAACACGAAATTGGGCTCGGATTCTATACCTTGCAAGACCCTAGGTGTAAGGAGAAAGGAGGTGGAGAGGATGGGAAGTGCTGCTGCAGCTGCTGGGGGCTGCTGTTGTGTAGGGTTCCTAGGCACACTAATGAGGTCTCACAATGCATCAACCATGCCAATTACAAATTTTACAAGTGTCGAGAAACCCTAATACGGATCGTTAACTAGAATTTTAGGCGAAACAAGCAACTAGTTAACAATTTAACTAAGTGAACGGAAATACAACCTTTGTAGATCCGGTCCTCCACCTCCATAGCTCCACGATGAAGTCTCCTTGCTGTCCAAATCAAATCCCGGGCTCTATCGTCGGCTTCATCGGAGAAATGGGCGGGCTAGGTCATCGACAACGATGCCGAAGATGATCTACGTCGAGGCATCACAAGATCAAGCTCCCACTTCACCAAGTCATGAAACTTGTGAAGAAAACACCCTATACTACTTGGCAAGAGGTAGAGGATGAAGAAATAGGAGGTGGGTTCACTTTAGAATTGGATTTCTCACTTGATTTCTTCACTTGCCATTGATGAGGCAAGCTTTTTCATCTTGAAGAAGAAGAAGAAGATGAAGATAATTATCATAAGAATAATGTGAAAAATAGAAAAAGATTATTCTTATCATAACTACAACCATGGTTAAGTGTAGAGAGAGAACTATGGTTAAGTGAAATGGTTAGAGTTAAGGATGAGACAAAATGGTCACTTTAGTCAAAGCTTCATGAAGCTTCATGAACAAACAAAGAAAGCCACCATTTTTCTCATTATCATTTCCATAATAAATAAATAAATAAATAGATATGAAAATTAAAACCCTAACCATTTATTGGTTTAATCTTTACACAAACCCAAGTAAACATGTATCATCAAACATGATACATCCAAGTGCACAAAACTATATCACATATACAATGTGCACATCAAGTGAGAAAATCCATTTAAAGTGAACAAATATTAGTTAATGCAAAGTAATATATCAAATATATAATTATACATTAAATCATTAAATCAACACTTGATTTAACGATCCGGTCATATCGCATATGACCGACTAATATCCAATGTATCGGCATATCGAATCAATCCTTGATTCGATAACTAGGTTATATCGCATACAACCAATCGATACATTTATCACGAGAATACAATACGGCATCACATACACGCATTATTCTCGGTCCCGCACATATCTCATATGCGCTCCTATTTCGTTTCGCTTGAACCAGGAAACCTCTGTGTAGGACTCTAAAGACTCGTCAATACGCCGGCAGCAGATGATGATCATATCAAGCACCCACAAGCCGCAAGCGGTCTGCTAAACGTAACGGCCACCCGAGTATTGAGCGATCAGAAGATCGACGAGCAAGCCCGCTCATACTCTTGTGAATCCAACCAGTAACACTTACCGTACAGTCCGGTCCGTTCGTCTGATATGTCGCATATCTCGCCTAGGGGTGGTAAACGTCAGACCCCAATAGCTCGATAAGTCTTGTCGATATGAGGTCTATAACAGTTTGAGAAACTACAGGTAACACTTACCAGTAAATCTCAGCAACCCTGGCCAGGGATTTCCGGTTATAGCCAATCGAACACAGCGCAACATCAACTCCCTATACCGGGAGAGACGAATCCCCTCCTATTGCTCATTGCCTCCATGTGACTCGGGACTGTACCCAAAAACCACCGTTTTGCATGCCCTCTTGGACGTGGTAAGATGGAAATCAAAGCACAGTGGGAACCACACAAGACTCTATGACGATCTCGGGTCAACAAACTACTATGTACCAGTGTCACCAGAGAACTGCCATCTGACGTAAGGTATAATACCATCTGGGAGTTCTCGGCGAGTCCGTCCAGTGTACCCAGTCTCCACTGAGCACCCGTATATCATCTCTGATGTCAAACACCAATGGATATGGGATCATCCATCGCCCATCTGTATGGGTCGAGAAGGTATACGCTAGTCTACTCTGGTATATCGATGCCCCGTCTCGATACACCCACGACTAGGGACCTTGAAGGATGTACTTATAGACTACCATGTCCCCACTAGTATGATCCGCATCATAGTCCAGGTAGTCAAGTACACATCCTAAGGGCTTTACCAACATGTAACAGAGAGACAATCAGTATACACGTTAAGGTAAAGAGTAACCAGATAGCATACTATCAAGTCGAGCAAGGAAGTCTTCCCTATATATGTCCCAGCATCCACTACAATATACATCCTATGTACAGTAATGGCCTCTAGGGCATACATATAACTAACAATCTCCCACTTGCACTAGGGCCATCTGATAGCAGTGGTTGTAGTATCTCATACTCAACCTGTTAGTGTATATGCCCTAGAGGCCATTACTGTATCATACTAGTTTGTATATTACTTAATGGATGCTTGGGATATTCACCTTGTATACACAATCTTGCTCAAAACAGTAGTATGCTACTTGGTTTGTTTCTACTTCAATGTGTACTTGTGTTTATTTCAGTATATCACTTATACGCATTAGTGGAGCCCTTAGGATCTTTGCTTGATTACCAGCGTTGTGATGGCAGTCACACTAGTGGGGGCTGGGTAATCTATAAGCACATCCTTATTCAGGTCCCTGGTCGCAGGACTATCGAGACAGGGCATCGATACTCCGGAGTAGACCAGCGCATGCGCTTCTCATCCCAGTGTGGGAGACGGTCTGTCCCACAGCCGTCAGTACGTCGTACTTGAGATAGTATGCGGGTGCTCGTTAGGTTACGGGTACACTGGACAGGACTCGTAGGGAACTGACTAGTTGGTATTATACCTATCGTCAGTTATCAGTTCCCAGGTGACATGAGTACAGCTTAGTCCGCTGACTTGACACTGTCACTTCGCCTCGGGTGTGTTCCCACTGTACTTTGATCACTACCCTACCACGGCTCAAAGGAGTCGTGCAAACAGGTGGTGGTTGGGTGCAGTCCCGAAGCACTTGGAGGCAGTGACGGTTAGACAGGATTCGTCTCTCCCGGTATTGGGGGTTGACATCGCGCTGTGTCTAGGAGAGCCATTACACGAGTAGTCCCTGGCCAGGGCAAACGAGATATACTGGTAGGTTTCCAGTGTTATCTCAGGGTGTATTGGGCTTCACTCCGGCACGACTTGTACCGCTATTGGGGGACTGACGTTTACCGCCCCCTAGGCCCGCCATGCGATGTATCAGACGAACAGACCGGACTGTATGGAGAATGTCACACTCAGGCTCAATAGGAGTTCAGATGGGTTTCGCCTCGTCGGTCTTCTTGTCGGCATTACCTGGGGACCGTTACGCACAGCTAGTGCCGCTTGCGGTCTGTGGTTAAACCCACTGCCAACGTAGTGTCGAGTCTTTAGAGTCCCACACAGAAAGCTTTTCGCCTTTAGGCAAAAGAGTAGAGGTCGCATGGTATTGCGACAGGTCGCATGGTTTTGCGACAGGGTTCGGTCACATCCGTGCACTTGTGCACGTACAGTGTTCGGACAGTTTACACTAGCGGGCTTTGGTTTAAGCCAGATCCTAGTGTACCTTATGGGATTGGATTTATCCAGTTTGCATTCGTGTTCCTCGGAACGCGGATGCGGGTGTGTATGCACAGTTGACAGGGAGGCAGAGGCAGCGGATTCTCATTAGGGTTGTTGACAGTTGACCGTTGACTTTTTGACTTTATGCTCAACCCTAATGAGAATATGATATGTGATTAACTATTATATTAATTAAGTATTATGGTGATATGGTTGTTGACTTGTTGACTTTTGTTGACTTGTTGACTTTGGTGACTTGTTGACTTTTGTTGACTTGTTGACCGGTTGACTAGGCTTGACTAGTTGACCATCATGATAACCATGGTTATCATTTCATGCCAAAGACTTTTTCTTGCTTGTTCATTTGAGTAAAATGAGTGCATGACATGATAAGGTTATGGTTACTTCAACCATCACATAAGACTTTTGTTGATATGATGAGTTATCATTGCTTTGGATTATGAGAGGGTGAGAGACAAAATACTTGCTCATTCTTTCTTGCTCATTCTCTCTCTTGTTCTTGAGCTCTCCTCTTGCTCTCATCCTCAACCTCTTGCTCCCTCTCTTGATCTATGGTTCTCTTGTCTCATGAGTTGAGAATCAAGAACCATAGATAAAATCCCATTCTAAATCATCTCTACTCATTCTAGTTCACTAGGTTTAGCAAACCAAGTGAACTAGTTTCTTCAAAGAACGAAGAAGGAGCTAAAGGTTGGAGCTTTCAAGTGGATCTATCTTCGGCGTACGGAGACAACGAGAAGGAGCCATCGAACCACCATCGGAGCTTGAAGAGAAGGCGTTCAAGTTTAGGTATAACCATCTTCATCCGAGTAGCTAACTCTCTTTAGCATTGTTTGCTAGTTTTAGTTTAGACAACGATCCCGACCATAGTTTACTCCATGTTGCCTCTTGCGATAAAAATTCGTTTTTTATACCGTTTCCGCCTCCCCGTAAGAACCGGGGGTCGCAATATGGACTTACAGTGGTATCAGAGCCTAACTAAACTTAAACTAGCTTGGTAGTGAAGTGTAACGAAGTTCGGAACCGGAAAAATCCAAAAACCAAACTTCACAAAAACTGAGTTTCTGTTGAAATTTTTTCTGCTCAAAAGGAAAAACTTTACACTTGTAAATTCGGCTCAGGGTTTTGTGTGAACACCCAAGAAAAACGATACAGTGATTCGCCTAAAGTGCCGCGCTTCCGCCGCGTGATCCTTCTTAGCCGCCGCGGAACCGCCGCGACTTGGTGTCTTCTCTGCATCGTTTTTCGTGCAGTGTGTTTGTGTATTGGTTTTGGGATTTTTAAAATATATTATATGTGCCCAGATTGTCCAGAAAAGAAATTTCCTTTTGGGGTCCTATAATTCCGTATTTTTTCCGAACTTCACTGCACTTTGACTATGATGGTTATATCGTGATGCTTGCATGTATTGAACGTCGGCTAATCGCTATAAGTCGATTAGTCAGGGTTATACATGATCTGTAATGTGCTGGAATGTGTATATGAATGTGTTGGACTGTCGCGGGTGAATAGCCGGGGTGGATGTGAGATGAGCTTTTGTTTTTCTTTCATTCATTGTAAATGTAAATTGATGTAATAATATTATTTGTTTGGCCGCACAACCGGGTCGGGGTTGTAGCCGTCATTGTATAATTCTTTTTACTGTTTTTGCTCCTAGGATAGACCCATGGAGGGGTGCACAAACTACCAAGTACTTGGCGGGTAGTTTGCCGCACCCGTAGGGGTCTTGGGTGGGGTATTTGGCTATTCACCGCGACCGTGTTATCCGCTTTTCGTTTCAGGCTCGAAAGGATTGCGGATTGCTAGTATATCCAATGCATTCATCTGTGATCTGTAATGTCTATCATTGCTTACTATTTAGGCGTTGCTTATGTTTTACAGACGCGCTAGCCCAGCCCCCGCTCTGTCGTTAGTTAAGTAACCTAACGGGTAATGACGGGGCCCAGTGGCGAATGCGAATGGCATAAGCGTACGTCATATTTTGGTTGTTTTCTGCAATGGTAGGGTTAAATGATGGGACGCATTAAAAGTACTAATGCAAGAATATCACGCATTAAAAGAACTAATGCAAGATAATAAACCAAGTTAAAGTCGTTGGAACACTTTCGAAAAACCACTCGGTTCTTTTCAAAATAACTTTTAAATGCGGAGCTTGAGCCACTCCTTCTAAAAGCTATCTCGTTCCATCGATTAAATCAAGTTCACTACGTTCACGGTTTCGCCAAAACCATTCGTAGCCCTCCGTCGTTTCGTATGAATATTCAATAAGTATTCAAGCTGTGTTTGTTGACCTTCGTCAAAGCATAGTGATTGGTAGCTATTGGGTATTCATATGTAGCATAGATAGATGCGTTGGTTTGGGACATTCGCATTACCTTGTTGACCTTCATCAAGGGTACATACGGGTGGATTCAAATTAACCTGGATAATGACGGGCAGAACTTGACATGTGACTTATGATTTGTTGACCTTCGTCAAGGTCATAAGAGCATGGGGCAAAATTCCACATCGGGAGTTTCATAAGTACTGAAACTTGCTAGATTTGCATACCATTTGGAGTGTGATGATTCTGGTAGGATTCCTTCAGTTTCGTCACGCGATGATATTTGGATCCCGATCCTACTGTGAGTATATGCTACTCCTCGGGAAATTTCTCACTTAACGATCAATGCTATAAACCTAGTAGGTGCCTAGAAAGGTGTTAGCGGGGCTACGCCCCCAGGGAAAAGAGGTTCTCTAATTAAGGAACTTCGCGAAAGCGTTGGAAAACCTCCCTCGAAGTACCGACACCGGCCTGGCTGAACGGTTAAGCAAGTATTGTACGGTGGGATTGATCCTGACTAATTCTTCCTTTATGGTTTGAGGAGGGATTCGAGAAACAGTGGGAGCCATCCTGTTTAGACAAACTAAAAACCACTCTAAACTTGCAAGAGCATCATGCTGAGTGTTTCTTCTTCTCTCTCCTAATTGCAGCGACCAATCAACATGACTGGACTTAAGTTACTCCTAGATAAAAACAAACTGACAGGGCCAAACTACAAAGATTGGCTCAGGAATGTCAAGATAGCAATCACTTATGACAAGCTGGGGTATCTTCTTACCACCAAAGCTCCCCCTGTCCCTGGTCCAACTTCCAGCGTCGCGGGTAAGGAAATCCGCAAGACTTGGGAGATTGATAGCGCGAAGGCCAAGTGCCTCCTGCTTGCCTCGATGGACAACGAACATCAGAGGAGGCATGAGAATATGGACATGGAGTCCATATTGCTCCATACAAAAGAACTGTATGGAGAGCAATCACGTATCGCAAGATACGAAGCGTCGAAAAAGTTATTTTCGACAAGAATGGCCGTCGGATCATCAGTAGCCGAGCATGTGCTAAAGATGATCGGCTTCATTGAGGAGCTCGCTGACCTAGGGATCACATTGGAGAGTGAGCTATATACGGATATAGTTCTCCAGTCCCTTCCTTCCACTTACGCCCAGTTTATACTGAACTTCAACCTACAAGAAAAAGAGGTTGAACTATCAGAGCTCCTCAACATGCTGAGGAGCGCAGAGGGCACCCTACAGAAAGGTAGGGAAACATCCACTTTGTTTGTAGGAGGATCATCTTCTTCTAGGTCCAAGGCGAAAGCCAAGGGAAAGAAGAAGAAGGCCCCCGCCAAACCAAGGGGCGGTGTTGGTAAAGTGGATACGAAGGGAAAAGGCAAAGCAACAAAGATAGCGGGGAAGCTTGTGGATAAGGAAGAATGCTTCTATTGTCATAAGAAAGGACACTGGAAGAATGATTGCAGGGCCTGGAAGGCCAGAACACAGGAATTGAAGCAGGTTGCAGCTTCAGCTTCAGGTGTGTATGTTATTGAAAACTGTCTTTCAATAAACTCTACTTCCTGGGTATTGGATACCGGATCAGGATCTCATATCTGTAATTCTTTGCAGGCGTTGAGAAACCGTAGTGTTTTGAAGGCAGGTGACATGACCCTCAAAGTTGCGAACGGAGCTAGCATGGATGCTAAAGCCGTGGGGGACTATCACCTGGGAATGTCAGATGGACATGTTTTGGTTTTGCGTAATTGCTTTTTTGTACCCAACGCAACTTGTAATATCATTTCTGTATCTTTAGTTTCTAAAGAAGGTTATGAATTTGCGTTTGTAAGTAATGTTGTAAACATTCACCTTAATCAAGTTTTGATTGGGTCAGGTACATTGAGTAATGGTATATACGTGTTAAACCAACCACAGATTTTCAACGTCCAGAATACACACAAAAGAAAGTCTCTGGAAATGAATCAGACTTTCTTATGGCATTGTAGATTGGGTCACATCAATGAGAGAAGGTTGACTAAGTTACATACAGAAGGATATTTGAATGCGTTCGAATATCAATCGTATGCCACTTGTCAATCTTGTCTCAAAGGAAAGATGACAAAGACTCCGTTTACTGGACAAGGAGTAAGAGCGAGCGAGCTCTTAGGACTCGTACACAGTGACGTGTGCGGTCCAATGTCTACACATGCCCGAAGCGGACATTCTTACTTCATTACTTTTACGGATGACTTCTCAAGGTACGGTTATGTCTTCTTAATGAAACATAAGTCCGAGGCCTTTGGAAAATTCCAGGAGTATAAGAATGAAGTAGAGAAACAGACCGGCAAAAGTATTAAGATTCTAAGATCGGATCGAGGTGGAGAATACTTAAGTGCCGAATTCCTGAATTACTTAAAAGAGAATGGTATTCTCTCTCAGCTTACTCCTCCATACACTCCGCAACATAACGGTGTATCGGAGAGACGGAACCGAACCCTATTGGATATGGTTCGGTCCATGATGAGTAACGCTGAGTTACCGCGATCATTCTGGGGATATGCACTAGAAGCAGCTGCGTATCTCTTGAACAAGGCTCCTAACAAGACTGTGCCCACCACCCCATATGAGATGTGGACTGGGAAGAAACCCTGTCTTAATTATCTTAAGGTATGGGGATGTCCAGCTTTTGTAAAAAAGCAGCATGCGGACAAGCTTGAGGCACGTTCAGTACAGTGTAAGTTTGTGGGATACCCAAGGAACTCCAGGGGGTATCTTTTCTATTCCGCTGAGGAACAAAAGGTTTTTGTTTCTCAGCATGCCCGCTTCTTGGAAACTGAGTTTTTGGAAACCCAGATAAGTGGGAACACAATAGAACTGGAAGAAATTCCAGAACCACAGACTGTTACTGAAAGCTTAGTGGAACCAGAGGGTTCAACAGAACAGGACATTCCTACGCCGCTCCGCAGGAGTAGTAGGCAGTCTCATCCGCCCGAGAGATACTGCGGTTTTCTCATAGACGGGGATAGAGAGGATTGCATCATAGATTATGATGAGCCTACTAGCTTCCAGCAGGCCGTTCAGAGCGTTGACTCAGTGAAATGGCTGGATGCAATGCGGACCGAAATAGAGTCCATGTACACCAACAAGGTATGGACGTTGGACATTGCTCCAGACGGGGTAAAACCCGTAGGATGCAAGTGGATCTTCAAAAGGAAGATTGGTGTAGATGGACAGGTTGAGACCTATAAAGCTAGGCTGGTAGCAAAGGGTTTTCGTCAAAGACCTGGCTTGGACTACGACGAAACCTTTTCTCCAGTAGCCATGCTGAAATCCATTCGGATCCTTCTTGCCATTGCTGCCTTCCACGATTATGAGATTTGGCAGATGGACGTAAAAACCGCTTTTCTAAATGGAAATTTAGAGGAGTGTGTCTATATGGATCAGCCAGAGGGTTTCATTCAGAGTGGGAGCAGCGGAAAGGTGTGCAAGTTGCTTAAGTCCATCTATGGACTAAAGCAGGCATCGCGGAGTTGGAACATCTGCTTTGATGAGACGGTCAAAGAATTTGGCTTTATCAAAAATCCAGATGAACCATGCATCTATAGTGGATTTGTAGCGAGAACTGTAGTATTCCTCGTTTTATACGTGGATGACATTCTCTTAATAGGAAATGACATTCCTATGCTACAATCTGTCAAGGGGTTCTTGTCACACAGGTTCTCCATGAAAGACCTGGGTGATGCCTCGTACATTCTGGGTATCCGGATCTACCGTGACAGATCCAAGAGGATATTAGGACTTTCATAGTCCAGGTACATCGACACCATACTGAAGAGATTCAGTATGGAAGATTCCATGCGCGGTAACCTACCGGCTTGTCACGGGATCACCCTCTCTAAAGAGATGTCTCCCAAGACTGATTTGGAGAGGGATCGCATGTCTATTATACCCTACGCTTCTGCGGTAGGCTCTATAATGTATGCGATGTTGTGTACCAGACCGGATGTAGCTTATGCACTGAGTGTGGTAAGCCGGTATCAGTCTAACCCTGGGGAGAAACACTGGATAGCGGTAAAGAACATTCTCAAGTACCTGAGAAGGACTAAGGAGATGTTCTTGGTGTATGGCGGAAAGGACCTCCAGATCGAGGCCTTTGCTGACTCCAGCTTCCAGAGTGACAAGGATGATTCCAAGTCCATGTCGGGTTTTGTCTTTACCCTCAATGGAGGGGCGGTGTGTTGGAAGAGTTCCAAACAGGAAACCGTTGCAGACTCGACGATGGAAGCGGAATACATCGCTGCATCTGATGCCGCAAAAGAAGCTGTCTGGATGAGGAAGTTCTTGAAAGAACTTCAGGTGGTTCCGTCCATTGTTGATCCAATACCTCTGTATTGCGACAACAACGGGGCTATAGCTTTAGCGAAGGAACCCAGGTCCCATCAGAAATCCAGGCACATCTTAAGGCGGTATCACCTGATCAGGGAGATCGTAGATCGCCAGGAGATCGAGGTTCGGAGAGTCGCTTCAGAAGACAACACTGCAGATCCATTCACCAAGGCCTTGCCCCAGACTCAGTTCGAGCGGCTGATCGAGATGATAGGTCTTCGATACGCCAGTACATGGCCTTAGTGCAAGTGGGAGATTGTTAGTGTATATGCCCTAGAGGCCATTACTGTATCATACTAGTTTGTATATTACTTAATGGATGCTTGGGATATTCACCTTGTATACACAATCTTGCTCAAAATAGTAGTATGCTACTTGGTTTGTTTCTACTTCAATGTGTACTTGTGTTTATTTCAGTATATCACTTATACGCATTAGTGGAGCCCTTAGGATCTTTGCTTGATTACCAGCGTTGTGATGGCAGTCACACTAGTGGGGGCTGGGTAATCTATAAGCACATCCTTATTCAGGTCCCTGGTCGCAGGACTATCGAGACAGGGCATCGATACTCCGGAGTAGACCAGCGCATGCGCTTCTCATCCCAGTGTGGGAGACGGTTTGTCCCACAGCCGTCAGTACGTCGTACTTGAGATAGTATGCGGGTGCTCGTTAGGTTACGGGTACACTGGACAGGACTCGTAGGGAACTGACTAGTTGGTATTATACATATCGTCAGTTATCAGTTCCCAGGTGACATGAGTACAGCTTAGTCCGCTGACTTGACACTGTCACTTCGCCTCGGGTGTGTTCCCACTGTACTTTGATCACTACCCTACTACGGCTCAAAGGAGTCGTGCAAACAGGTGGTGGTTGGGTGCAGTCCCGAAGCACTTGGAGGCAGTGACGGTTAGACAGGATTCGTCTCTCCCGGTATTGGGGGTTGACATCGCGCTGTGTCTAGGAGAGCCATTACACGAGTAGTCCCTGGCCAGGGCAAACGAGATATACTGGTAGGTTTCCAGTGTTATCTCAGGGTGTATTGGGCTTCACTCCGGCACGACTTGTACCGCTATTGGGGGACTGACGTTTACCGCCCCCTAGGCCCGCCATGCGATGTATCAGACGAACAGACCGGACTGTATGGAGAATGTCACACTCAGGCTCAGTAGGAGTTCAGATGGGTTTCGCCTCGTCGGTCTTCTTGTCGGCATTACCTGGGGACCGTTACGCACAGCTAGTGCCGCTTGCGGTCTGTGGTTAAACCCACTGCCAGCGTAGTGTCGAGTCTTTAGAGTCCCACACAGAAAGCTTTTCGCCTTTAGGCAAAAGAGTAGAGGTCGCATGGTATTGCGACAGGTCGCATGGTTTTGCGACAGGGTTCGGTCACATCCGTGCACTTGTGCACGTACAGTGTCCGGACAGTTTACACTAGCGGGCTTTGGTTTAAGCCAGATCCTAGTGTACCTTATGGGATTGGATTTATCCAGTTTGCATTCGTGTTCCTCGGAACGCGGATGCGGGTGTGTATGCACAGTTGACAGGGAGGCAGAGGCAGCGGATTCTCATTAGGGTTGTTGACAGTTGACCGTTGACTTTTTGACTTTATGCTCAACCCTAATGAGAATATGATATGTGATTAACTATTATATTAATTAAGTATTATGGTGATATGGTTGTTGACTTGTTGACTTTTGTTGACTTGTTGACTTTGGTGACTTGTTGACTTTTGTTGACTTGTTGACCGGTTGACTAGGCTTGACTAGTTGACCATCATGATAACCATGGTTATCATTTCATGCCAAAGACTTTTTCTTGCTTGTTCATTTGAGTAAAATGAGTGCATGACATGATAAGGTTATGGTTACTTCAACCATCACATAAGACTTTTGTTGATATGATGAGTTATCATTGCTTTGGATTATGAGAGGGTGAGAGACAAAATACTTGCTCATTCTTTCTTGCTCATTCTCTCTCTTGTTCTTGAGCTCTCCTCTTGCTCTCATCCTCAACCTCTTGCTCCCTCTCTTGATCTATGGTTCTCTTGTCTCATGAGTTGAGAATCAAGAACCATAGATAAAATCCCATTCTAAATCATCTCTACTCATTCTAGTTCACTAGGTTTAGCAAACCAAGTGAACTAGTTTCTTCAAAGAACGAAGAAGGAGCTAAAGGTTGGAGCTTTCAAGTGGATCTATCTTCGGCGTACGGAGACAACGAGAAGGAGCCATCGAACCACCATCGGAGCTTGAAGAGAAGGCGTTCAAGTTTAGGTATAACCATCTTCATCCGAGTAGCTAACTCTCTTTAGCATTGTTTGCTAGTTTTAGTTTAGACAACGATCCCGACCATAGTTTAGTCCATGTTGCCTCTTGCGATAAAAATTCGTTTTTTATACCGTTTCCGCCTCCCCGTAAGAACCGGGGGTCGCAATATGGACTTACACAACCATCCCATAAAAGTCTCTTTCTGGGAAAAGGCCTTCGCGAGTGGATCCGCCGTGTTATCCTCTGAGTCTGCTCTCCTAACCTCGATCATCCTGGAGATCAACTATCTCCATGATCAGGTGATACTGCCTTAGAATATGTCTGGATCACTGATGGGACCGGTGTTCCTTGGCATAAGCCACAACTCCATTGTCTCACAATGGTTGGAACGTAGTTCATCTCATGAACCAATATACACCCAAACAGCCTCCTTGGTAGCATCTTTAGTAGCGATGTATCCTGCCTTTATCTTCTAGTATGCCATGGTATCTAGCTTGGAACTCTTCCAACATACCGTCCCTTTACTGAGGGTAAAGACAATGCCTGCGACTGACATTCTGTCGTCTTTATCACCCTGGAACCCTTCCAGTGATTCTCCCCAGGATCGGTTGATACCGTCTCACTACAACTAGTGAGAATCCTAACATCCATTTAGATCTATCTCATAGATCCAAAAACCCAGGATTTAGGAGGTATCACTTTGATCCTTTGTGGAGAATCATTGTGATAAGCGGAGATTGATCGAGCGTAGCATAGGAAACTCTTTCCCTATCGAGAGTATGTCATCCACGTACTCTACGAGGATCGTTACCATACTCCCTACTACCTTTTTGTTTATACAAGGTTCATCTACCATTTTGATGATGTCAACTTCTTTGACTAATACATCAAAACAGATGTTCCAACTCCGCGATGCCTGCTTTATCCTATAAAGCATCTTGCACACGTTTCCGCTGCTCCCACTGTCTACGAAGCCCTCTGGCTGTGTACTTATAGACGCTCTCTTCCAAAACATCATTTAGAAAAGCAGTCATGACAACCAACCACCAGATATCGTAGTCATGGTATGTAGCCGTGGTAAGTAGGATCTGGATGGACTTAAGCATAGATACTTGAAAAGGTTTCATTATCCACGCCTGGTCGATGACGAAAACCTTTAACAAGTCTAGCTTTGAAAGTCTCAACTTTTCCATCTATACCAAGTAATCTTCTCAAGATATACTTGCTCCTGATGGGGATTTAACCCTTCAGATATAGCAACCAAAGTCCATACTTTGTTGGTGTATAAGGATTCTATCTCAGATCGCTAAGCATCCAGCCATTCTTACAGAGTCCCACTCCTGATGGCCAGTTCGAAACTAGTTGGGTCATCATCTCATGATGCAATCCTCGCTCCCACTATCATAGAGTAACCGAAGTATCTCTCAGGCGGGTGAGGAACCTTACTAGATCGGCGGAGAAGCTGAGGTTCGTTGGTAACTATTGAATCCTTTGGTTCTTTCAAATCATCAGCTGCAGTTTGTATAGCTGGAACCTTTCCAGTTGTACATTACAGACCTTGCCTCGAGCTTGTCCGGATTTTGCTTTCAGACATAGGCCGGTCAACCCCAAATCTTAACTAGCTTAAGACATGGGATCTTCCCTTTCAATATGAAATGGTAGGCAACTGATTTGATTGGAACCCTATTCAATAGGTATGCAGCTTCTCAAGTGCATAACTCCCAAAAGGAAATAGGTAACTCAGTAGTACCCATTATAGAGCACACCATATCACATAGGGTGCTATTGCTCCGCCCCGATATACCATCGTGCTATGGTGTATACGGAGGAGTAATGCTGAGAGAGAATCTCATTCTCCTTTAGAATAATCCAGGATTTCCGTGCTCAAGTATTCTCCTCCTCGATCTCATCAAAGGACATAATACTTATACCTGTTATTGGTTCTCTACTTCTAACTTATATTCTGTGAATATCTCAAAAGATTCGGACTTGTGTTTCAACAGGAACATAGGTCTGAATCTTGAGAGATCATCAGAGAATGTAATGAAGTACAAAGAACCGGTCTTGGCATGTGTAGACAGGGGTCTTTTATACATCAACATGTATCATCCCAAGAGTTTACTAACTCTCTCTCTGTTTCCAATAAACAGAGCTGAGGTCATTTTATCTTTGTGACATGACTCGCAAGTTTCATAAGATGTAAATTCAAACTAATTTAAATATGCATCTAAATGTAACTTCAGCCAGTCGGGTCGCATTGATATGACCTAGTCTACAATGCCTCAAGAAGGATTCGTTCATTTCTGAACTCTTCCTCTTGTGTGTATTCTGTATACTATGAACTGTAGTTTGATTTAGAACATCAATGCTTTTAGATAACGTGCCTGAACCGATCAACTTTTGATATAGGAAATGTTCAAAACATTATCCAACAATACAAAATTTTATCATTTCTTTACTGATAAAGAGACTGATATGATTTTGTATATCAGGTTCGGTATCTAATAACATTCGTTCAGAATCAATGTATTGGTAATACAGGGTGACAGTGACCAACAGACTTGGCTGCAACATTTGCCCCGTTTTCTGCCTCATGAAACTTATCACCCGTTCTCAGTTCTCTACCTTTCTGTAGCCCTATGTAACAGATTACATATCTGGGATCCTGATCTGGTATCACATACCCAGGACGTAAAGGATACTGAGAAACAGTTCTGTATAATGAACACACCCGAAGATGATGCATCAGCATGCACTCTCTTCGTTTGGGTGGCACGGGAATTCTGGTATTCCCCAATTTCCTGCTCTGTCTTATAACAATTATAAGTTGGAGCGGGACCAACGTTCCCCAGCTCAGTATAACAAGCGGTTTCGGTCAAATATCCGTATTATTATCTTGATTAAGGCGTGATATGGTCGCTACCTGGAGAGAGAGAGAAGAAAACACTCAGCGTGCGCTCTTGCAAGAATAGATTGGTTATTATTTTATCTAATCAGGATGGCTCCCACTGCTTTTTATCAAATCTTCCTTCAAACCCTAAAAGGAAAGACTAGCCGGGATTAATTACGCACTACAAGTTCGCCAATATTTCAGCCAGGCCAGTGTCGGTACTTTGAGGGAGGTCGCCCGTGCTTTCGCACGAACCTAATTAACGTAAACCTCGTTTTCCCAGAGGCGTAACCTCGTTAACACCTTTCTAGACACCTACTTGATCGGCTAATTGTAATGTATAAAACTCTCCCAGGAGTAACTCTTACTTGCAGCGGGTATCGGGATCCAACTATCTCATAGAAGGTATGCAATCTCATTGCAAATTTCAACACTTGAAATTCCCGATAATATTTTGCCCCTGGCGTCCTATGACCTTGACGGAGGCCAAACAATCCATAGTCCGCTAGTCAAGTTCAACCCGTCATTTCCTGATTGAATTAAACCCACCCGCACGACCCTTGACGGAGGCCAAACAACGCCGTACGAATACCCTAATCCAATCGCATCATATGCTAGCAGATAAGCACTAGTTAGCTACCGTACACTACGCCTTGACGGAGGCCAAACTACCGCAGCACGAATACTAACTAGTACTTATCTGAAATGACGGAGAGCTACGACAGGTTTTTCTGAAAACCTATTGCGCAATGAACTTGATATCGTTGTAGGATCGAATGATTTTTGAAATGGAGTGTTTTTGAGGCTTTTCTAGTTTTGCTAAAGGAGTCACTCCCGGTGAAGGGATCGTCGGTCCTTTCCTCGTCGAATGAGGTGCGGGATATATCATATATATCACCGTGCAAAGAAAAAACTCTTAAAAGCAATCAAAAGACAAACCGAGTGTGTAGCATCTGCCAGTTATTGCTAAAGGAGTCACTCCCGGTGAAGGGATCTCGGTCCTTTCCTCATCGAATAAGGTGCGGGATATATCATATATATCACTGTGCAAAGCAAGAACTGTAGCTACCTGTTTTATTTTGAAATTCAATTCTACAACATCTTAGGTTTCTTTCATTTCATTAATCTCATTAATGAAGTCCCATCATTTAAGTACCTAAACATCACAGATAAATACGACGCACACTTATGCCATCCGCATTCGCCTCGATGTCCCCTCGTGCACCGTTAGGTTAGGTGACTAACGGCAGAGTGGGGCAATACGGCGTGCCACATGTGATGTTATGTGTTGCTGGATATGTTATATTGGATCGTCGTGTTTGAATAGCCGGGGGTTTTTATGTGAGATGAGTGTTTTTCATTTTCATTCATGTAAAAACTTGTATGTAATATTCTTTTATTGGGGCACTTTCAGGTTGCGGAAGATGTCACCCTTTGTATATTATTTACTTTTCCGCACTAGGATAGACCCAAGGAGGGGAGCACAAGTAACCGGGTTCTGGAGTCCAGTGGGAGACCAACTCGAGGAGTCGAGTCCGGGTCTCCTAACTCTAGAATTGGTAGGGTTGCTTGCCGCTCTCGTAGGGGTCTAGGGGTGTGGGTTTCGCTATTCGTCACGACCGTGGAATCCGTGTTTTATACTGGCTCGTATTGAAAACACGGATGTCCTAGTATATCCAATATTTCATATGATTCTTCTGCTGCGATATCTGTGATGTTCTGTGATGGATACTTTATATAGTATATATGATATATTATATAGACGTTACTTATGTTTTACACCCCCGACGCCGTCGACGAAGTGCACCAAGGCGGAACACCGCTGCCGCGAGCACCTGTATATCATCTCTGATGTCAAACACCAATGGATATGGGATCATCCATCGCCCATCTGTATGGGTC
Source organism: Agapanthus africanus (assembly GCA_030015575.1). Lineage (NCBI taxonomy): Eukaryota > Viridiplantae > Streptophyta > Magnoliopsida > Asparagales > Amaryllidaceae > Agapanthus > Agapanthus africanus. The sequence goes on from JASDDO010000019.1 coordinate 684,096,458, forward strand.
GAGAAGGTATACGCTAGTCTACTGTGGTATATCGATGCCCCGTCTCGATACACCCACGACTAGGGACCTTGAAAGATGTACTTATAGACTACCATGTCCCCACTAGTATGATCCGCATCATAGTCCAGGTAGTCAAGTACACATCCTAAGGGCTTTACCAACATGTAACAGAGAGACAATCAGTATACACGTTAAGGTAAAGAGTAACCAGATAGCATACTATCATGTCGAGCAAGGAAGTCCTCCCTATATATGTCCCAGCATCCACTACAATATATATCCTATGTACAGTAATGGCCTCTAGGGCATACATATAACTAACATGTTGGTGTTGCTGCTGCTGCCACTGCCTGCTGCTGCTGATGTTGCTGCTTGCTTCCTCTGCTGCTGCTGCTTCTCTCTCTCTCTCTCTCTCTCTCAGCTGAGTGTGTGTGTGTGAGAGAGTTATGAGAATGAGAATGAGGAGGGAAATGAGAGCACAAGTCAAAGACCCCCCTCTCTCTCTCTCTTTCTTCATTTAATGAGCATGGCTCAACCATGAAGCCTATACTCTTTCTCTCTCACCAAGTCAACAAGGTCCACATCATTTCTCATAAAAGAAAAGAACAACACAAAAATAAATAAAACCCAATTAAATCTCAAAACACTTAATACAATAGGTTAACCCTTCATGGTTGCTAATCATGGTTTTAACCCCAATTCTAAACCTTAGTTTACATGCACAAGTGTGTGTGTACCTAGAAAAATCCTAATAAAATATTCATTAACTAGAATAAAATATCTGAAACTTAATTTGGTAAACTTTTTACCAAAAACTATCTATTAAAATATAATTAACCCCTAAACACGACCCAAGGTGTTACACCTGTACCAGTGTATACTGCCATATAGGAGTCCTCGGCGAGTCCTGTTCAGTGTATCCATTCTCCAATGAGCACCTGTGTAAATCTTTGATGTCATACACCAATGGTTGTTGGATCAACCATCGCCCTCTAAGGGACAAGAAACGTACACACTAGTCTACTCTGGAATATCGATGCCCTAGTCTCGATATTCCCACGACTAGGAACTGATTAACGGATGTACTTGTTGACCACCCTGGCCCCCACTAGTATGATCTCATCATAATCCTGGTAGTCAAGTACAAATCCTAAGGGCTTTATCAACATGTAAGAGACAGACAATATAAATACCAGTCTACATGTTAAGACAAAGGTCGAGAAAGAAAGTCCTCTATATATATATGTCCAAGAATCCACTATATATACAATAATGGCCTCTAGGGCATACATATTCCTAACAATTAGGGTCTGACGTTTACCACTCTCCTAGACCCGGTATGCGATACTCGTAGACGAAGAGACTGGACTGTAAGGAGATTGTCACGGATAGGCTGAGTAGAAGTTCGGACGAGTTTTCTCATCGGCCTTCCTTTTCGACTGGTACCTGGATAGCCGTTATGTACAGCTAGTGCCACTGGCGTGCTTGTGGTTAAACCCACTGCCAGTGTACTGTCGAGACTTTAGAGTCCCACACAGAGGGTTTCTCTGCTTTGGGAAAAACGATTTAGAGGCCGTATGGTTTTACGGCAGGGCTTCGATCACATACTTGTACTTGTGCATGTGTGATGCTCGTGTCGATAATACTAGTGGGCTTTGGTTTAAGCCGGATCCTAGTATTATATTCTTGGATTATTTTTCTCTTTGTATTCATATTTTTCGGAATACGGATTCAGGTATGTATATACGGTGAGGGGCATTCTTGTAATTGTGGAAGATGCTTCTAGAAGAAGACATCTCATTATTTGTTTTAACCATTATTGTTAATGGTTAATGAGGTGGAGAAATGAGGTGTTCCTTTGCATTAAATAAAACATGTCTACTTGGTGACTCATGGCATGACTCTCTCTTTACTATTGGAGTATGCTTGATATTTTCTTCTGTTGTGAATTTTTAATGCAAAGTGGCATCTAGATATTTTTCTAATATCTAGATATTTTGGTATGGCTTTATTTGTTTGCATTATTAATATACAACACTTAGCCATTTTTCACTTGATGATATTCATTCAACCCTCACTTGAACACTCTCATTTTCTCCTTGCTCTCTCTTCTTCTAGATCTAACCCTAATTGTCTCATGAGTTGAGAAACGTAGGGTTAGTGAGACATATTAATCCATCATCTCACTTTACACAATCTATGCTACTTAGATTAGCACTCTAAGTACCCTAATTACCTCGATTAGGAGGTAGGAGCTCAAAGTAGGCACTCTTGGGTGGATCATCTTTGACACGAGGAGGCCGAAGTTCAAGCACGACCCATACATCCTTTGAGGCGTCAAAGGAGAGGAGCGAAGACCCGAAGGACTTTTTTTCTTTAGGTATAATTTCTATCATAGTAGATAGAGCTTCATATGTTGCTAGTTAGGTTTATGGTAAAGGTCCGGTTTAGGGTTATTCTAGCGCCTAGTTTTGATCGTTGTTAAAAATTTTGTTCTGCAAACGACCACGAAAGATGGCGAAGGCGTTATCATAACCCAACATGGTATCAGAGCCAACCCATAAAACCTAAACTAGCTAGTTCTAACGTGCTTAAAAGATCGATCGAGAATAGTTTCAGAAATCACAATTTCTAAATCCTAGTTTCTGCCAATTTTTAAATGAGTTCAAAAAATTGTTTCCAGTAGCTTAAAAATATGAGCAGGTTTTTTTAGGAATCTAAAAGAAATTTAGGCACCTAAAGCCGTAATACGGGCGCGGAACCGTGGCAGAACAGGGTTGTTTGCCGCGGTTGCGCAGCTGAATTGGTTTATCGGTGCACAAAATTTCCTGTGGAGTTCTAATAAATGGAAACGTGATTTCTGTGTAACGCTTTAGAAATCGTTATGCGAATTATCCGTTAAAAGGGTATAATAGGCGGTGTTTTTCCTTGAAAACCCGGAGGTGATCTTTTTTCAGTACAGACTTAACTGCATCTAGTTTAACTAGGAAATGGCTAGTTTGCGGTATTTAGTTGTCACTTGAAAATTTTAGTTCACTTAGATATTCTTACCTAATTAAAATATTATTATAAGCTTTTAATTATGCACTTAATTAGTGGTAATTACAATTTTTATTGAGTTAATTATGCTAAAAGTGAATCTATGCTAATATAATCACAAGATTAATCTTAAACCTTCTCTTCCAAAATATCCAGATATTTGTGAATTAAAAGAAAATTTTTAAAGAAATGATTAAGAGGTGGCATGGATGTGAGGTGCTTTAATGAGCATTTATTGATGTTTTAATCTAGTTCTTTCCATACAATTCCTTAACCTCCTCATTCTTCTTGTGTTGGACGAGCCCCCCCCTTGCTGCCCTCTCTCTTCTCACACCCCATTCTCACTTCTTCAAGCTCAAATAAATCATCAAAAATCCTCAAATAATCCCACAAACTCAAATATAAATCCCTACCCATTATTCTTCAACCCTAAACACGCTTGGATCTTCATGAAAGTCATCATTTTGGAGGCTAATTTGGAGTTTAGTTGCTAATTTGTGATTCTAGTGGAGGTATAAAATCCTAATCCTAAGCTTTAATTGTTGTTTAAATCATTAAGCTAGCTTATTAGATATTTAATATAGCTTTAAATTGCATGTTTAGAAATTCATGAAAGAGTTGTGAAGATCAAGTTAGGGTTTGATTTATTTAAAATGGTTAATGGAAAAGTGTAGACTTTGACAATTTAACCTAGTTGTGAGAATGTTATTTGTTATTTTCCTAATTGTCTAATTAAGCTTAATAACAAACTAACTTTTAATAAATCTTATATGGGTGAGATTAAAATTGTAGTAAATGTTTGGGTGACTTAGTTAAGCTACATTGCGATGATTGTGATCACTAGATTTGTTAAAACTTCTACACTTGAGCTAAAATGATGAAAAATTGCTTACTAGGTTTTCGGTTAAATTAGGCGTGGGGTTAAATTGACGTTGCGATAATATATATATTATCTTTCACGCTATATATTGTGTTGTGAATGCGCGATCGGTACGATGGGGTCTAGGCTTTTTGGTTGCGTAGTTTAGCGATCATATATAGGTTGTGCCGATGTCGTACGTGTTTTGTGCACTAGGTGCACAGTGTGTTTATCTTGTGGAAGTTATCCTCGCGTTTCGTTATCGTTGTATCGGCATAGGATATTTAGCCTTATGTGCTGTGTTTGTGAAATTTTAGGATCGCAAGCGGGGACTTCGGATGCTGCGAAGAAAGGGAAGCAGGTGGTCGGATTTTCTTAGCTCGAGATCATCGGTGAGTAGATTTAACATCTATGGGGAAATCGCCCGTATGGCGTTATGCGTCAGGGCTGGGTATGATATTATAGCTGCATGTTTATACGCATATGAGTTGATTGCACATGAGCATCATTGCATATTATTACCTGTTGTGCCTTGACTTGGTACCTATTGGACACTGCACCATTACCGACGATTTATGTTGCACGAGCACTAAATTGTATGATGCACTCACACCTTCGGTAACTGCCATGACATGCACTACATATATATACATATGCGATATTGTATCGGTTATTCTCATTGAGGCAGTGATTCTTATTCCGTTGCGCATAAGAAATGTAGTATACAGGCTATACCTACATGCTTACACTTATACCTTACTATAGCTATATGTACATCATGCATACATACTTACATGTACACCCACACACTTTGCTACAGTTACATGTACATCATGCATACATACTTACATATACACCCACACACTTTGCTATAGTTACATATACCCCTATGTGGTATTGTTTTGACATTGATATTGAGACGTTGATTATTATGCTATTGCGCTTATAAAATGCATCATACATAACTGCTTACATGTAGATACACATATCTTGCTATAGTTACATGTACACCTCATATGATGCTGCACTTGATTTCGGAGGAATTGGGAACCGCATGATATATTTCAAAACTGGATTTGTTTAAAAGAGCGGTTTTCCCTTAATATGCTCATATTGCTGTTTTATGTTCCATATATCAGTTTTCATGGATTTACGCATTAAGATATGGATTTCATGTGATTTATGGATCTGATAACCGTGGGGGTATTTCAAGATTTATGTATTGTTTGAAAACCCGGTTTCTCTTAATATGATATTTCAATGCGTCCACCATGAGTTTTCTCGGTTCTGAGACTTGTGTTAGAAACCCGATGCGAGGAGTGGATGAGGCCGTGTTGCGGGTTCATGGTAGACCCGGTATGGTACCCCGAGGCAAGAAAGGTATGTCGATAGATTTAGCCGATGAGCCTGGCAGGGGAGTTGCACTGCCTACCGGTGATAGTTTTTGACTCGGCGGTTATCCGGAGGATATAGACCAGAGTCGTGAGATGGATATGGGTTGATTCGTACTGTCGGAGCCCGCGGGCCGATCCAGGAAGACGGAGCCCATGGTACATGGATTTACGTGTCGATCCTGGACACGAGTATTTCATGATGTTTCGAGTGTCATTGTTGGACACTCAGATTGTAAGTCCACGGTAGTTTCCCGACCGTCTAACAGATGCCAAATGCGGAACAAAAACTTTTAAAGAAACTGGCGCTATCGTGTACCGTAATCCGGATCTGCCATTAAAGCTAAACTAACAAATTGCAAAGGGGGTAGAAACGTTATACCGAATGATCCGAGTCCTTCGGTCTTTAACCATCATCCTACGCTTTGTTGCGGCTGCTCCGATCTCCTGAATCTCCAATCTTGTCGTCCAGGTGGCACCACGTCGACGGATCTTTAAACGGGCTCCCGCCTCTGAACCGAGGCAACTCGATCGTCAAGTTTGCCAAAAGAGACGACCAAGATGAAGTAGAGAATCAGTAGAACATTTTGTCTCGTTACGTCCAAGACTATGGACGAAAGGTTAATTAAGTTGCCTTTTGGATTGATACGAAATGAGAAATGAAGTATATCAATTTCCATGAACCAAAATCCTTAATCTTTTCAAAAAACAACCATGATGTGAGAGAGGGGGAAGGGGCCGGCAATGATATAGGAATGGGGGGGTGAGTGTAGGAGGGAAGAAGGTGACTACAAGGATAAAATATCAAGTGTGAACACAAAGTGTGAACACAAAGTATGAACACATTAAATGCAACCAATGAAACATCAACACCATTCTAACCTAGTTACCTCTTCTAGAACCTTCTAGAAGCATGACTCACCCTCATCCAAGAAAAGATAAATCCGTCTTTAACCGAATGTTAAAATATGGCTAATAGAAAACTGGAAACCGGCAACTTCCAAAAGTGATCCTGAAACGAATTTCAGGATAACCCCGTATCAGTAAAAACATACCCGCATTTGTATTACGACCGAATACAAATGCAACTGAGACAAAGATATTATATCTACACAGTATAATACTGGGTTCCGGCTTAAACCAAAGCCTACCAGTATTATCTGCTCGAAAAACGACACGTGCGAAAACGCACGTGCTTTTTCCGAACCTTGTCATATCACCATACGACCTCTACAACGTTTCGCCCGAACTTGGGAAAGTGTCTGTGGGGGACTCTAATGACTCATCAACACGCTGGAACTGGGTATAACCACTAGCACGTCAGAGGTACAAACTGTACATAACGGTTTGCCTATGTATTGATTGGAAGGGAAGCTGACGAACGAACTCATCCATAAACCCTATTGAGCCTGACAGTTACAATGTATATACAGTCCGGTTCATTCGTCTAAAGAGTATCGCATATCGAGTCTAGGGGGGTGGATAAAGTCAGACCCATAATAACGCGATAAATCGTGTCGGCATGAAGCCCATCACCACCTGAGAAACTACTGATCCCAATCAGTAATTCTCCACTATCTCGGCCGAGGATTCCTAGTAATGGCCACCCGTACACTGCGCGACATCAACTCCCAATACCGGGAGAGACGAATCCCCGAGATCCGCTCACTTGCCTCTAATGTGGCTCGGGACTGTACCCAACTAAAACCTGTTTGCACAACTCCTTTGAGCGTGGTAGGGTAGTAATCTAAGCACAGTGGGAACTCACATGAGACAAACGACGATCTCAGGTCGATGAACTAACCTGTACACATGTCACCAGGGAATTGCTATCTGACGATATGTATAATACCAACTAGCAGATTCCCGGCTAGTCCTGTCCGGTGTACTCATAACTCAATGAGCACCTGTATACATCTTAGGTGAACCAACTAACACCAATGGCTTGTGAGACGGGCCATCGCCCCTCGTCGGGGTCTCGACTGTATACACTAGTCTACTCTGGAGTATCGATGCCCTGTCTCGAAACTCCCACGACTAGGGACACCTTAAGGATGTGCTTATAGACTCCAGCTTCCACGTATATGATCGCCATCATACTGCTGGTAGTCAAGCAAGAATCCTATGGGCTCTATCATCATGCAATAGTGAACTAAAGCATATATACGATGATAAAGTCAAACCCGATAGCATACTATCATCTCGAGCAAGATAGTCATATCGGTATAGGTCCTGCCTCAATCATTGCAATCACGTACCTGTGATCCAATAATTGACTTTGAGGGCACTATCTCCAACAATCTCTCACTTGCACTCAAGGCTAATTATTGCGATGTCGTATACTCACAGCCCGTATGATACCGAACATCCAACTCCTCTACTAATCAGTTTCATAAGGCTAGTTTGTAAAACTCTTGTGTTCGAGAAATAGCCTTAGTGAGTGGATCCGCCCTGATGTTTCTTTCTATATCTCTCTAAATCTCAAGTTCGCGGAGAAAGCCATCTCCCGAATCGAGTAATACCGGTCTTAGAATATGTCTGGATATCTGAGGGGACCAAGTTCATAAATGAACTTCAAATCCAAACTTCTTAGACTGTATCGGTAACTGATCCTAATCAGTATCCAGCACCATGCCTCCCACAGTATCCTCTTGGACCACCTGTCCATAATACTGTCCCTCGTCAGAGGGAAAACTATAACTCTGACAATCACTATGTCAACCATGTCACCTCTGAAGCCTGGAGTGATAACCGTCTCCCGAAGGAGGCTGCCGTCATCAAATCCGTAGAACAAGCACTTATGTTCTAAAACTGCTTCCTTATGTTTCTTCAGGATTGAATTAATATAAACTTATCGCACCTAGTGCAAAAACAACATCTGGTGTGGTACTTGACATCTCATGATTGACTCAAATGCCTAAGCAAGTGATCTGTCAATCATGCACATCCCTCTCTCCTTTAGTCTCTAAGACACCTTTAGAGAGGGTGACTCCATCACCTGCAGGTACACCACCATGCTAGGAGCCATCTATTGTAAAATACTATTAGAATACTGTCAAAGTACCCACATTGGGAAACTACCCAAATCTAGATCTAAAACCGTAGATCTAGTAACCAGAATGTCAGATATTATATCCATATCCTTTGTGGAGAAACAACTGTGTGACGACCAAAGTACAACCGATCGTAGTATAGGAATTTTACTTCCTACTCTGTGTTTGTCATCCAAATACCAAGACATCACACCTTACTACCTTCTCAACAGATCTATCCTCTATTCTGATGAAGTCAAAGCCATGACTGTCTCATCAAAATTAGATGATCTATCTCCGCTATAACTGCCGAAGTCTATAAATAGACATAAGCAACTTGCCCACTACGCTTCCGCTGCTCCCACTGACTATGACAACCCTCTGGTAGAATAATATATATACGTGCACTTCTAAATCTAGTTTAGAACGACGCTATACATATCCTCCTGCCGGGTCTCATAGTCTGGAACAACAGTAGTGTCAAGTCTGGGTAAACAAGAACCTCCCTGTCACCGTGCTTGAGGCTACCGGAGTACCTCTCGGGTGACTGAGGTTACCCACCATATCTGCGGATTGGCTAATGGAATGTCAAACCTGATTGAATATATAGGTCCTATTAAATTTTCCGTAATCGTTTGCGGTCCTGGAATCACTTCCAGTTCTACCATACTCCCACTACAGTTTTCTGAAAAAAATCCATTTTACTAAAACTGTGGCCAATCTAGAACAATATCACTATTGATCTTCCAGATGGTAGAAATGTCAACCTTCGTCAAAGCCAGGGTCAACCCACAAACAGCCATTACAGAAACGTGCCTTGAGTTATCCAGTGTCTGGTTTTAAGCATAAGCTGGACAACTCCCCTTATCTTAACATTGTTACGATATGAACCATTCTATATAATATAGAAATAGAGGCACTAATTTAATTGGAACCAGATTCGAAACATGCATCTGTCTCCAGTGCATAACAACTTAATGGAGAAAGGCTAATCAACATTACTCAACTTAGGAATCCATCCAATTATGAGTAATCTGAAAGAGAAACAAGTTTCTCAAAACCATTACTATTATCTGAATACCAATCACAAGAATCTACATCTTTGATTTCTTTGAAGAATCCTGATACTTGCGACATCTGGTTCTCTACTTTTATTCTTATACCCATAACTTCTCAAAACTTAGACATTGTATTTCAACGAAAAAACTTGTCTAAAAACTAGAGAAGTCACAAGTAAACAGAACATAGTACGAGGACCTATCCCTTCGTCCTGACGAACACTGGACAACATACAATACTCTGTATAAGTTCGCTGAGTTGAATAACTCATAACCTGTGCATCGTAGGTTGAAAACTGTACCCAGGAGATTTCCTCAAATATCACCAATTACAACGAATTCCGATATAATGAGGATGATCACCTAATTCCCAATAATTTACTCCCACTCATCATCTGAAAAAACCATACAGATATGAGAATGTAACCTGGTAAATACATACCCTGGAGTAAGTATCTAATCGGGAAAACAGTTTTCTTTTAACAATGCGCAGTGTAACTGAAACATTAAAATGTCTCGTAGGGGTATTCTGGTATTCTTAGTAATGCCTCTTCCATAATCCTATTCATGACTGTAGCCGTATACTTCTTTGCCATCTCTCCAAATCCATTTATTTGTCTTTAGTCATTTCCTTCTGTACACAATCATTATGCTAAGTGGTTTTCTTCCTTCCCTACCGTTCGGCACCAGCCTATGGTTTGGAAGAAGACTATCCAGTAAGCATAATAGGTGTACCCTCCTAATCCTAGGAATACTCGCAACATGAGAGAAGTTGATGATAAAAGACAATCTGAATAATACCTTATTCTATTTCTCCCGAACTGGGGAAAAAGCAATGGTGAAATAGGAGTAGCGATGAAGCACGCGATTTGGTCGTGAATGATAACAGCCGCAATTTACTTTGCCTTCTTTCTAATCCCTTTATTTTGCCTTTAGCTATTACCTTCTGTACACCCTACTTAGGCTAATTGGTTTTCTTCATTCCCTACCTTTCGGCACCTGCCTATGGTTTGGAATAAGACTATCCAATAAGCGTAATAGGTGTACTCTCCTAAACTAAGGAGCCCTTGCAACCTGAGAGAAGGTGATAATAAACGACAACTGAATAAACCAATTCTATTTCTCCTGAACCTAGATCCATCCTCGAAGAAGTCCCTTCGAGTTCGTATATAACCATACGATGGATCTATCCAATGGAAGTGGATGTCCGTAGTAATACGGGGTGTTCTGAGAAATATAAAGGGTAAAAGAAGGAGCGGCAATGACTTATACAACTTTAGACAATCCAAAAGCCAGTATTTTAAGAAGGTTTGGTCAACTTGGTCACTGAGTCATAGTCTAGGGTTGGTCAAAGGTCGCTGCCAAAGAGAGAGAGAAAAGAAACACTCTGCGTGCACTCTAACCTAGATCAGAATGGTTATCACTTTATCTAATCAGGAAACCTCCCTCTGTAATCTCAAATTCTCCTCCAAACCAGAAATAAAAATTAGTCGGGATCACCCGAAGAGTAAACCAACTCATCAGTGAGAATCGGGATCCAACTATCATCAAATGATAACTTGATGGAAGCCACTCAAGTTATCACACTCCAGAAGGTATGCGCATGCCTGGCAAGTTTCCTGTATGTTTGAAACTCCCGATATTGATTTTTGCCTCATGCTCTTATGACCTTAACGAAGGTCAACAAATCATAAGTCACATGTCAAGTTCTACCCGTCATTGTCCAGGTTAATTTGAACCCACCCGCACAAGCCCTTGACGAAGGTCAACAATGCTATACGACTGTCCCAAACCAACACATCTATCTATGCAACAAATGAATACCCCGCAGCTACCAAACACTATGCCTTGACGAAGGTCAACAAACATAGCTTGAATACTACTGACCATCCATAAGAAATGACGGAGGGCTACGGCTGGTTTTTGGCGAAAAACCTTTAACGTAATGAACTTGATATCGCTGAAGGAACCTGATAGCTTTTTATAAAAATATAGTGATGAAAAACTTTTGCTGAAGAGGTCACTCCCGGTGAAGGGATCTCGGCTCTTTCCTCGTGGAATGAGGTGTAGGATATTCCAACTGAATACCGTGATGCAAAGCAACTTGTAATAGACTGTATTAAAGTTATTACCCTGACGCAAACTTCTGCCCAAGGGGTCACTCCCGGTGAAGGGATCTCGGCCCTTGCCTCGTCGAATGAGGTGCAGGATATTCTAACTGAATATTACTATGCAGAACAAAAGGAAACATCTTTGTAATAACACTTTTTAAAATTTGTTCCAACAACATCAAATATAGGTTTGTTTTATCCTTGCATTGATAAGAATCAATACAGTCCCATCAATCAATCACACCAGAAAAGAACGAAAATAAAATGTACGTATATGCCATCCGCATTCGCCACTGGGTCCCATCATCACTCGTTAGGTTACTTAACTAACGACAGAGCGGGGGTTGGACTAGCGCGGTTGTAAAACATATACAACATCTAATAGTATATATACCAATATACAATAATCGCTCCAGGCATGACAATATGCAACATTACAGAAAAGTAATAAGCATCACAGAAAAATACAGATAATCTGGGATCCCCGGGTTTCACAGAGCCGCTGCTGAAACCTGACGTTCCCCTGGTCGTGTGGATAGCCTGTGCAAAGAAACCTAGACCCCTACGGGTGCGGCAAGTTACCCGCCAAAACCTGAAGCGAGGTAGTCCCCCACAACATAGTGAATGGAACACCCGACACTTCACGGAATCCGGTAAATTGAGCACCCCTCCTTAGGTCAACCTGTACCCCCTACGAGTGCGGCGAATAGTCTGCCAATTCTAGAGTGAGGTCCCTCTGCCTCTCAATGCCATGAGATACGGACCCGTTGCCCTCCAGAACCCGGCTATCCGTGCACTCCTTCGCGGGATAAACCTAGTACAGAAATGAAAAATATGTACAACGGGTACATCGACCTCGACCCGGTCGTGCCCCAAAAGAATATTATACAAACAGGCAGTAACGGCAGTCCACAAGTTGGACGCTCGCCCCGCAATATCAAATATACAAAGAAATCCAAACTGCACTATCATTGCACACTGCTATCCACCACGACGTATCCGCAACATCATAGCACAACACAGAACATCAACCCGAATGTCATGTTCGCAAACCCGTCTAAAAGAACTATAGCAATCAGACGCGGTTTACCGATCAAATGACATTCCCGGTCGGAGATATAATGTTAATACTGCAAACTAACAAGTTTAAAATTTCGATCGACTAAATATCACGAAGTGGGCCCCACGAACAACTGGTGTACACTAATAAAACACTGGGCCCAGAAGAATATACCAGAAACCACAAATTCCACACAAGAAGCCACTGTGCAAATTTGGAGCCATGATCTCACACAATGGCCGCGGATGCGCGGTCAAACCATAGGTTTGACCGCGATTCCGCGGCGATCTTGTCGAATCACGTGCCCAAATTTGTACGGTGTTCTTAGAAAACCTTGCTGAATATTCTTTGATGTGTAGAATTATTTTTAGACACTGTTTAAAATCAACAGAAACTCAGTGGCCTAAAAAATATAGTTTTGCGAAATCCATTCGATCGATCTTTTAAACGTGTTAGCATAAGTTAGTATAGCTTAATGGTGAGGCTATGATACCACTGTAAGTCCACGGTAGCGCCCCGGCCGTCTAACAGACGCCAAATGCGGAACAAAAACTTTTAACGAAACTGGCGCTATCGTGTACCGTAACCCGGATCTGCCATTAAAGCTAAACTAACAAATTGCAAAGGGGGTAGAAACGTTATACCGAATGATCCGAGTCCTTCGGTCTTTAACCATCATCCCACGCTTTGTTGCGGCTTCTCCGATCTCCTGAATCTGCAATCTTGTCGTCCATGTGGCACCACGTCGACGGATCTTTAAACGGGCTCCCGCCTCTGAACCGAGGCAACTCGATCGTCAAGTTTGCCAAAAGAGACGACCAAGATGAAGTAGAGAATCAGTATAACACTTTGTCTCGTTACGTCCAAGGCTATGGACGAACGGTTAATTATGTTGCCTTTTGGATCGATACGAAATGAGAAATGAAGTATATCAATTTCCATGAACCAAAATCCTTAATCTTTTCAAAAAACAACCATGATGTGAGAGAGGGGGAAGGGGCCGGCCATGATATAGGAATGGGGGGGTGAGTGTAGGAGGGAAGAGGGTGACTAAAAGGATAAAATATCTAGTGAGAACACAAAGTGTGAACACAAAGTATGAACACATTAAATGCAACCAATGAAACATCAACACCATTCTAACCTAGTCACCTCTTCTAGAACCTTCTAGAAGCATGACTCACCCTCATCCAAGAAAAGATAAATCCGTCTTTAACCGAATGTTAAAATACGGCAGATAGAAAACTGGAAACTGGCAACTTCCAAAAGTGATCCTGAAACGAATTTCAGGATAACCCCGTATCAGTATAAACATACCCGCATTTGTATTACGGCCGAATACAAATGCAACTGAGACAAAGATATTATATCTACACAGTATAATACTGGGTTCCGGCTTAAACCAAAGCCTACCAGTATTATCTGCCCGAAAAACGACACGTGCGAAAACGCACGTGCTTTTTCCGAACCTTGCCATATCACCATACGGCCTCTACAACGTTTTGCCCGAACATGGGAAAGTGTCTGTGGGGGACTCTAATGACTCATCAACACACTGGCACTGGGTATAACCACTAGCACGTCAGAGGTACAAACTGTACATAACGGTTTGCCTATGTATTGATTGGAAGAGAAGCTGACGAGCGAACTCATCCATAAACCCTACTGAGCCTGACAGTGACAATGTATATACAGTCCGGTTCATTCGTCTAAAGAGTATCGCATATCGAGTCTAGGGGTGTGGATAAAGTCAGACCCCTAATAACGCGATAAATCGTGTCAGCATGAAGCCCATCACCACCAGAGAAACTACTGATCCCAATCAGTAATTCTCCACTACCTCGGCCGAGGATTCCTAGTGATGGCCACCCGTGCACTGCGCGACATCAACCCCCAATACCGGGAGAGACGAATCCCCGAGATCCGCTCACTTGCCTCCAATGTGGCTCGGGACTGTACCCAACTAAAACCTGTTTGCACAACTCCTTTGAGCGTGGTAGGGTAGTAATCTAAGCACAGTGGGAACTCACATGAGACAAACGACGATCTTAGGTCGATGAACTAACCTGTACACATGTCACCAGGGAATTGCTATCTGACGATATGTATAATACCAACTAGCAGATTCCCGGCGAGTCCGGTCCGGTGTACTCATAACTCAATGAGCACCTGTATACATCTTAGGTGAACCAACTAACACCAATGGCTTGTGAGACGGGCCATCGTCCCTCGTCGGGGTCTCGACTGTATACACTAGTCTACTATGGAGTATCGATGCCCTGTCTCGAAACTCCCACGACTAGGGACACTTTAAGGATGTGCTTATAGACTCCAGCTCCCACGTATATGATCGCCATCATACTGCTGGTAGTCAAGCAAGAATCCTATGGGCTCTATCATCATGCAATAGTGAACTAAAATATATATACGATGATAAAGTAAAACCAGATAGCATACTATCATCTCGAGCAAGACTGTCATATCGGTATAGGTCCTGCTTCAATCATTGCAATCAAGTACCTGCGATCCAATAATTGACTTTGAGGGCACTATCTCCAACACAGATTCCATGAGATTTACAGATATGAGGCCCGGTTTTGGTGACGGCGCCTGAGGATTTTGGGATTTGGGGTGTCATTGATGGACACCATGGTTTTTCCTTGCTGATGGTTTGTGCATGTTGTTTATTATTTATCCCACACTCAAGATTTATTTGATATGCACTCCTTCATGTATTTGTAGTACCTGATGGAGTACCTTGATCATGATTGTTGCATATCCTTATTGCCATACTTATGCTATCAGATTGCATGTGATAGATTATCGCTGTTCGTGCATACTTGCGATTACAGTAAGATGTTTTTTATTATTCACGAGTTGGAAACTCACCCCCGTTGTGCCATAGTGTTTTGTAGGATTTACCCTCAGAGTAGTCGCGGCAGGGCTTCTTATCATCTTTACTTTTGCGGATACCGCTACGGTTGGCTGTGAGGCCTTTTGCTATATGTGGGTTTTGCGGTTATCCGATGATGTTCATTATTTATCTTTTGTATCTAGTACTCTCCATCTACCACTTCATGTATTTGACTTAGAGATGAATTGTGAGGATCAGTTTTGTATTTTATTTTGTGACTCTGGGTGTCGTGCTCGTGGGAGCCGGCCTTGTTATAAAGTTTTACCTTCTTATGCTATTTTCATTTATATTTCTTCGCTACGGCGTCGTATATATGCTTGTGGTGGTTGTTTCCTCCGTTGGGCGTGATTTGGCTCCCGTTTGGGATGCTTTATTTATATTCTATGTTGTACCCGACTGGTTTTTACAAAGGAGGTGCTGCCGAAATTTTTAAGAAAGTAAACTTATGTTAAAGATTTTTACCTGAAGTTTTTCCGAAGGTTTTTAACTATGTTTTCTCCACTTATCCATTTTTGGGTGGTTTAGATTTCTGGGTTTCGGCTCACTTAAATTGCGTACGCCTGTTGACGTTACGTGGTTTAAGTGCCGGTCACGTGCCTAAATTTGGGTCGAGACATTCTGGAATATTTTGTTTCTTGCCCAGATTTGTTTCAGTACTGGATTGCACTTGGGGCCAATACGGAAATTTTTATCCATCAAAATTTTAGATGCATTAAGTTTCAGTGCATAAATTACTATCTGCGACCGTGAATGTCAGTAGAGCGGTATAATTCGTCTAATTGCTATATGCTCTTTTAGACAGGTTTGCGAACATGACATTCACGTTGAAGTTCTGTGTTTGTGCTATGTTTATGGTTGGATTGTCGTGGTGGATAGCTTGTGGTGCAATGATAGTAGTACAGTTGAGATTTATTTGTACATTTGTTATTGTAGGGCGAGCGTTCGACATGTGGACTGCCGTTACTGCCTGTTGTATATTATTTGATTGGGGCACGAACGGATTGAGGTCGATGTCGCCATTGTATGTAAGTCCATGTCGTGCACCCCATGTGTCCGCGAGGAGGCGGAATTTGCAAAAAATGATTTTTTAAAGCTCGCGACACGGACTTAAACTTCAGGATCGATGCTAAAGCCTAGCTAACAAATATTGTATGAGGTTTAACTACTCGGATGAAATTTATACCTTACGAAACTAAGTCCTTTAGGTCTTTTAGTTGCTGTCCTTCTCGTCATCGTAGGCTCCTAGGATCATAACGGATCGTGGCTTCTTTGTCGGCTTGCTCGAGTCAAAGACGATCCACCCGAGAGTCTATAGTCCGAGCTCCAACCTCAACTCCGAGGTAACTAGGGCAAGTAGCTTGCTAGACTAGATGGCCTAGGTGATGTAGAGAGTGAAGATGGAATACTTTATCTCTTAGAACCTTAGGTTTCTCAACTCATGAGAGGTCTAGGGTTTTATGAAGAAGAAGAACACTTGAGGAAAATGAGAGAGGGAAAAAACAGCTAAAGAAAATGGATTGGCTCAAGTGAGAATAATCAAGCATCTAAATAATTAAGGAGATAAATATCTCAACAAATATCTAGCATGCTTGAAAATATCTCATGGTGAGTCATGCTTGATCTTTTGTCCAATGCCACCTCATTTCCTCCACCTCATATTTGTTTAAATCCATAAAGGAAATGAAACCCTAATGAGGCATCCTTGTATAAGCTTTCCCGAGTAATAACGAGAACGCACCTCATCCGTATATACATACCCGCATCCGCATTCCGAAGAACACGAATACAAAAAGACGAAAACAATCCATCAATATAATACTAGGATCCAGCTTAAACCAAAGCTCACTAGTATTACCTTCCCGATCATCATACACGCGCAAATGCACATACATGATCGAAGCCCTGCCGTAAAACCATACGACCTCTACATCTTTTTCCCGATGCAGGGAAACTCTCTATGTGGCACTCTAAAGACTCGACAATATGATGGCAGTGGGTTTAACCACAAGCCGCAAGTGGTACTAGCTGCACGTAACGGCTACCCAGGTATCTGTTGATAAGAAGGCCGATGAGGAAACCCATCCGAACTCCTACTGAGCCTGCATGTGACAATATCCGTACAGTCCGGTCTGTTCGCCTTAGAGTATCGCATATCGGGCCTACGGGGCGGTAATCGTCAGGCCCCTAAAAGCGCAATAAGTCGTGCCGGAGTGTAGCTCAGAACACCCTGAGAAACTAATGGAATACCTACCAGTAAATCTCGCTTGCCCTGTCCAGGGACTTTGTATAATGGCTTTCCAAACACAACGCGATATCAACCCCCAATACCGGGAGTGACGAATCCTATCTAACGTCTACTGCCTCCAAGTGCTTCGGGACTGCACCCAACTACTACCTGTTTGCACGACTCCTTTGAGCCATGGTAGGGTAGTAATCAGAGTACAATGGGAACACACTCGAGGCGATGTAGCAGTGTCAAGTCGACGGACTTAGTTGTACTCATGTCACCTGGGAACTGCTCCCCGACGATAGGTATAATACCAACCAACAGTTCCCTATATGTCCTGTCCAGTATACTCATAACCTAATGAGCACCTGCATACTATCTCCAGTACGACATACAAATGGCTATGGGACATACCATCTCCCCTGCTGAGATGAGAAGCGTATACACTAGTCTACTCCGGAGTATCGATGCCCCGTCTCGATAATCCTATGACTAGGGACCTGTATAAGGATGTGCATGTAGATTACCCAGCCCCTACTAGTGTCACCACCCGAAATAGCACGTGACTGGCCCTTGAATCATATGAAGCCTATAGGACCCCATCTAATTCAAGTAAGCCAAAATCCCATAAATCTATAACCATTTTAAATAATAAATGAAGGAAAACTAGTTTTAAAGAAGTGAGCAAAACATTTTTTAAAAACAAGGTTTTTAAATAAATAGGCCGAATATGCATTTTTAAAATCTCAAGTCTTTTCTGAAAATTTCGGCAGAGTTTCCTTTGTAAACACTGGCCCCGAACGGGGTACAACAAGAATAATATAAGCACAATGATAAAAGGCATCCCCAAACGGGAGCTAGCTCTTCGTTAATCGACGGTCACAACCACACAAGAAATATAATATACAGCGCCAAAGGGCGAAGATCGAAACTCAAAAGAAACTCAAAATCATCAAGAAAACCATAATACTATAACGCGTGACTCTAAGGTCGAAATAATGCACAACTGGTCTCAATTCTGAAACAATATACAATTTTGGTTGATGGAATTTACTAGATACAACTGAAAATAAATAAGTACAATGGTGGTCACGATGTGAGTGAACCCACCTACCAAAGCAATCATCCAGAAAGGAAGCAGTGTGCCAGAAAATCCGCAAAGAACTTGTACGGCAAAACCTGTAAGAACTGTGGCACAACGGGGTTGAGTTGCCAACTTGTGAGTAGAAAACATCACAGAGCAGAAATCGTATGTATGACTCATCCTAGGTCAATACGATCAGATATATATATATAAACCTCAAGTGAATAAGTCTGAAGCATAATAAGGTGGCAAGGGTAAACATCTATACATAAGTGTAGTACCAAGTGCTCGTGCCAGTGCCTGTTGGTGTATATGCCCTAGAGGCCATTACTGTATCATACTAGTATGTATATTACTTGATGGAAGCTTGGGATATTCACAGTTGTACAGACAATCTTGCTCAATATAGTAGTATGCTACTTGGTTTGTCTCTGCTTTAATGTGTACATGTGTGTTTATTTATTATATCACCTATACGCATTAGTAGAGCCCTTAGGATCTTTGCTTGATTACCGGCGTTGTGATGGCGATCACACTCGTGGGGGCTGGGTAATCTACAAGCACATCCTTATACACGTCCCTAGTCGTGGGAGTATCGAGATAGGGCATCGATACTCCAGAGTAGACTAGCGTATGCGCTTCTCATCCCAGCACGGGAGACGGTCTGTCCCACAGCCGTCAGTACGTCGTACTTGAGATAGTATGCGGGTGCTCGTTAGGTTACGAGTACACTGGACAGGACTCGTCGGGAACTGATGGTTGGTATTATACCTATCGTCAGTTATCAGTTCCCGGGTGACATGAGTACAGCTTAGTCCGCTGACTTGACACTGTCACTTCGCCTCGAGTGTGTTCCCACTGTTCTTTGATTGCTACCCTACCACGGCTCTACTGAGTCGTGCAAACAGGTAGTAGTTGGGAGCAGTCCCGAAGCACTTGGAGGCAGTGACGGTTAGACAGGATTCGTCTCTCCCGGTATTGGGGGTTGACATCGCGCTGTGTCTAGGAGAGCCATTACACGAGTAGTCCCTGGCCAGGGCAAGCGAGATATACTGGTAGGTTTCCAGTGTTATCTCAGGGTGTATTGGGCTTCACTCCGACACGACTTGTACCGCTATTAGGGGACTGACGTTTACCGCCCCCTAGGCCCGCCATGCGATGTATCAGACGAACAGACCGGACTGTACGGAGATTATCACATACAGGCTCAGTAGGAGTTCGGATGGGTTTACCTCATCGGCCTTCTTATCGACATCTACCTGGGGACCGTTACGTACAGCTAGTGCCGCTTGCGGTCTGTGGTTAAACCCACTGCCAGCGTAGTGTCGAGTCTTTAGAGTCCCACACAGAGAGTTTCCCTGCACTGAGCAAAACGTGTAGAGGCCGTATGGTTTTACGGCAGGGCTGCGATCACTTACGTACACTTGTGTGCGTGTGGTGTTCGGGCAGGCAATACTAGTCGGCTTTGGTTTAAGCCGGATCCTAGTATTGCATGGATGGATTTGTTTTGTCTTCTGTGCATCCGCATTCTACGTAATACGGATGCAGGTGTGTATGCACAGTTTTCTGGAGCGATGAAGGAGGAGGTGCCTCATTAGGGTTTTGGCAGTTGGTTCGGCCAAAACCATTATGTGGCAGGCTCATTAGGGTTTTGACAGTTCGTTTGGTCAAAACCATTATGAGCCGCGAACATCATTTACTAATCCTATTAGTGATAATCTTATGATGGCTAATTGCATTGACCATTTGACCCCGTTGACCCCTCTTGACTTTGTTGACCGGTTGACCGGGTTGACCATTGACTTTCAAGAGGTTTCCACACTCTTCTTTTCTTTTCCTTTTTCTTTTGGATTATGATAATGGTCATTTCAATTGTAGCCATCAACTTTATCTTGAGGGAATTAGTAATGATGTTGTTTTTGCATTATTGCAACCATGGTTAGCTTTTCTCTTGGTTAAGCTTATCATAATATTATTCTCTTTCTCTCTCTTGAAAGGAGAAGCTCCATGGTTGCTAAAAACCTCCTTCTTCTTCCTCCTCTTGATTTCTCCTTTGATCTCATGTGTTGAGAGAAAAAGGTTTTCACTTGACAAACACATCCATACATCTTCTCTACACAACCTAGGGCTTCTAGATTAGCTATCTCCTTGCCCTAGTTACCTCGGCTTGAGGTGGAGCTCGGTGTACATCTCTCGGGTGGATCGTCTTCGACTCTAGGAGGCCGCGGAGGTGACCGAAGTCCGGATCAACCATTGAGCAAGCAATGAGAAGAACAACAAGAAGAGTAGAACATCAAAGAAGAACAACAACAAGAAGAGAAGGAGTTCAAGTTGAGGTATAACCCCTAACCGAGTAGATACATCTCTTGTTAGGTTGCTAGTTTATAGTTTAGCAAAGATCCGGCTTTTACGGTCCATGTTACAAAGCTTATAAAAATTTTTGATTTACCGTTTCCGCAACCCCGAAAGTACCGGGAGAGGTAACGTGGACCTAACAGTGGTATCAGAGCCTAACTAAACATAAACTAGCTTGGTAGCGAAGTGTATCGAAGTTCGAAACGGAAAAATCGAAAAAAAACCAAGTTATGAAAACCTGAGTTTCTGTTAAAATTTTTTCTCGTCAAAACAAAATTTATTATAGTCCAAAAATCATCTCAAGGTTTTTAGAAGAAACCCACCAAAAACGACACAGTAACTCACCAAGAGCGCCGCGCTTCCGCGGCAATAGCTTGCTATTGCAGCGGAAGCGTGGCGATCTGGTGGAGTTGCTGTCTCGTTTTTGGTGCAGTTTGTTTCTGACATGGTTTTAGGATTTTTCAGATATATTATATGTGCCCAGATTTTCCAGAATAGAAATTTGTTTTTGGGGGCCTATAATTCCGTATTTTTTCCGAACTTCAATATACTTTGACTATAAAGGTTATATCTGTGATGTTCTTATGTATTGAACGTCGGCTAATCGCTATATGTCGATTAGTCGGGGTTATACATATCTGTGATCTGTGATTGTTGTTGATGGTTTGTGTATATGAGCTCGTTGGATTGTCGCGGATGAATAGCCGGGGTGGATGTTAGATGAGAGTTTCTTTTTCTTTCATTCATGTAATAAATTTGTAAATTGATGTAATATTATTTGTATGGCCGCACAACCGGGTCGGGGTTGTAGCCGTCATTGTATAATTCTTTTTACTGTTTTTGCTCCTAGGATAGACCCATGGAGGGGGTGCACAAACTACCGGGTAGCTCGAAGTGCCGAGTGGCCTACTCATGGCATTGAGGGAGGTTGCTTCGCTTCGGGTACTTGGCGGGTAGTTTGCCGCACCCGTAGGGGTCTTGGGTGGGGTTTTGGCTATTCATCGCGACCGTGTAATCCGTTTTTCGTTGCAGGCTCGAACGAATTGCGGGTTCCTAGTATATCCAAAGTGTTCATCTGTGATCTGGATTGGCTATCATTGCTATATTGCTATATATAATAACTATTTAGGCGTTGCTTATGTTTTACAGCCGCGCTAGCCCAGCCCCCGCTCTGTCGTTAGTTAAGTAACCTAACGGGTGATGACGGGGCCCCGTGGCGAATGCGAATGGCATAAGCGTACGTCATATTTTGGTTGTTTTCTGCAATGGTAGGATTTAAATGATGGGACGCATTAAAAGAACTAATGCAAGAAAATAAACCTAAAAGACGTTGTTGGAACAAGTTTTTCAAAAAGCTGTTATTACAAGGACGTTCATCTTTTTGTTTTGCATCGAGGTATTCGGTTATGAATGCCCAGCACCTCAATCGACGAGGCAAGGGCCGAGATCCCCTCATCGGGAGTGACCCCTTGGACAAAAGGTTTGCGTCAGGGTAATAACTTCACCATAGTCGATTATTCTTGCTTTGCATCGAGGTATTCATCTTACGAATGCCCAGCACCTCACTCGACGAGGAAAGAGCCGAGATCCCTTCACAGGGAGTGACCTCTTTAGCAAAAGTTTTCGCCACTATGTTTTTCAAAAAAGACTACCAGGTTCCTTCAACGATATCAAGTTCATTACGTTAACGGGTTTTTCGCCAAAAAACCCAGCCGTAGCCCTCTGTCATTTCTTATAAGTAACACTTAGTATTCGTGCTGCGTTTGTTGACTCCGTCAAGGCGTAGTGCACGGAAGCTAAGTACTGCTTGTTTGTATCGGTATATGGGATTGATTAGGACAGTCGTATAACCTTGTTGACTCCGTCAAGGGTTGTGCGGGTGGGTTTAATGCAATCCAGATAATGACAGGTTGAACTTGACTAGGACTCTTTGATTTGTTGACTCCGTCAAGATCACTTGGGTCCTAGGGGCAAAAACTACATCGGGAGTTTCAAAAGAACTGAAACTTGTAGATTTAGCATACCTTCTGGAGTGTGGTGACTAGAGTGGATTCCATCTAGGTTATCACACAATGACAGTTGGATCCCGATCCCACTGATGAGTTGGTTTACTCTCGGGAGATTATTTCACTTAACGATCAATGCTATAAACCTAGTAGGTGTCTAGAAAGGTGTTAGCGGGGTTACGCCCCCAGGGAAAAGAGGTTATTTAATTAAGGAACTTCGCGAAAGCGTTGGAAAACCTCCCTCGAAGTACCGACACTAGCCTGGCTGAAAGGTTAAGCAAGTATTGTGACGTGAATTAAAACCCGGCTAGTTCTTCTTTTAAAAGGTTTTAAGAAGAATTTGAGTAAACAGTGGGAGACATCCTGGTTAGATAAATTAATAAACCAATCTAATCTTGCAAGAGCATACGCTGAGTGTTTCTTTTCTCTCTCTCCAGGCAGCAACCTTTTCATGCCCTAATCAAGATAATAAAATGTATCGCTTGACCGATCCGAATTCTTATTCGGGACTGGGGAAAGTTGGTTCAGCTCTAACTTATGATAACAGTCATGAGTATGAGAATGGGAAAGAGGAAAGTATGGATTTCCAGGATACCCAGTTGAAGAAGAAGCATGGTTTTGCATCTACTTCAGGTGTTCTTGTAATTGAGAACTGTTTTACGGTCAGCCCTACCTCCTGGGTACTTGATACCGGATCAGGATCTCATATCTGTAATTTATTGCAGGGACTGAGAAAAAGTAGGAAAGTTGCACCGGGTGATATGTCGCTCAGAGTAGCGAACGGAGCACAAGTTAATGCGGCAGCCGTCGGTGAATATCACCTAGTATTGCCTAATGGCAAGACTATGATTTTGAACGATTGCTATTATGTACCTTCCATGGTTTGCAACATCATATCAGTTTCTTTACTCGATAAAGATGGATATGACTTTGTTCTTGAAAAGAATATCATGAACATTTACCTTCATAAGGTACTGGTTGCAGAGGGTACACTGTGTAATGGTATCTACGTTCTAAATCAGAATACAGTTCTCAATATACAAAACACACGCAAGAGGAAGAATTCAGATACGAATGAATCCTACTTGTGGCATTGTAGGCTTGGTCATATCGGAGAGAAAAGACTGAGTAAGTTGCATAAAGATGGACTCTTGAATACGTTCGAGTTTTCATCTTATGAAACTTTTCAGTCTTGTCTCAAAGGGAAGATGACCAAATCTCCGTTCACCGGACATGGAGAAAGAGCAAGAGAGCTCTTAGGACTCATACACAGTGATGTGTGTGGTCCGATGTCTATACATGCAAGGGGAGGGTTCTCGTACTTCATCACATTCACTGACGATCTCTCTAGGTTCGGATATGTGTATCTGATGAAACACAAATCTGAAACTTTTGAGAAATTCAAGGAATTCAGAAAGGAAGTAGAGAACCAGATTGGCAAAAGTATCAAGATCCTCCGGTCTGACAGGGGAGGGGAGTACTTAAGCACGGAATTCCTAGATTACTTAAAAGAGAATGGTATTCTCTCTCAGCTTACTCCTCCTTATACACCACAGCACAACGGTGTTTCGGAGCGGAGGAATCGTACCCTATTGGATATGGTTCGCTCCATGATGAGTAGTGCTGAGTTGCCTCTTTCATTTTGGGGACATGCGCTTCAGACAGCGGAGTACCTATTGAACTATGTTCCATCCAAATCAGTGCCTAAGACTCCATATGAAATATGGAGTGGAAGAAATCCGTATCTTAAGCGATTTAAGATATGGGGTTGTCCGGCCTATGTGAAAACACAGAAACCGGACAAGTTAGAGGCACGGTCAGTTCTCTGTAAATTTGTGGGATATCCTAAAGACTCACTAGGATATCTGTTCTAGCACACCGAGGAACAGAAGGTGTTTGTATCTCGCCACGCTACCTTCTTAGAAAGGGAGTTTCTTGCAAAAGAAACTAGTGGGAGTTCGGTAGAACTGGAAGAAATTCAGCGACCACAAAATGTAACTGAAAATTTGGAGGAACCGCTAGATTCAATAACCCCAAACGAACCTCAGCCACTCCGCAGATCTGGTAGGATTTCTCATCCGCCCGAGAGATACTACGGTTTTCTCATAGACGGGGATCGAGAGGATTGCATCTTGGAAGAAGATGACCCTACCAGTTTCAGGCAGGCCATTATCAGTAGGGACTCTGATAAGTGGCAGGAAGCAATGCAATCCGAAATGGAGTCCATGTACGCCAATAAAGTGTGGACCTTGGATATTGCTCCACCTGGGGTAAAACCCGTTGGATGCAAATGGATCTACAAAAGGAAACTTGGTGTAGATGGGCAGGTGGAAACCTATAAAGCTAGACTCGTTGCAAAAGGATTCCGTCAAAGACCTGGTTTGGACTATGACGAAACTTTTTCTCCGGTGGCTATGCTCAAATCCATTCGGATCCTACTTGCCATTGCTGCCTTCCATGACTATGAGATCTGGCAGATGGATGTTAAAACGGCTTTCCTAAACGGTTGTTTGGAAGAGTGCGTTTACATGGATCAACCAGAAGGTTTCGTAGACAGTGGGAGCAGCGGAAAGGTGTGCAAGTTGCTTAAATCCATTTATGGATTAAAGCAGGCATCGCGGAGCTGGAACATCTGTTTTGATGAGGCAATCAAGGAATTTGATTTCATCAAGAACGAAGATGAACCCTGTGTTTATAAGAAGATTGTAGGACGAACTGTCGTATTCCTAGTCTTGTACGTGGACGACATTCTTCTGATAGGAAATGACATTCCTATGCTACAATCGGTCAAGCTGTTTTTGTCACAAAGGTTCTCCATGAAGGACCTGGGTGATGCCTCGTACATTCTGGGGATCAAGATCTATAGAGATAGATCCAAGAAACTATTGGGACTTTCGCAGTCCAGGTACATAGAGACCGTACTAAAGAGATTTAGTATGGAGGATTCCAAGCGCGGTAACATACCCGCATTGCACGGAATTACCCTCTCCAAGAAGATGTCTCCTAAGACTGACGAGGAGAGGGTTCGCATGAGCACTATACCCTACGCTTCGGCGGTAGGATCTATAATGTATGCGATGCTATGTACAAGACCAGATGTAGCTTACGCGTTGAGCACGGTAAGCCGGTATCAGTCGGACCCAGGGGAGGACCACTGGACAGCAGTGAAGAACATTCTTAAGTACCTGAGAAGGACTAAGGAGATGTTCCTGGTTTACGGTAATGGAGACCTCAGGGTCGAGTCCTTTACCGATTCAAGCTTCCAGAGTGACAAAGATGACAGCAAGTCCGTCTCGGGTTTTGTGTTTACCCTCAACGGAGGGGCGGTATGTTGGAGGAGTTCCAAGCAGGATACCGTCGCAGACTCGACGATGGAGGCTGAATACATTGCTGCAAGCGATGCCGCAAAAGAGGCGGTCTGGATTAAGAAGTTCATTAGTGAACTTCAGGTGGTTCCGTCCATTGTTGACCCAATACCTTTGTATTGCGATAACAATGGGGCTATAGCTTTAGCGAAGGAACCAAGGTCCCATCAGAAATCCAGGCACATCTTAAGGCGGTATCACCTGATCAGGGAGATCATTGATCGACAGGAGATCGAGGTGCGGAGAGTGGACACAAAGGACAACACTGCGGACCCATTCACGAAGGCTTTACCCCAGACTCAGTTCGAGCGGCTGATCGAGATGATAGGTCTTCGATACGCCAGTACATGGCCTTAGTGCAAGTGGGAGATTGTTGGTGTATATGCCCTAGAGGCCATTACTGTATCATACTAGTATGTATATTACTTGATGGAAGCTTGGGATATTCACAGTTGTACAGACAATCTTGCTCAATATAGTAGTATGCTACTTGGTTTGTCTCTGCTTTAATGTGTACATGTGTGTTTATTTATTATATCACCTATACGCATTAGTAGAGCCCTTAGGATCTTTGCTTGATTACCGGCGTTGTGATGGCGATCACACTCGTGGGGGCTGGGTAATCTACAAGCACATCCTTATACACGTCCCTAGTCGTGGGAGTATCGAGATAGGGCATCGATACTCCAGAGTAGACTAGCGTATGCGCTTCTCATCCCAGCACGGGAGACGGTCTGTCCCACAGCCGTCAGTACGTCGTACTTGAGATAGTATGCGGGTGCTCGTTAGGTTACGAGTACACTGGACAGGACTCGTCGGGAACTGATGGTTGGTATTATACCTATCGTCAGTTATCAGTTCCCGGGTGACATGAGTACAGCTTAGTCCGCTGACTTGACACTGTCACTTCGCCTCGAGTGTGTTCCCACTGTTCTTTGATTGCTACCCTACCACGGCTCTACTGAGTCGTGCAAACAGGTAGTAGTTGGGAGCAGTCCCGAAGCACTTGGAGGCAGTGACGGTTAGACAGGATTCGTCTCTCCCGGTATTGGGGGTTGACATCGCGCTGTGTCTAGGAGAGCCATTACACGAGTAGTCCCTGGCCAGGGCAAGCGAGATATACTGGTAGGTTTCCAGTGTTATCTCAGGGTGTATTGGGCTTCACTCCGACACGACTTGTACCGCTATTAGGGGACTGACGTTTACCGCCCCCCTAGGCCCGCCATGCGATGTATCAGACGAACAGACCGGACTGTACGGAGATTATCACATACAGGCTCAGTAGGAGTTCGGATGGGTTTACCTCATCGGCCTTCTTATCGACATCTACCTGGGGACCGTTACGTACAGCTAGTGCCGCTTGCGGTCTGTGGTTAAACCCACTGCCAGCGTAGTGTCGAGTCTTTAGAGTCCCACACAGAGAGTTTCCCTGCACTGAGCAAAACGTGTAGAGGCCGTATGGTTTTACGGCAGGGCTGCGATCACTTACGTACACTTGTGTGCGTGTGGTGTTCGGGCAGGCAATACTAGTCGGCTTTGGTTTAAGCCGGATCCTAGTATTGCATGGATGGATTTGTTTTGTCTTCTGTGCATCCGCATTCTACGTAATACGGATGCAGGTGTGTATGCACAGTTTTCTGGAGCGATGAAGGAGGAGGTGCCTCATTAGGGTTTTGGCAGTTGGTTCGGCCAAAACCATTATGTGGCAGGCTCATTAGGGTTTTGACAGTTCGTTTGGTCAAAACCATTATGAGCCGCGAACATCATTTACTAATCCTATTAGTGATAATCTTATGATGGCTAATTGCATTGACCATTTGACCCCGTTGACCCCTCTTGACTTTGTTGACCGGTTGACCGGGTTGACCATTGACTTTCAAGAGGTTTCCACACTCTTCTTTTCTTTTCCTTTTTCTTTTGGATTATGATAATGGTCATTTCAATTGTAGCCATCAACTTTATCTTGATGGAATTAGTAATGATGTTGTTTTTGCATTATTGCAACCATGGTTAGCTTTTCTCTTGGTTAAGCTTATCATAATATTATTCTCTTTCTCTCTCTTGAAAGGAGAAGCTCCATGGTTGCTAAAAACCTCCTTCTTCTTCCTCCTCTTGATTTCTCCTTTGATCTCATGTGTTGAGAGAAAAAGGTTTTCACTTGACAAACACATCCATACATCTTCTCTACACAACCTAGGGCTTCTAGATTAGCTATCTCCTTGCCCTAGTTACTTCGGCTTGAGGTGGAGCTCGGTGTACATCTCTCGGATGGATCGTCTTCGACTCTAGGAGGCCGCGGAGGTGACCGAAGTCCGGATCAACCATTGAGCAAGCAATGAGAAGAACAACAAGAAGAGTAGAACATCAAAGAAGAACAACAACAAGAAGAGAAGGAGTTCAAGTTGAGGTATAACCCCTAACCGAGTAGATACATCTCTTGTTAGGTTGCTAGTTTATAGTTTAGCAAAGATCCGGCTTTTACGGTCCATGTTACAAAGCTTATAAAATTTTTTGATTTACCGTTTCCGCAACCCCGAAAGTACCGGGAGAGGTAACGTGGACCTAACAGTGCCTCAGGTAGCAACATATCATAAGTATGAGGTATGATCTATGTAATCAATGTCAACTATATCAGGAAGTCTACGAGTATGTGGATATCCTGCAACTATGTGATCAATGTCATCAATGTCAACTATATGTATGTGGATCTCGTCCACGTGTCACCCAATAACATAAAGCATCATGCATGTAAATATCATAAAGCTTATGCATGGAAGTATGAGGATATAAATCAGCGTGTGTTCCTCGCGACACATCAAAATCATAGAACCTGAGTGTCCAACATCGACACTCGAAAACATCATGAAACCTGTGCTCGGCATCGGCACGTAAATCCTCATATATCGGGCTCCGTCGGTCCGGATCGGCCCACGGGCTCCGTCAGTCCGGATCGGCCCATATCATCTCTCGACTCCGGTCGGTATCCTCCGGATATCCGCCGAGCCGAAATACTATCACCGGTAGGTAGTGGTCCCTCTGCCAGGCTCACCGTCTACTGCACAGCGATCCGTTCTCATCCCGGGGTACCATACCGGGTCCACCATGTACCCGCAATCGGCCTCATCCGCCTCCTCGAATCGGGTTTCACATGTCGCTCTCAAAACCGAGAAAACACATGGTGGACGCACTGAAATATCATATAAAGGGTAACCGTGTTTTTAAAACAATACATGCTCTCTTTTTAAATACTAACGGTTCCCAAATCCAGAAATATCATGGAAACAACATATCTCAATACGTATAATCATAAAGCATGATGTATGCGGCATATAAAAGAAATGTAAGCATATCAGTATTGTAGGGTTCCTAGGCACTCTCAAGAGGTCTCACAAGGCATCAACCATGCCAATTTCAAATTCAAACGGTGCCGAGAAACCCTAGAACGGATCGTTGGCTAGAAATCTAGGCGAAAAGGAAACTAGTTAACTACTTTAACTAAGTGAACGGAAATACAACCTTTGTAGATCCGGTTCTCCACCTCCATAGCTCCGCAACGAAGTATCCTCGCTGTCCAAATCGAAATCCGGGCTCTTGCGTCGGCTTCATCGGAAAAGAAGCGGGCTAGGTCATCGACGACGTGCCGAAGATGATCTACGTCGAAGCATCACTAGATCAAGCTCCACCTTCACCAAGCCATGAAAACTTGTGAAGGAAACACACTCTACTACTTGGCAAGAGGTAGAGGATGAAGAAATAGGAAGTGGGTAAACTTTAGAATTGGATTTCTCACTCATTTCCAACAATCACCATTGATGGAGCATAGCTTTCTTCACTTGAAGAATGGAAGAAGAAGAAGAATTTTATGATAAGATTAATTAGAAAAGAAAAGAATAATCATTCTTATCATAAAGGTAACCATGGTTAAAGTGTAGAGAGTGAACAAGGGTTAGTGGAGTGGTTAGGGTTAAGCATGAGACAAAAATGGTGACATAGTCAAAGTGTTCATGAAGCTTCATGAAAGATTAAAAGAATGCCACCATTTTTCTCACCCTTTTTCTTTTTCCAAATGAATAACTAAATAATAAATAAATAAATGAAAAAGAAAACAAAGCCCTAACCATTCACAACCATGGTTTAATCTTTACACTTAACCAATATAGCATGCATCATCAAACATGATACAAACATGTGCACAGAATCATATCGCATATACAATGCGCACATCCGAGTGAAAAAATCCATTCAAAGTGAACCATTACTAGTTAATGTAAAGTGATATATCAAATATATAATTATACATTAAATCATTAAATCAACACTTGATTTAACGATCCGGTTATATCGCATATAACCGACTAGTATCCAATGTATCGGCTTATCGAATCAACCCTCGATTCGATAACTAGGTTATATCGCATATAACCATTCGATACATTCATCGCGAGAATAGAATACGGTATCACATACACGCATTATTCTCGGTCCCGCACATATCTCATATGCGCTCCTATTTCGTTTCGCTTGAGCCAGGAAACCTCTGTGTAGGACTCTAAAGACTCATCAATACGCCGGCAGCAGGCGATGATCATATCAAACACCCACAAGCCGCAAGCGGTCTGCTA
Source organism: Agapanthus africanus (assembly GCA_030015575.1). Taxonomy (NCBI): domain Eukaryota; kingdom Viridiplantae; phylum Streptophyta; class Magnoliopsida; order Asparagales; family Amaryllidaceae; genus Agapanthus; species Agapanthus africanus. The sequence continues at coordinate 684,127,581 of JASDDO010000019.1, forward strand.
AACGTAACGGCCACCGAGGTATTGAGCGATCTGAAGATCGACGAGCAAGCCCGCTCACACTCCAATGAATCCAACCAGTAACACTACCGTACAGTCCGGTCTGATCGTTTGATATGTCGCATATCTTGCCTAGGGGTGGTAAACGTCAGACCCCAATAGCTCGATAAGTCGTGTCGATATGAGGTCTATAACAATTCGAGAAACTACTGGTAACACTTACCAGTAAATCTCAGCAACCCTGGCCAGGGATTTCCTGTTATAGCCAATCGAACACAGCGCAACATCAACTCCCTATACCGGGAGAGACGAATCCCCTCCTATCGCTCATTGCCTCCATGTGACTCGGGACTGTACCCAAAACCACCATTTTGCACGCCCTCTTGGACGTGGTAAGATGGAAATCAAAGCACAGTGGGAACCACACAAGACTCTATGACGATCTCGGGTCAACAGACTACTCTGTACCAGTGTCACCAGAGAACTGCCATCTGACGTGAGGTATAATACCATCTGGGAGTTCTCGGCGAGTCCGTCCAGTGTACCCAGTCTCTACTGAGCACCCGTATATCATCGCTGATGTCAAACACCAATGGATATGGGATCATCCATCGTCCATCTGTATGGGTCGAGAAGGTATACGCTAGTCTACTCTGGCATATCGATGCCCCGTCTCGATACACCCACGACTAGGGACTTTGAAGGATGTACTTATGGACTACCATGTCCCCACTAGTATGATCCACATCATAGTCCAGATAGTCAAGTACACATCCTAAGGGCTTTACCAACATGTAATAGAGAGACAATCAGTGTACACGTTAAGGTAAAGTGTAACCAGATAGCATACTATCATGTCGAGCAAGAAAGTCCTCACTATATATTGTTGCGCCACGGCAGCGCCCCGGCCGTCTTACTCGAGGCCAAATTGCGGAATCAAAAAATTTTCCTTACTCGGAAACCGGCGCTACCGCGGACAAAGAAAAAACCCGGATCGTCAACCATTAACCTACGCTAGCTAACAAGAGATGGGAAAGGAAGTATACCAAGAGATCCGAGTCCTCCGGTCTTCTCATCATCGCCCCGATCTCCCGCGGAAAGTGTAGTCTCCATATCGTCGCCTCCTCGCCGGAAAGGGCACCACATCGCCTTCGTCTTTTACGGGCTCCCGCCTCAATACCGAGGCAACTCGAGCATGAAGCCGGCAACTCGACATGCTCAAGATATGCTGTAGGTTATCTAGTGTAGTGTCTCTTTTGGGGTTTGTTGCCATTTGAGGATGATGGAGGATACAAGGCAAGAAAAATGGTGCTTGCATTTTTCTTAACATGAAATGAGATCAAGAAAATGAAACACTCTCAAGTATGAAGATGAAACCCTCTTCTTCTCTTTTCTTTCTCTCTTTTTTTTTCTCAACCATGAATAAAACTTATCATCTCCAAATGAGAATGGTGGTGGAGGTGAGAACAAAAGCAAGAGGGAGGTGATGGTAGGAAAAGGTGGAGGTAACCATAAACAAACATCAACCATACCCTTATCAAATCAAACCCATACCCTCACTTTATCACAAGTCAAGGTGCAAGATATGAAAGGTGTCATAATCAATATATATGCAAGAAAACCCCTCCACAAATGTAATTTGCAAAACTGCAAATTACCCCCTCCATCGGAAAAGTCCGGCCGGGAAAGAACAAAGGAAAACCGGCCGGAACGGAATGCAAACTGGCAACTCCAGAAAACTGGTCCCGTAATAAATTACAGGAAAACCCCGATACTGTGCATACACACCCGCATCTGTATTCCGTCCGGATACAAATGCAAAGAGACAAAATCTACACTGTACTAAACTAGTACCCGGCTTAAACCAAAGCCGGCTAGTAAAATCCGTTCGATCCTGATCCGTGCAATACCGCACGTATCTGATCGAACCCTGCCATATAACTATACGGCCACTAGTACAAAACTGTCCGATCCTGATCCGTGCAATACCGCACGTATCTGATCGGACCCTGCCATATCTCCATACGGCCTCTACAGCGTTTCGCCCGAAAGCTTGAGTAACTGTAAGTGTGGTGGACTCTAAAGACTCGTCAATACTATGGCTGTGGATTTAACCACTGGCACGTCAGAGGTATAAGCCAATACGTGACGGGCCACCAGCTATTGACCAAAAGGGACGTCGATGAGCGAACTCATCCTGACACCCTACTGAGCCTGTCAGTGACAATATCCGTACAGTCCGGTCCGTTCGTCTATGAGTATCGCATGGCGGGCCTAGGGGGTTGGTGAAAGTCAGACCCCCAAAAGCGGTACAAGTCGTGTCGGAGTGTAGCCCAGAACGCCCTGAGATACTACTGGAATACCTACCAGTAAATCTCCTGCCTCGGCCGAGGGCTTTGCGTAATGGCTCTCCTAGACACAGCGCGACCTCACCCCCAATACCGGGAGAGACGAACCCCTGAAGATCCGCTCACTGCCTCCATGTGGCTCGGGACTGTACCCAACTAAAACCTGTTTGCACGACTCCTTTGAGCCGTGGTAGGGTAGTAATCAAAGTACAGTGGGAACTCACACGAGACAAATGACGATCCTCAGGTCGATGAACTAACCTATACACATGTCACCAGGGAACTGCTATCTGACGTCTGGTATAAGACCAACTGGCAGGTTCCCGGCGAGTCCTGTCCGGTGTACTCATAACCCAATGAGCACCTGTATACATCTTAGGTGAACCAACTGACACCAGTGGCTTGTGAGACCGGCCACCGCCCCTCGTCGGGGTCTCGACTGTATACACTAGTCTACTAATGGAGTATCGATGCCCAGTCTCGAAACTCCCACGACTAGGGACCTTTTAAGGATGTGCTTATAGACCCCAGCTCCCACGTATATGATCGCCATCATACTGCTGGTCGTCAAGCAAGAATCCTAGGGGCTCTATCAACGTGTAATAGCGACATGTCAGGTCACCTAAAGCAGTACACGATGATAAAGATAAACCAGATAGCATACTATCATCTCGAGTAAGACTGTCCTACTGGGATAGGTCCTCCCTCAATCATTGCAATCACGTGCCTGTGATCCAATAATTGACTCTGAGGGCACTATCTCCAACAATCTCCCACTTGCACTCAAGGCTAATTATTGCGATGTCGCATACTCACAGCCCGTGTGATACCGAACACCCAACTCCTCTACTAGTCAGTCTCACAAAGCTCGTTTGTGAAACTATTGCGTTCGAGGAATAGCCTCAGTGAGTGGATCCGCTGTGATGTTTCTTTCTATGTCTCTCTATATCTCAAGTTCGCGGAGAAAGCCATCTCCCGAAATGAGCAATACCTGTCTTAGAATGTCTGGATGTCTGATGGGACTTAGCTCATAAATGAACTTCAAATCCAAACTTATTAGACTGTATCGTCAACCGAACTTAATCAGTATCCTGCGCCAAGCCTCCCTCAGTATTGCCTTGGACCACCTGTCCAAAATACTGCCACTCCTCAGAAGGAAAACTATAACTCTGACAACCTCCTTGTCGTCCATGTCACCTTGGAAGTCTGGAATGATAACTGTCTCCTAAAGGAGGCTGCCGTTATCATATCCCTAGAACATTCACTTATGTTCTAAAACTGCTTCCGACTGTTTTTCCAGGATTGGATCAATATCAACTTATTGCATCTAGTGCAAGAACAACATCTGGTGTGGTACTTGACATCTCATGATTGACTCAATTGCCTAAGCAAGTAATCTGCCAATCATGAGTATCCCTCTCCTCTTTAGTCTGTAAGACACCTTTAGAGAGGGTGACTCCATCACCTGCAGGTAGACTACCGTGCCAGGAGTCGTCCATTCTAAATACTCATAGAATGCTGTCAAAATACCCTGATTGGGAAACCACCCAAATCTAGATCTAAAACCATAGATCTAGTAATCAGTATGTCTGATATAATATCCAAGTCCTATGTGGAGAAAACACGGTGTGACGACCAAAGTATAACCGATCGTAGTATAGGAATATCACTTCCTACTACCTTCTCAACAGATCCATCCCCTATTCTGATGACGTCAAACCTATGACTGTCACATCAGAAATAGATGATCTATCTCCGCTACATCTGCTTTAGTCTATAAATAGACATAAGCCTGATGTCCACCAGTGCTTCCGCTGCTCCACTGACTACGACAACTCTCTGGCAGAGTCATATAGACGTGCACTTCTAAAGCTAGTTTAGAACGACGCTATACTCATCCTCCCACCGGGTTTCGCAGCCTGGAACAGCAACAATGGCAAGTGTGGGTAAACAAGAACTTTCCTGTCACCGTCCTTGAGGCTACCGTAGTACCTCTCGGGTGCCTGAAGTTACCCACCATATCTGCGGAGTGGCCAATGGAATGTCAAATCAGATTGAATCTTTAGGTTCCTCATTAAATCTTCAGTAATCGTTTGCGGTTCTGGAATCACTTCCAGTTCTACCATACTCCCACTGCTGTTTTTTGAAAAAATCCATTTTTAATAAAACTGTGGCGAGTTTAGAACAATATTTCTATTGATCTGCCAGATGGTAGAAAGTCAACCCTCGTCATAGCCTGGGTCAACCCACAAACAGCCATTACAGAAACGTGCCTTGAGTTATCCGGATTTTGGTTTTAAGCATAAGCCGGACAACTCCCCGTACCTTAATATCGTTAAGATATGAACTGTTCTATATCCAATATAGAACCAGAGGCACTGATTTAATTGAACCAGATTCAAATCATGCAGCTGTCTCCAGTGCATGTCAACTAAATGGAAGGAGGCCGATCAGCGTTACCCAACTTAGGAATGCTTCCAATTATGAGTAACCTGAAAGAGAAGCAAGTTCTCATTACTATCAACTGAATACCATACACAAGTATCTACATCTTCGATCACCTTGAAGAATCCCGATACTTGCTACACCTGGTTCTCTACTCTATTCAAATACCTATAACTCCTCAAAACTTAGACTCTGTGTTTCTACGAAACACATGTCTAAGAACTAGAGAAGTTAAAAGTAAACAGAATATAGTATAAGGACCAACCCCTTTGTCCTAATGGACACTGGACAACATACAATACTTTGTATAAGTCCGCTGAGTCTAACAACTCTTTCACTGTGTGTCGTAGGTTGAAAACTGTACTTATGGTTAAGAAGAATTACACCGCTGTTTAATGCTCCTTACCTAACCATCCACTGATATAGGTAAATGTCATCGACATAATATCAAAAGGTATATCTCACTCTATGAAAATAGACGTACAGATATATCAATTTGAAATTGGTGCATAACCGCGGATATTCAAAACCAAATATTTGCCGACCGGCAAACAGCCCAGGTGATCTCCTCAAATATCACCGATTACAACGAATCCCGATATAATGAGGATGATCGCCCAATTCCCAATAACTTACTCCCACTCATCATCTGTAAAACCATACAGATGTGAGAATCATACCTGGCAAATACATACCCTGGAGTAAGTGTCTAATCGGGAAATCAGTTTTCTATTAACAGTACACAGTGAAACTGAAACATTGAAATGTTTCGTTGGGGTATCGTGGTATTCCTAGTAATGCCTCTTCCATTATCCAGATTCACAACTGTAACCGTATAATTCTTTGCCACCTCTCCAAATCCCTTTATATGTCTTTAGTCATTACCTTCTGTACACCCCTTTAAGCCAAATGGTTTTCTTCCTTCCCTACCGTTCGGCACCAGCCTATGGTTTGGAAGAAGACTATCCAAAAAGCATAAAGGGTGTACTGTCCTAATCCTAGGAGCACTCGCAATGCGAGAGAAGGTGAAGATAAAAGACACCTGAATGTACTTTATTCCTATTTCTCCTGAACCAGGATCCATCCCCGAACTGGAACAAGTTCCTTTCGAGTTCGTATATAACCATACGATGGATTATCCAATAAAATGGGATCTTCGTAGTGATACGGAGTGTCCTGGAGAAATACAAAGGTGATTTAGGATTGGCGAAGAAATACTTGGTTTGGTCGTGAATATCAGTCGCAATTTACTTTGCCCTCCTACTAATCCCTTGCTTTGTCTTAATCTTAATACCTTCTGCACACCGTTTAGGCTAATTGGTTTTCTTCATTCCCTACCGGTCGGCACCAGCCTGAGGTTTGGAAGAAGACTATCCAATTTGCGTAATAGGTGTACTACTCCTAAACCAAGGAGTACTCGCAACATGAGAGAAGGTGAAAAGAAAAGACAACTGAATAATCCTATCCGTTTTCTCCAGAACCAGAAACCATCCTCGAAGTCCTTCGAGTTCGTATCTAACCATACGATGGTTTTGTCCAATGGAAGTGGACGTTCGCAGTAATACGGGGTGTCCTGGAGAAAAGGGTAAAAGTAGGAGTGGCAATGAGGTCTGCAACTCTGACAATCCAAAAGCCAGTGTTAAGAAGGTTCGGTCAATTTGGTCACTGAGTCAAAGTCCAGGGTCGGGTCAATGGTCGCTGCCAAAGAGAGAGAGAAAAGAAACACTCAGCGTGTACTCTAACCTAGATCAGAATGGTTATCACTTTATCTAATCTGGAAACCTCCCACTGTATCTCAAATTCTCCTCCAAACCTGAAAGAAGAATTAGTCGGGGTCACCCGAGGAGTAAACTAACTCATCAGTGGGAATCGGGATCCAACTATCACCGCATGATAACGTGACGGAATCCACTCACGTCACCACACTCCAGAAGGTATGCGCATGCTTGGCAAGTTTCAGTTCTTTTGAAACTCCCGATGAAAGTTTTACCCCTAGGACTCAAGTGACCTTGACACAGTCAACAAATCAAAGAGTCCTAGTCAAGTTCAACCCGTCATTATCCTGGATTGCATTAAACCCACCCGTACGAGCCCTTGACACAGTCAACAAGGCCGCACGACTGTCCTAACCAATCCCATTTATATGCTGCAAACAAACACTACTTAGCTACCGCACACTACGCCTTGACACAGTCAACAAACGCAACACGAATACTAAGTAATACTTGTAAGAAATGACGGAGGGCTACGTCTAGTTTTTGGTGAAAAACTTTTAACGTAATGAACTTGATATCGTTGAAGGAACTGCATAGCCTTTTATAAAATATAGTGACGAAAACCTTTACTAAAGAGGTCACTCCCGGTGAAGGGATCTCGGCTCTTTCCCCGTAGAATGAGGTGCAGGATATTCCAACTGAATACCACGATGCAAAGCAAAAGTAATCGGCTATAGTGAAGTTAATGCCCTGACGCAAACTTCTGTCCAAGGGGTCACTCCCGGTGAAGGGATCTCGGCCCTTGCCTCGTCGACTGAGGAGCAGGATATTCCAAATGAATACCACGATGCAAAACAAAAGTGAACGTCCTTGCAATAACAGCTTTTTGAAAAGTGTTCCAACAACATCAGATTAGGTTTGTTTATCTTGCATTGATCCGAATCAACGCAGTCCCATCAATTGATCACACCACAAAGAACGAAAATATACTGACGTACGTATATGCCATCCGCATTCGCCACTGGGTCCCGTCATCACCCGTTAGGTTAGCTTACTAACGACAGAGCGGGGACTGGACTAGCGCGGATGAAAAACATATACAACATCTACTAATATATATACCAATATATAGTATTTCGCTCAAGGCGTGAATAAAAATGCAACATCACAGAAATGTACAGCATCACAGAACAATACAGATATCTGGAAGCCCCAGGTTTCACAGAGCCGCTGCTGAAACCCGACGTTCCCCTGGTCGTGTGGATAGCCTGTGCAAAGAAATCCTAGACCCCTACGGGCGCGGCAAGTCACCCGCCAAAACCTGAAGCGAGGCAGCCCCCTTCAGTACCGTGAATGGACCACCCAGCACTTCACGGAATCCGGTAACTTGGGCACCCCTCCTGGGTCAACCTGTACCCCCTACGAGTGCGGCGAATAGCCAGCCAATCCTGGAGTGAAGCCCCCTCCGTCCCAATGCCATGAGATGCGGGCTCGTTGCCCTCCAGAACCCGGCTATCCGTGCACCCCACCGCGGGGCAATCCTAGTACAGAATAGTAAAATATACATACACCGGGTACATCGACCGCAACATCTCAGCATAAACATAGAACATCAACGTGAAAGTCACGTTCGCAAATCCGTCTAACCGGGCTATAGCAGTTAGACCGGATTTACCGATCGAGTGACATTCACGGTGGCAGATATAATGTAAATACTGTGAAAAATGTGTTTAAAAATTTCCGATTGACCAAAAATTAACAAGTGGGCCCCCAATCAAAACTGTAGCACTCACAGAAAACCTGGGCCAAATTTTAATATTCCAAAACCCCTAATTTCATCCCATAAAACAACTGAAGAAAAACGACAAAGTGGGCCCACCATATTGCGGCGGAAGGGCGGCAGAAAGTAGGTTAGTGCCGCGCTTCCGCGCTCGAGTTCAGGGCTCACTGTATCGTTTTTTCCCATTATTCTTAGAACACCCTGCACATCTTTCTGAGATCACCTGAAAAATTTTTAGACTTCAAAAAATTTCAACAGAAACTGATGTGCTAGAAAAATACGGTTTTTGGAAATTTTGGTCGATCGGAAACGCAAACACATCAAACGAAGCTAGGTAAGGTTAATGGCGTGGCTCTGATACCATGTTGCGCCACGGCAGCGCCCCGGCCGTCTTACAAGAGGCCAAATTGCGGAATCAAAAGTTTTTCCTTACTCGGAAACCGGCGCTACCGCGGACAAAGAAAAAACCCGGATCGTCAACCATTAACCTACGCTAGCTAACAAGAGATGGGAAAGGAAGTATACCAAGAGATCCGAGTCCTCCGGTCTTCTCATCATCGCCCCGATCTCCCGCGGAAAGTGTAGTCTCCATATCGTCGCCTCCTCGCCGGAAAGGGCACCACATCGCCTTCGTCTTTTACGGGCTCCCGCCTCAATACCGAGGCAACTCGAGCATGAAGCCGGCAACTCGACATGCTCAAGATATGCTGTAGGTTATCTAGTGTAGTGTCTCTTTTGGGGTTTGTTGCCATTTGAGGATGATGGAGGATACAAGGCAAGAAAAATGGTGCTTGCATTTTTCTTAACATGAAATGAGATCAAGAAAATGAAACACTCTCAAGTATGAAGATGAAACCCTCTTCTTCTCTTTTCTTTCTCTCTTTTTTTTTCTCAACCATGAATAAAACTTATCATCTCCAAATGAGAATGGTGGTGGAGGTGAGAACAAAAGCAAGAGGGAGGTGATGGTAGGAAAAGGTGGAGGTAACCATAAACAAACATCAACCATACCCTTATCAAATCAAACCCATACCCTCACTTTATCACAAGTCAAGGTGCAAGATATGAAAGGTGTCATAATCAATATATATGCAAGAAAACCCCTCCACAAATGTAATTTGAAAAACTGCAAATTACCCCCTCCATCGGAAAAGTCCGGCCGGGAAAGAACAAAGGAAAACCGGCCGGAACGGAATGCAAACTGGCAACTCCAGAAAACTGGTCCCGTAATAAATTACAGGAAAACCCCGATACTGTGCATACACACCCGCATCTGTATTCCGTCCGGATACAAATGCAAAGAGACAAAATCTACACTGTACTAAACTAGTACCGGCTTAAACCAAAGCCGGCTAGTAAAATCCGTTCGATCCTGATCCGTGCAATACCGCACGTATCTGATCGAACCCTGCCATATAACTATACGGCCACTAGTACAAAACTGTCCGATCCTGATCCGTGCAATACCGCACGTATCTGATCGGACCCTGCCATATCTCCATACGGCCTCTACAGCGTTTCGCCCGAAAGCTTGAGTAACTGTAAGTGTGGTGGACTCTAAAGACTCGTCAATACTATGGCTGTGGATTTAACCACTGGCACGTCAGAGGTATAAGCCAATACGTGACGGGCCACCAGCTATTGACCAAAAGGGACGTCGATGAGCGAACTCATCCTGACACCCTACTGAGCCTGTCAGTGACAATATCCGTACAGTCCGGTCCGTTCGTCTATGAGTATCGCATGGCGGGCCTAGGGGGTTGGTGAAAGTCAGACCCCCAAAAGCGGTACAAGTCGTGTCGGAGTGTAGCCCAGAACGCCCTGAGATACTACTGGAATACCTACCAGTAAATCTCCTGCCTCGGCCGAGGGCTTTGCGTAATGGCTCTCCTAGACACAGCGCGACCTCACCCCCAATACCGGGAGAGACGAACCCCTGAAGATCCGCTCACTGCCTCCATGTGGCTCGGGACTGTACCCAACTAAAACCTGTTTGCACGACTATTTTGAGCCGTGGTAGGGTAGTAATCAAAGTACAGTGGGAACTCACACGAGACAAATGACGATCCTCAGGTCGATGAACTAACCTGTACACATGTCACCAGGGAACTGCTATCTGACGTCTGGTATAAGACCAACTGGCAGGTTCCCGGCGAGTCCTGTCCGGTGTACTCATAACCCAATGAGCACCTGTATACATCTTAGGTGAACCAACTGACACCAGTGGCTTGTGAGACCGGCCACCGCCCCTCGTCGGGGTCTCGACTGTATACACTAGTCTACTAATGGAGTATCGATGCCCAGTCTCAAAACTCCCACGACTAGGGACCTTTTAAGGATGTGCTTATAGACCCCAGCTCCCACGTATATGATCGCCATCATACTGCTGGTCGTCAAGCAAGAATCCTAGGGGCTCTATCAACGTGTAATAGCGACATGTCAGGTCACCTAAAGCAGTACACGATGATAAAGATAAACCAGATAGCATACTATCATCTCGAGTAAGACTGTCCTACTGGGATAGGTCCTCCCTCAATCATTGCAATCACGTGCCTGTGATCCAATAATTGACTCTGAGGGCACTATCTCCAACATATATGTCCCAGCATCCACTACAATATACATCCTATGTATAGTAATGGCCTCTAGGGCATACATATAACTAACAATCTCCCACTTGCACTAGGGCCATCTGTAGCAGTGGTTTGAAGTATCTCATACTCAACCATCTGATCAGTGGAAAATATTGTATATTTTAGCCGGCAATTTCCTTAACATTTGCATACATTTAGATGTGTTCGGCATTCATATTCTACATATTAGCAAATCTGTCACAAAATATGAGATTGCAAGTGTTAGACTTTTAAACCGATACTTTAAAGGAAATTAACCGCATTTCATGGCATCGCATCATTTCTGTATTTGCGCAACACTTGTCTTGAGTCTATGCAGGAAAATACGGAAGAAAAACCAAAGAGCTGATCAACATTACACCAACTCCATACTTTCAGATCTGGTAGCATTTCAGAAGGAATTATACAATTATATATATCAGAAAAAGGCCCATACATCAGGCCCAGCAACAACCAGAAAGCCCAAGCTTCAACTCCCATAGTTAGCCGCGGAACCGCGGCAGGAGATGGCTTGCGACGCGGATCCACGGCTATTCTGCCACGTCAGCATGGAATTTTTGCAGCATTATCCCTAGCTCTGGTCCCACATCTCATTGTGATATGTCAAATCCTATAATTCTCCAGAAGCTACTGCCAGATCAGCAAAGAAATTTAAGGAAGGCTAATCCTAATTAGCTCCAAACTAATCCTCTTCTAGAAGCTCCCTCCTAACTAATCACATCTAGAAGCTTCTCCCCTAACTAACTTTTGGAGGGAAATTTGAATTTCCTCAACAAACTTTTGGAGGGAAACTTAGAATTTGAAATCCTAGATCTAGGGTTTGGATATCTATAAATAGGAACCTAGACCTAGGGTTAAAGGCTAATCATTCTTTAGTGGTTCATTAATCTTCATTAGTTAAAAAATTCCCTCTTTCATCATCTTCTTCCACAAGTCTAGTGACAAGGCTTGTGCGAAACCCTAACCCTAATTCCACTCCAAATCCAAGATCTTGAGTACCAATCAAGCGAGAAGCCTTCAACCTTTTAGGAGCCGAGCCGATCTTCAATCGGGCAAGTGATCCAAGCCGATCCGCGATCCACGGAGACGAGCGAAGCCAAGTCGACGATCGAATTCTTCCTCTTGTAGTTCTTGAGCGAATGTAATGAAATTGTTGATATAAATAAAAGGTGAAATTCTTTAATCTTGCTTTCTTTTAATTCTTGCATCATGATTAGATCTCAATTTGTAATTGTTGTTCTTGTTCTGATGTTTGAGTAAAACTCCGCTCGTAAAGGAGTCGAGACGATTGAAGAATGATGATGTAACAAATCTTTATACGATTTTTAAGTCCTACGAGTTTTGAAAACCCTAGCAAGTTCAAGAATCGATGACCTAGTTTCGTAGCGATGCTTTCTTGATTGTGATCGCTCGAAATTAGGGATCTACGATCGTTTCTTGAATTTACTAGAGGCTAGAATGTGAATGATATCGACGAAAGAACAAGAGATAAGATGAAACCCTAGTTTCACAAGAAGTCTCTAATTCTCATCGATTACCATCGATCTAGTATCAATTCATCGAAGGATAAGAATACGTAATTGTAAGATTACATCACATCTATAGATCCGATCGATTCCTACGAGCCTCATTTCGATTCTTGAGATTTGGTTTGGAAAAATCAACAAACGATCAATTCTTGATTCTATCTTTTAATGCTTTCTTAGATCTAGATTTTTCTCATTCTTGAACTTCAACTTTAAATCTTGAATTGTTTGTTTTCTTTTCCTTAAAGTTTCAACTCACCTAATTCAAAAGACGAACGATTACACTTTCCCTGTGGACGATCCGCACTCACTTACAATCTACAATCCGACACCGTAGTTGATTGCGGTCAATTAATTTTTGGTTGTGATTTCTATTCTATTTTCATACTACACATCAAGAATCAGTATTCAATCAAATGGCGCCGTTGCCGGGGATCGTGCGCTAATAGTTCGTATTTTGAAATTTGAGTTGAAAATTTTATTCCATCTAAATTTTGTGATCAAAATTCGTGCAAACACTAATACGTGTTTTGTGGTTTGATTGCGAGGAAATCTGGAATCATTGGAGCTTTGGGAAAATTTTTATGAATATTCCAGAGAGATACAGGAAGCAACAGAAATATTCTCCCAAATTTCTGTGCAGTGATCCATCTCCCAAGGCGCGTTTCCGCGGCAGACTACCCCTATCCGCGGCGTTTCCGCGGCTGACCTATCTCTTCACTGCACCAAACTTCCTCTGTAACTTTCTATCTTTCTTATCTCCTTCTCTGTCTGCTCCAACTAATAATTTCTTGCAGGATTCTTAGCAAATAAATCGCAGCGCCGCAAAAATAAAATTTTTGTGCGTGTTTTGATTCTCTTGGTTGTTTGCATATTAATACGGAATTTAAGGGGCACGACCAAATCCAAATTAGGTGGGGATTTCATTACCCTTCCTAGGCCCCGAAAATCGCAAAACTTGCATTCTCATTTACCCTCATTAATTAAAAGAAATCTAGAGATGACTCTAAGGACCGTCGCGCTAAATTAGGACAAGAGAAGGCCGTGGGTAATTCATTGCTTATCCGAGTTTTCTTGTGGTGCCTAAGGCGAGTGTGTCTAAGGCTAGTGGTTATTAGTTAGGCCTACTGTAGTGGTGGTTCCTTCCCACTTACCTGGCACTTATCCGGCCACAGGGGGACAAAGAGGCAGTGGAGGATTCTATCCTCCGACTTGTCTTTTGGCAGTTAGGAGCGGTCTAGAGCTTTGACCTAGGTGACCCCTAGATTTTAGGGTTTTGTGTGTTGCATTTGTTGTGTTGCATCATTTTTTTAAAAATCCGTATCAATTTTCAAAACAAACACCGCATTCATTCTTTCCCCTAATTATAAATTCACGCTGCCACTTGTACTAACCCTTTTTAGTGCAAGATAGGCTGGACACGGGTTTCTAGTGCCCGTTAAGTCCGCGTTTCCCTCATCAACCCAAAAGTCGGTATTTCTACACTTACCTTTCTTTTACGCACCACCACACCCACATCGATGGATCCACCTCGATCGAACTTCTTTTCCACTACTCTGCCGCCGTCCGTTGGTGCGCAGATTCCATCTCGCATCTCTCTCCAAGAGAGATGCTATCCTACACGAGGCCCACTTTCCACCTGTCTTTCCATTCCACCAGCCAACGGGGAAAATTTTCAAATAAAACCCCAATACATAAACCTTCTACCAAAATTTCACGGTCTCGAGTCTGAAGACGCATACGTGTTTATCACGAAATTTGAAAATGTATGCGCAATGATGGGTACTTCACAGCTTTCTGTGGATGCTTTCCGTCTACGTCTTCTCCCATTCACTTTGTGCGATTTAGCCGAGAAGTGGCTATATAACACTACCGCACATTCCATTTCAAATTGGGATGAATTCGTCAAAGCATTCCTTAATAAATTCTACCCACATCACAAAACAGCTCGAGTCCGTAGCGAAATCTATCAATTCACCCAGCTTCCAAATGAAACATTTTCAAAATGTCTTGACCGCTTCAAGGATCTGTTAATCCAATGTCCACATCACGGCATCCCGAGATGGGATCTTTGCCGAATCATTTATGAGGGCATTACTCCTTACACAAGACAGTCCCTTGAATCCATGTGTCAAGGCAACTTCATGACTAAAGATGATGGGGAAGCCTGGAAATTTCTAGAAGATTTCGCTGAAAAATCTTTACAGTGGGAGGGTGTGAGTCAATCGTCTAGGGATGGCAATGATATTTCCATAGGAGTTAGAGCTGACATTTCAGCTATGCAAAAGAAACTCGAGAATATGGAAAACAAATTTTTAGCCGCCCTAAGTCAAATATCACTCTCCAAAACTGTATGTGGATGCTGTTCTGATCCGTCTCACTTGACGGAAGAATGTCCATTTCAAGGTCCTGAGCATACAAATGTCGCATTTCAAAGACCTAGAAACGATCCATCTTCCTCCACATATGATCAGGGTTGGAGAAATCACCCTAACTTTGATTGGAACCAATCCCAATTTCAAAACACGGTTCCAAACCAAAACAATTTCCAAGGGGTCCCTCCACCACAACAGCAGCCACCACTTCAATTGAGTCAGCAACCCTTTAAATCACAAAACTTCCAAAATCCGGCCAACACTTTTGCACCGTCTAGACTTTTGCAATTGACCGGTACAGATAATACCTCTGCACTAGCACAAACCTTGGATACTTTCATGAAACAATCCATCCAAGGGACGGCAAGTTTGCAATCTTCCATCGAGAATGTGATGAAGATCATTATCTCTCAAAATGATAATATCAAATCGATGGAAGAACAAATTGCACAACTAAAAGCCGAAATGAGTGCAAGAGAGAAAGGGAAACTTCCAGCTCAACCTTTACCTAATCCTAGCTATTCACATCATGTGGATGAGATCACGTTGAGATCTGGAAGAGTGCTTGACACTCACGTTGGGGAAGAGTTTGATGATACTGATAAATCAATCAATAACACCCCGGCTGAGACCTTTCTTCACACACACACTTCTTACCCCAGTTCTTCTACCCCACCTTCTTCCGAGCCTATTCTTCGTTTCCCAAAAGGCTCTCCACTACAGCCCACCTCTTTTACCCCTCCACGGACGATCCCCACTTCTATTTTGGGATCGGTTCCACACCCACTTTCTTCTCCTATGATGGACCCAGCGCTTATTGCTAAAGCACCTCATCCTAATCAGTTAAGGGCTAACACACCAAGTCCACATATGGAGAAGATTATGAACATTTTTAAGCAAGTAAACACCAACATCCCTCTCCTAGATGCCATCCAACAAGTTCCGTCCTATGCGAAAACTCTTAAGAACTTGTGCACTAGGAAGAGGAAGAATTCAGTGCCCAAGAAGATTTTCATGGAAAAGACAATAGACACGGCTTTCCCCCAACAATTACCGAGGAAACGTAAGGATCCAGGATATCCTACTATTTCCGTTTCTATTGGGGAAAAACACATTAACCGTGCTTTATTAGACCTTGGCGCTAGTGTTAACTTGCTTCCATATTCTGTTTATGAGCAACTA
This sequence comes from Agapanthus africanus, assembly GCA_030015575.1. NCBI lineage: Eukaryota > Viridiplantae > Streptophyta > Magnoliopsida > Asparagales > Amaryllidaceae > Agapanthus > Agapanthus africanus. The sequence continues at coordinate 684,143,582 of JASDDO010000019.1, forward strand.
GGAATCGGAGAGTTAAAGCCAACCAATTGCACTCTCCAGATGGCCGACCGATCAATCACCAAACCTAGGGGTGAACTGGAGGATGTGTTAATAAAAATCGGAGAATTTATATTCCCGGTAGATTTTATTGTAATTGATACACAGCCTGTAGCGAACCCACGGAATCAAATTCCGGTGATTTTAGGTCGCCCCTTTTTGGCCACTTCCAATGCTATTATCAACTGTCGTAATGGTTCTATGACCCTATCTTTCGGGAATAGGTCAATAGAACTGAACATTTACAAGTTGGGAAGTGTACCCTCCGAACCTATTGCTCAGGTCTGTTCTGTCGACTTAATGGATGTCGACAGCAGCGAATTTGATGATCCTCCTGATATCGATCTTGACTCTTTTCATACGTTGTTGTTTGACCCAACTATGTATCATACACATACGGACTCTTCCACCGAGATGTCCGGGTCAACAATTAACACCGATTATGAACTGTTCTTAGAGTCTGAAGATCACCCCGCACTTTATAATGACATTTTTCATCGGGGTATAAATGGAACTTTTGAGGAGATCTTCGCTGATGAACTCGCATTTTTGAATGACACGGGTGTTGAGATGAATCATCTCCCAATCAATGAAATTGAACCTCCACCCCTTCTTTTGAACTGTAAAAAGAATGCGAGCAATCCATCACAATCACTGCATCGTCTCTCCAAAATGAGATGCACATACACTCTCTTCCACCACTTAACCTTTCCCCACTTCTTCTTCCACCAACCCGAGCACTGCATTGATAAAATTTTTGAATGGTTGGTGTTGACATTCGGTCTTTGCAAAGCTTGGCATCGACCACTGATTTTTGACCCCCACTTGTGATTTTAAAAGATTAACATTGCATAACTCAAGTTTGGGGGGATATTTTTTCTGGCTCTTGAAAAGAAAAGTTTTACAAAATTTTGAGCCAAAAATAAGTTTCGGGGAGGTTCTTCACTTAAATATTTTGCCCCCACTAATAAATTCCTCCCAAGCTTACAGGTTTTTCGAGATTTAGCAGATGGCAACAGTGAGGACACTGTTGAAAACAAGTTTGGGGGAGGTTTGTGCTTATTTACGCATCATTTGCATCATACATTGCATAAGCACAAAACATTTCTTTAAAAACTATAAAAATTTAAAAATTTTCAAAAATTATAAAAATATTTTTTGTATATAAATAAGATAATGAAAGTCTAGATAGTGAAAAATTACATCCATGAGATTAGAAAAATTTAAGAAAACTAAGAAAATTAGAAGTTTTCTTATACGAACTAGTAATAAGTAGTTATGAGCCGTTGTCCCAAGGGTTAGTAAGATGAAGGACGTCACTAATCTGAGGATAAAAATAAGTCTGAAAAATAGTTTCTATTCTGGAAGCCAAACATTTTGAAAGTTGCTACCCTGCTATTCGCACTTACACACATCTTAAAGCCTGGGATAGTAGAGGATACCTTGAAATGCTCTTGTCTTAAAGCCAAAAGTATGAAGAATAAAAAATGAAAAGTGGTGATAAAAATGGACACTGGTTTTGTTATCACCAAAGGCAATAAAAATATATAGCAAAGGGTGCCTCTTCACCTAGTGCCCTAAGGCCAACTGGTCTGGGAGTCACTGCTATGTCTGAGGTGGTGCAAGACGAGGAAAATACACCAAGCATGCAAGCACAGGAGTAATCGGTCGGTTAGTACCTCAAGAAGTATTAACGGTCGCATGAAAGTGTGTGAGCAATCTCGTTTATCCAAAAAAAATAATACTGAGGCTGATGGGCAAGAGTATGATAGCTTGAATTGAATTCTCCGGGTGTAGGGATGTCTTTACACACACGCAGGGTTATATGATCGATGTTTGGAAAACAGATAGGAATGAAGAATAAGACGATGTTTTATTGAGGGAGGACGTGATTTCTAACATTTTTTCATGACCATTAAGATAGGGCTCATGACAACCGAAAAGCTAGCTTAGTTGGAAACCCTAATTTTCAAAGTTTTTCTTTTACAATTCTTGTCTTTAAATGTAATATTCATGATCTTCCTTTTATTATTGGATTTTGTGGGTGCAATCCGCTGAAAACCCTCAGGAGACAACACTCCTCCTACTAGGGACACCTAGAGGTTTAAAGGCTTGTTGCACGTGCTCAGTGCAATCGTGTTGCCTACGAAAGTGTGCTAGATAGTTTTTCTCTTTCTTTATTTTCTCCTTCTCTTTTTAATAAAGCATTCGCTCGAGACGATCGAAATTAAGTTTGGTGGTATTTGATCAGTCGAAAATATTGTATATTTTAGCCGGCAATTTCCTTAACATTTGCATACATTTAGAAGTGTTCGGCATTCATATTCTACATATTAGCAAATCTGTCACAAAATATGAGATTGCATGTGTTAGACTTTTAAACCGACACTTTAAAGGAAATTAACCGCATTTCATGGCATCGCATCATTTCTGTATTTGCGCAACACTTGTCTTGAGTCTATGCAGGAAAATACGGAAGAAAAACCAAAGAGCTGATCAACATTACACCAACTCCATACTTTCAGATCTGGTAGCATTTCAGAAGGAATTATACAATTATATATATCAGAAAAAGGCCCATACATCAGGCCCAGCAACAACCAGAAAGCCCAAGCTTCAACTCCCAGAGTTAGCCGCGGAACCGCGGCAGGAGATGGCTTGCGACGCGGATCCGCGGCTATTCTGCCACGTCAGCATGGAATTTTTGCAGCATTATCCCTAGCTCTGGTCCCACATCTCATTGTGATATGTCAAATTCTATAATTCTCCAGAAGCTACTGCCAGATCAGCAAAGAAAATTAAGGAAGGCTAATCCTAATTAGCTCCAAACTAATCCTCTTCTAGAAGCTCTCTCCTAACTAATCACATCTAGAAGCTTCTCCCCTAACTAACTTTTGGAGGGAAATTTGAATTTCCTCAACAAACTTTTGGAGGGAAACTTAGAATTTGAAATCCTAGATCTAGGGTTTGGATATCTATAAATAGGAACCTAGACCTAGGGTTAAAGGCTAATCATTCTTTAATGGTTCATTAATCTTCATTAGTTAAAAAATTCCCTCTTTCATCATCTTCTTCCACAAGTCTAGTGACAAGGCTTGTGCGAAACCCTAACCCTAATTCCACTCCAAATCCAAGATCTTGAGTACCAATCAAGCGAGAAGCCTTCAACCTTTTAGGAGCCGAGCCGATCTTCAATCGGGCAAGTGATCCAGGCCGATCCGCGATCCACGGAGACGAGCGAAGCCAAGTCGACGATCGAATTCTTCCTCTTGTAGTTCTTGAGCGAATGTAATGAAATTGTTGATATAAATAAAAGGTGAAATTCTTTAATCTTGCTTTCTTTTAATTCTTGCATCATGATTAGATCTCAATTTGTAATTGTTGTTCTTGTTGTGATGTTTGAGTAAAACTCCGCTCGTAAAGGAGTCGAGACGATTGTAGAATGATGATGTAACAAATCTTTATACGATTTTTAAGTCCTACGAGTTTTGAAAACCCTAGCAAGTTCAAGAATCGATGACCTAGTTTCGTAGCGATGCTTTCTTGATTGTGATCGCTCGAAATTAGGGATCTACGATCGTTTCTTGAATTTACTAGAGGCTAGAATGTGAATGATATCGACGAAAGAACAAGAGATAAGATGAAACCCTAGTTTCACAAGAAGTCTCTAATTCTCATCGATTACCATCGATCTAGTATCAATTCATCGAAGGATAAGAATACGTAATTGTAAGATTACATCACATCTATAGATCCGATCGATTCCTACGAGCCTCATTTCGATTCTTGAGATTTGGTTTGGAAAAATCAACAAACGATCAATTCTTGATTCTATCTTTTAATGCTTTCTTAGATCTAGATTTTTCTCATTCTTGAACTTCAACTTTAAATCTTGAATTGTTTGTTTTCTTTTCCTTAAAGTTTCAACTCACCTAATTCAAAAGACGAACGATTACACTTTCCCTGTGGACGATCCGCACTCACTTACAATCTACAATCCGACACCGTAGTTGATTGCGGTCAATTAATTTTTGGTTGTGATTTCTTTACAATTTGATTTACAAATCAAGAATTCGTTTCAATCACCATCCCATAAAAGTCTCTCTCTGGGAACAGGCCTTTGTGAGTGGATCCGCTGTGTTGTCCTCTGAGTCTACTCTCCTTACCTTGATCACCCTGGAGATCAACTATCTCCATGATCAGGTGATACTGCCTTAGAATATGTCTGGATCACTGATGGGACGGACGTTCCATGGCATAAGCCATAACTCCATTGTCACACAATGGGAGGAACTTAGTTCATCTCATGAACCTATATACACCCAAACAGCCTCTTTGGTAGCATCTTAAGTAGCGATGTATCCTGCCTTTATCGTCTAGTATGTCACGGTACCTAGTTTGGAACTCTTCCAACATACCGTCCCTCTACTGAGGGTAAAGACAATGCCTGTGACTGACACTCAGTCGTCATTATCACTCTGGAACCTTTCCAGTGATTCTCCCTAGGATCGATTGATACCATCTCACAACATCTAGTGAGAATCCTAACATCCATTTAGATCTATCTCATAGATCCAAAATCCAGGATTTAGTAGGTATCATTTTGATCCTATGTGGAGAATCATTGTGATAAGCGGAGATTGATCGAGCGTAGCATAGGAAACTCCTTCCCTATCAAGAGTATGTCATCCACGTACTCTACGAGGATCGTCACCATACTCCCTACTACCTTTTTGTTTATACAAGGTTCATCTATCATTTTGATGATGTCAAACTCTTTGACTAACACATCAAAACAGACGTTCCAACTCAGCGATGCCTGCTTTATCAGATAAAACATCTTGCACACGTTTCCGCTGCTCCCACTGTTTACGAAGCCCTCTGGCTGTGCACTTACAGACGTTCTCTTCTAAAACATCATTTAGAAAAGATGTCATGGCACCCAACCACCAGATATCGTAGTCATGGTATGTAGCCGTGACAAGTAGGATCTGGATGGACTTAAGCATAGCTACTTGAAAAGGTTTCATCATTATCCACACCTGGTCGATGACGAAAACCTTTAACAAGTCTAGCTTTGAAAGTCTCAACTTTTCCATCTACACCAAGTAATCTTCTCAAGATATACTTGCTCCTGATGGGGATTTAACCCTTCAGATATAGCAACCAAAGTCCATACTTTGTTGGTGTATATGGATTCCATCTCAGATCACTAAGCATCCAGCCATTCTTATAGAGTCTTACTCCTGATGGCCAGCTCGAAACTAGTTGGGTCATCATCTCATGATGCAATCCTCGCTCCCACTGTTATAGAGAAACAGAAGTATCTCTCAGGTGGGTGAGGAACCCTACTAGATCGGCGGAGAGGCTGAGGTTCATTGGAATCTACTGAATCCTTTGGCTCTATCAAATCATCTGCTGTAGTTTGTATAGCTGGAACCTTTCCAGTTCTACATTACAGACCTTGCCTCGAGCTTGTCCGGATTTTGTTTTTAGACATAGGTCGGGCAACCCCAAATCTTAACTAACTTAAGACATGGGTTCTTCCAATTCCATATCACATATGAAGCGGTAGGCAACTGATTTGATTGGAACCCTATTCAATAGGTATGCAGCTTCTCAAGCGCATAACTCCCAAAAAAGAAAAAGGTAACTCAGTAGTACTCATCATAGAGCACACCTTATCATATAGGGTGTGATTTCTCCGCCCCGATATACCATCGTGCTATGGTGTATTCAGAGGAGTAATGCTGAGAGAGAATCTCATTCTCCTTTAGAATAATTTAGGATTTTCGTGCTCAGGTATTCTCCTCCTTTGATCTCATCAAAGGACATAATACTTATACCCGTATTGGTTCTCTACTTCTAACTTATATTCTGTGAATATCTCAAAAGGTTCAGACTTGTGTTTCAACAGGAACATATGTCTGAATCTTGAGAGATTATCAGAGAATGTAACGAAGTACAAAGAACCAGTCCTGGCATATGTAGACAGGGGACCTAACATACATCAACATGTATCATCCCAAGAGTCCACTAAATCTTTCTCTGTTTCCAGTAAACGGAGCTATGGTCATCGTATCTTTGTGACATGACTGGCGAGTTTCACAAGATGTAAGTTCAAACTAATTTAAATATGCATCTTTATGTAACTCTAGCCAGTCGGGTCGCATTGATCTGCCCTAGTCTACAATACCTCAAGAAGGATTCGTTCATTTCTGAACTCTTCCTCTTGTGTGTGTTCCATATACTAAGAACTGTAGTTTGATTTAGAACATCAATGCTTTTAGATAACGTGCCTGAACCGATCAACTTTTTATATAGGAAATGTTCAAAACATTATCCAATAATACAAAATTTTATCATTTCCTTACTAATAAAGAGACTGATATGATTTTGTATATCAGGTTCGGTATCTAATAACATTCGTTCAGATTCAATGTATTTAGAATACAGGGTGACAGTGACCAATAGACTTGGCTGCAACTCTTGCCCCGTTTTCTGCCTCATGAAACTTATCACCCGTTCTCAGTTCTCTACCTTTCTGTAGCCCTATGTAACATATTATATATCTGAGATCCTGATCTGGTATCATATACCCAGGACGTAAAGGATACTGAGAAACAGTTCTGTATAAAGAACACACTCGAAGATGATGCATCAGCATGCACTCTCTTCGTTTGGGCGGCACGGGAATTCTGGTAATCCCCAATTTCCTGCTCTGTCTTATAACAATTATAAGTTGGAGCGGGACCAACGTTCCCCAGCTCAGTATAACAAGCGGGTTCGGTCAATATTCCGTATTATTATCTTGATTAAGGCGTGATATGGTCGCTACCTGGAGAGAGAGAGAGAAGAAAACACTCAGCGTGCGCTCTTGCAAGAATAGATTGGTTATTATTTTATCTAATCAGGATGGCTCCCACTGCTTTTTATCAAATCTTCCTTCAAACCCTAAAAGGAAAAACTAGCCGGGATTAATTACACACTACAAGTTCGCCAATCTTTCAGCCAGGCCAGTGTCGGTACTTTGAGGGAGGTCCCCCGTGCTTTCGCACGAACCTAATTAATGTAAACCTCGTTTTCCCAGAGGCGTAACCCCGTTGACACCTTTCTAGACACCTACTTGATCGGCTAATTGTAATGTATAAAACTCTCCCAGGAGTAACACTTACTCGCAGCGGGTATCGGGATCCAACTATCTCATAGAAGGTATGCAATCTCATTGCAAATTTCAACACTTGAAATTCCCGATAATAATTTGCCCCTAGCTCGCTATGACCTTGACGCATGCCAAACAACCCATAGTCTGCTAGTCAAGTTCAACCCGTACATTTCTTGATTGAATTAAACCCACCCGTACGACACTTGACGCATGCCAAACAACGCCGTACGAATACCCTAATCCAATCGCATCATATGCTAGCAGATAAGCACTAGTTAGCTACCGTACACTACGCCTTGACGCATGCCAAACAACCGCAGCACGAATACTAACTAGTACTTATCTAAAATGACGGAGGGCTACGGCAGGTTTTTCTGAAAACCTATTGCGTAATGAACTTGATATCGTTGTAGAATCAAATGAATTTTGAAATGGAGTGTTTTTTAGTCTTTTCTAGTTTTGCTAAAGGAGTCACTCCCGGTGAAGGGATCGTCGGTCCTTTCCTCGTCGAATGAGGTGCCGGATATATCATATATATCACTGTGCAAAGCAAAAACACTTAAAAGCAATCAAAAGACAAACCGAGTGTGTAGCATCTGCCAGTTATTGCTAAAGGAGTCACTCCCGGCGAAGGGATCTCGGTCCTTTCCTTATCGAATAAGGTGCAGGATATATCATATATACCTCTGTGCAAAGCAAAAACTGTAGCTACCTGTTTTATTTTGAAATTCAATTCTACAACATCTTAGGTTTCTTTTATTTCATTAATAACATTAATGAAGTCCCATCATTTAAGTACCTAATCATCACAGATAAATACGACGTACACTTATGCCATCCGCATTCGCCTCGATATCCCCTCGTGCACCGTTAGGTTAGGTAACTAACGGCAGAGCAGGGCAGGGCTAGCGCGGGTGTAAAACATAAGTAACGCCTATATAATATATCATATATACTATATACTGTATCTATCACAGAACATCACATGATCACATCACAGATATCGCAGCAGAAGAATCATATAAAATATTGGATATACTAGGACGTCCGTATTTTCAATACGAGCCAGTATAAAACACGGATTCCACGGTCGCGATGAATAGCCAAACCCACACCCCTAGACCCCTACGAGAGCGGCAAGCAACCCTACCAATTCTAGAGTTAGGAGACCCGGTCTCGACTCCTCGAGTTGGTCTCCCACTGGACTCCAGAACCCGGTTACTTGTGCTCCCCTCCTTGGGTCTATCCTAGTGCGGAAAAGTAAATAATATACAAAAGGTGACAACTTCCGCAACCTGGAAGCGCCCCAATAAAAGAATATTACATACAAGTTTTTACATGAATGAAAATGAAAAACACTCATCTCACATAAAAACCCCCGGCTATTCAAACACGACGATCTAATATAACATATCCAGCAACACATAACATCACATGTCATCAACGTAAGTAAATATACGCATCCCAATTGTCGTTGACATATAGCAACGAAACCGGCGATATCACATATTACACTTACGGTCACAGAAAAGAAAGTGTAAAACTACAACAGTTGGAATCCGCAACCTGCATAGACATCGCATGCCTAATCAAATGAATTCTTTAGACATCGCATGCCTAACAATTCTAAACCCCGCATTTTAGTCTCATCATTGAAAACACTTTTCAATATTAAGTCGGGTAATTCAACAAGATTCTCGACATCCTGATCGAATGCTCGTCGCAAACTTCAATAGACGGCTGCACCCCCGATACCGTCGACGAAGTGCACTGAGGCGGAACACCACTACCGCGACCACCCGAACGGATGCTTTCGGCGACGGGGTTCTCCTACAGTCACTTGGTCGGGGCTATGGAGTGAGGCTGTCTATTAAGTTTACCCGGCGAGTATCCGCGTACGCTACGTGATTGCGACGGACTTTTGATCACATCAAAATTCCGTGGCAACCGATCAAGTGAGACTAAACTGCTATGTTTATAACATTCATTCAGTTATCTCATAACTTCTTGTGAATTCCAATTATTGTATCCCATTCCGGATAAATAGAAAATGTCAAACTTTCCGATCGAACAATCGAACACCCAAGTTTTCCCGATATAGATCAACACATGAAATATGAGTCTAACAACATTCAGTTCGTGCCTCAGTACCAACGGTCCAGCCGTAGAAGGGTCAAGCCAACGCCTCACATGTGGCACGCCGTACTGCCCCAAACCCGAAGGTTCAAAGGGCAGTTCAAGACGGTCACATAATCGAGTTAAGGTTTGTTGTCTTCTAGAGGGACCATCGCGTTACTTGCACTACTTAGAACGTCGTTAAACTACGGAAAAATCCAACACTTGGAAATTTCCCGACAGGGGAAAAATTGGGTATTTATATTCGGTCGAACTTTTTAACATATTCTAAAATTTATCCGGAAAGCCACATAGACAAAATTTGACAATCCGATCGAAACACCGAGTCCCCAAAACAACCCCAGAAAATTCAACTGTTGAATAAAATTTAAAAATTCCCATAAAATCCAGCATCAGAAAAGAGGAGTTACTGTGCAAATATAACAGTGAGATAGGACCGTACGACCGCGGAACCGCCGCATGAGCCTTGCTCATGCCGCGGAACCGCGGTGGGATAGTGGAATTGGGCCCACGAATTTCACAGTAACTCTTAGATATTCCTGCTGGATTTTGTAGCAATTTTTAATTTGGAAAAATCCACGTTTTCAGAAAAAGTACAGAGAGCATCTATGGAGTTAGGGTTTCGGTTCGTTCGGATTCCAAACTTCGTCTAAACTTCGCCAAAGGCTCTAGCTAGGCTTTGATACCACTGTAGGGCTCTTAGGCACTCTCAAGAGGTCTCACAAGGCATCAACCATGCCAATTTCAAATTTAAACGGTGCCGAGAAACCCTAGAACGGATCGTTGGCTAGAAATCTAGGCGAAAAGGAAACTAGTTAACTACTTTAACTAAGTGAACGGAAATACAACCTTTGTAGATCCGGTTCTCCACCTCCATAGCTCCGCAACGAAGTATCCTCGCTGTCCAAATCGAAATCCGGGCTCTTGCGTCGGCTTCATCGGAGAAGAAGCGGGCTAGGTCATCGACGACGTGCCGAAGATGATCTACGTCGAAGCATCACTAGATCAAGCTCCACCTTCACCAAGCCATGAAAACTTGTGAAGGAAACACACTCTACTACTTGGCAAGAGGTAGAGGATGAAGAAATAGGATGTGGGTAAACTTTAGAATTGGATTTCTCACTCATTTCCAACAATCACCATTGATGGAGCATAGCTTTCTTCCCTTGAAGAATGGAAGAAGAAGAAGAATATTATGATAAGATTAATTAGAAAAGAAAAGAATAATCATTCTTATCATAAAGGTAACTATGGTTAAAGTGTAGAGAGTGAACAAGGGTTAGTGGAGTGGTTAGGGTTAAGCATGAGACAAAAATGGTGACATAGTCAAAGTGTTCATGAAGCTTCATGAAACATTAAAAGAATGCCACCATTTTTCTCACCCTTTTCTTTTTCCAAATGAATAACTAAATAATAAATAAATAAATGAAAAAGAAAACAAAACCCTAACCATTCACAACCATGGTTTAATCTTTACACTTAACCAATATAGCATGCATCATCAAACATGATACAAACATGTGCACAAAATCATATCGCATATACAATGCGCACATCCGAGTGAGAAAATCCATTCAAAGTGAACCATTACTAGTTAATGTAAAGTGATATATCAAATATATAATTATACATTAAATCATTAAATCAACACTTGATTTAACGATGCGGTTATATCGCATATAACCGACTAGTATCCAATGTATCGGCTTATCGAATCAACCCTCGATTCGATAACTAGTTTATATCGCATATAACCATTCGATACATTCATCGCGAGAATAGAATACGGTATCACATACACGCATTATTCTCGGTCCCACACATATCTCATATGCGCTCCTATTTCGTTTCGCTTGAGCCAGGAAACCTCTGTGTAGGACTCTAAAGACTCGTCATTACGCTGGCAGCAGGCGATGATTATATCAAACACCCACAAGCCGCAACCGGTCTGCTAAACGTAACGGCCACCCGGGTATTGAGCGATCTGAAGATCGACGAGCAAGCCCGCTCACACTCCAGTGAATCCAACCAGTAACACTACCGTACAGTCCGGTCTGATCGTCTGATATGTCGCATATCTCGCCTAGGGGTGGTAAACGTCAGACCCCAATAGCTCGATAAGTCGTGTCGATATGAGGTCTATAACAATTCGAGAAACTACTGGTAACACTTACCAGTAAATCTCAGCAACCCTGGCCAGGGATTTCCTATTATAGCCAATCGAATACAGCGCAACATCAACTCCCTATACCGGGAGAGACGAATCCCCTCCTATCGCTCGTTGCCTCCATGTGACTCGGGACTGTACCCAAAAACCACCGTTTTGCACGCCCTCTTGGACGTGGTAAGATGGAAATCAAAGCACAGTGGGAACCACACAAGAGTCTATGACGATCTCGGGTCAACAGACTACTCTGTACCAGTGTCACCAGAGAACTGCCATCTGACGTGAGGTATAATACCATCTGGGAGTTCTCGGCGAGTCCGTCCAGTGTACCCAGTCTCTACTGAGCACCCGTATATCATCTCTGATATCAAACACCAATGGATATGGGATCATCCATCGTCCATCTGTATGGGTCGAGAAGGT